>OX638381.1:87159190-87768341 GCA_951813785.1 Criorhina ranunculi | reverse complement strand
TGCTGATGCTGATGCTGATGCTGATGCTGATGCTGATGCTGATGCTGATGCTGATGCTGATGCTGAATGTGATGCTGATGCTGATGCTGATGCTGAATGTGATGCTGATGCTGATGCTGATGCTGATGCTGATGCTGATGCTGATGCTGAATGTGATGCTGATGCTGATGCTGATGCTGATGCTGATGCTGATGCTGATGCTGATGCTGATGCTGATGCTGATGCTGATGCTGATGCTGATGCTGAATGTGATGCTGATGCTGATGCTGATGCTGATGCTGATGCTGATGCTGATGCTGATGCTGATGCTGATGCTGATGCTGATGCTGATGCTGATGCTGATGCTGATGCTGATGCCGATGCTGATGCTAATGCTAATGCTGATGCTGATGCTGATGCTGATGCTGATGCTAATGCTGATGCTGATGCTGATGCTGATGCTAATACTGATGCTGATGCTGATGCTGATGCTGATGCTGATGCTGATGCTGATGCTGATGCTGATGCTGATGCTAATACTGATGCTGATGCTGATGCTGATGCTGATGCTGATGCTGATGCTGACGCTGATGCTAATGCTGATGCTGATGCTGATGCTGATGCTGATGCTGATGCTGATGCTGATGCTAATACTGATGCTGATGCTGATGCTGATGCTGATGCTGATGCTGATGCTGATGCTGATGCTGATGCTGATGCTGATGCTGATGCTGATGCTGATGCTGATGCTGATGCTGATGCTGATGCTGATGCTGATGCTGATGCTGATGCTGATGCTGATGCTGATGCTGATGCTGATGCTGATGCTGATGCTGATGCTGATGCTGATGCTGATGCTGATGCTGATGCTGATGCTGATGCTGATGCTGATGCTGATGCTGATGCTGATGCTGATGCTGATGCTGATGCTGATGCTGATGCTGATGCTGATGCTGATGCTGATGCTAATGCTAATGCTGATGCTGATGCTGATGCTGATGCTGATGCTAATGCTAATGCTGATGCTGATGCTGATGCTGATGCTTATGCTAATACTGATGCTGATGCTGATGCTGATGCTGATGCTGATGCTGATGCTGATGCTGATGCTGATGCTGATGCTAATACTGATGCTGATGCTGATGCTGATGCTGATGCTGATGCTAATGCTAATGCTAATGCTGATGCTGATGCTGATGCTGATGCTGATGCTGATGCTGATGCTTAAGGCTAATTCTCTCTAAAAGGGAGGTCAACTTTCAGACCGTGCACTTCAACTTTTTCTTTTTGAGAAAAGACGCAAGAATCATCCAAATGTTCAGATGATTCTATTCCAGTAGCTGTCTGTGCCTTCGCTAAGATTTGCTTCCGTTTCTCCTTGGTTTGTCTTAGTCATTCCCTAGTACAGAGTCTTCAGGATTCTTATTTAACACAGCTTTGGGAAGTCCAACAATTGTACAATCTCCGTTGAGCTGCCGACTCTTATCGAGTTATTTCACTCTTTGGTCTTTCATATTCTCTGTGGCAATCTTTTCCCAAGGAAGTCTCAAGCTCCTAAGCTTTTCTTCCTGTTTTTGCTTCAACTACTTATGCAGCCTGCCAAAGTTCTGATGTGGCTTTTGTAACATTGACTCACCTCTTGGTAGTGAATGTGTGTCTATCCCGAACTGGTAGTAGCTTCTTCTATCAGCTAAAGCAGGAAACTCCTGAGATTCCTATCCCTTTCTAAGTGGTTTCCTAACTTGTCATCTCATTACAGGTCCCTATGAGTAAATCTTTGTGGACGCAACAGACCACCCAAAAGTCCGAGTTAGTCTTAAGACATCCAGAAAACAAACGAACCAACCTTCTTCTTGAAACAACCGCTCTTGGTTGATAAACTCATTCCATCGTTACCCCTTTGGACTCCTCGAGTGCTGTTTTTCTAGTACTTCCCAGTACCCGGCCGACTTTTTGAAACACCTTGGAGATATGTAGCAGCTCTTGCCCCTTTTTGGCTTTCAAGCGAACATCAGAGTAATTGTAGCCACCTAACATAGCTCCTCCGTCAGACCTTACTTGAGCTCTCCTACTGACTCCTTGCAGGTCCGTTCAGTCAGATTGATTGTTGTACGACTGGATAAGTGATTTTTATTGATTTTCAATTTGTTTTCAATTTTATGACACACACACATGCCTTGGCCTTGTTTTTTAAAATAAACTTCCTCATCCTCTTCAGCTTTAGTAAAATTTTAATTTTATTTATTTCCAGGCACAACCAACCAAGCTCACATGGCACAACACTCAAATTCATTCAACTAAAGTGCTGCACAATATAAGGAATTGCCAATCCAATAACAGCCACTAAAGGATAGCACGCCTCCCTTTCGGCTGAACTAATCCTACAAAAGAGTGGCAAATTATAGCTTCCTATCGAACTTCGAGGATTATTCATCGCTAAATGTGAAGATAGGAAAAACAACGCCAACTGCTACTGATGCTCCAAGCACACACACACACATACACACGTAACGGATGAAAGAGCAGCAAGGAGAACAAAATAAAAATAAAGAAAAAATGTAAAACTAGGACATTTGTCTGCTGATATATTGACGTGATATTCCAAAGGATTCACTCGTAGTTTCATGAACAAAACAAAAAGAAAAAAAAAACAGAAGCCTGAAACAAGCTAAGAGACTTTTAGCTTGCAGCAGTGTCTTCCCTGCGAAGTACGTTAAGGCAGATAACGTTCATATTGTGAGCAAAGGGTGGGGGGGAAATAAAACTGAAAAATATCGCTCGTTCGCCCGGACACAGAACTGGGAAATTGCATCATGAATTCACAGTACTGCCACTTGGTTCATTTCCTTTTCGCTGCAATTTTCCACACCAACATGGGTGAGTTTTCAGAATTTATCACCGCACACACATTTTTCATTTTCCATCCTTTTATTCGATGCCAAGTCCCTTATTCCCTAAGGATTTTCAATTTCTATGCGATTGTGCGAAAAATGAAGCAGCAGTTTGAGTAATTATGCGTTTCGGACGATGGTAAATCCTCGGAGAGTGAAAGGAGTCCTGCAAATGGTGCTGGAAGACGGTAAACGCAAACTTTCATATACCCTGCAAAAGGAGATTAAGCTTGAGAAGTTTAATCATAAAACAAAACACTTTTGAAACTTGAATTTTATATTTGGAACTAAAGGGGAAGTCGCACATCTCTGCACGTCATCGAAGGATATTTGCAAAATGTCCCTCTTAGCCTTGTTGACGACAGAAATGTGTTAAGTTGTCGAGGGTTTCGAAGAAATTTCTTCTTCTTTTGTGAAGATGGAATGCTTCACCTTCAGTGGTGGCCATGTTCCCCCAGTGTGTCGGACCCTGACCGGCCCGGAACTGCTTCTTGCACGTGGTATTGCTTCTTGCTTCACAGTGGTGCTACTTTTCTGGGCCCCTATGGGGCTGCAATCTTGTATGTCGTGCTGTCTGTTCTTCATCTTCAGCACTTCCTTCCGAGCATACTCGGTTCCAATTTTCCTCATTCATTTGCATAACCATGACGTTGTTGTCCGGTGTGATTCCACCAAACTCTGTTCCTGAGATTCGTCTCTCTGCAAGCCAGCTGGCGCACTCTAAGAACTTCTGTTTGTCGTGTTGTCTTGAGGCGCGTCGAGTCGCTATATTGGCATGCTGGGCTTCTGCGTTCATTCCTGTGTAGATACTCATTGAGGCACCCATGTGTGGTAAGTTCACTTTAATGTACCTTCGCTCCGTCCAATTCGCAATGTTTTCTATCAGCCTTGCGGTCCATACTGCTCCAGTTTCTCTACTCCACCGTCCTTACCAACTTCTATTATTCGCTCGAAAATGTTGTTGAACGGTTTCTGTAGAAGCTGTAGACACTAGTAAAAGAAGGAAATAGTAAACCACATTCTGTGCACATGTCCAGCACTATCATTGCATGGATCCTTGTGCTGGTAATCTAGTCCAATCATCACATTAAACCTACACTTGAGTCTAAGTGTGTCCCTACAGCCATCTTATCTGACTTCTCTGCCAGTTGAAAGGATTTATCAGACCAGTGACCCTAAGAGGGTCTAAGCCTGAGCTAATGCCGCTTTCCATCCTGCACGGTCCCGGGCACGCTGCTTCCAGTTTACTAGACCAAGGTTTCTAGCATCAGTGTTTGTCTGATCTTTAAATCGAACGTTCGATCTCCATTTTCTACGTAAACCTGACGGCTAGGATTTGAAAACCTTCTTAGTTGGACCGTTCTCGTCCATTCGCACATCCACATCTTTATACATCTCGTAGAGTTCGCTATTATATCATCTCCTTCATTTGCCCTCCTCGCAGACTGGGCCAAATATTCAACGTAGAGTCTTATTCATCTTCCAGCATTTAACTCCATAAAGCAAGACTGGTAAGACAAGAGTAGACCACGATTTTGGACCTTCAAAGTAGAAGTTTGGATCCTAGTTGTTTGGACGAACCGAAGTAGCAGAGGCTGCCTAAGGTTATTCTTCGTCGAATCTACACTCCGAAGTAGATGAAGTCCTTCCGAGGCAGTGGGTTCTCTCGAAACTATTTTTTTTTTACGTATTTGGGTCGTAAACCCCACGCACAAGCAGTAGGGGTGGAAAACATGTCCTCGACTGCATACATTATTCAGCGGATGCCGTGATACCTATCCAGGAGCGCCCCATGAAGGCTGTATGTCAACTGGAATTGTATAGTGCCAGGGATCCTACCTGGCATCTCGCCTAGTTGAGCACAATCAGAACTTTACACTGTATGTGCATTTCCATGCCATGGAAGAAGTTTAATCCACCAACCCACCCTAGGATGAGGAACAAAAAATCTTGTGATTCAGAGACGACACGATGGCTCCGACTTTCAGATCTACTAAGGCTTAGACGGAACGATTTTGAAGGCATTATGATGGGTAAGATACCCAACCTCAAGAAGATATGGTCATATCACTCGAAAGCCCAAGATTACTCAAGGGCTGTCAAGTAATCCGAATGTAAATTAGAATTAAACCTTATATTCCAGGCTGAAATATTCTGATTTTTTAAAAACCCAAGGAACCCATTTGTCATAGGGACGCCCACCTACTTACATGCAAAATCCATTATCCACAACGAAACAGAAAAAAAAAACGCATTTAAGGGTTACCTACCTTACATTTGAAAACGTTTCCATGTTAATGTTTACTCAAAACATCCGCTCAACCCTTGTTATCGTTTTTCCCCAGTTAGGCTGGATAAATCTATATGTTCCAACACGCAACCTTAACAACATTTTTTTTTGTTTATTTTTTTAAAAAATTTTTGTTGAAATAAATTTCCCCAAAGTCACCCCCATCCCTTTGTTTACTTGTGTAGTCGCTGCTGCAAATTTCACCCGCTTTATGCAAACCACTCGAGCTCTGATGTTGCCCTATATTTTCAGGATGGCACTTGGCAATCCGATTGTTTTTCATTTGCATATCAAATTTCATGATTTCCACCTGAGCAAACTCACACAATTTTATATTTTTATTTCAACGGTATAACAGGACAACGAAATAAAAAAAAAAAAATTCTTCGAATGATGTCAATGGAATTTACTTGCAAAGCTAGAATAGGTCAATATGACACATCCATCGAAATTGATTACACTTGGAATTATTCCTGCTGGTCCGGGAGTGGAAAAAAATCCTTGTATGTGTGTATGGGTTTATGCCAGAAAATACAGTTTTCATGTTAATTGTTGTTCGCTAGGCTTTTGTGTGTGTGGTAAACGTTTTGTATACATCACATGCATAAAAAGCTGGAAAATGGATATTTCATGCGATACAATGTGTGCATGTGTATCTATGGATGGCCAATTACTGTCTGTAATTACAATGCATTGTCATTTTGCATTTTACACTTAATTAAGGATACCAATTACAATAGCTTGGATGACACATGTGTCGTGAATCTTTTTATGCATCAGTTTTCGAACACAAAAGTCAGGGGTATTGGTTTCCATAAAAGCACACAAAGCTTTGTAAATTAATAGCTCAATGGGTAGAGGATATTAATTATGACAAAAATGATCGTGTCCTTGATTCGAAGTGGTTTTTTTTGCAATCTTTCCCTACTTCTGTCGCCATTTTTTGCGAAAAAGTTGTAACTCGAGCATAATTATTCAATTTCCAAAGCCTTTGCCAAAGCTTAACCTTCAAACAACCGACTCATCGCTTCAAAGCCCCTGATGTTCTCAGTTGCAACCTTCTAAATGACTGTCAGTATGGATAAAGGTAGTCTTAGGGACACAACGATCTACTTCTTGTGCTGAGAAATGTCACCAATTCGTGGATCATTTTTAGAATGTTCAAAAATTTAAAGAAACTGAGTCTGTTTTGTTCCGGCTATGAGATCCACCCTCAATAATTATAGCAAAATGGTGTGGTGACCGGTAATAGTTCTCGAGAAAAACCCAATGCGTTGCTTTTTCAAAAGCTGCGCCACAATCCGCGTTAAACTTACTGCCAATAGACTTTTATTGTATACAACAATTCACTAACGTGACCCTTAAATACTCACCGAATGTGGGATGTACCAAAATTCGATTGCTTTGCTGTAAACTTCCTAAATCATCTGATATTTAAAGGTCCATTATAAAGGACCACCCTATGACTCAGGCGCTTGTAAGGATATACAAACTGCTCCAAAACAACCGATGGAGTCAGTACCGACTATTTTCATTGAAGACCTGGACTTTCACCACTTCTTCAACCTGAAACTTTCAAACCAAAGACACAGCTATACCCAAGGCCACCACGTGTCTGGTAGATAAACTCAGGATCAGTTCTTTTGTATCCAGCACAATAAAGTAGAAGGCAGTGAAGGACCGTCGAGATTGCTTAACAGAACAATGTCACACTTTCTTGAGTCCCAGATCCTTACGACATTCCAGGCAACTATACGGCTGACAAGACTATGTAAGTATAGACAGTAGGAATCTTGACCCTGTCAACGCGCCTATGTTCTTTGTAAGACACACGATCCACACCCATGCTCTATCGCTAAGCTAATCATAAATGGCAATGGCTGGGCCTTAATTTTAACAGCCTTTGGATACTTGCTTCACTACACATTGCCCCTTTTTTGATAAAAGGATGTAGTGGGGCCAGTTCAATAATAGTCTATAGGGCTGCCATGGAACCGCTATGCATGGTTTCTGTGATGCCCAGGCTAGCTGGTCTTTGAAGCCTCTGAGACCTGGTAAAAGTAGTTTTTTTCCTTAACTTTAATCCAGCATACGACGGACGCATATGTTTGGTCTAGCTTCCGTGGTGTCAGACTCTAGGTTTAACTAGATTTATCTACAACCAAAGGTGATAGAGCACCACTCTGCGAGCCGCCGAGTATATCTTCACAAAAATCCCCCCACAGGTTGATGTGATTTTCTGACTATCGAGCATCGCTCAAGCCCATCTAATGGTCGGATATTGGTTGCTTCTGCTTCTCGTAGCATTGGTGATAGTATTATCAAAAGCACCCTCAAAACAGGTCGATTTTTAAAGCGGAAGGCTTCTCCTATTCTTAAGTTAGGAAGGTAGGTTGAAGAGGTGGGTGCATCGCGTAATGCAGCCTTTATTCTGATCTCTAACGGATCCATTGTGTTCCTCTGACATGGAATGTTCATCTTGAAAAGACAAAAAAGAGGGGAAAGGTCTAGGTGAGTTCAATAACGATCGTTTGGCCTCCCATTCTTAAGTTGGAAACATCGGAAAGGCGTTTTTGTATATTCAACTGATCATCTGAATGTTTACTGCCTTTCAAGTGTCAAGAAAGTACGTTTTCACTAGAGTAATTTGACAGACTTTGATTTCATTTGACAGTTGTTAAGATAAAATGACAGAAAAATGTCATATTTTCTTCATTTTGACAGCTAAGCTCAACTGTCATCGAATGTAACTTGGTTTCAGTGAAAACCCATAATTAAGTGAGCTCTCGAGTTATAAACAAGAAATCACAGAGAAAATATACAAAACTTGTAAATTTCCCGGAACTTAAATCTTAAATCCCATCCATCTATTCATATACGATGAGCAGAACATGCATCGTCACGTTTCCAATAGATACCAATAACCATTTCTAAAGAATATCCCATGAGTAGTAACGTTCATAAAATGTATATTGACATTGGCAAAAGTCTTAAACGAATAATACCAAGGATCAAGGACTTCACTAAACCTATCTTCTATTGAATTCATTCCATGGAATCATATCCATTCGAAAGAAATGAAAACAATTTACTTTGAAGCGACATTAAAACGTTGAATACATCTTTTCTTCGTTCCAGACAGTGTGTCCATATATTGGTGCAACATAAATAAATACGAGCATATGGGGGTATGTGTGTCCCAGCTTAATGGATTAACTCGTCCACAAAATGGACAGGCAATAAATTTTCCTACCACCATCTTGTCCCATTCAACATTTTTATCGTCTGCGACATAACACACACACACACACACAAACAAACAAACAAAAAAGTAAAAGTATCTATGTATCTAGGAAAAAAAAAACTGATTCTGACATCGTTAAGGTCTTCCACAGAGATAGAGAGAGACTAATGGCGATGATCTCTGCAGAGTGCTCTCTGAGCAACAATAAGCGGCATCGCCCACCTGTCTTCCTAAATGGCATCACACAACTCCGAACCTATGTGCACCAGGAAAAAAGACCCGTCATATATGAATTTCTCCTGAATTCCATCATTTGGCAAAGTGCAGTTTTTATTGCAACCATTTTGGATGCACTATAGTGCACACGGTCTTGGGAGTGGTTATCGCCATTTTAGTCTATTTATCTTCGTTTTATTTTTGCTCTTTATAGCACCAAACTACTGTCATAAGATGGCCCGGAAAGAGAGAGTTAACGTACGTTTTGATTAATGGACTAAAGCTTTATTTGGATGGAGATTATGAAGTTCCCACAAGATAATGTCTTTCAATTTCTTTTTTCGTAGATATTGCCTGGTAATCTCTTCCAAGGAAACCAACGAAAAACCAAGAAAACCCTTATCCTTTTTTTTTTTGTTTTTTTTCCTAATCATTATCCAAAACCGCTTGTTGGCATCGTTTCAAAATTGAAAATATCTTTCACAACTAAGGATGACAAATTGTCTAGGTTTTCATTGACTGGAGTTCTCTAACTTTGGGAGAGAAGGAGAGTGGTGCTGTAACCAAGATGTCAATCAACTTGAAAACTAATAAATTCCAAAATATCAAAATTTTCGAAAATTCCAAAATTCCACATGCCTGTATTCGATAGGAGCCGGCAGCTTGTCATCGGGGTAAGGTCGCATGTCAATTTGTATATTCATCTCGAGTAGAAAACATATAGAAAGATACTATGCTTCCAAGTTGGCGGCCTTAACTCGGCTCTACAATGCCCCAGTTTCAAAAGAAAGAGACAAAGATGAAAGGGTCTTAGTTAATTGTCAAGTTGTTGTTCGGCCTCCTTAAAGGATTCCGAATTCATTATGATATTTAGGAAGATTTTGGTGGCTCGTAGCTGTCTTTCTGATTCTGCATAGGCTAAAGCATTCACAAAGAAAGTGGGCTGTGCTTCCTTCTGCATCTCTATCGTCGCAGCTTCTGCATAGGTCATTCGCATGAAGAGCGTTAGGAAAGTCTTGTTTAGCGCAAGAATGTGCCTAGATTTTACTCTGTTGTTATTGATCCATAGAGCGTGCTCCATCTCTTGTCAGCTTATTGCTGAAAGCCTAATGCTAAGCCGGATTTAAAGAAGACCATTGAAAGGTTCAATTCTGATCCATTCCTTCTAAGTTCATCCGCCATTTCGGTCCTTTGGATACTGATGTGTGCCTTGAACCAACAGAATATAAGATCGTCGCGGCTACGTCTATGTACATGTCGATGGCTTTCCCAGAAGATGCAAGAAGATGCCGGATTTAAAAAGGATCATTGAAAGGTTTGATTCTGATCCATTCCTTCTCAGTTCATCCGCCATTTAGGTCCCTTGGATACTGATGTGTGCCTTGAACCACCAAAATATAAGGTCGTCGCGACTATGTCTATGTAAATGTCGGTAGCTGTCCTGGAAGGTACAAAGTTTCATACATATTTTTTGGGCTGCCTCACCGCTTGCAAAGGATTCAGTTCGGAACACATTGCCTGGGTTCGACGATGTCGGGCTCTACCGATTAGATCACGGAGTAGACTTCTTCTTCGGTGTTCGAACCGTTCTATGAACATCGGAATTGAGGGTTGATGGTCTTGCCATTTGTCAAGTCATCCTTAAAAGGGATGACCATTCTGACGCTTGGACTGAAGTCGCGTCAATGAGAATCAGTACGAGTATTCTTTTAAGAGCTATAGTTGGAGTGCTCCTTGAAATTTGTGCCCACTGCCCACCCTACACAGCCTCAAGTCAGGTTCGGTCTGACAATAGCTATATAGATCCAGTGAATGAGGGAAAGTTTGGATCTTAATTTTGTTATCAAAGACGACTGAGCCTTTCCTTACTCTTTCTGAGGTATTATGGGTATGCATCCCAAGTGTGTCGACTTTTCTTCAAGTCCTGAGACCCGAACGATGCTATCGTTGATCTCCTGGTACTAATATTCAGTCCAAATCTTTCAACTAAGTCGAGTAAGGTAGTGAGGGCCAACTGTAGCAGTTGATTGATTGTGGTCTGGAATTCGCCGGTCACCAGTATGACAACATCGTCTGCCTAAGGAACGACTCATTCAACTGCGTCCTAGTTTCTTTAACATTTCTTAAGAGACTATTGTCCATAGCAAGGATGATACGACTCCTCCTTACACGGTTCCCCTTTAAGGCAAAGCATGTGCTTGGCTGCATCCCAGTTTTTGGGCTCGTATGTGCTTAGCTGCATCCCAGTTCTGGGCTTGTTTTGAGCATGCATTCTGATTTCACATAGTTGGAGGCTCCTTCAATGTCCAGGAAGGCAGCTTTATTGTAGAGCGATCTTTTGATTGTTGCTACCACTTCATGCAGAGCTTTGTAAACTCTGAGCTGAGGACAGGTCTAAGGGGTTTGTTTGGAGCGAATACGCCTGAAATCGTTGGGGATCTTGTAGCTGGGCTTGTCTGCTTGAAAATTATATCCAGGCTTGAGATTTTTTATAACGCTCGTAAGCAATTTTCAAACAGTGACAAGTCGTCAGCCTTGAGAGGCTCCTTCACAAAAAAAGCTATAAATTTCTTAAGAAAAGTAGGTATAGCCGCATATATCCCCTTGAAAACCTTGGGAGTATAGTTCTACCACAACTTCATCCCCAAAATGCGTTACAAACTATTCAACAACATCGTTATACCCTACACTACAAGTATAGGGTAGAAATATCAAAGTCAACAGACTGTCGACTGTCGACTGTCGAACGTTACACATCACAAATCACTATCACTTCGTCGAGGAGTTGAGGGAATGATTGGTTCGTTTAGAATGTCCTCCATCATGAGTGCAAATATCTTCCTTTCAATCAATATATCTCTAGCAGTTACACCACACACTGCTTCTGTCATATTTATCTATCATCTATCTATTCGCCGAGAAATGCCTCTCATCGCAGTTTGTCATACAAAAGCACGCGAAAAGGGGATCTGCTCGAAGGGATGCTTCGTAGGAAGGCGATGAATTGTCATTGCGTCGCCAGTTTCCATTTTGCATCAATCAATTGGGTAAATATGTGAAAATGTAGATGCGAGGGCTGGATAATTCTGATGTGTTATAGCACGTTAACGCGCACATTCGACATATTGACTTCCGTTTCTATGGATTTAAATGAAAGACAGAGACAGAGAGAGTTATACTACTGCTAGTGGGAAAACACAAACAACACGGGATAACAAGGATAATTCTAATTAAAATTTACATTCCTTAGCATTGAGCTGAGTAATTAGAAATGTACACGGATCAGTGGAACTTTAGCGAAAAAGCAATTAAATATGATTGAGAGGTGTATAGTGGATTTAAATTTAAGCGGCTGCTAGGTAGGATTGTATGATTGGCTTAATTGCATCTTGGAACTTTTATTCAATGTCATTCTTGTAAGAGAGAATGAAATTCACCTTCAAATCATGAATTGAAGAAAGTTGTGATGCTTACACTTCCTTTAATACTGCAATTGGACATCCACAGCTCAGTCGAAGCTCGAAGCTCAGTCCATCATATCTAGAGCCCCCTGATGAGGTCTTGGACGTAACTTTTGTCGAGTCCTTAAAATGATAGTTAAAATGTTTCTTAGAGTCCCAAAATACACGAATTATAAAACTTTTCCGAACACTTTCACACGAACGGTTCCAACATCGCAGGCAACTCGGGGGATGACATATACATATATGTACATATACTATAACAACCCACCAGTAGAACTTCCGCTTCACCTAGAACACATTGTCGCAGTCTTCCAAGCAAAAGTCCTTGCCATTGTAAGGTCATTTGGAGTTTTCTTGGAACATCACTCTCAAGAGCCGAATGTAGAAGCACATTCAACTTGTTTGCCAGCCACAACGACGTCGCCTAAATTGGGTACCGAATGACAAAAGTGTCACGGGAATTGGAAAGCTTATGAACTGGCACATCGCTGAAAACACAATGCAAGTTGCACTGACAATAATTCGAACAGCAACCAACGAGAGGATGTAAGGAAATTTTCAAGATCATTAGCCAAACATCTCGACGTCCAAAGTATCACTCGTATAGAAACCAAACAACTGTCAGTTCAAAAGCATTCTAGGTTCCAACAGACAGCTATTGAGACTGACTTCTTAGCAAACACATGCGGAGACTGGGTCTAACTGATACAAGAATTTGTAAGAACTGCGAGGAAGAAGTGGAGGACATTAGACACTCATTATGAAACTTTCCAGTCTTAGCGAGAATGTATGGGCTTTTATCAAAGAAACAAGTGTCAACTCTATAATTGTTACATCCTAACCACAGCTCCTGTCGAAGAAGAGAGGAACACCGCGGCAAGCACTCCACTTTCGAACACACTTACATTATTTTTGTTGACGTTACAGTTCTGTCACCAGTCTCGAGATGATTGAGGTTACCCTGTACTTTTGCATGGCATTAAATGTGAGGTCATTCTCTTCACTCAAAGACTCTCCAGATTAGACCACCGATGCACCCCCATAATTGGAACTAAGGACTTTTCTTTCGAAGATTTTAAGAGTACTTTCATCCGATTTGACAAAGTTTACACCCTTGCAATCACAGAGCAGGACAGGGATGATGAGGGTCTTGTACAGCATCTGCTTCTTCTTAATAGGGCCCAACTGTACAGTTATCTACTAGAGCTGACGCTGATGTCGTTGACAAGCTTGATGTTTGAGTTCTTTAATCGCGATAATTGTGTTATGTTTAGTTTTCGCCTTGGCTAGTTCATTGGACTGCTCAGCGAGAGGACACAGGTTCAAACCTCAAAACATCCAAAGGTTTTTCCACGGAAACACCTCTTGGCAGAATTAACAAACAAAAAAAGATTGTCCGTCATTCGGAGTCGGTAATATAAGTGAAGGTCCCTCCCATTCGTGCGAAAAATATAACACGGACAACCTGAATGGTTGCTAGTAGCTAAGCCCTGGCTCTCTATAAGCTGTTGCTCCAAATATGTTCTAGGGAACATTCACCAAGTTTTAGTGAACGGCAGCATCAGTTCTATATGTCAAAACTACAAAAAAAAAACGATTCTATTATCCCGGACAATTGTAGAGTTTTCTCCCCTTTTTCCTGTTGCTGATGAGCATCGATTCTGTCCCACAAAAGGAGAACTGACTGAAGTTTCATATGACTTTTCCTTCCTTCCTTCGTCAGCATCGTACATAAGTTCTCTGTTTCCAAATAAGCTCAACAACATCTACTGTCCTCCTGCTGTATTTACTACTTTTGTGATTGCCTCCATCGTTGACCACGTCTTCCGGAACTCATATTGGTGTTCTGCTGGTCTAAATTTCTCATAGTGCTTTCAAGTCTACCGCAGATCATGTATTCCAAGATTTTGCCAGAAGTGTCTATTTAAGGTGACGCTACAGTCCGGAGTGGAACTGGGCCTCAACCAACAAGCGTCTCCAGCCAGCTCGATCTTTAGCTAGCTGCCTCCAGTTAGTTGGTTGAAGTCTCCTTTAACTCGCGTGCGCCACCTGAGTCGTGGTCTTGCTCTACTGCGCTATCCCTCGGGGGCGGATTTGACGATTTTTCGGACCGGAGCATTGGTGTCCATTCGCTCTACATGACCCAGCCACCTCAGTCGTTGGACCTTTACTCTTCTGGCTAAGTCGATGCCGCTGTACAGTTCGTCGTTGTATCTTCTCCTCCACTCACCGTCTATGCAGACGGAACCGAAAATCACCCGATGAATTTTCCTCTCGAAGCAGCCAAGAGCATCCTCATCCAAGAAGTATCCCTCCAAGATTAATTCATCTCTTAACGTTTAAATTCTCTGCTAATGCCTTCAAAGGACCCCCACATTTATAGAGCCAAGGCTTTAGTCCATCACCTTAAGTTGTAGAAATTTCAACAAAAAAAACGTTTTTCCATAACCAGGACCATATGACCGTCCTACTTAAGCATTCATCCTCTTAAGTTCGTTTCCCAACAATGCAGCCACTTCAAATCATTTCCAATTGTACCCCAGAGCTGGGTCTTCCTGGTCCCTAAACAAATCCACAAAATCCAATTACAATCACCTGGATCTCTGGAATTTCCTTGATCATTAAAAATTCAATTGTTCCCGATTACAATGCGAATACAAATACAAGAAAAATAACAAGAACAACTGAATAAAGCTTAAGAATTGAAAATGAAAACAAGCGTTTTCTCATCCCCCAATGGAGCGAAATCATCCCCCCCACCCACCCTCAACAAAGTAAACAGTAGAAGAAATAAAAATATCGACAAAAAAAGGACGAACAAAAAATTATAAAATCAATACTCCTTCGTCAAGATTTACAATTCCCCAGATGGGCATAAAATATTTTCCGAATCCGCAATGTTTGATATCTTTTTTGTCGGCTGAATTTCTCTGCATCTCCATCGGGTTGTCTGTGTGTGTGTGTGAGTGATTTTAACATTGTTTTTTTGATGCGAAATGATGAATTGAGGGAATAACGAACAAACAAACATTCATCGATTGAAAATGAAAGGCAAGACGAGACGAACATACACGTACTATAAACATGAAGGAAGGCTTCAATGTTTTTCGAACACATCCATGAGATTTATTTCGATTTGTTTTCATGGTGAACACTAATAATTCATCCCGGATGTTGGGAGGTATCCATTGGAGGGATGCAAAGTCGTATTTTATATTTTATTGCGATAACATGTAACAACCTTTTGCAAAGGATGAACATATAAAGAGGGGATAACTATGTGCATACCAAGTGTGTAAGCAGCATTTTATAGCCCATAGTGTAGTCTTTTATTTCTTCATAAAACAAATGTTAAAGGTTTTTTTGAAAGTAAAGAGGTAGCACGCAACAGAAAGGGATTGTAAATATTGTAAGGGGGATGCAGAAGAGTAAATAATGACTGCATGTGATGTCTGGGTCAAATGAATACTCTCTCTCTCGCTCGCCTTCAAAGTTATGAATATTAATTGCATCAGAATAAGTGTTTGCGTGTATCGATGTTTGTTCCACCGGAACTCGTAAGGAACTCAACATATTTCCATTAAACTCCTTCAATTGGAAGAATAGGCTTTGGAATGAGTTCCCGGTCAAGGGAACTTTCATATTTATTTGACAGCTTACGTTTGGAGCGTTATACATATGTTGATTACAAATGAGGATGAGTTGTCAAGATGGAGGAAGGCTCTGCCATCGATTGAGAACCGGGGTCAGGATAGGTTAGGTTAGGTTAGGTTAGGTTAGGTAGAAGTGGCAGACTGCAGGTGCAACCTCACTTAGACCAGATAAGGTACTGTGTGTTACCAAGTGGACCTGTATTTCACCAGAAGAAGCTACCCGCAGAACGAGGCCGGAGCTAGCTATGAAGCGCTGGAGGCTACCTATGTCGATGTCAGCCAGTTCACTAAGCTTGTTGAAGAAGCTGGCTCCTAAGTATGCTCTCCTTCTAGCTGAGAGGGCCGGACATGTACAGAGAAGGTGGAGAATCGTCTCCTCCTCCTCCTTGTCCATGAGGCTTCTGCAGAAGTCGTTGTATAGGAGGCCAAGCCTATAGGCATGCTTGCCGATGGAACAGTGTCCCGCTATGACTAAAATGCTTATAAGCAATCTATTCCATCTGCTGAGATAGTGCAAACGTTTAAGATCCACCTTTGTCCAAATCTGCTTGGTGATGAGACAAATGCTGCCTACTATCCATCTGTAATTGACGATGTTCATCGCGTTTCTATTAAGCAGCAATTTGCAGGTGGCGGGAGGCATGCTTGAATTCCCCTTTTCCGGAAGAATTGGTAGATTTGTGCCCTTTATGGCGAGTTCATCCGCCATGCAGTTGCTTGGAATGTCTCTGTGCCCCGTCACCCATATAAGGTGACTTTTGAATTGCTAAGCCATCTCGTTGGAAGATAAGCGACAATTAAGGGCTGTTTTTGAGTTGAAGGCGACAGATTCCAGGGATTTTATCGCAGCCTGGCTATCTGTAAAAATTGTGATATCCCGAGGATCAGGATATCTTTTACCGAATTTGTTTTATTATTTTGTGCCCAAAACTTAGCAGTACTTCCTCAAAAGGCATCCGACTCTGCCTGAGACACCACACCCTTTCATCCACTTCAATCTCAGCTTTATTACTGACATGCTATGCATCCTTACATCCTTATGGCGGTGGTTTGGTCTTCCTCGTCGTCTTGAATTTTGGGTCTGCGATGCAAAGATTTTCTTGACTCGAGCATTATTGTTTATTCGCTCGTTTCGTTCGAGTCAATCTAGTCGACGTGATTAAGTTTTACGAACTTCGTTCACATCTTGTAACTGTTCGCGATTGTATCCTTCTTCCATTCGTCCTCCTTGCAAATATACGACCAAGTGTATTCCTATCTATAAAAATTCAGCACTCAGCGTCATACAGCAGGACTGACAGTGTCAGTATTGTAGAGCACCACCTTTGTCCTTCATATTAATAACTTTTACCAAAGTTACAGCAGCTTCTTAGGGTTATTCTTTGCCGGATCTCCAGTAAGCAAAGTTTATGTTAACTCCGAGGTAGGTAAACTCCTTCACTCTTTCGGAATTATAGCTGCCGGTTACGTTTCGTTCTAAACGGACTACAGAATGTACATATTTGGTTTTATCCTCGTTCACAACCAGCCCTATTTCAGAAACTTCTGATTCAATGTTTGCGAAGGAGCTACCAGTGATGTCAATGTTAGCCACCTAACCCAATAGTTGTGTCTGTTGTGTAGAACTGGAAGGGCGTCGCTTTATCGACAACCTCTGGTAGTATTGAAGGGTTTCGGTAGTGCATTTTCCAACTTTCACAGCGCAAGCACGCATTCTCTATCGTGACTCTACAAAAGCTTGACATGTAGCTTTGAAATCGATGAGTATCTACTTGAAATCTTGGAGATCTCTCCCCAACCTCATGTAGGGGGAACATTTGGTCGTTAGTGGTCAATTTTACGGGCGTAAAACCGCACTGGTAATTCCCAACCAGATCGTCGACATGTGGTTTCAGACGTTTTAGATCTTAAGAAAGTTTATGCCGGTTTAGGCCGTTTCCCTTTTGATGAATTAGACGCATCGGCTATGATTTCTTCGGACAATATCTTACAGATGAGCACCGATCTCCTGCAGCCTTGAACAGCTCAGCTTGGGGGTCATCTGGCTGTGATCTAGACCATTTCGACATCCTTCCAGTTCAGGAGTTGTAAAACTTAGTTGTCCTTCAAAGAGTGACAATCAAACTGCTTAATAGTTCCTGACTTTCATCGCCGTTTAATGGCGTTGTCATCTCTTCAGCACCGACTGCGTCTCAACTTTGTGTTCCCGTTTTTGTCCTTGCAGGATCCTGTTTGGGTAGCGATCCCTTTTTACCCGGGATCCTACCATTCCTCATATTCCTTTTCCTTTCATTCTGCTCATAGAGTGAATCTGGTCTTATATTGCAGCGCCGTTTTATTAGGCCTTAAATTTTCTGGGATTTTCATCATCAAACAGAGGGCGTCTTGCGGGTGGTAAATTGAAACCTATCACATCATTCACTGCCATCGGCCTTCTGCATTTATTTTTGCTGTTGGAGAACTTTTAGTGAGCTCTAGGGACACTCGATCGACAAAGGCTCTTCTTGTCGATTACGTTTACAGCCTTTGAACCTTCTTTGTGCATTGTTTATTGTTTTGTTCTGCTCCACAGTTGTCAAGTTCCCGATGACATAATCCAAAAGTGATGCCATTTTGTGTCCGTGCGTCTGACTTTATCGCACCAAAAAAAACAAAAGCAAAGGACCCAGTTCACATAATTATTACGAAAATCCATTTCTATATTCAGAAGATGATTTCTCTTTTGAGTTTCAATATTAAAACCAAACATCCTGCCGCCGCCGCACAATTCAAGTGCACGTTCTACACCAACGAATGCAGCCTTGAGCTGCTAGCTATATGTGTATGTGAGTAGAAACCTGAAGTTATGTACTTCGAATTGAAATTACACGTTCAGTTGCAGCATTTATGGGTCAAGTGGGATTTTGAATGCACATGGCGATTATCCAATGGTAGTGGTTCCATATCGTGCGGCAGGTCACATGTAAATGTACATCTGTACTGTTTCACATATTTCCTTTATTCATCAACGATATCTCTTTCGAATGTCCTTCCAATTGAATGTCAACAATGAATTTACAGAATTGATTTTCATTTACAGATTTTATTGAAGCAAACATTACTTCCGGTGTAATGCAACAGAATCGAAGAATTCCCATATCATCGTCTCCATCGACATATCCTTCAGGAACACAGTTTATTAAATACGCTGCAATAAATGTAACCGCCCAGCTAGGAACACACGCATATCTGCCGTGTATAGTAAGTTACGAATCAAGTGAGAATGTTGAAATTTTTTTTATATTTTTATGGTTAAAGTGTCCTTGTCCGCAAGTGTTACATGGTGATGGTGGTTGTAGTCGCGTGCTTAATGAATAAACAACGGAAATTTTATTGATTAATTAACTTAACATGTGTCCACTGCCGAATATTTATAACAAAAATCACGCAATTTAGTCGGACAAGCCTGTGGTTGTTCTCACAGTGTTTTTGAATGTTTTCAAGTGAGAATAACAAGGTCCTGGATGGAGAGCAAACTAACATGGAAGGCATTTCTTTTTATTTCTCTAAATGAAACGCAATCCTATGAATCCTGCTAAAGTTCGACAGTCACTTACTCAATTTAGAGCTGTTTTCACCATTCTCAAGATAGGTTCTCAAAAATTGCATTAGGACAGCGTTTTGAGTCCAACTCCTGTTTGGTGTCACAAACTTTATACGTCTCAGTCAAGTTCATGGTGTCAATCAAAGCAAAAGCATCTGTCCATCGCCTATTGATAACAAAAGCTGAAAATCATCATCAACTCCACGAATGACACTTTAGTGGAGATTCGATGAGCGCTTACGGAAACTGGTTCAAAACTCTTCACCCAGAAGACGAAATGCATGCTCGACAAAACGCTGAGTCTGCCAGTTCTGCTAAATGATGCAGAATGCTGGACGATAAGCAGGAAAGCAGAGCAGATATTAAGCACTTTTGAGTGAAAGTTTGCGAGGAGGGCGAATAGAGGAGCAGATACAACGGCGAACTCTATGAGCTGTATCAAGTTCACATCGACTTTATTAGGCTGACCACATTTCAGAGGGTGATATCTTTCCAAGTTAGCTCTTCAGCCTTGCAGTTTTCCAGTATGTCTCTGTGGTCTCTGTGGCAACCCTGATCGAGCTCTGAAGTAAATGAACATGATACGAGGAACTTTGTTACCGCTTGGCCGTCCATGAGAATGCTAAGATCCTGACCAGATAGCACATCGCATCAAACAGTATTGCAAGACTAAGGACATACTTAAGCTCAACACACAATACTTC
Organism: Criorhina ranunculi; assembly: GCA_951813785.1. Classification (NCBI taxonomy): domain Eukaryota; kingdom Metazoa; phylum Arthropoda; class Insecta; order Diptera; family Syrphidae; genus Criorhina; species Criorhina ranunculi. Next base: position 87,748,317 of record OX638381.1, on the reverse strand, counting down.
GGAGTAAAAATAAGCCTCCCACCGGACACAACGTGCCGACGGCTCATCAACGAATAGAAAGAGTTCATCTAAACAGAATTGACCTTGTAGAAGCTATAACAATGTAGACGAAGAAGATGTAAAGGTTTAGGGAGGCTACGTATAGCGTAGCTCTTAGCACTTGGTTCCTCCTCACAAGTGCTGAGAAAATTCCTTTTTTTTGAACCACATTGGATCCATAAAGATCCGATTATGACAGTACAGGGCACCATGTAGTTCCTTCATGTCAACACAGCCGCTTTTACACCTAAAAACCTTCCTAGATATACGTCAGTTAAAGTGATCGATTCGCTACTGTGTCTTTCCGAGTCCAGCCTTCAAACTTGTTGCCCGTTTTCTGAATGACGACTCAGGGTACTACTTAACAATTTTCGACCAACTTTCCTCATGATTCCTCATGGAATCCAACAAAGCAAAGATCGGTCGGACCGGCAACTCAATCGGAGACCTGCCTCCAGGATTTTGAATGTGCACACCGTCTATCCTAGAACCACTGGCTCGACCAATTAGGGTGTTAACAGCCCTAGCCACCCACATTATTTTGGAAATTAGAACTTGTATTCTACGATTTAAAGACTGAAGCCTCTGTTGCAGTTGCAAATTACACGTTTAGATGTCCCTGACTTCCCTTGATCATGATTGGGTCATTCTGCCAAAGAATGGTTCACGAAACGTATAACTTATCTCGTTCTTCGCCACGTGGACTCCTTGTCATCACTTGGAAGAAACAGATGCTTGACTCTCTCCCATTATTTCTCAACTTTTAATCTTCTGATTAAATTTTCTATCCCCCCCCCCCTCATCGATCGTTGCAATCCTTGCAGCATGGTTTCACCATTTGAAATCCGAGGTCATTAGTTTGCTTCCCACACGTTCTATTTTACAAAACTGAATGCCAGTCTAAGTTTCTGTACACTGAATTGCATGCAGGAGCACAGCAACCATCATTAAGCACCACCAGCATCCTCATAACACAACGAAACATTATCCACTATGGGACATGGTCGACATGTCCTGCCACAATTGTCACATTTCTCATTAATTTACTTTTCTTCTTTCATTTCCCAGGTGAAACAACTCGGAAATAAATCCGTATCCTGGATACGAGTGCGTAACGGTCACATACTAACTGTTGACAGGTAATTATGTGTGCAAGTCCGTTGAATTTTTGTATTGTTTAGAGATGATAGACGAAGGATACTCTAACTCGTGTCCATCGTCCATTAGCAAAACCATGTGATTTTCATCCTTGCAACTACTCATTAGTCCATTTGAAGTTTCCAGTGGTCACGGTCGGAACAATCCGCGGTGGCCTCAAACAGAGGTTATAAATTCAGGGATGTCCTCAAAAATGGGATTGTCACTACCAAACATGTCCAACAATCCGATTAAATATACGGTTCAGCTTAATGCCGAAGTCACATCTGAATGCCACATAGACACATAAAGACGTCCTTGTTTCATCCTGCATGCATCGCATCCCATTCAGTACAAGTTTAATCTAATGACTAGGAGCCGATATCTTTTGTATACACACTACTCGTACACACCTTGTGTTGTGTTTTAGCTTTGTCTCTGGTCATCACTTGGTATTTACAGGATAAAGGACCTTTCCCCTTCCTCTTCTCTAACCGATGAAAGCCGATAGAATTTCAGATTTTCCTTTTAAGTTGCTAAATAAACAATAGGCTGAAAATTAAGTTGAGACTGTGCACGAAGTCCTGACTGTCCTTAGGACAGTTCAGTTCTCTTATATTATATTGGCTTTTCCGATTCGATTCAAATAACACAAGTCTAGGCGGTGCGGTCCTATCGAAGGACGATGAGTTTATAGAATTTTTCAAGTGCATGCCACCGGAAAGGACATTAAATAAGGAGAGGGAGTCGTTTGTTTAAATATTGAGGACACGTATTGTGGTAAAATGTTCTGAATTAAGAGTAAAGACGAGCATGCTGTCTTTATTGGAGCTTCTTCTTGATATTGTTTGATTGTGGAGAACTTTGTTTGATTGTAACGTCTACGTTTTGAGTATGAGGACCTTTGATTATTTTATCGAATGACTGTGCATGTCCGTTTTTTGAAGCGGATATTCCTTTCAGTTTTGGATGCATTGATAATTTTATTCCAAATAATATCCTTCAGGCTAGACGTGCGTTTAAAAACTATTCAAGTTAGTAATTCCTTCAGGTTTTGACCCGATACGCAACAAGACTGAAGGTGCTTTTGTACTTCAGGGGGTTTGCTCTTTGAAATTGACAGCGTTTCCTCAAAATTTGACAAAAGACTGGACTTTTAAATTCAATTGACTCCATGTCCTTGTTTACTTACTTACTTTTCGAACTCCCTTTCCATAAAGAATCTCTGCCTCAGAAATTGTAGCCTTCCATCCTCTTCGATCTCGGGCACACTACTTTCGGTTCTTTCTTCCTTCTTCTTTCGTGATCATTTGATCTTTACAACTGAGGTTAGATCTCCCTTGTCATCTCGAACCTGTGAAATGGGATTCAAAGATTTTCTTGGGCATTAGCTCAATGCGGCCTTGGGTTCTTTTTTTTTTCTGTGTCTTATCCTGAGCTTACGAGAGTGCCAGCTTTTTTGGAATACCAGCGTGGCCTAGACTTAGGTCTACCTTAAAGAATTTCTTCACCAGAATAAGTTTTTCCAAGATGAACGCGTAGCCGGAAACTTAAGATGGTAGGCAATGAGATTCCGATGCAAATGGGTTTTGAATGCTCGTGGATTGAAATGATGGGGAAAGACCGGATGTAGAGGGTCTATAATTACGACCCAAAATAGGATTGAGGAGAAAGTTCAACTCAAAAGCAAAACAGTACAGAAAGACAGCGACTGCGCAACAAAGATCTACAGGCACGCACGCCCTTCAAGGTACTTCAGGTCTGTCAACAACAAAAAGCCTTGATACAACTAAACACCTTACGTGCCACGCAAACATGTCAAACCACTTCCCTATTGCGGTTAGAGGACTTCTTTGTAAACGACGTTTCTGATGCCAGAATTACCGGATTGCTGAGTGAGCTCAAGTCCACCTTAATGTCTGTTCCTGAAGACTTATTGATTGTCATTACAAAACAGACCTTTAAGGGGAACAGTAATCAGTTAAGTCAGAGGTTGTTAAGGGTATACGTGGCAGGAGTACTGACTTCCCTCGAGCACATCCGATCAATATTACTTTTTAAAGGTTTTACTTGCAGTCTGGTGCCATTGTAGAGTTTGGGTGGGCGTAGGTTTCGCAGCAACATCACTGGAGCAACCATTCTCAAAATAAGCTTATGGATTGGAAAATCCGGTGGTTTGAGAGTTTTAAGAACTGGAAAGTGTACAGCGTCCACAAAGTTTGTTGATTCGTATTCCATTTGTGTCCCTTCCAACGACTTCAGTAATTATGTCGTAGATGGCGTAACCTACGTGTCCACAGTGCCTGCCTTTAGGCCACCATTTATCTGTCAGGAAGTAGCCATTTCTTTACGTGAAAATGACCTTTCATAATCCAATAGTCCTCTCTAAGTCAATTGTACTGTACTGAAGTCCCCCTCAACTTGCGTGCGCAACCTGAATCGCCATCTTCCTCTACTGCGCAGTCCCTCGGGGGAAGACTCGAAGATTTTTCGGACGGGAGTATTGGTGTCTATCCGCTCTACATAACCCAGCCACCTCAGTCGTTGGACCTTGATACTTCTGTCTAAGTCGATGTCGCTGTACAGCCACCCGTACCTCCTACACTCACCGTCTATGCAGATGGGAGCGAAAATCACCCGAAACTTTAACTGTAACTGGTTCCTCCAATATAATCCCTGTTTAAGCCATAGAGCAAGCCATACTTTTGCAGGTTTCGTCCACCTTAAGCCAGTACCTCTTCTTCGATCACCCCGAGGCGTTTGCTATCGTACATGCATCTCCATCTTAGCCGCGGCATTTCGTCATGAACACAATTTGCATTTCAAAAATCACGTTCCTAAGATAAACGATTTGAGCTGAACTGTCAGTCAGTCAGTCGCAGCACGCTTTCACTTTTAACACTTGTAAACGAGTGATAAAAACTGCAGATTTTCTGCAGACTTTGCCACCCTTATCTTAAGGTGACGCTTCAGTCCGGGGTGGACCTGGACCTCAAGCAACAAACGTCTAGCTGCCTCCAATTTCGCACACTGAGTTGACTGAGGCCGCCCACCACTTGCGTGTGCCAACTGAGTTACGGTCTTGTCATCCACAGGCATATTTACGGAATTCAAAAAATTTTAAAGCCCTGACATCAACGCGCAGTTTTGCATGCCCAAGCATAAATTTCTTGTCTTAAGCAAAATGGATTGAACAATAAGGTTGACGTATCATTACCAGAATTAAGGTGACACGCTAGAAAACTGAGTCTTCAGAAGCTTAATTGTGCAATCTTCTCTTAAACCTTTTAGATATCTACGAACCATCTCCAGTCTTAGTTTCAATCACCTTTCTCGATTGGAATGCATGCCAAACCTGCATGAAATCTATGCACAATGTATCCACCTATCAACTAATGGCAGCAAAACCCAAGAGTGTGTGCGTGCCTTTGACTATTTTGCAAGCGTGCTTTTTGTTATTCTTAACAATAACAAGCCCCAGACAATAGTAATTTCCCAAGAAGGGTTTTCAATGGGCGTCCCCACACCCTTTCATCTATATTTTATTGCAGAAAGGCGTTTGTTCCAACTTTAGCTTTGACTTCGAATTTGCTCCTCTAAATCCCAGTGGCATAAATGAAATGCGAAGTTGTGCATTCATTTAAGTCGCTCGTTTCTCCATTCTCAACTGTAATGTCTGCTGCTGGGATATGATGTTCCTCCAAATAGCTGGTTGGATGCATTTTGCTGTCAAAAAAAAAACGAGAAGAAGTCCTATTTTCAGTCCCTTCACGCGATTTATCACAAGCACTCGCATTGTTGTCGGGTGTTGGTTGCCTCCACGCCTTTCCATAATTTTTAACTTTACGATCATTGTTGGAGCTGTCACTATTTTTATGTGGAGCACACCACGGGTAAGGGTTGAGAGTAGCGAAATAGTGCTTATAAATGCAAAGGTACACCTACATGTGAATGTATATAGCATCCCTGGTATGGTACTTTGTTTTTCGATGGTACGAAGGAGGATGAGATGAGCACTTTTATACAAATTGCCTAGGGATACATCTTTACGCGGTTTTTCTTCTTTTTTTTTTATTCATGTGAGACTTGGTTTCTGTTAAGTTAACGGCACTGTGGACCATATAAGTGGTAAAGAATTTTATGAGTTTATTTGTTATTTTTTTTACTAGATAGTATCTCGGCTTTATGAGGGTACTATCAGGGTTTCCAAATACTCGTACATGCACTGATTTTGGATTTGTTAACTCTTTTAACCACCTTCCTCAGAAGGTTCATTGTGAATGAAGGTAGGAACAACTTTAGAGCCCTCATTTTCAACGAATTTTGCCGCCTGAATGAACACCTATACCGCATGACCCTCGCAGCAGATTTAAGCTCAAGATTCAGCCTTGAGAATGAAAAACCCGCTCTACATACCATAGAACCCTCTTTCAACTCGAGAATCCTTAGTGAGGAAGTTATCTCAAGGGAACACCTTACTACGATCCACCCAGAGAGGTTAGGTTAGGTAGATACATAGGTGTCCCGTGGGACCCACTTAGGCTGATAGCCCATTGTGATGCCTATAGAATCTCTCTAGGAGAGAATTCTACCCGTAGAACCATTTGGCGTTGTATATGAGAGGATTTTGCGTAGGGGTATTTGACTAAGTCCACCAGAGAAGTTTCTTGACTTTTTGACCTTCTCTAGCGTTAAAATACTCATCTAGAACATATAAGAAAAGGCACAATAGGATTCTGAAGAGAAACCGTAGTTCCTAAGGCTGTAAACAGTCTTCCCGAACACATAACCATAAGGCCTTGGCGAAGTGTAATTTTCATAAGTAGGTTCAGACCTACAAGAGCTCAAATGCAATAGGCTTGGGAGACCTGTTTTACGAAGACTGTACTGGTTGACGATATAGCCATCTTGGAGGCTAGCATTCAAATACATATTGTCATTGCTGAGGTCTTATTGTTTAGGCACTCGACTACCGGTGGTTCTGAATTTTCCTTGAACAACTTACATAGGCACACTCACATCTTCTACAAACAGTGCTTCAGCGAAGTAAAAGTTGCCTACTTTTGGACGTTACTTACTTACTTACTTATCAGGCCAGCGACCCTTGGAAGGTCTGAGCCTGAACTAATGCCGCTTTCCATCCTTTATGGTCCCGGGCACGATGCTTTCAGTTTACTAGAGCAAAGTTTCTGGCGTCCGCGATTGCCGGAGTTTCGGTCTTTCTTTCGGACGTGCTGCCAAATGTAGGGAAGTTACCATTTGCGGAGCAAACCTAAAATTAGGGTCCGCTTTGTAAAATATTTTGTTCGTGAACTTCTTGGAGCTTCAACGTTTAGCCACTCTTCCTTGTCTAAATGGATCTTCTCACCCGAAAGCTCTGAAAAATCCTGCCTCGTTTTTTCACCTTATTTTCATTTATTTCTCAGGGGAGGAATCGAAGAGTCTTCGGGCTAAAACTTTGGTGTCCATCCAGTCTATATGACCTAGCAATCTTAATGGTTGTACACATCTCTTTTCTACTAGGTCGTTGTCGCTTTATAGCTCGTATAAGTCGTGGTTAAAACATGGACCAGTATCTGATCCATTTTAGATCCTAGTTCGGTGATCTCATCAGCTTTCTCATGTCCATGGGTGCCCTTATGTCCCGGGACTTAAATGAGTGTAACGTTATGCTTTGCATTAAGGGTCTTGAGCTCCAGCTCCGTCCTGAAAGGAATTTAACTTCGAGGCTTAAGCTGAATTGAAGTATTGATGCACCTGATGGGCTTCAATGTTCGCTAATCTGATGATTGCTTGGTGGTTTATCAGGCCCTTTTTCCAAATGTGGGATTCTTAAAGACGGAGGGCAGGTATTCGGCCTAGCATGATCTCGAAAACTGCAGTGTGTGTTGTTCTAATTGCACTTCAGGTGCCTACACAAACCAGACGTTGAATCGTCGTTTTTCTGTTTAAATTTGTTGCTTTCACTGCGGCTGTCAACCAAACTTAAACTTTATTTTCCACTTGCGCAAAGTAATCCAACAATCTGCCTACTAAAATCGAACACAAATGACGTACCTGCCTAGTGTCTCTGTCTGCATGCCAATTTTGAATTAAGTAAAAAGGCGGACTTGAATTTAAGCCTTACCTTACCCGCGGTAAGATATACGAGTAGAGGTTGTTTCCAAAATCAAGTCTTCTCATCGATATTTTGTTTTTCCTTTGACAGTTTTCGAACGACACAAACTGTCATAAAAGCGTGCTCTCTTTGACAAAAATACCAAAAACCCTCGAAACTAATCGTCTTTTGAACACCAAAAGCAAAAACTCGAAACTAAATCTCAAAAACCAGAACCACTATGTTGTTGAAATTTTCAATTATTTTCGACCCACCCCAGGACCTCAGTCAAACAGAAATTTCTCAACCAACCAACACAATGTAGAGAACAAATTCCGAACAGCTAAAATTCGTGTCACAAAATTGAAATAAAATTACCCGTCCTCCCTTAGAGTTGGAGACAAATAAATTTGCTAGCATGTATTACACCGTTCACAGAGCTCCGAAAATCTAGAACAAACCACACACCGAACCGAGTAGAAGTTTACAGAAAACAGAAAAACATGGCCTGTATGTGTGGTGGCAAATAAAAAAAGGAAACCTTTCTTACCAAAGATGCAAATTACTTTCCTCCAGGCGAAGAACGCCTCTGAGCTCTCTTCACTACAAAATCAATTGTAACGTTGTCGTCGTCGTCGTTGTCGTTTCGCAGGAAGGAGGTCGCTTTAAACGACCTACATAGGACACCAATCTTTTAGCAAAATGAGCACTATTCTTCCGGCGATTTGAGGAGGTCGAATTTACCCGCAAAAAAAAAGCCAAGCCTTGACTTGGATTTGGTAAATTTGTGATGATGAGAGGAAACACGAAGGGCACCCAAACACACCCATTGTGTGCACATTGCAAATGACTTGCATCCGCATGAGTAAGAGACCATATAAAATATTTATCATCCCGATTGCATCTTCAAGTTGCACAAAACTTGCCACCAGTTTCTTGGGGCTGAATGTCAAATTTTCAGCGGCAAAAGTTTCCTGCGGTCTGGGGAGCTTTCAAGAAGAAAAATCCCCACGTTCCTTATCCATAAACTAGGACACTTTATGGGTATATCACTTTTGTTGCACCCAGTTGATCTGACCCAGTTTCCGAACAGAGTCCTGAAGTTTAATTTTTTATTTTTTTTTGTCAAATGCATTGCATGTGCCAAAGGCACAACTTTTCAACAAAAAAGAACGGAAAAATTATTCAAATTATTATTCTTCTCTCTTCTAGGACAGTGTTCATAGCTGACCAGAGATTCCTGGCGTTAAAGCAGCCCGATAATTTTTGGACGCTACAGATTAAATATGTGCAACCGAGAGATGCTGGCGCATACGAGTGCCAAGTGTCAACGGAGCCAAAAATGAGTGCTATAGTTCATCTTCAGGTTGTAGGTAAGTACCACCATCGCATTAAATATGTACACGTAGTAGGTATGAGGGTACTTGTCTCGTGCACCTTTTTGAATCTTATCAACATTTTGATATCCAAAGTTGGAAAGTAAGTGCCACATAAGTGCAAGGTGACAGGGGCAAGGACAAAAGTCGTTATGAGATAAGCTTCGTTATTTAATTTAACATCTTACTTGCATATTCATGGAAGAAATTATGCCAAGGCTGCAGGGAGGAAAGGAAACAAATAATTAAAGTTGCTGCAGGGCAGTCGGAAGGGGTAACGTTTGGAAAATTAAGTTGCGCAACGAAATTATGAATATTTGAAACAACTTTTTGTCTTTTGAATTTTTAACGAAACAGAATTAATTGAACAGTTCATTGGAGGATGAACGATTCGATAGGTTTTCAGGAAAATTTTGAACTAATTTTTGATACATTCAAGGAACTTTTGACCTGGTTTACGTCGCGAATTAAGTCTCGAACCAAGTCAAGTTTTTCCTTAAAAATATGATTTTTGACGTTTTCGAAACTAAAAGAAGGCTTTGGAGGTCCTACAAGCTTAGTAGAGGTTAGCTAAGGAAATCCTTCTCCCATTAGATCCATTGTGATGCCGTTGAGGTTGCAACTCCCATACTGCAGGAACCTTTTGACCAAACCTATGGATGTTTAAGTCAGCTCGAGGTGCTGATAAATCTGTGCAGATTCGAGATTTGTTGGACAATCCTTTTAGGATCCAAAGAAAAAAGTGTTTTTCTAGAATTTCAGATCTTATTTGGCAGAGTTCTGGACAATGACAAAGAAAGTGTAAAGTGTCTTTATGCATCTCTTCATCACCACATTATACGCGCTGGTCATCCGTGTTTAGTTTCATTCTCCGTGCCCGGTATCTCAGCAAACTGTGTCTGGTGATTATACCTATTAGAGAAGCGCATCACCTATTTCACTGTAGAAACACATTTTTGTAGCCAGGGACCCAGCGAAGGCTTGCATTGTACAAGAACTCCAAGCTTTTGGCGATAGTGGCTCTTAATCTTCGATTTTATGTCGATGGGCCCCAGCGGAGTCATACATTGTGCAAGAACCCAAAACTCTTGGAGAAAGTGACTAAGAAGCTTTGCTCTTATTGCTGCCTGACTGTCAATGAAAAAGGCTATTTCATCGTGAGGTAATGCCTTCATTGCAACCTATTAAGCGCTTGTTGTCATTCCTAAGACTTCCTCTACCGTATTCTAGGAATCTGATTGATCCGGATAGTCCAAGAGCCTCAACATCAACACCTAGATCCATCTGTGTAAATGGATACCGACATGCCATTGATTTTCGACTGTGGTTTCGAATTGTCTGGCAAGGTCCTATATAGGGCATTATGTAGTCTTTGCAACAACGGTGCCTTTGTATGTGTGAAAGATCTGTGTACACGCTGTAAGAGTGGGTTTCCAGTTTGGCTGCAGATCCTTACAAGAGTAGAGCTAGGGGTAGTATATTGGACAAATTGTGTCAATGCAAGTCATTCAGGACCTGTAGCGAAGTTTATCTATTGTGGTGGCAACATTTGCTTTTATGCGGATAGCCATCAATTTTGCGCTCGTTTGTCGGAATCTTTAGACGTTTAATCTACATTTCCCAATGATCTGACTTAAACCTCAGAGTATTGTCCACGAATCCGGAAAATGGTATCGTTGACTCTAGATATGGATGTCTAGGACGAAGTCTATAGAAATTTAACGAATGGATCCATTAAAGGTGATAGAATGGAAGCAGGACCTATGTACATAGATCTAGTCTTTGAACAATAAATCATCAGTATATCCAGCCAAGATGTTGACACTTCTACACGTGTTTGACCACTTCCGTGATTGCATTTGACTTCCACACAGTGCTTAGGCGCAATAGACAATACATCACTCGCAATGGAAGGTACTCAAAAACTCAGTGACTGTGGAGTGTGCAATTCAGAATACCTTGACGCTAGATTAAGTTCGAGAACACGCTGGCATATAAGCTTAAACTCACGACATTGATACTGTTGATTTCTTCAACTTCGGGCTAGGCTTAGTGCAGCCCCACCGGTTAGATGTTTCAAATGCTCCACAGGTCTTGGACAGGTGACGCTGCCGGGTAGATGAACTTCATGAAGATTCCGTTCAAGCCTAGCAATTCCTTATTACTTCGAGAAGATATTGTTTGGGTCCACTCCCACTGTTGCTTCTTTCGTTTACATTCTTTTTCTACCTCAAAATTCCAGCTGTCTTTCGTGAAGTTCACACGCCGATACTCTATAGATTTTGTTTCGCCCTCGCTTACCACTGTCAAAGCCGGTTTCCTTCACCTTAAAGCCCTGCAGTAGTCTTTAAAACATGGCCTCACTCGTGGATTACTTTTCAGGCTCTTGGTCTCAGTTTGACCATCGATGACAGACACGTCCTATTCATTACAATTAATAATCGACAAATTGCCAGCGGCAACCAATTCGATATAGTATAGAATCCACACACACACACACACATAAATATACTGAGCATGTGGTTCCGTCCATTAAACGAAATGATATACAGTTAACATATTGCGCAGCCAAACAACACTCATCCACAGTTAACTTGACGATTTCCATCACGTACTAAATTCATCCCAATGGATTTCCTCCGTCTCCGCATTTTCACTCCATTTATTGACATCTTAAATCTGCCACATGTCCCATCCTCCATCCTGCCTGTCTGCCCACATCACGTAATGTCCTCGTCTTGACAGGATTCTGATGCATTTCATATGCATGCACACACACACACACACAAAAACTAAAGCCTCAGGAATATAAACTAGACAATTTACTTACACATACGATGATGATTCCTTTTTTATACATTTCAGTTCCACGAACTCAAATACTGGGAGATCCTGATCGATATGTGAAAGCTGGCAGTACAGTCGTTCTGCGTTGTATGGTGAGAGGAGCCCTCGAGCCACCCACGTTCATTACGTGGTATCACGGCTCCAAGCAACTGACATACGAATCCTCCCGACATCGAATGCAAATCGGGATTCTTCCAGAAACCAACAAAGATGCCCGCAGTGCAGTGAGTATAAGAGTGTAAACTGACACAGGAGTAGTGAAATAAATTGCAAACAACCAATAACGCTATCCCCGAGTGTGGTAGTGTCGATTGCGGATTATTTGCATTTTGTTTCAAATCCAATGAGATACAGTGTCATTGTGTATGTGTTGTGTTCCTTCTATTTGCCTGATACAGATCGCTTCATTAATCATCGGGGTGGCGAAAAGACAGGATTCTGGCAATTACACATGTAGTCCATCGAATAGTCCCGGTGTGACGGTCACGCTGAACGTAATAAATGGTGAGTACCTAAGTGACAGCGCCAACGACAACACAGTCCTGGGTGGGGGCATACAAATTGGGAACGTTTTATTTTTGGAAGGAGTAGAATGGATGGTGTCCTTCAGCATGGACAGGATATATTCATGAAATGGATATTTGTCTTTGGCGCGTGGTTAATTAATAAAACTAACTAAATGCCAGCGGTGTGAGTGTGTGGATAATGGATGTTGACAAATGTGCCTGGAATAAAACCAACAGAGCGTTTAAGGTGACATGCAGACGTGACATGTCGATTCTCGTGGGATAATAGGAATAATTGCGAGTTTTTGTTAATTTATCTGTGACTTGCATACAATTTTGAGAATCTTCCTTTGGTTGTCTATAAGGTTGGGAGCAATAAAGGTTCAGTCAACCAGACAAGAAGCAATCAGAAGTTTACAAATTACGTCTGAAAACTTTCAAGCTAATTGCGAGGTAGCAGAGTAGGAAGGATGTTCCAATAAATTTAGAACTAGTCAAGCGATCCATTGAGTCCTTCACCATGATCAAATGCAGGACGTTGGTAGTCGATGGCATACACTTCGGCTCGGCAACGCGCGTTTTGTAGAAGGTGCAGGACAGGTTTTAGTGCACTCAATCATGGCATAGAGTAGTAGTAGGATACATTCTTCCGTCCTACAAGTCTTATGTCTTTCGTACTCAAAGGCATGGAAAAAAATTTTGACGAACATATTCGAGAAGGTAACGTCTTATTGCTTGAAACATGGGAGATAGAAACAGAATCTGGATCTAGAATTTTTGAAGCATCACCATGCGTTTAGTTCTCAGTCAGCCTTATCAAATACTAATCCATGCTCCAAGCTGATTTTTTTGGTCATTAATCAGTGTGTGAGGCTCAATAAAGCCTCCCCCATATTGGAGAAACCTATCTTTATCTTTTCATTCAGTCAATCTGCCTTAAACGCGACTCATCTGTCATCAAATCTAACCTAGTCCTAAACACTTGCAAGATGATCTCTGGCCTAACAAGAACCAGCCATACTTCACTGGATGCCTCCCGAGAGCGGATTTGCGGGGAATGAAGTCGGCTCACTAACAAAAGTTGAGCATGGTTCCAGCATCCATTCCGCTAGTGGAGGGTCCCAAAGAGATCAATTTTGATGGCGCTAAGAACGTCAATAGGACTAAAACTTTTTTCAGAACAGTTGTGGCGCAGGCTACGCTTCCTGATAGAGTTACTAAAGACATCTTCCCTTCTGTTCTTGACGTTTAAACCTCCTAAAAACGAGTCTGAAGTCGGAGATTAAGAACTGTTCGTAAGGTCTTCTCAGGAAGCTCTTAAAAGCATTCTCTGATGCTAATTAAAGAGAGGTCTGACTTAGCTGCACGGAATCTTACTCGTGTACAGCTCTGCTCTAAATGGACTTCTAAACTTACCTTCTCCTTGCTGCGGCGATATGTTTAAGTCGACATTCCATGCATTCAGAACTAGCTTCGGCTAGAATCTGGAAGGCTCCAATACTAACTAGTAAATTCCATTTTTGTGGAAGACGATAAAATAAAGCTTTACAATTCACTAGGCAATCCATCTTCCAAGCAAAGCCTCTTCACTTAATAAGTGATAGCAAGATAGCTGCTTATTTCCTGCAGACCATGCGGAAGCATTCTTCGAGTCCGCCTGTATCCTGGAGAGTCATGCCACATGTGATTGTGTTCACAATAGACCCAATCGTCAATGGAAACCTAACCGAGAACGCAGGAAGACCCAAAACAAGTTCCAGGAGAACTCTACTCACTACTACTGGGATCTTCAGAGGCTTCAACAGCAGCTTCTTCGAGATTTCGTTGAGCTTTAACACCACCAGCAAAAGAATCATTGGTAGTAGGGCACGTATCAAGTGCGTGCATACTTCCGGCAGTTGAAGCGCACAAAGCTGATTCCTTTCGCTTAAATCTGTCCGAGTTGGTTGGAGGGAGGGCGACGTTCGGTCCAAGAAATTGATTAGTTCCAGTTCGAGTAACTTCCTTCAGCTGTTGCAGCCTCCTTGCTCCGTTTTCTCTCCTGTTGATTCGTATTAACTTTCCGGGTCAACCCATAACCCTCAGCACTACAGTCAGCTACCTCTCTATGGTAAAGGAGATCAGACGTTGCAAGTGAAATCTTTCCACTACCGTCTCTGTTATTCCAGCTCAGTCTACCGAGCGTGACCTAGAGAAAGCTTCAGTAGTCTTCAGAAAACAGCGTTGCGACTACTCGTGTACTAATGACTGTTGAGGCCTGTCGGGTTGTTTCGGTCTCCAAAACCCTGTCGAAAAGACCTCGCGTAGATGTCCACTTTCGCGAGTTCTATCTGCACCATGGGTTCTGCCGACAAACTGTATCTAACAAGGACATCTTTAGCTTTAAGTTCTCACCTGGGATCTTTTCAGAACCTAAGAATCATTGACTCTTAAATGGAAATGAAAGACGCGACGCATAATAAACTTAAACCTCAAAGTGACTAAACCAAGTCCTAATCCGAATCAACTCTCTTATACAGTCTTCAACTTAATTTGCATTCACTTCATTTGGGTTTTGCCAAAACCACCACCAATTCAGTGTGAAAGCCCGTCCAATCCTAAATCCTAACTCAAAAGGTCATTCCACGAAATAGAAATTAAATTTTCATCGAAAATATTTAAACCCTTTTACAAAAAGCTACAACTTTCGGTATCCCCTGCCAAAAATGTTCGCCTTCTCGTCCAGAGATAGAAAAAAAAAACACCGAGACTTTGCTCTCTGCTCATATTTCCGGAATGAAATCTGTTTAATGGGAATTAAAAAACAATGTTTGAGAAAATTCCTTAATCATACGCGCAGCGACTTTCCACTTCCGGAAAATCTACCATCGAAAAAAGCGACCATCCCAGCTCCTGGTAATACCATCAATTACAGAGGCAGGGTTACCAAAACACAAACAACTGCCGTCATCCTGCCAATTCGAGGAAAGTTTTCCACAGTGTGTCGCTTAGCAAAGGAGCCCGATGATGGAAGGACAAGGCAAGGGAACGCTCCATTTTCAATCGAATTTCTATGCAAATTCTTTCTGGCATATCCGAACTTCCGCAACGATTGAACCCCATTTTTGGGTACGCCCCCACCCCCTGCCAAACATTGTTTCTCGACCCTTTCTTCTTTTGATGCTGTCAGGCTACCACACAGCCAGCTAACTGTAGTATGATATCAAGACCAGCGATGATGATGATGACAATGTTTGATGTAGCTTTTCGGTAACTAGCCCCGACCGCGTGGGAATATTTCTTTGATAATCTTGGACGCGAGCAGCGCTGATGATGAGCGAGCGTTAATAATTAAAAAAGTTTAATTTTTTGTGTTAGCCTCAGAGTTGTGATGAGTTCGGGGAATAGTTCGATGTTCGATGTCAAGCTCCAAAGTTGTTGCATTTACCCACCGATAGGTGGAATGGCAATTTTTCATTCTGTTTTCACTTGACATCCCTGCAATTTATAGTGACTGTCAGTTTGACAGGAAACTCTTCCCACCTGTCATACATACTGTGTGTACCGCCTTTAATAAACATTTTTTGATTACAACGGTACAGATTTGTTCTTGAAATGCCTTTTGTCGAAATTTTTCAAATACTCTCTGTCTCGGAGAAAGGGTGATGTAATTCCAATCGATTACAACGGTTATGGTCGACGTTTAATTCAATCTGTCGATGAATCTTTGGTTTTTTTTTCTTTGAAAAACCGGAAGTATAGGCACTAGGCAGAGGCACACTGTGTAAACGAAGATGAAAGTCATTAAAAATTCCACTTTTGCAATTTCGATGGGGCTTTCTAATTAAAACGAAAAGTCACTGTCAGTAGTTGGAAAGAAAGAATGAAAATAACGGATTGGAAGGTTGGAATGGAATTTGAAGAGAGTGGGCGACAACACGGGGCGGATGTGTTCACAGAGTTCACAGAAAAAGCAGCGCACTTTTGTTAAGTCACAACCAAATTGTGAGTTTGGAATTCCTTCCTCGGAATGGAATTAAAGGCATCTTACGTCGTCGTTGTCGTCTTTTAGGTGAAATTAATTTAAAGTTTGAAATTTTTGGATTGAGTGAAAATTAATTACATGTCAGTGTTTTCCTTCAATTAAGGGTTGACTTTGAATTTTCAATTTGTGTGCGACATTTTCCGGAAACGGAAAGATGAAAGCCCCCCTTTTGATATGTGAATAATTACGACCACGACCTTTAGGATCGACAATAACTGTCAACACTAATTGATTCATTCTGAAGGAATGAGTGGAATAAATCGGCAATCAAGTGCTGGATTTGCTAATGGAGAACTGCCAATTAGGGTGAAGAATCGATTTGGGATTGTTTTCAATGGAGAAATGGGGTTAGGAAAGAGCGAAGCAGACTGCAAGTAATGTCTTTCGAAATTCATCAAGGAGAAAAAGGAGAAACGCCTCGGAAAAAGGATTAAAGCCATGAGACCGAACCTAACTTATTACATAATGATTTACTTACTTACATCCTTATGATAACGCAAGAGTTCGGAGTGAACTAAGCCTTCAGCCAACAAGTCTCTCCAACCAGCACGATCCTAAGCCCGCTGCCTTCAGTTACGTACGCCAAGTTGGTTTAGGTTACCTTCCATTGTACATCAGGTCGTCCTCATCTGCCTAGTCTCTCAGTTTTAGAATCCAGGATTCTTCGGGCTTGATCATTGGTCTACACGAATCTTTTTGACCTGTTGTCGCTGTACAACTTACATAGTTCGTTAGTAAATCATAGGTGGGACCATAAATTGAACGTAGAATTGTTCTCTTGAAAATTCTTAGTCAACTTTCATCCAATTTTGACAAAGTCTCTGCTTCTGCAAAAAAACAAAAGGAAACTGAACATCACCTCTGCATTCGGCGCAGGTAACCCGGTCTCCTTTCTAATGAATCAGCCCCCAATCATAGGAAGTGGATTCGTCGAAGTTGTTGCATACACCCTACCAAGTTATCTTCTATAACCTTGAACAGTTCAGCTCCTAAGTCATCAGGGCCTGCGGCCTTAATAATTTAAGCCTAGCCATGGCTGTCCAGTGGTTGTTAAATTGTAATTGATTCTCTTTCAAGTTGAAACTATTAGGCTACATGACAGCGGGGCTTTGGCTCCGCCGCCGTTTTAAAATGCACAGAAATATGTAGTCTTTCCATATTTCAATACCAACTGCTTCGCATAATGGTTTGTAGCCTGCAAAAAGTCATCGAAAGGCCAATGAGTTACGGGTGCACTGAGGACTTTTTCAATAGCTACGCTTACATTTATGGTTCGATGTTAATGGAATCACAGATTTGAAAGGGCTCTTAGACTATTCTCACTAAAGACCTTCGTCTTTCTAAGAAAGTCGGGTAAGAGCTTCAGTGATAAGGAGCTTAGGTTACCAGCACTCATTACATCATGCCCCAAAAATCTGTCACCTGATACGAGCAAAAGGCAGGACAATCACATAGGAAATGTTCCGCAGTGTCGTCGCCCTCTCCACAAGCGTCACAGACAGTGGTGTCACTTAAACCTAACACATAGAGATGTTTGACAAAGGAGAAATATCCCGTAATAACGCCAGTAAGCTGTCTGCAGTCTTTTCTGCTGAGAGACAGCAAGAATGCTCGTATTTCTTATAGACGTCGGAAAGGATCTGTTTAGTCTGCCTGCATCCTGTGTTTGCTAGAAACCCAACCATAGAAAGACACCCTAACCGAAGATATGAGCAAACCTAACGTGGGTTCAGGGCAGGAAAAGACTTCATTTCCGGTAATCCCGTTGTGTCCAGGGAACCAAACAAGTCTTAGCATATGCAATCTTCCAACGGAATTCAAACTAGACCTGCATTCCTGAACAATTTTGGATCTAGAAATCTTGGATCAGTACCTCAGCCGCGAGTGGGATTCTGATGCCTTTGAGCAGTCAGCTTCCTCTTCTAGTGAAGAGAACCGCTTCAGTTTTCAGAGGATTAACTGAAAGCCGATTCCGAGTGCACCATCCATCAAACACCAAAGACCTTAATCCTTCTAGAATTGTAATATTTGTAGGGACAGTCAAGGCACTAGACAACAAGGCAATTGTATCAAAATCTTTCTTCAGCTGCAGACAATCCCTATACAGAATATGTTATACACTTCAATTAAATTTCTGCTGGATTCCTGGACATAGCAAGATAGAACCGCAACCAATGCACCAGACTTTGTAAGTGACTCCGGTTTAGTCTGTTTGTCTAAGCCAAAGCGTCTAGAGCATCTAAGAATGCAATTTCTGTTGAATCGAGCAATAATTCGAAAGGAGTTAGGTAGTTCCTTCCTTCATTTCCTGTAAATAGTTGTACTAAAAACAAAATACACTTACAGACACGTTCATATACAAAAAAAAGAGGAAAATTAATAAAAAAAAAAAAAAAACATTACTTGTAGCAGCATACTCGAACTATAGACACAAACCACCCACGTAAAATAAAAAATTGAGGCAAAAATGATTATATTCACTTTGTTTTCCATTTCATAAAATTTTCATTTTCCTCCCCGCGAATTTCCTTTTTTTTCTTTCATTTTTCAGGTGAATCATCTGCCTCAGCCGTAACTTCATCCGGTTCAGTTACAAGAGCGTATGCGGATATCTTTGGAGAATTACTATTACTTTCCTTAATTATAGTCCATACATGACATGCTGAACCAACAGCCACATGCAAATTGTTTAGTCTTGTAAGTTAATTAAGTAAAATTAAAAATAAAAAAATCACTATGTAAGTTTTTTTTTTTTTTTTTCAGATTGTAAATAATTAATAAATGAGAAAACTTAACAGTAAAAAATATTTAAAAATAAAAAAAATAAATTGTTTAGAAATACAGAAAAATAAATTGTTTAACTTCAGCGATTTTATTTTTTAAACAAAGATTAATCGTACAACTTGAAGAATTTTTAAGAAGACTGAAGAAATATTATAATCCGTTAATGTTAAGTTAATTAAGACAAATTTTCACTAATATTTAATAAGTTCCACATGCATTTTTAAAAACATATGCCATGATCCATTGTAGGAGTCGTATTTAACCACTTAAGCTATAATAAACTCAACATTTTCCTCGACTACATATGTAGATCCTCATGTTTTTACTTAGTATTCAGCTGGTTCTTATATTTCTTTATTTTTATGCGCAGTTAGGAGTGAAAATCCTTTATGAATACTCTGTGGTTCAGATCCATGCTCCTGCATATCTACGTACTTAAAGCACTCCTCCTCCTGTTGCATTGATAGTCCTCTAAGGCACCGCCAGTCAGGAGCAGGCTTCACATTTCATCACTTGCCAGATGTAGCAGGCTCTTCGTTCCTCGGGTCCCTCGCTACTCTTTCCTCTATAAGCTGTTGCTGCATTCTGCTTATGATAACTTCATCTACAATCCTCCAGCCTTGGCTCGTTAGCATGACCTGGCGCAGACAGGTGCTTGATTGGAATCCGCAGAAGACATGGTAGACCGAAGCTCACACGAAAACGCATTCTGGAGATAGGTTCACAATGCTTCCTTTGGACAAATTAAAATGATGCTCCATTCGGAGCCAGAATACATCCGTCTTCTTCCACCATCTAAGCAGAATAGCAACATCCGACTTGTCTGGCCATTAGAAATCGCTGAAATGGAAAAGCTAATGACAAATGACAACTTCGATTAAAATGCCGAAGATGAGGCTCAATTATACATTCCACAAGCGTCTGTCCCACACATGGCAGACATCTACTGCGAACTATTGCATCAAACCATTCCGCCCTTGATATTTGGTCGCTGCTGTATGGCGTACGTGTGCTGTTCTGTGTGGAGGTGTCAGACTTTTCTGACTAGTTCAATGTCTCTAAACACTCCATGCAATACCCCGTCGTTGTATTTCCTTCTCCACTCCCCTCCTGTGTGAACGGGAACATAGATCATCCAAAGAATTCTTCTATCAAAATAAACTTGTGCAACCTCATCAATTCTTACCAAGGTTCACGCCTCTGCGTCATAGAGCAGAATTGGAATGATCAGGGTTTTGTTTAGAGTCACTTTGGCTATTTGAAAGAGGACTTTGCTACTCAATTGCCTTCTTCAAACGGTGATTGGCGAGAGTTAGTCCACATTTGATCTCAACGCAGGTGTCATTGTCCGAGTTAATAGCGAAGCATAGATTGACAAAGTCCCTACCTACCTCGGGTGACATTCTGTCCGAGGCATCGACGTTAAGTGTCCTCTTTTGTTGACAGCATCTATGTACTTAGAGCTACTGACATCATGCTGCATTCTATCGATTTTCTCAATGTCATCGACGAGTAGTCGAGAGTAGTTACACGAACTTTTGAAAGACTGTGCCTCTGCTGTTTGCGTTTGAGATCTACAAAATTCCTTCAAGAACGGTGTTGAAAAAATCGCATAACAGCGTTTGTTTTGTCTGAGTCCTTTTTTGACATCAAAGGTCTCGATGTGGTCTTTACTGAACTTGAAGGAGCAGCGAACATCCTGAATCGTCATCTTGCATAAACGGACGAGTTTTGCAGGGATGCCATTACTTGACGGAGCTTTGTATAGTTCGTCTCTATAAATGCTGTCGTACGCGGCCTTAAATTCCTGGTCTACCGTAGTATGAATATTTAATCGACGCGACGGTGGATCCAACCAGGTTGTTGACAGAAAACTTAAAGTGCTCACACAATACAGGAGGAAACGAATTTGCCTTTATAGTAGGGAAAGTTTAGAAAGTCCTGCAGTCTTACTTCTGCTGCTGCAAAGGCCAATATAAAGTAGCATAAATTCCAACACGACAAATAATGAATTCCTAAAATGTATACCCCCAAACAGGACAGCTATAGTAAAAGACTTGACAAAGTTTTAATGATCATAAACCCCCAATCAAGATAACTATCCACTAAATCTACATGTAGTCCATCCGAATAACAAGTAACCGACGACAAAGTTAAAAACGTTGATGTCCTATGAAATATTGCAATAAAAAATTAACCTGCCAATAATTGTGGTTAAAGACCTTTTTTACAACCTTACAGCCATTAAAATATACAAGCGTTAAAAACCACCACCAACAGTCGGGATGATTCCCATAAAAGTTCTCCTCCTTCCTCCGACACGGTTCACTGACCCATCTCTCGATCTACATAATCATTAAAAAATTAACTTTAAAGTCAACAAAAATAAAATAAAAAATAAAAAAAACTCATAAAATCTTTACTTATCGTTTGCAGAATTTTAAACGTGTGCATTCCCTGGTCCTTCTCTGTCTGGATACGCTGCCATTTCGCATTAAATTTTTCCCCACATCAAGCATAACATGAAATAATTAAATTCCCATTACAAAATAAAAAGAAAAAAATAATTTTCCAGTAATAAATTTCCATACAGCGAGAATTAAATTTTCGCACGAATGATACGGTCCCGTTCAAAAAGCCATTGGTACGGAATATCCGCAAACTTTGAAGATGAAATTCGTTTGGAAGGATTTATAGACAACAAGCAAGGGTCTTCCTCTTTTGATATCTTTATGTGTAAGTAAATGATATTAATTCTGAAACCAAATAAAGTTAATTTGTGGTCGAAAAAACCGTCCGCAAAGTATTTTTTTTAAATTTAAATTGTTAACTTCTTTAGAAATAAAATAGAAAGTCGTTAGGTACTTAGATGATTTCTTTTAAAAATAAATAGTATATGTATGTTGCACTAAAAACATCTTAACATCAAAAATTACATTTATCTACAACGATTTAAATATAAAATTAATTATTTACAAGATAAATAAAAGTGTAACCAAAAAAAATAAATAAATTTAGTTTTATCAAAGGAATTATGTTGTTTTGTTTTGAAACGAAAAAAATTGAGTTCCTTACTCCTTTTAAGGTAGGGAGGACTAGACCAACAGCTGCGACCATCGCTAGGCGTTTTTCACTTTCAACACTTTCATTTAGCAAATTTCGAGGACATTTATGGTTTCCCAGTTGCAAGTAAATGCCATGCGACCCTCGGTATCATTATACAAAGAAGACCCAAGAGCTTTGGGCATCAATATCATGTGCATTCATCCTCCTCATCTGAACATATGAACAGAAGTTCGAGCTATCGTATACAAATCTATGGAGGCGTTTTCGATAGCCGTCGTCGTGCCCGAACAGGAACTGTGTAAGGTGGTGGTTGCATATTCTCTTTTTGTCCAGACTTTGATGGTGGTGATCATCTGCGTTTTGCCATGTTTTTCCGTGAGGCTTGCCTCAATGCTGCAGATGTTGCCCTTTTCTACTGCAACGATGACCCCTTGCCGGTTAGCGGTTGCCAAGAATGTCGACGGGAACAACAAGCTAATTCATCCGAAATTATTCTAAAACCAGTTTTTGCTCTAATTGCGTAGAGCCGTTGTTTTCTTCGTTGTAAGCGCCCCCACCCAGATCAGAGCAGAGTATAGAAAGATTGAGCTGACCACTATCCTCCTGGTATCTAGGGACAGCATCCGGGAAAGTGCAGCTTGCATTTGTCACGCATTTTTGCTAGAGCACTCGACGTGCGTTTTTATGTTCAGTCTGCTGTCGAGCATTACTACTGATGGTTTGGTTCCCAACTCGGAAATTTCCGTCTTTTGGCTGGTTATTGGGGCGGCCTCTGTCCAATATTTAATGCTGGCGAGCGCTTTATCCGTAACGAAAACCGCAGCAGTGTTGTCAGCAAAGAGAATCATCTTAACTCCTTATGACAGCATTAGTAACAAAGCTCCGTCACACAATACGTTCCACAAGAGAGGTTCAAGGATAGAACCTTGTTGGACATCCATGATAACGTTAAGGTACTTATCGCCATCGTCGGTCTGGTACCTCAGCTTCCTGTACGTGAAGTACTTAGTTCGTGACTATATTCATTAGGTGTATCCATTTTGGTCAAGGATCTTCCAATGTATCAGTTCGCCAAGTTAAAGGCATATTTCTGTGTGCCCCATCACCACCTTTTCCTACTACCACCCTTATGGCCTTGATGGCAGAACGCGATTTGCTTAATCCATACTGATAGTCTGACAAAGCTCCTTTATTTTCTGTCACCGCGAGCAGTCATGCATATAAGTATGACACGTTCTAGGAGCTTTCCCCTTTGGATCTAGCAGACATATTGGCATTTTTCCTATTGGTAGCAAAACCAAGTTTGAAGTTTCTATGGTTCAGGGAGGACCCCCTTCTCAAGGCACCTTTGCATCGTTGGTATAAAAAGATCCGGTCTCTTTTGAACAGCCTCTTGGTTCAGGCGCTTTGTTGTCGCCTTTCTTCATGCATGCTTCATACAGTTCCTCCGGCTTGATTGCGGAGATGTGTTTCGTCCTGGTCTCCCTAGTGATGGTACACGAAGTGGATGGTTTTTGGGGGAATAGTTGTTGAAGACTACTATCGTCAGGCACTATATTTGTGAAGATCTACTGCCCTTAAGCTTCTTCATCTCGCATCCCATAAGCCATCCTCCAAGTGTCTAGATCGGCTTCATCACAGAGACGTCTAAATCATCTTGCCTTGCTCCCCTTGATGGCGTTATCGAGGTCACTTCTTGTCATCCTGAAGGTTGCTAATCTCTTGTCTTTTCCTGGATCGAACCTGGAGGCACGTTTCCCTGAGCGTTTTGACTTCATTATTTCACATGTTACAGTAAAGATCTCTATATTGCGGACCTTAAGGTTTTTTCGGGCCAGAGTGGTCGTTGAGGACTGTATAATTCCAAACTAAATGCTTCATCAAAAAACAGGACACGTAAAATTTCATCGCCAAGGTTCTTAAAAGCAATCTCTCCTTGCAAAATTATACGGGATTAGGTTAAAGGTTAAGCGAAAGATTACGACGACGACGTTCTCCCATTTCCCATCACTCCCCAAAAACAAAAATTTTCCATATTCAATTTCCGTAACCGTTCCTAAAATCATCTCCAGGATCCATATCCGTATCTCTTTCAAATCACTGTAACAACAAAATAATTAAGGAAACCATTGATTTAGAACATGTGTTTAAGGCACACACACACATCTGATTACTTACCGACAAACCAGAAATTGTGAAAAGTTTCCAAGGAGTTAATCCTTTCTATGGTTTCTGTTTTAAAATTTTCAAAACACAGTGTTTGACTTTCTGTATTCGTGTGTGTGTTTAAGCGTGTGACTTGTCAAACCCATTAAAGCATAAAACATAATTTACTCGGTTGTCTTGTTCACCTTTTTGACTTTTTAATTTAAAGTTCAAGTTCGTAGACACAAATTGGATCCTTGTTATGATTGTGATAAGGAATTTTTGAGAAGTTTTCTTCCTCCTTTGGGATGATTTCTTCGATGGTATTAGCCGTATATATGTGTGTGTATTTTTTTTTTTAATTTTCCAAAAGGTAAGGCAAGTAGATGAGCAAAGTTCTAAAGTAAAAGAAAAACGAGCGGCATCTTTTGATAAGGGTATCCGAGCATTAGTAATACGTATGGCTTGTTATTAAAGTTTTTGTTTAAAAGTTTATTTTTTGTTCTTTGGTCGTCCTAACTTTTGAAAGGATTCCCCTTTGCATTTCTTGGAATGGTTGAAATTATCTGATGAAGTAGCTATGAAGTATTCGTTGTGGAGGCGGGGGGGTTTGATGGATTAGATTAGGCAAGCAAATGTGGGATATGTTCGTCTTTTTGATGTTGGTTGATAAAAACAAAAGGAATAGTTGACAAGTGGCAGGTAAATGAATGAAATTTTTCTTTCAAGTTGTCCCTTCTTTTAAAAGGGGGAACAAGAGGCAGGCAGGAGTATATCTATTTATATTGATTAGGAGATGAGCAGTGACCCTTCTACCGACCAACTATTCACTCTCAAGATGATGTTTAAAAAGGCCTGGGAGTACATATGCCAAACCTGTCTGCAGTTGTCTTGTGGATTAAGAGAAGGCATACAATCAAGTTCCACTAGGCAAGCCTTGGAGTGTATTACATTGATTTTAAAGGCTTTTCGGTCTTAATATACAAACGACAGAAGCTATATATTGTGGGCGTTGGACTGCGCTCTGTCACCTCTACTTTTTGTCGTATACATGAATTGGATTTTACAACACAGCCGTGGCGGAAAGACCTGAAGGTCTGTCATGTACTTTTCACGGTCATAATTGGGTCTTCGCAGACCGAACTCGAACTTGCTGCTAGAATGCGTTAAGGTTAACGTCCACAATTAGGAAAAAATCACCGCTTGACTGTAAGGCCTGGTAAGTGTACTCTCCTTGTCAGTGGATTCCCATTGGAACAGATGAAGAAGTTCAAGAATATTGGGGTCTTTTTCACGAGTGATGGAAGGACCATCCTGCTGTATGGTGCAGAAACATGGATTTGGTAAAGTTTTCTACTTTCGATTTATGGTCCCTCCTACGTTGACGGCTTACGGAGGAGAAGATTGAGCCACATACCAAGAGAGGTAAACATCTGCACCAAGTTGATCGAGAATATCCGTGTACAGAGTGTATGCTTCAGAAGAATCTTCGACTCCACCCATGAAGGACTACGCAGAGGAGGACGACCTCATCTCCGATAGCATGCACAAGTGGAGAGTGATCTAAACCAACTCAGCGTACGCAACTCGAAACAGCTAGTTAAGGCCCTTTTTCACCCCGAACTGTAGCGCCACCATAAGTAAGTAAGATGATAGGAGAAATGCAGAGTTATCTTGTAGAATAGCTCAGGTTGAATGGCGGATTAAGTGTCAAGCAGGCTTGGACGGATTACTTGCAAGAATTAGCGAGGCATATCACCCGTCACATACATTACACTCGTCGGCACGTACGAATGTGGCTTCCGGCAACTGCTGCAAATCCTGGAAAAGAACAACAAGTTCCAAGTCGATACTCACCATCTCTCTATCGACTTCAAAACCGCATACGACAGCATTCAAACAGTTAGGGTCCAAACTCGTAACTCGAATGACCAAACTCATGCTCTTCAAAACTCTAATTTTGCCAATCTTGCTTTATGGAGCTGAATGCTGGACGATAAGTAAGACAGCGGAACAGATCTTGGGTTCCTTCAAAAAAAAATTTCAACGTCGGAGGGCGAATAGAGGAGAATATACAACCCCGAACTTTACGAGCTCTATAAAGATGTGGATGTAGTTCGAAAAACAAATATTCATCGACTGCACTGGCTCAGCCACATCGAGCGAACGGACGAGAACGCTCCAGCTAAGAGGGTCTTCGAATTTCAGCCGAAGAAAGGCAAGACCGTTCCGCCGGTTTAAAAATCAAGAAATCGCGGATCCGAGCGCTATCCCTGAGAGACGCTACAACAGAGGAAGACCGTGATTCGGATGGGGCACACAAGTGGAAGGGGGCCTCAACAAACTTGACGTGCGAAACTGGAGGCAGCTAACTAAAGATCAAGCTGGCTGGAGACGTTTGTTGGTTGAGGCCCAGGTCCACTCCGGACTGTAGCGCTAGAAACCTTAATCTAGTAAACTAGAAGCAACGTGCCCAGGCTCTGATCCTTCAAGGGTCACTGGCCTGATATATAAACCTCGCATCTTGTTCGTTGTCTTCTATCATGTCGTTGAAGTAGGCCTAATTATTTCCAGTGCATCAGTACATCAAAAGCATTTAACTACATTTTAGGACAGTAGATGATGATTGACTAAATTATCCTTAGTTCCTTTTCCAAATGCTAAATGATCTGAACGGTCTCTCTCGCCAAATCAGACTATTTCCCGGATTCACTCTCGCTGATGTAGATACCTATTCATTGGTCCATTCTTTTCGACGATGAAAAAAAACTGTGATGTCAAGTTTAAATTAATTTTATATATTCAGACCATTTAACACTTGCAAAAGGATAATTTAGTCAATTTGTCTGGATCCTCTCTCGCCGATGTGTTCATATGTCACGGCAGTTGTTGTTCATGCCACAA
This sequence comes from Criorhina ranunculi, assembly GCA_951813785.1. Classification (NCBI taxonomy): domain Eukaryota; kingdom Metazoa; phylum Arthropoda; class Insecta; order Diptera; family Syrphidae; genus Criorhina; species Criorhina ranunculi. The sequence continues at coordinate 87,721,392 of OX638381.1, read as the reverse complement.
TGTATAATATTTGCCCAACACAGTATACAAATTGTATAAAAGTTCGCACTCAGCAAATCGTCCATAAAATTGAATTAAATTAACTCGACTCTTGTTTATTTTTTTCGAAAAACAAAAAAAAAAAAACCGAAAGAAACATTTCATTTTAAGCCAAAAACAAAAAATTCCATTCGTTTCTTCGTTATTTATGGTGAAAGGTTGGACGGGTTTTTTTTTTTTTTTTTTTTTAGCGAAACTTTCACAGCCATTTTGCAATAAAACAAACACAATCCAATCCCACTGTCGCTCGCTCGGCTACAGTGACAGTCGTAAAAACGGAAACCGAAAAATTGCAAACGATAAAAAGGAGTTATTCCTGGCGGTATACCACCGCATACTATACTGGTTGCCGAGTGTCACAAGGGGGGGGCTGTGTTTGTGTGTGTATGCCTGCGGTGAATAGAACAATGCAATGACAGCAACGGGAGTAATAAAACAAAAGAGTTTTTGGCGAAAAAAGGAAGTGCAATGAATTCGTAACCAAACGTCATACATATTCCATAGAGCAATGACTTTATTTGGCGGCCATAAAATATTGATGTGTGTGCCCGCAAGAATGTATGCATTTGAATTTTTGCCTAGGATCGCATTGGATATTGGAAAACGAAATCCAGTGCAAGCAATACACTGTAACATTGATGTAACAATTCGGATGACTTGACATGGTATCCAATCTACAAAAGGTTAATCCATTTTGGCAGATGGAAAGTTTATAATTTTATTAAACCGAACCGGCCAGGAGTAAAGAGAAGAAGGACATTTAGGGAAGCTGTACTTAAGTGGTATTGTATTGAATCAACAACTCAAACATTGTGCATCTACAAGTTACGGAAGAAGACCTATGTAGAGGCTGCGGAGACGAGAAATTCCATGAGGACACAACCCACTTCCTCTGGCACTGCCTCGGCTTTTACCATCTAAAACACAAGATAAACCTAAGCTCGCACTCAAAGCTATTCGAATCTATAATTGTAAACGATGTCCTGTTGTCTGAAAAAAATGTTTTTATCAAGTGGTCTGTGGTGCCTCTTTTACTCAAACGACTTCTGTTCAAATGAATGATGTTGAGCGGTCGAGAGGAGACTATAAATTGATTGAAAGCTCTCAAAATGTGGGCCAAATTCACCTTTTCATTCACAGTTTACCCTACAGTCTCCTGAAAGTCAGACAACAAGCATCTGCCCCCTGTTGAATGAGATCCTCTTCCATTTGCACACCGCTATCGAATCTTATGTTAGCACCTTCTAAGTTTGTAGCTCTTTATATCCGTTAAAATGAATTTCAAAAGCCTTTTCAACTCCTTCTTTCTAGAACGCACTGAATGGGAAAACGGTGACACTGACAGATACATAACTGGAGCCGACGCAGGTGTTTACAGCTAGCAGCCCTTCTTGTCTGCTTCACTTCTGTTTTCGACTTAATTCTCATCTGAAACTGCCTTAAAGCCCTCAAACAGCTATCTGTGCACAACAAATGTCCAACTTAAGGGTTTTTGTGCGAAAATCCCGGGACAGCTCGAAGCAGACATAAACACTTCGATAAGGGATTCATCTCCCCAGAAATAATCGGCACAAAGTACACAGCTCGGCACAAAAGATCTCCTAAGATGCAGTGCTTTTCTTGACTCCGTTAGATAGGTAATTGGTCTGACAGTGACTGTGTATACCCCCCTGGATGGAGTCACCAGACAATCATGTCAACAAAATGCTGAGCCGACTGTTGGAAGCTAGTGTCGAATGCATTGTCCTACAAGTCACACTCTTTTTTTTAACCTTCGGTAGTCTTTAGAGCCCAGAGTTTTGCATCTTACGTTCACACCATGTAAAATGAAATCATTCAAACTCATCCTCATAAACGCCTTATTTCAATATTCAACACGCCCTAAATGATCCTGTGGACACCAAACTGATGCATCTTTTCACCTTAAATAGGACCACCTACAGATTATAGATTTCTGAAAAAAAACAAGACTTGTCGTTATTCATGGCGACTTTCCACGAAAAGTATTGCACCAACAAATAGTCCTGAAAATTAAAATCCGGAAAAACCAACTATGTACCGCGAGAAAAAAAAGGGGAAAATCTCACTTATCTCCTCTTAAAGTCAGTTCGGCGTAAATTGCCATTTCCGGAAAAGTTTAACTCACTAACACCCACCTTCGTACGTTCGGCGTTTGTGTGTTGGCATTACCACAGCACTTCGCTAAAAGCCTTTGCCAAAAGTCCATAAACTGTCAGTTAATCTCTGTATCCTGTGAACCAACCCACTTTGGCGAACCTTCCAAATGGCTCCAAATTTACGCTGTAGTTGGTGGAGTTTTGTTTTGTTTTTTGCTACTTTCCTTGCTTTGTGCGTTGGGTTGTGTTTAAGCCATTCAAAGGACTATGTTTCCAATTTGCACTGAATTTAATTTTCCCAGTTATTCAGCCGTTTACACCCAGCAATCGAAGCTTGTAGCATGACGATCGAGTGTGGTAGGGCATTGACAAAAAAAATCGCACTCTTTCCACGTCTATAACGAGTGCTATCAGTGACTTATGAAAAACTATAGACAAACGATGCACCATACCAAGTCACCCGGAATTTCGAGGAGGATTCAAGAGCAGGACCTCTGTTGCAGTACAAGATACGAGACAAAAGACCAGCAACAGGACATAACGACGCCATCGAAATTCAGCGAATACAAAAAGTGAGAAAAAAGCTGTAAAAAAGGATACAAGTTCATGAATTGTAATCCCTTGTAGATATAATCACAAACAGAAGCACAGTCGGGGGAAAAATGCATGGAAACGACCCGAACGGTCTTGTTTACATGGAAATAAATTGTAATTGACTGTGAAATGTGTGGAGAGGGGCTTAAAGTTGGAAAAATGCTGTCACATTCCCGTGCGTTAAGTGGTCATCAACCAAGTTGGCCAAGTGTTCGTCACATCAGGAGACATGAACCATCTCGCATTGTGTAAGAAAGAACAATCGGAGAAGAATAGTTTTGCAATCTGACAAAGTCGCCCCAGGATGGCTGTTACTATCCCCTTCGTGTCATTGTTGACCCAAAGCTAAACTGGAAACCAAATATAGAACAAGAAAGCATGTTTAACCTTCTTAACCCGCAGAATCTTTAGAATCCAACCAATGATGACTCTATGGATGCTCTAACACAGCTATCCCTACCAACGGCTCGAAAAAAGATTGCAGAGTCCGTGTGGTAGTTTTCCGAAAACCCTTAACTTATCCAAATCCTATCGTCTTTAGAATTTTGCCAGCATCTTCCAAGCCAGTAGGCTAAACAACTGCAAAATATCCAAAATGATATGGCCAATCTATAATAAGAACAGAACCAATGAGCTCCTTAGCAAGACTTGCTCTGTAGAGGTCATTAACTAATTAAAGACCGTAGAGCGAAGCTTGATATCCCCCACTACACACTCTACCCGAGTTAGTGGATGAGAATGGGAAAGAATATCTCGTCCACTTCCTATACAGGGCTAGGGGTAGACACATGCATAAAGCTAACAATTGGGAAACTTAACTCTACTGGATGGATCTAAGGGTCTCTGATCACGCATTCTCTCACTAGCACACACATAGGCAAACAGTGCCCTGGAATCTTATGGACATCCATCTACACGACATCTACCTACATTTCTCCATGACAGCACCGATTAAAGTGACCTCAATTCTTCAGAGCTATAAGCTGGTCACAACTAATGTTGGTTTCCCTCAGGGCTCAGTTGTATGCATCTTCAACCCTTTCCAGCGTCTCTCCCTCACGCTCAATCCAATCCATTCCTTCCTGGATGATAGCACTATTAACTAACTTATTCTTTAACGACGAAACCTCCAACATGCCAAAATTCGACGACTGGATTTGTACCGAATTAAGTTCTAAGCGCCATAAACCCAGAGCAGTCTCCTGTCTCCAGGATACTGACCCGAACGGAGGTGAAATAGAGAAAACGTATAATTTGTGAATCCCACTAGATGGCGTTCACTTTCCACTGTTATGGAGCATGTTTACTGACTTACGGGAGAAATCTTTCGGGCATACGCGAATGATGAGGGAATGTTCTAATGCCCAAATGGACGAGTGCTGTATTATGAACTTTCAGTCAACCATCTCAAAAAGGAGGATGTTCTTGTTACGAGGCACAGAACACATTGAAACGCTAAATTCAGCTATGAAATCTAAGATAAACTCCCAATTCATGGTTCAAAAACAAAAAGACGATCGGAACTTGAGTTAGGTCTGCTTACGATCTTGACTTCCATCGACAGTTGGATATCTTTTTAACAAAACTGACATGACTCTCAAGATAAAACCGAAAACGATGTCTTCTATCCAAAAAAAAAACGGACTACTTACTGTCGTTCCACAACCTTGACTTCCTATAATTCAAACCAATTTCAGTCTATGTGCTAAAAAGGACCGTCAATTTAAAGTGCTTCTCCCCCTCGAAACTACATTCACGATCCACTTTTAATCCGTCCTTTTTATTCCACTCGACTTAGCTCATATCACGCTCAAAATCACTCACCGTTATCGGTGTCAAACACTACCTACCTTAACCTTTAACCATATAGACCCGTGTACCTATAGACTAAATAAAATTGCTTTCGTGAATCTCTTTAAAAAAAAAGGAAGTATCCTGTTAATCCTGATAGAATTATGTTTGCTTCAGCATCAAACAGTAGTTGTTTGCGCCAAGCCAAAGCCCTAAGCTTCAAATAACAAAATTCTCGATCGGAAATACCAACCAAACATAAAAAAAAAATCACTAACCACAGGATACAAAAAAGAAATCCTTAAACAAGTACCGATAGAGCGCGCTTTATTTTTTTTTTTTCCCTTGTTCCCCTAGATACCCGTGTGCAAAGAGCACTCTTCTTCGCCAAAAGTAATAACACCACAAAAAGCCTAAAATCAACTTTGTTAGACATCTCGTGATCGGATTCTGACGAACATTTCATACACGTTATCTCCCATGAGGGACCCTGTACCCCATACCCTGGTACACAGTGCATGTGGCAGCGCGTGGGATGTTCATGTAGGCCAGAGAAAAATGTAAGCGGTCCCTTTATGGATGTTACACGCACATATGTTGGTTTTGTACCCATCGCGTGTAATCCTTCCAGGCAAATAGGATTTATAGCGACCGTCAAAAGCAAAGCAAACGGGTCCGGGTCTGGGTTCGGGGTGTGTTTGTTTGCTTTTAAAATTTTTGCGGGAATTTCATTTCTCCCCTCACACAGCCACACAAGACCGCCCATTAAGCCTTTGGGCACCTCTAACTTGCTGTGTTTACATGCAATAGCACGCAAAAAAAAAAAAAACAAAAAACACCAACAACACAACAACAGTCACAACATGGAACAACTTCCGTAGAGGTAACGAAAAAAAAAAAAACAACATAAGCCTCACAAGGGAGCGGGCCCCGGCCTATGGTATGGATGCGAACTGCGGAAGTAAAACTCGATAAAAAGAGTGAAATGTGGTTACACGTTTGAAACTTTGATTTTGAAGGAAGGATTCGGTTTTTTTTTTCCGCGTTTCGTTTTCGGAAAATGGATTTACGTGAAAAGAGCAGATTTAACTTATCGAATAAATGTTTGAAAGTACTTTTTGTGCGGCTGGGGAATCGACTGACGGTTTTATGGAAGAACGATTCTTAGGCATTAGGTTGAGCCGCTGACGAGGTGATTTGAGGCGTTCGAAGGATGGGGATGCCCTTGTGGGGAAGCACTTTTGAATGGCACTGATAATTGGGGGAGACGTTGACAGAGCTGTTATGGTATGTTTTAACCGAAAATTGTCAGACTGTCAGACAGACTTAAATTTAATTTAGAAAATTGATCTTACGGTGACAAATTTTGATATTTTTGTCTTGACACGGTTCTATTTTGGGAAGTGTTATGAAGTGCTTTAACAATGAGATACTCCTTAAAGTGAACTCTTTTGGCCCACAAAATTTCCTCAATGCGGGTGTTTTTAAGAATATCAACTTGGAGACGCAGAGCCTTAAATAATAAAGGACAAGTCGTATATGTATTAGCGTATGAATGTGTGCCAAGGAAGTGGCAGCAAGAGGCACCACCTCTCAGTAAGTAATGACAAACCTCCGCGAGTATAATATTCGAGAAAAGTTCTCAATCTACTGTTCGGTGTCGGAAATTAAAACTGTAGGTCCTTTCCTTTCGTATGGAAAAACTAACAATGATTGCGAAAAGCCAAGACTTGGTTGAGGTCCCCTATTATCCTTTACATCTCCCAGCAAAGAATTCCATTATACGTCGCTTGGTAGCCAATAAAAAGATAGTGCGTCGTGTCCTGGAATTCAAATGTGTTGTCTTTCCTCGATTTGCCAGATTGGAAGCCGAACTGGTTTGTGTCGATTGTTGTGGGACTCCTGTGAGTACGTGGAAAAAAAGAGGGACAAAATGATTTGCTTGTTTTTCAACTGTTCGTCAACAAATGATCTTGGATAAGAGTCGTCACATACCTTGCTACTAGAGCGTTTTGCTTAATATATCGTTGCACCTCAATCCAAACAGCATTATAGTTGTATACCATGATGATTGGTGGCCCAAAGCAGTCGAAGAAACCTCCGTAAGAAAACTGCAAAAGCGAGAATAACTTGTCTTGTCGGTACATCGGTGATTCAAAAATGGACTTTGGAGCTGATGATGGCTTCCGCAAGAACAAGTCCAAATGCCTTTCGGTCTGAAATCCTCGACATTGAGATCACCATCTACATCTCAGATATTCAGGCAGCACTTAAGGCTCCTTGGAAACAACAAAGTCAAACTGTGGTGGATGCCCTGAGTTAGTGGTTGTGGACGAGCTATCTAGAATTGGGTCGGCTTACGTTCTCTCACAATCAGAACCTTTGGAGTCAGGCAATCTAAAAGATTATTCGAGCCTTAGTCCTAGCATAGGGTGCTTTATAAATTGAATCAAGAGGATATCAGGGTGCGAATGGACTTCTTCTCAGGCCACAGCTGCTTAAGGTAAAATGTCTAGTCCGTGCCGTATCGTATTCCGCACGAAGAAGCTCTCTACACACAAGACATCAGAAACGCCCCACTCAAGGACATGTCTTTCATGCTAATCAGCTACCCATGGCGCAATAGATGTTCCAGATTGCAGTGGCAGCCAAAAGGCAGGATCCAAGTTTAAAAAAAGGGAGGTAAGCCGCTGTTTCTTTTAAAATCGAGCTGTGGAATTAAGCGTTATAAATTGACCTCCTAGTGATCCGTGTGTCTCCCAACAATTGAAGTTACCGAACACAATCCATTTACTGGACATGCACCGTCCAGGAGGTCATAACATTCGTTCTAGGGAGCATGTTTTTTACAAACTCAGGTATCGCACTAAAATGAGCCATGGGTATGAGCCAACCTTGCTTGAAAGAACAAGGATTTGTGGAGTACATCTTGTGCCAATGCCCCGCCATAGTTCAAAGCATGCAAAACCACATTAGCAAGGGATTCATCTTCCTAGACACAGTCAACCGTTCATCCACAAGCACGATCCTTAAGTTCCTCCATGACCTCGATCTTGGTAGGGTTTTCAATATTTTTTTGATGTCAAAGAACTTTTCTAGACACAAAAGATATTTTTAGTTGCGTAGCTTTTCTGGTCTCTGCAAGGTAGATACGAGGTATCTTAGAGCCCGATTCGATTATTCTAAGATAAGGGTCTTTCAAATCGGAAGAGAAAATAAAGATCTAAGAAGAACAAGAGCAAACCTTCAAGCCATAGACCACTTACATTTAACCTCAAGACACCAAATTAAGGAGTCGAAGTCTAAACCCTTTTAAAGAGAGCATCATGGAAAGTGGAAAGATGGACTTTTACTCTAGGGCAAGACTGAATCTTATCTCTCGTTTAACTCTCCACTTTGTCGCCACCCTAATTCTGTGACTTTTACTCAATTTGTAGGCACTGGTTGGTGGTGAAACGATGCATAGATAGGACTCTGGCAATTCCAATGGTTTACTACCTTCGGTTGTCAAGAAACTCGAATCGATTAGGAAAGTGGTCCTTAAGCTACCTCATTGAACTGTAACGCAAAGAACACTGTATCCAAAGAGAAAACAATCTCCAATCAATTGCAGTCCTTTACTTGGTTTAAACTGCAAGCAGGACCATTCTCCAAAAGTCTGTTGTTCCCAGAATTTCAACAATGTTCGTTCATATGTCCTTTGGCTTATTGCCAAGCGACCACCGATAAATTTTCCTTCATTTTCCAGTTATTCTATCTGCTATCCCTCAAGCCAATGTACGAGTATTCAATTACTTCACGTCAATTTTCTTCAAATCTCTCTCGTTGCTCTCTGTGTGAAAGTATGTGTGAGTATTTCTACTACTCCTCCAGCATCAATTACTCTCACCGAACCCAGAAACCGTATGTAATGATTTTCATTTCAATTTAATTACAATATCTTACCACTTATGCTCGCTTACCTGCAAACAAAAAAGGATCATGATACCACTCCTCGAATGGAAGTTGAACGGACGTTTCTAAGAGTCGTCGTCGGCTTGTTGCATTTATCTATTAGCTATCCAAACCCATCGTCCTCCTCCACACAACGAAACGACAAGGACGTATTGGCATGTTGAGAGGCGGTAGTCATGAATGCTTATAAGTCGTACAACCCATCAAGAGGACTGTATGCAGTGTAAAGATTGAACTCGATGGCATTTTCGACAGAAATTAATTCTTTGACTTATGAGGTGGAAACAAGTTATTTCCAAGTCACTTAACTTTCATCCAACAAAGTGCTCCCGCCTGGCAACACATTAAGAACAAAAGGGCCCGCACCAGTTATATACATACTCGTACCGCCACCAGTGTGTTGGCTTGGCATCCCATTTACCAGCCTCTTTCCTCTGCTCCTGTCATTGGGAATCTTTGAATTTGAATGGTTGGACTTTGATTTGGACAGAGCCATACGACACAACAACGATGAGTCTTGCCTGTAGGGACTAGGGAGTATACAACAAAGTTCATGTGTTCGACAACATTCGTTACATTTAGTGAAGTGAGAGAATGTTTCACAGTACATCATCTGGAAATAGCTGGACCGGATATCGTATGAGTTTTGTACGTGTGTGTGTGTGTGTATATGATTTTGCGTAGACATCAATTTTTCGAAAGATAAGGATGGAGGATGGTTTTAGAATGTCGGAATCGATTATGTTTTAGGCATGTTGGACACTCAAATTGGCTTCCCTTAACGAAAAGAAATGAGATGGACACAAAAGTTGGGTCATTACTCTTTGAAGCGTTGTTCTATGGAATTGCAATGGGGGGGGGAGAGGTAGGGAGAGATGTTTCTGAAGAACGAGTAGGCAGGCACCGACCAGCAAGATGGCGACGAATTAAACTTTGAACACATCCCCCTGGCAGCGTTGAGATCATTCAGCGATGGTCAGCTGGATCAATTTTACCGGGGTCCCGGAATCAGCTCAAGATGATGAATGCCTTGAAGTCGATGAAAAGGTGATGAGCCTAGACTTTAACTTCGTTGATCTTTTCCAGGATTTGGTCAAAAGTTGATGCCAGGCATAGGATTGCCTTTGTAGATGATGGCATATGTAGCTGATATTCCAATCATGGGGTATGCACCCTACATGCATGTTCTTCAGCTTCTTGATAGCTGTGCTAACCTCTGCTACACAGGAAGACGGGATTACATCTTCGTTGTTCTCTTTCAACATCATGTCCACTCAGCAAGTGCTAGAAGTGCTGCTTAAACTCATCTCCAACTTCTTGCGCATCGGTCGCTAGGTTCCCTTCATTATTTCGAAGAGCCCATGTTCCGACCTTGAAGCCAGCTGCCAGTTTCTGAACCTTCCTGTAGAATCGTCGAAGCTGAGAAACTCCATTTTCTCTCTTCTTCTTACGCAATAGAGGTGCTCCTTTCTTTCTAGTCTGCGCTGCTTCCCGCGGGCATGTTTTCGGGGGTTAGCTGGTATACCATCTAATCTACTGTGTATTGGTGTCATTGGTAAACGAGTGCACAGCGCAGAGATCCTCACTAAGTTGCTCTTTGCAGTCTCTGACTGTTCAAAGAATGCAAAGGCGTTCCATTCGCAGCTTTTTTTTTTGTTGGACAGTTACGAACGTGTTTGCTGCTATGAACGTGTGAATGCACACGCAGGATGTTAGATGCAGAAGCACGTGGTCGATTTGATTGGTGGTTCAACCATCTAGAGGAAGTCAGGTCGATGACACCAAAACTCCGACCCACAAAGTTTTAGAATCCAATCCAAAAGGACAACGCAAGAGAGAAATACCTCGCTTAAGGTGGAGCATACACTCAACCAACTTAGAGTGTGCAACTGGAGGCAGTTAGCTTCGGAGAGGATATCATGTATCGGGATACAGAGCCCTTCTATCCGTGAACTTTCATATTTAGACCTAAGGTTGAAATTTAAGGAGCTCCACCGTAACCACCGCCGATGCCGCAGCCTAACGATTTTTGTAGGAGCTGCAGAGACGAAAGGAGGAAGAAACGACTACACACCTTCTTTGCTCGTGCCCTGCCCTATCAAGGCTAAGGAGAACAATCCTAGGAGATTACTTCTTCGATGACCTCAACGACCTAGCTAGGCTCGACATCTTTAAAATTAAGAAATTTGTATGTGGGTCTATTTGGTTCTGCATTTAGTGTGGCACAGGATAGGGTTTACACCGCTACGGCTACCCAGAACTTCAAATTCATTCCCCTAAGGAAATTACACATACTGGTCACCACAATGGGCCTTGTTCTGGCCTAAGTGTGTCCCTGCTTAGTAGGGAGAGCCACTCAACCTAACCTAGAACTAGACCAAGCAATGGTGTGAAACTTTCTTAAAAATGGAAATCCGCTGATTTTGCATGGGAAATTCCTCCGGCGAAATGTTGAAATTTGGAGGATCTTCTACCTTCACATTCGTACGAGATGTTCTCCGCAAAAAAAAGTAGACTTGTGCCTTTAGAACGCTTGACAAATCTTCCCAGAAAATTCATCGAATAAGTCTATTTTAAGCTTCGTGCCGTAGAAGTTCATCATTTTTATGAAAGTACCTACTCAGCCTTGTTAATGACCCCAACTTTTTTTTCTGTCACGGGTAAGTCCTGTGGTCACCGTGAATCAGTAGTAAATGCGAGCTGACACAAGTTCGAATAGCAGCAAGACAACTTAAAGGTTTCTCGAGGCACAGACAAACCTCCGAAAGTAGAATTTTTCATGAAAAAACTTCTCAATCCGCTGTTCCGAATTGCCAATAGAAACTGGGTTCCATTCGTAAGAATAACATAACACGCACGGCATAAATAATTGCGAGATCATAGGCCTTGGCTTTTGACAAGCTGTCTCGCCTTACCTAGAACGTTTTTTTTTTCGTAATTGCATTACCTTTAATGCCCTCATCAAAAATGTCTTTGTTCTCATTGGGGAAAGTGTGTTCCAGTTCTCGGAACATACCCGTTTTGACTCAAGAAGATAACCGAAAAGGCAGTTTAACCTAGAAAACAAATTGGATTGCCAACTCGTAGCTTTCCAAACAAACCTCACACATGATTTATGCACACTCTCAAGCACGAAACGTCTTCGGTTTCTTCAAATACCAACAACTTCCCAAGGATACGAAAAAGCCTCATCACCTATGGCAACCTTTTACAAAGAATTTACCAGATTAATACAATTTTGTTCAAACTAATAGCCTTTTGTAATCCAATTCCTGTCACATTGTTCCTTCTAGGAATCGACAACATCCACTCCACTCACATGGCTGCCTCACCTAGATCACCACCTCAAAACCTCTCGAAAGAATATCATGTTTCGCCCTCTAAAAGTTCACACACAGCATTTTTGTGTCTATAACCACAAAGAGTTCCCTTCAGGTATCTTGGCCGCCCACGACAACGTGAATGCCACTGGCTGTGTCATACCTTCATAAGGACACATATCGACCATCACCTCGAGTGTCTATTAGGAAAATCAAATAATTGGCCAGAGCACAGGGTTGCATCCCTTTGGTCTCAGTATCGTCACAAAGTCAGCACCTAGCTTCGACTAAACTCATAAGACATACGACGCAAAGGACAGGGATGATTTTAAAAGCATTCAACTCTCGACTCAACTTGAATCGACAGCGGTAGCGTCCCAACTCAACAGGCGCTTCCTACAAATCATATGAGCGCACACAAAGTGTCTAAAGGTGACACAGTGACTTGAAAGAGGCCAAAGTGGATTGACCTTTTGGGAAGAGATTCTTCCATTAGGCACACTCACCATCCATATCACAGGGATTCAGGGAATCTCTTGTGCGCACAAAGCTTTTAAATCACATTAACATCTAACACCTATCTGCTATGTAAGTGCACCCAGAGACTTCCATTAGGTGTCATGTTTCCTTTATTACCCGCTCCGTGAAATTTTTGGTAGTTTCACACCCTCGTACACTGTGCACACTCAGGATCAAGACTGTGTATCGCTCATATAACGACATGGCAACCAGAGATGCAAGATTCTATCTCTCACAAGTTATGTGTGTGTGAGTGTGCGAGTATGGCATGGAAGAACTTTTTTTTTCCGCCCACCCCCATCCTGGAGTCTGTAGACGACACGATGCTACGTACGTTTTGCACAAATTATCCAACAAGGGAGTTGATTTTCGGCATAAACACAACGCATACTTGTGTACCGAGCTAAACGGATGTATGAGGTGTAAAAAAAAAATATTAAGGCTTGCGTCGTGTGGCCCTTACAAAGGTCGGAAGTCAGGCGTGTTTTTGTTTTGGTAAGGCATGTTGTTATCAAAAAAAATTACAAGATGAACCGCAGGAGCATGATAATGTCTTCCAAATACATTTTGGTGCAGTTGACAAGGCAGGTATGTACTCGTAGGTATTTTAAGATGGTCTTACGAGGTTTCCCTTGCAACGGTGCGAAACAGCTAAAGTCGATTGTAGTTAGTCGATAAAAAGTGCATTTACGACGATGAAAGAAGGGTTTCTCTGCAGAAATTGTGCTCTATTTCCCTTTATGAGTCTAAGAGCTCCATAACGCCCATTTCAGGAGTGGCTTGCTCTTCTCGTTCACTTTTCGATTACGATATGTTATAAGCTGTGGAACTACTTTCCCTTTATAAAGTGCCTCTACCCCGTTGCAACTTCCATTGTCAAATAGTGACATCTATTGGTGCAAACTCGGTGAGTTATACACAAAATCCTTGCTTTAAGCTTCGGAATGACAAGTCGGACTGGACTTTAATTTTACAAAATAAAGTAGTCCTGGTTGAAAGGGATCGGAGAACATTCTGGTGACTCTTCCCTGGCTAGAGGACACGTGAAACTTAAGTATTACTGCCAGCGTGGCCAATCAAAATAGCTGCGCAAGGAAATCTAAATGGTTTTAGGAGTAGACTGAGGTCCCGAACAGAAGCATTCACAACGGACTTACTTTTGGTCTAAATGTAACTCTTCTCAGAGGACCACTTCAAACTAATGACTGCCAGATATTTTCTTCCTTCACCAGGCATTAGCCGAGGCTCTTGTTAAAAAATAGACGTCGATACTGGAACTGGAGCTTTTTATGAAGCGAAGGAGGTCTCTGATATCCGTGTTTATCAGATCACCTAAGTCGTTAAAGTAGAATTCCCCTAAATGGAGTCCTCTTTTACGGGAGAGAGCTGGACAGTTACAAAGAAGGTGGGGAATAGTTTCCTCCTCCTCTTCGTCCATGCAGCTTCTACAGAAATCATTTGAACGATCGCCAAGTCTTGTTGCATGCTTGCCTATTAGACAGTGTCCCGTGATGACACCTATTACGGAACTGATATGCGATTTGTTGAGAGAAATAAAATTCTTAGAGCGTTTCAGATCCAGCCGTGGCCAAATCCATTTTGTCACTAGACAGGTTAATCCGAGTAACATCGAGGCAATTAAGGAACCTCAAGATCGTACTTGTCAATGGCTGGGAAAATGAATCCTAAATGTCCAAATGTTTTTGATTGCTTCGCGGCATATTCGCACAAAATATGATGAGAAGTCTCGTGGTTTTAAAAAAAACAGTCGGTATATGAACGTAAGAAGTTGAGTCAGAAAGTTTGTAAAAAGTGGGAGAGTTGATGAACTTTTTCGATTGTCAAAGTTGTTGAGTTCTATTTTGAAAGATTCTCTTGATTTCCAACAGTTGACCTTCAACTTTATACGGCTGGTGGAGACAGAGGTCCTTGTCTGGCGAACTTAGATGTCAACTTTCATCTACATCCCATTCTTATCTTAAAACTTCCACCATTAGTCCACATCTGTATAATTGTTTCGAAACAAAATCACCATTTGGGAACAAAACACCACCACCACTACCATACCTCCATGTAACTGCATTGCGACTAAAGTAGTTAATTATATTCGCATTCGATTATTCCACCCCCCCGCCCACCAGTGCACACTCAAATTTGCTTAATCTCTCACTTTAATTCCCTAAACTAACTGGCGAACCGTTCGTATGCTTGTGGTACTGTTGTGGCACTGTGTACTCTCGTTGTACGTGTGTAAGGATCAATAAACAAACTTAAATTAGCTGCTGACATCAATGCCATCTAATTAACGGTTATTGCAAATAACAGTGTGCGCCAATGTGGTTTAGACGCTGATTAAAATCTCCGTACCATCCGTATACAATACCCTTCAATTGGTTTGAAACTAGTGCGAGTGTGTTACATGGATGTCCTTGTGCCTTAAACAACACAAAACCCCAACCATTTTTTACGACATATTGACTTTTTAAGCTAATATCGTTCGTCGTACGTTTACCTTGAATGGAGTCTACAACCACACCATCGTTACCATCTACCATTTCCATTATTTTTTAGGGGGGGTGGCCCTCCCTCAAATTTTTGGCCGTCTAATTTGATTTTAATAACCCTCGATGTGTTGTATACTCGAATGCAGGTACTTTTATTCCTACAGCTACAGCAAGGCACTTGAACCTCAGTCTCCCGATTTGGTGTTGTGGTGGACGGGATTGCTGTTGTTACCCTTGCGTGGGTTTTTGGCGACACCCTAAATGATCACCACGACTGTGCTGAGTGTAAGTATGTGTTTGTGTCGGTTGAATGGTTTTCACAGGTGAAAACCGGAAGTTTTATACAAGGTTTTGGGTTTTGGAATATATTTTGTTGTGGGGGTACGATGAATCCATTAACGGTAGCAATTTACGGTTTCATCACTTTAATTGTGAAAACTGGTACACTTCGGCTCATTGTTCTATCCCAAGGAAATATTTACTGTGGGGTATTCATGCGCCAGAAAGAGATGTGTCCTTATCTATTGTTCCTAGATAATTGTTATTGTATTTTGCTGTTGGTTTTGTGTACGTTTTGGAAATTGGTAAGATCTTGAAGGATTGTGGTTTGCCAGTGTTCGCGGTTGAGATTACCATTGTTGGTTGATATGAAATATTAAAGGGTCTTCCAATAGGGACTTCCGAACTTAGACAGTTGATAGTGACCATATTGTTGAAACTACATCTGTCAAATGGGCTGTCATTTATTCAGTCTGTTTTGCCAAATCACCACGGACGAATAAAGCGTTCAGCAACAAGTGCAAATAATAAAATTGTTTTATCAAAATGGGTGTTCTGTTCGGGCAACGTTCCTCGCGAATTTTCATCGAAAAATCATCTTCAGCGATGAGGCCCATGTCTGGATGAATGGGTACGTCAACAAACAAAATTGTCGAATTTGGGACGATACCAATCCACATGAGATCCAAGAGCGTCCAATGCATCCCGAAAAAGTCACTGTTTGGTGTGGATTTTGGGCTGGCGGCGTCATCGGTCCATATTTCTTTGAGGACGACGTTGGCCAGGCCATTACCATCAACGGCGAGCGCTATAGGTCGATGATTACTAACTTCTTTTGGCCTGAATTGGATAATATGGACACCAACAACATGTGGTTTCAACAGGACGGCGCTACGTGCCACACAGCTCACGCCACATTGGAAATTCTGCACGAGCGATTCGAGGGCATGGTCATCTCACGTGGAGGTGATGTGAACTAACCACCGAGATCGTGCGATTTGACCCCTGTTAGACTTTTTTTGTGGGGTTTTCTGAAGTCGCAGGTCCATGCGAATAAGCCACAAACCACAGCGGCCCTCAAAGCCAACATAACCCATGCCATTGGTCAAATTCAGCCTGATTTATGCGCCAGAGTCCTGGAAAATTGGACATTTCGGATGCGCACCTCCCAGAGAAGCCGCCGCGGACATTTGAACGATGTTTTATTCCATACATTATGGCATCGATGATATCACACACATACTTTGTTTTATTTGAATTTAAAGATAGGAGCGCTTAATGAAAGGCTTTATAAGTGAAAGCTCCTTGCCTGGAGCCTTCGACAGTTACTCTGAACACTGATTTGATTAGTCTTTCGCTAATACAACATTAATCGATAAATCCTTTTTGATCCTTTCAGGTAGTGCTCCTCTATTTGTTTCATCTTCGTACGCTTTTAAGTTAGCTTATCTTAATTATGTTCTTTTGACTACTCAACTGTTATCCTTTCTTATTTTCATTTAAGTTTAATAAAAAACAAAAAACGGTCCAACGTTCCTTATTTTTTGCTTACTCTATTTTAATTATTATGAAAACATTCTTCCTTTCTCTTGTCCTTTTTGTTAATACAATCCTTGTGCAAATCTAACGTAGAAGGTAGTATTTGCCATCTCTCCTGTCTTTGTTTTGTTTTATAAGTTAATCCCATTTGGAGAACTTGCATCTTCTTCTTGATTGTATATCCTGTTGCACATTGCAAACAGTCCAGGGAATTAACGAAGGGAAAAAGTTCATTTAGCAAACGTTGAAAGATAAGACAACAAAAGGTATGAGTAACTAGAATTGGTGATGTGCGTTAAGGATGTTGAAGGAAGTTTTATCGGTGTGTACAACTACAAGAAAAACTTTTACCAGTTGAAAGAGCACGGAAAACAAAAATTACAAAGTGCCATGGTAAAAAAAAAAGTTGTAACCTATCAAGTTGTGAGTTAATAAAGAATAACTTACCTACTGCTGGGCATTTAAAATACTTTCCGGATGTGAGTCAGAATAAAAATGTTTGCTAAAATAAAACATATCCTATTGACTTTTTTTATACAAATAGACTGCCAAGCGTTGATAATTTAACTTTTTGATAACGAACAAAACAGAAAAAACTGATTTAATTCATAATTATGCATTTTCAAATAAAACGTTATCTACGCACTGCAGATAGCCAATTGTGAAGTGGTCAGGGGCACGGTATTATGATTCAAATGGGATTTTTCTAAAGTTTATTTCATAACTTATTTATGTAGAAAAAAAAATGTTTGCCAGGTCCAGAACACGGATGTACGCGGTTGGGCCAAATGGTCAAGGCGCTGGTCCAGATGAGATTTTACCAATAGTTCTGAAAAGATGGTTTTCCAAGCTGCCAAGACCTCTGCATACGCTTTTCTGTCTTACTCCTCTGGTATGTTTCCGAGTTACATTTTGCAAATTCATTTCGGTCCATTGTACACCCCTTTTTGATGCAGAGGTTTGAAAGAATCCTAGAAAACACCCACAAGTTCCAAGTCGATACTCATCATCTTTTCATCGACTTCAATGCCGTATACGACAGCATTCATAGCACCGAACTATATAACGCGATGGCCGAATTCGGGATCCCGAGAAAAATAGTTCCGGTTGTGTCGCGCCACGCTAGAGAATGCACAATGCACCGTGCAGGTTGGAAATAGAACCTCCGAATTATTTCAAACAAGCACCGGATTTCGGCAAGGAGACGCGCTGTCGTGTGACTTCTTTAATCTTGTGCTGGAGCAGAGAGTGCGAAAGGCCGGCTTAAACACAGAAGGCACTATATTTAACAAATCCATCCAGCTGCTGGGAAACGCTGACGATATCTACATCATGGCCCGTTCCCAGCTTGTCATTATTGGGGCTATTACGGCAATAGAAGGACAAGCCAAACGAGTTGGTCTCACGATGAACGGGGATAAAGCAAAGTGCATGCTGTCTACCAAAAACCGATCCGTCGAACACCGTCTAGGTCAAAACCTAACAATTGACAGCTATAATTTTGAGGTACCTCGGGGCAAATATAAACTCCACAAATGCCACCCGACGTAGGATAACCTTAGGCAACGGCTGCTACTTCGGTTTGTCCAAACAACTAGGGTCCTCCTAGGGTCCTTACTAGGGTAACTCCTAACTCAAAGGACAAAAATCATGCTCTACAAAACCTTGATCTTGCCAGTCCTGCTTTATGGGGCTGAATGCTGGACGATAAGTAAGACAGCGCAGCAGATCTTCCTTTGAAAGACAAATTCTACGAGGAATGCCAATGTAGGAGAAGATATAACCGCGAACTCTTCGAGCTGTACAAAGATGTGGATGTAGCCCGGAAGGCAAAAATTCGTTGATTGCACTGGCTCGGCCACATCGAGCGAATGGAGGAGAATGCTCCAGCTAAGAGGATCTTTGAATCTCAGCCACCTAGTTCACGAAGAAAAGGAATTGCCGGTTTAAAAATCAGGCAATCGCGGACGCCAGAGACCTTGGTCTAGTTAACTGGAAGCAGGGTGCCCGGGACTGTGAAGGATGGAAAGCGGCATTAGTTCAGGCTCAGACCCTCGAAGGATCGCTGGTCTGATAAGTAAATAAGTTAGTAGGTTTGAAAAACTCAGATTTTGTTCTTTTCTCTTTTAATTTCGATGGGTGTTGCTGTTCCCCGACTTGGCTCGAACCTGATCACAGGTCGAGTCACAAACCCCATGGTCGCTCGATGGGTTATGATATCTGGAACGGATCTCTAGATTGTTGCGCTTCATATTTCAAGTTCATATGTTGACAATTTATCGATGTATCTAACTCTTCTTCAAAGGATTAGAAACTACCATTCGAACCGTTCAATTCAAGTTGTTTTCTGGCGGTTTCAAGTCTGCAATGCTTCATATAAATTCTGGTGTTCCAAAGTTCCATTTTGTCTCCGACTTTTAAGCTAGAATTCTAACTCATTAGAGCATTGCTGTTTATTCGATCAGTGTGGACGATATATCCGAGGGTGTGGACATCAACTTACCCTCATGTGCTGTAAACGCAATAAAAAGTGAAAAAACAAACCGATTGCTTCCAATGAAACATTTCTAGGCACCACTGGTTACTTAAAGGCGCCTCAGTTACACAAGTCTTTCAACAGGTTCACGCCGGCCCTGTATTTTATGGACTGTTAATATTTATTTTTTTTTTTTCTACATTTTATTTCAATTTATGTACAGTTATGTGCAAAATTATTCAGACAACACAAAGTATTCCCCTGTGTTAAGTTTATTTAGTTTATTTAGCAAGTATTATGCACACATTCTGTATTAGATTCACAAAAGGTGCACAATTCACATCTGTAATTGTATATGTTTTTATTTGTGCACCTTGCATAGCTAAGCATTTTTGTACGCAAGTTGCGTCGAGTGTGGGAATCCAAATTTTCTTATAAGTCCACGTAACTCCAGTGTCAGTGTCAGGTAAATTTGGCATAGACAGTTTTGATTCCCACGCTCAGTGACTGCTGGCGGCTATCTCTGCCGAAAAAACTGTTCTGTATTGTATCTTATATTTCTTGTGTCACAGTTTTGTATAATCAGTCGGCGCGGCAAGTGTAAATTCGTTAGCGATAAGTAGTACATATATCCTTTAAGTAATAAATGAGTAAAAGTTGAATGTTTGTGTTTTCCTTGATCTTTAAAAAACTTTACATAACATTTTGAACACCCTGACTAAGTCATCAACGTACAAGAGTTATTTTCTTTTCAGGAAAACATTCTTTTCACCTTTAGGGCGGAAATTTAAGGGATATCTGTGTTCAAAAACTCACTCACTTCCTTTTCGAGCTTCCGACCTGTGAAGAGTTCGCCGACTAAGGCACTGCAGGATTGCATCCTCTTCAAACCGTATGCATTGCTTCCAATTCTCCAGATCAAGCTTTCTGGAACTAGCTATCGCTTGATCTTTGCAATGGACGTGAGGTCCTTATCACCTTGAACGTATGGGCTTTGATTCAAAGATAATCTTGGCTGGAGCATTGTTTTCCATTTGCCTTGTGTAGCTGAGCCAATGTAGTCGACTTTTCTTGACTTTTTGCACTACATCCTCATCTTGATATGGTTTGATGTTGACTCCGAGGTAGCTGAACTCCTTAACAACTTTTAAGTTGTAGCCATCGTCAGCAGTGACATGTTGTCCTAGCAGGTGGATCAGTGATGCTCTGTTTGTTGATTTTGTCCTCATTTATTTCAAGGATCGCCGTAAAAGCCTCTATGCATCACTCTGGGAGCTATCGATGATGTCAATGTCATATTCGGCTTTTAAGTCGATGAAAAGGTGGAGTTGTCCTTTTTCGAGACAACTTGGTCTATAGTCGATTGGTCACACTGCCTACATGTTTGCTGCAGAAAGACTTTAGACGTTCGCTGAATAAGTTTTAAGAGAAACCAACAACTGCAGCTAGTGGCGCAATAATTTAAACCACAACTGTATGCAAAGGTTAATGGGAATTCCAAACAAATTAACAACGTGAATTATTTTCAAATTAATTAATTAAATATGTTAGGTCACACACCCGAGTTTCATAATTAAATTCGACAGCGCGAATTAATTTTGTTGAAGTATTTTGAAACCAAAAATATGCAAATGAAATGAATTAACTAGTTTTTTTCTGTTTCACTTATTTTTTGGTACCTATAAAACGATGCTAATGAAACTAAAGGAATTATGAATTTTGTTTAGTGTTATCTTTTCAAATGCGCATAAAAAAGGACTATGGCAATGGCTGCATTTACATATCATGCAGTTCATGGCACGGCAAATGCATAATTTTTAAATGCATGTTAAAACAGAAGACATTGCTCCACTACTGGCGACCAATTTATTTATAATTTTTATTTTTTTTATAATTCACTAGCGGTAAAGGGGTTTATGAATACCCTTATGATGCTATTCACACAGCTCTAGTGTTGGTGTTGTAATTTTGAAATTCAGAGGGTATTAGGTTTCAGTCGTTTTGTTCCGAGGGTGGTGTCCAGAATGACTGGAGAGAATTATTGGTACTGTTGCCATTGCTTATAATTCACAGTATTTCTTTCGAACATCCCGATGTCATTAGTACGATCAAGCCTATGGAGTCGACTTTTTCTTCGGGATTCGAACCTAGAACCTTCTGCGCGACAAGCGACGAAGCAATCGCTACACCATGGCCACCCCATTTTGCACAAATGTTCTGTTTTCAATATTTGATGTGACGGGTGTTTAAATGTCAGAAAAGTCATGGGAAATTCAATGCTGCCAAATAGAGTTTTTGAAATGTTGGTATAGTCTCGTCAAAAATTGCCGGACACATCAAATTTAGTGGAAAATCTCGAAGACAACCTTCATTTCTTCATTTAGCTGGTCTAACTGTCGTTGATTGAGATCCCTTTCGACTTGGTTTTGCTCTTGAAGCCACTTCTGCTACTCAATATCGTTAGTGTACTGGATAGTCTGATATTGACTTGTAAGTTTTATACATTCCGTTTAAGACTGTGCAGGATGATGATGGAGAATGGTCGTCGCTCCACCACAGTCGGTAAAGAAGACGCACCATAGTAGGTCACTTTGCCTAAATCCTTTTTTGAGATGAAAGTTCTCGATGAAGTGGTCGCCAACCGTGATGGAGCGGTCACCATCATCATCATCCTGCACAGAGGGATGAGTTTGGCACTAATAGCAAAACTAGACATAGCACTAGAAAGCTCGTCTCTTAAAATTCTGTGATATGTGGCCATAAAATATTTGACTTCTTGGGGTTTCTCCAGGATCTGTCGAGGTATTACAATTTGGTCGCTGTGGACTCTTTTGACGAAACACCGCACTTGTTAGGGATCAATCTAGCATAACAATTAAAAGCTTATACCAGATGTTGGAGATGCTCTCTGTAGATGGCACAGTTGAGGCTTTTGTTTATGGTGGATCGTTTATTAGACATACACTCGTCTGACTTAACTTTAAAAATGAGCTAATTCCTGCTCTCTCTACAAAGTCCTTTCCAGCTGCTTTCCACAGCTCGGCCGATAAGGCGTCTCAGTCCTAGCAACCTTCTTACTTCGTTTTGATAAGGTGAACGACATTTTTAACGATCATCGTCTTCAGTCTGTGTAGAAGTGGTTCTTTTATATTCTCACCTTCGATTGTGATTTTGTTGCAAGGTATCCTTTTTCATCTCCACAGGTTGACTTTGATCCCTTAATATGTCGTTTACGTCATCAATATTTCCCCTCTTTTTGGAAACAGGTATAGGTGTGCCGGTTTGTAATGAATTCAATTTGAACACCTGCAAACCGGAGGCATTTGTTACATAGCCCCATGGACTAACTAGGACACACCAAAATTCAACTCTTCGACCAGCAAATCTCCATGTGCAGGATGTAGACTCAACAAACAAACATAAAATGGAATATCACCGCCACCACGGCTCACAAAAAAAATCCCAATTTCTCCCTCTTTTAGCTAAATATTTGCACACCAACAGCCATGTAATTATTTTTTCATTATCCTTGAGGGAAATTCCTTTATTTCGAATATTAAACAACAAAAAAGAGGAAAAAAAAACATCGTCGACCGTTATTATCGTTATTATTACTTTCTTTTTCTTGCATTTCTTTTCATTTACCTCTCTCATTTGCTATTAAAACTCCTTAATTGTTGGGAAAATTTGAATTTTTCAAATTGCAAGGACATTCTACAATTGGCAAAACGGAAAAAAAAAACAGAAAACAAAACGAACAGTCTTTTGAGTAAGTTTACTCGTGGGTATGTTCATAGGCTATGTGCAATGCATGGTGGAATTCTCCCAACACAATCCTTGGGTGCATTTGAAAGGAATTTTAATTGGAACAATTCCCTGAAGGAACTGCTTACAAGACTGCTCCCATGGCACACATCTATATGCAGGTAATTAAAAGACGTGTACACGAACGAAGCATATTCAGGATATGACGCAGTCTGATTTTTAATTCACGCTTGAATTGTTAGGAAATGTGAATGTGAAATGATACTGGAAATTCGCCTTGAAATTCAAAGCAGGTTAGGTTGTAGTTAGACGAGGTCAATGTGTTAGACATAGTTCCTAGAATTCTGGTAGATAATAGTAGGAAGACGCATTGTTATCGTCAACCACTTCGATCCTTTCTCTGCTTTATCATCATCAGAAACAAAATTCGGACGTGCATAGCAGAGGGGAGATAATCAAAGAGTGTCGCAGTACTCAACCTAGGAAAACCAACCAAGAGGGCTTACAGTTACCGACCAATAGATCTCCAAGGCATCTGTTAGGAGATCCTCAAATGTTTTGGAACCAAATTTAAGACGACTCAGCCTGCGGTGCTTAAATACTTACTTACTTAAGGCGGCGCTACAGTCCGGGGTGGACCTGGGCCTCAACCAACAAGCGTCTCCAGCCAGCTCGATCTTTAGCTAGCTGCCTCCAGTTTCGCACGCTAAGTTGGTTGAGGTCCCCTTCAACTTGCGCGCGCCACCTGAGTCGCGGTCTTCCTCTACTGCGCTGTCCCTCGGGGGCGGATTCGAAGATTTTTCGGGCCGGAGCATTGGTGTCCATCCGCTCTACATGACCCAGCCACCTCAGTCGTTGGACCTTCACTCTTCTGGCTAAGTCGATGTCGCTGTACAGCCCGTACAGTTCGTCGTTGTATCTCCTCCTCCACTCACCGTCTATGCAGACGGGACCGAAAATCACCCGAAGAATTTTCCTCTCGAAACAGCCAAGAGCACCCTCATCCACTTTTGATAAAGTCCATGCCTCTGCGCCGTAGAGGAGGACTGGGATTATTAAGGTCTTATATAGGGTCACTTTTGTTGTTCGAGAGAGGGCTTTGCTAGTCAATTGCCTTCTTAGCCCAAAGAAGCAGCGATTGGCAAGGGTTATTCTTCGTCTGATCTCAGCGCTGGTGTCATTGTCTGAATTGATAGCGGATCCTAGGTAGACAAAGTCCTTAACTACCTCAAAGTTATATCTGTCGAGGGAGACGTTCTGTCCGAGACGTCGGTGTTGAGTGTCCTTTCTTGTTGACAGCATATACTTGGTCTTGCCCTCATTTACCGTTAAACCCATCTTTGCCGCTTCCGTCTCAATACTCGCGAAAGCGCCACTGACATCACGCTGCTTTCTTCCGATTATGTCAATATCATCGGCGTATGCGAGTAATTGGACGGACTTTTGAAAGATTCTGCCTCTTGTGTTGGCGCGCGAGTTTTGCACAATTCTTTCAAGAATGGTATTAAAAAAGTCGCATGACAGCGCATCGCCTTGTCTAAATCCTTTTTTGACATCAAAGGTCTCGGTGAGTTCTTTACCGACCTTGATGGAGCAGCGTGCATTCTCCATCGTCATCCTGCACAAACGGACGAGTTTTGCAGGGATGCCAAAACTAGACATAGCTCTGTATAGCTCGTCTCTATAAATGCTGTCATACGCGGCCTTAAAATCGATGAATAGATGGTGTGTATCGATTTGGAGCTCATGGGTTTTTTCCAAGATCTGCCGTAGTGTGAATATTTGGTCGATGGTGGACTTTCCTGGCCTAAAGCCACACTGATATGGACCAATCAGGTTGCTGACGAACGGCTTCAGACGTTCACACAATACGGCAGATAAGATCTTGTAGGCGATGTTAATTAGACTAATACCTCTGTAGTTGGCGCAGTTTAGAGGGTCTCCTTTCTTGAGGATCGGACAGACAATGCTGAGGTTCCATTCATCGGGCATACTTTCTTCCGACCATATTTTACAGATGAGTTGGTGTAAGCTCCTTACCAAGTCATCGCCTGCCGCTTTGAAGAGCTCGGCAGGCAGGCCATCTGCTCCAGCAGCTTTGTTGGATTTCAGCTTAGATATGGCTATCTTCACTTCATCCAGGTCGGGTGGACGGAATTGTTGGTCTCCATCGTCCAGATTGAAAGGTTCATTCTGCCTGACAGCGGTATTTGGTTCGTCGTCGCCGTTATACAGTCTACAGAAATACTCCTTCCAAATCCTCAGCATCGACTGCGATTCTACTACTATGTTCCCTTGCTCGTCTCTACAGGCTTCGGTTCGGGGTTTGTATCGTTGGCATGTATTTTTTACCTTTTGGTAAAACTTCCGAATCTCATTCCTGGAGTAGCATCTCTCAATTTCCTCGACCGCGCGCTTCTCATGCTCCTTCTTTTTTCTCCTGAGAAGCCGGTGCTCGTCTCTCCTCTTCTGCTCATAGAGCTCGTGAGCAGCTCTGGTCCTTCTATGCAGCGCCGCTTTGTATGCATCTTGCTTGGCTGCATGTGCTTGCCTGCACTCGTCGTCAAACCAGGGGTTTCGTTTTGGTGGCCGAGTGAAACCCAGCACATCAGAGGCGGCATCTCTGATGGCTTTTTGGCAGTGTTGCCACTGGTCTTCAATACTTGATGCTCGCAGCATAGGACCTCTTAAGAGATTGAGGGAGACTCGATCGGAAAAGGATTTGGCGATCTCTTGCGATTGTAGCCGTCCGACGTCAAACTTCCTCGCAGTATTAGCTTGTCTTTGCGGTGTTCGGGATATCCGCACCCGTACCTTGGCTACAACAAGGTAATGATCCGAGTCGATGTTGGCCCCTCGAAACGTTCGGACATCCATAATACTGGAGGAGTGCCTTGCGTCGATCGCAATGTGGTCAATCTGGTTGACGGTTGATTGATCAGGAGATCTCCAAGTCCCCTTATGAATATCGAGATGCGGGAATCGCGTGCTAGCAACGACAACGTTACGCCCCGCCGCAAAGTCGATTAGCCTGAATCCGTTATCGGAGGTGGTGTCGTGCAGGCTATACTTTCCGACAGTACTACCAAAGATGCCCTCCCTTCCTAGCTTGGCATTAAAATCGCCAAGGACAATTTTAATGTCATAACTAGGGCACTGCTCGTAAGTCTTGTCCAAGAGCTCGTAGAAGCTATCTTTGGTGTCGTCATCTTTCTCCTCTGTGGGGGCGTGCGCGCATATGAGACTAATGTTGGCAAATTTAGCCTTGATACGGATTGTTAAGAGGCGTTCGTTAACATGCCGAAAACTCAAGACTTCTTGCCTAAGTCTGCCTCTAATAACAAATCCGCATCCAAATAAGCGCTGCTTTTGCCGTCGATAGCAATCGCCGTAGAAGATGTCGCAGTTTTTCATCCTCTTTTTATCCGGCCCATCCCATCGCATTTCTTGAATGGCGGTAACGTCTGCTTTGCAGCAGTCTAGGGCCTCCGCTAGTTGTTCGGCTGCACGTGGCCTATTAAGGGACCTAACATTCCACGTACAGATCCGAAGTTCGTTGTCCTTATTTCGTTTGCAGGGGTTGTCAACAGTAGATCCGTCCGTATCCGAGGCTTGTGGTTGCTTCGTAACTATTATTTTTTTCCATGGCCGGGCAGTTACCCCGGCGGCACAACCCCCAACCTGGAGGGCCAGTTCCATTTTAGAAACCCCTAGGACGAGGGGTCGGTTAGACCGAAGCCAGTAGCCCATTCGGGGATGTGAGCGCTGCCGTTGGTCCATTAAGGGCTCATCCGCCACCATCTCTTTTCCAAGACCCTGACTTAGTCTCGGAAATCCTTACCGGCCTGAGCTCCAAATATGTTGGAGTAGCCCGGATAAGGTTTTATTTTATTTGTTCCGGGATTTCTTCACCGTTGATTCCATCTGGGGAATTCATCCTCTGTCCCGTTTATAGTGCTGCTATTTTTGTCTGCTGGTCAGCACTCGCGCTTATAAGTTTGGCAAGTCGAGTCCGCATGGACATCGACCAGTACCCGACGGTTACCACTTGAAGGTAAAATAAGCACAATTGATGTGTAGAAACAGTTACAACACTGGGCATCGCCAAGTTGACACCTCTCAGTGCCTACCCTATTTCTACAACATCCAACCGACGGCGGTGCTTAAATGATTTACAAAATTCTGCGTGTGTTACATGCGTCTCTCCTTTGAAGTGTTCCTCAACAGCCGCGCAAGCAAACCTAGACAATTTAACGACGAACCGGTCCTGTCTCCACTTCTTTTCGACTTGTATGTCCACGATATACCAAACACTATGTACATCCAAGAAATTCCAGCGTTAGCTGCTCATTGGTTAATTCGTTGACGTAAAATGTCATATGTTGCCTACGAAAGTTGTCAAAGATTCGTAGTGGTGTCTCACAAGGCTGTCTTTTGTCACCAGTACTTTATCGAATGGCAGTGGAAGTGGAATGGAAAAGTCACGGCACCAACTGCCACTCACTTTCTCAAGATGAAAGGAAGGAGGGTCGTCCAAAAAGAACAATCTCGGCAGCTGAGAAAAAACTAAAAATAGCGGAGCCACCCACAGGAGAACAAGGACCTAAGTATTACATTTCAGCAAACTCAAGTAAGCTAAAGCCTTTTATCAACTACTTCGGAATTATTGTTCTACAAAGATTCCCATTCGCCTTCGCAGAACATGTCAAACTTCATGCATATCTTCTTTTAAAGCAAAATATTTTCAATGTAAAGGACTTCTTGTTCGTCCTTTCTGGTACAAGTTTAATCTGAATGAGGGCACACCTAGTTCTATCTAATAGAGGCGAACTTACTGGCAATAACAAGATAACAGCTAACTCTGAAAACTTCCTCCTCAGCGTGTAAATTATGGTCCCGCATGTCGCTCGTATGAATTACAATACCGCAAACCTCCTGAATGCGATCCGAATCCGACAATGACTTGGGTAAACTTTTGAAACCAACTTGAAACCAACCAGCCAACATGTCACATAACATTTCCGCATGTGTATTTGTTTATTACGGTACACTGATGACGACGTCTTTTGGCTTTGGCTGATGGCAAAAGGCAACCGGTAAAACGGTGGCAGCCACCAAAAGGACAAACTTCTTGACATTGCTCTCGCACGGTATCCCCCGCCGCCTTTGTACTTGTACGCAGCAAATCCAGAACTACCTTTGAGCGATTTTTCTATGCATACGAATGTAGTGTGTGTTCTTCATTTCCCAAGAGAAATCTCTCTCTAACAGCCCCTCAACCAATTAACTAACAACACACCGCATATGTACACACAAACTATAGAGCTCGCGTTCTGCTCCTGTGGTTTCTCTCGTTAGTATTGGACTTTGAGTTCCTCTGGCCACCCCGCCTTCAAGCTTCTTGATAAGCATTATTCCAGAGTTTTCGCTCAACGATTTTCGGTGGAATTGCCTTGCACGGTGTGGCCAATGCGCTATGCACACTGCAGCAGGCACCGCCATGATGTGAAGTGTCTGTTGGTTGGCAAGCACTCGCACAGGCACACACAAAGTCCTGCGTTTGTGGAAGAGGTCCGCTCTTGCTGAGAGTTACGAGTAGTTTGCAGCTAGAATAAACAAATATAAAACTTATTTCCCGAGCATCCTGACAAAAGACGGGAAAAGGGGTAGAAAAACGGTTTGGTCCTCGCAAAAATAATTTCCTCTTTACTTTACACCCCCTGCGAGTGTAATACGTACGCTAATTATAATTAGGTGGGTGGTAGAGGGTTGTGCGCTGCTCCACTCTGTCAATGCGAAGAATGAAACGTGGTTTTTGGGGGAGAAATGCTGGCCATCCTGTGTTACCATATCTGGGGCTTCTGCTGTTGCTGTGCTGATGGTCTATTTATGCCAGCAGCTGTGATGGTGTT
This sequence comes from Criorhina ranunculi, assembly GCA_951813785.1. Taxonomy (NCBI): domain Eukaryota; kingdom Metazoa; phylum Arthropoda; class Insecta; order Diptera; family Syrphidae; genus Criorhina; species Criorhina ranunculi. The sequence goes on along the minus strand of OX638381.1, from coordinate 87,692,583 downwards.
GATCATGACGGTGGCAGTGCAATCTTTTGCCCGCCTTTTGCTCTCGAAACGGAGCATGGGGTTAAATTGCTTATTTAGTGGTCGGGACGAACCGAAAATGTCTTTACGCGCAAACACACACACATACCCATACATATACAGAAACCGCCAAAGGTCTGGTCCTTGTGGTGTGTGAATGAAATTTTTCCGACAACATAAAGGCACAAGTTGAAGTTGGAACCGAAGCTTTTGTGTGTGCTGCCCTGCCCTGCTCTGGTAGTGATGAGATGGTAAAAAAGGATTTTTGTAATTACAATGACTGTTTTGTTAGAATTCAGGACTCGGGGAGAGCTCGGGTGACTGGCATTTTAATTATTCCTGATTGTGTTGGTTTCATTTGATTACACACAACGCTGGGAAACATGGTTTGGGACTCTGGGGAGCACGTAGTTTCGTGTGTAATCTTTCGTTCTTATTGTCGTGAATTTTTTTTCTGTTTCTTTGTAAACAAAAGTGCCAGTGGCAGCCAGACGAGGATGGAGCCAAAGTTTGGTTTAGAGTCACTTCTAAACATAACCAATCTGAGTGTTGTACAGCGAGAGTGAGGGTACACTGATAATACTTGCAAAGGATGAGGCAGTAATTTTCCCTTTCTGGCTGATAGTGACTTTTATCACTGAACAAGCAATGTTTGCGTGACAGTTTTTATGGGAGTGGTTGAGGCTAATTTTTGTTCTAAACATCAAAACACAAAGGTTTGGTCGAAATGCCTAACGACCGATACGGGCATTAGTTTTGTTAACGAAATGATTTAATGTGAAAGGGACATTTCACGCTTAAGTAGAGAGTCGCATGAATGACAGATAGGATGGATGTCGTAAAATATTGTTCAGTTTATGTGATTTTTATGGACATTTGAGGGGAACTTTGTGCTTCCGATTGTAAGTCCTTAAAGATATTCGAAAAGAAGATTGTATTCAGAGATCATGACTTGTAATTAGCTCCTGAAATTGTATTGCTTTGACCTGGTACTCAAGGATAGAAGTCAATTTCGTTCGGAATCGGAATCGGAAATACGTTAATGACAACAAATTTGACAAGAATTCTTTCATCTCACACAGGTTAGTTGAGCTAACTTTTGTTTTTTTAAGCTGTCAACTGTCACTTCAAAATTTAAATTGAAATGTCGCAACCTAAAAACACTACAAAGGCTCGTAAAGCCTTTTTGTTTCTGTAGCAAAGTCTGTCAAACGGAATTTTGACAGTAAATTTTTGCCGATTGTAACAATAGATGGCACTGTCGATGGTAAAGAGGTTACAGAATGAATCTGAGCCTCATTCAAGCATAATTTTTGTTATGGAACTGAGCTAGATTGAAGACCAAGTACCTACCATATGCGCCTTTGAATTGTCAGTACAATAACTCAAGCTGTTAGGGTCTTGAAGAAAAAACAAAGCAGCATCGACCGTATGGGCATATTTGGATTGCATGGCCATCATAAAAGTTCTCATTCGCCAATCCCATGATTATCTTGCTCATTTTGGGTCCCTTCACCCTGTATGTTGTCAACCAAACGGCTATTAAGGCTCCGAAGTCGTGAACAGTAACTCTACAAGCGATTTCTAAATGAGATACCAACAGGCAACACTGAGGCCGTATGTTGAGTAACGAGTCATGGGCTGGGAAAGAGCTGATGAGCTTGCGAGGAAGAGAACAAATCTAGGTCCATCCTTCGCACTTCTCTTCGGTTTTAAATGCAAACTGAAAATCGGGATAAGAAGACCGAGTGACCCTTATCAATCTCTCGTCGGCAACCGGGACGCAAGGCTCTTGATAGTCTTCCACGAGGTGCGACGCTAGGTGCTTGAGAGCCTTCCCCTCCAATCTGTGCTTACTCAAGAACTTTTTGCATTGGGCAAACGTGACATAAGGCGCCTGAAAGTCTTCCCCAACGGTCTGCACTTACTCAAAAACTTCTTGCCTTGACACTTTTCTCCACTGGTCTGTGGTTACTCAAGAACTTCTTGCATTGGGCAAGCATAATGTAAGACTCTTGACACTCGTCTGGTCTGTGGTTACTCAAAAACGTCTTGCAATACGCAAGCACGACGCAAGGCTATTGACAGTCTTCCATACCGACTTATGATCATTGATCATCAAAATTCTCTTAAACGCATATCGACCTTATTCTGTTCCTCTTGCGTGAATGTTGCGAAGAAAGCTTAATGGTCTTGGAGACTATTTATGTACCTATTTCGCTGTTTACATTGTGTCAAATGTTTCTACCTTGGCCTAAGGATGTGGATTACTCGTTGCTCCCATTCCCAATCTAAAATTAAAACATACAAATGATTTCATCCTTTTTTATTGAGGGGTTTCATGATTTATCCTAGAAACATTTGCATTCGAAAGCCTCTAATTGAAGTTGAGGATATCAATGAATGATCCCTCATATCCGTGACTAACCAGAAGCATAATTTAATGACATGATATTTAACCACTACCATCAACTAACCGTTACCATAGGTCCTTTAGCATCATGCGGTACTAGAAATTCACTACTATCACCGCGGTGCTATGCTCTACTCTAAAGCCATCATCGTTAGCCTAACCACACATTTGCATCGGTGACCACATCGCGTTAGTGTGCAACTCTTCATAGCGTTTAAAATGCGCGCTATTTTCAGGATGTTATACATATTTAACACACTTCCACCGTCCATCGACGTAGCACTCTCATCGTGGTCATCATCGGGCCTGATGGGACACATTTTCTGCATCCCTGCGCTGGTACACACAAAACCGCACCCATTCGCCGTTTTGCCATAAGCCTGACTGCACTCTTGATGCTGGACTGTACCTTCTAGTAGACCTCCTGCTGCGCTTGATGGTGTAATAATCAATGCAAATTGAAAATTTTCCAATTCCACCTCCTTCAGCTGGAGGACTCTTTCTCCACTTCACCCAAAGGGTTACTTTCGAAAACTAACTACCTTGGCCATTGTCACGAATGGTGTCATATCCATTGTCATCATCATCACCGAGAAACGCTGGCATCTCCATTCTGTCTTAATTCTCTACCGACGCACGGCAGTAAGGAGCCATTAAACCAGGACAATTCTCAATTTGAATTGCATTAGCAAAGTCCTGTACGGAGAGCAATTCTCCTCAATCAAGTCGCATTCTAGCATTAGTGTACACGATTACTGTCATGGTAGTTGGTGGTGAAGTAATTGTTATATGTGCGACAAACGCTGGCAGTGATGCTTCCGGATATTCAATGTGTGGGAAAAGGGATATAATTCAAAATGAATTTCACACAGTAAAAGGACACTCGTAGTCGTAGGCCCAGCAGGTCCACTTGGATGTAAAAATAGCTTAGAGGCAGAGAAAATGTCAGAAAATCTGTGCGTGATGGTGACAGTTTATTTGACTAAACTTCTGTGCACAGAAATTTAATTGATTTACAATGGCGCTATTGGAATGGGAAAATGTCAAGACCTAAAGGATATAAAGGAAAAAGTCGTATTGGGTAACTCTTTTGCGTTTTTAAGCGAAATGGGGCACCCGAATCTTTGTATTAAAACCTGACAAACGTCAAATTTCAGTTGAATCTCAGGAAATGTCAAAAGTTTGAGACAAATGTCCCAAATTTTGTCAAACGTCAAAGACACGTTTGTCTCTCCACTTATAAGTTCAAGGTTAATGTGCGCCCTTCACGTGAAGGATCTCTGCGTGAAACACAGCAACCTTCCATCCTCTTCGATGCCGGGGCAGTTCTCAAAAGCACTCGCTCAGGCATCCGCAATAGCTCGGTCCTCAAAGCAGAGGTTCAGTCAAACATCAAATTTCACGCCTCCAATTACGTACGTCAATTGAAACTCTCTCATTTAATTCTAGTGAAAACACTCGTTTTGACAGTTGTAATGTCACATGTTATTTTCGCCATCTTGTTGACTTTTATCCAGATTTGTTCCTTCATTCCCCAAATTGAATGCAAATAATTAAACGTAACAGATTCCACCTGTGAATAAGGATTATATCCACACGTGTATTCACGACAACAACCAAGAATCAAGAGTAGTTAAATCCTTGTAAACAATTTATTCTTAAACAAAAAAAGAAAATAATTTAATTTATGTATGAACAGTATTCGATTTTCACTGTCAGACAAAAAAATAAACAAAGAGTGATTTATGCACACGTACGTCTGTAGGTATGTTTGGGTTAGTAGGGTTGCAGAAGTCCAACGACGACGCTATATTTCGCATGGCAAATAGAATTTTTCATGTCGTCGTTTGCCTGGTCGCATTTAATGTCCCTTGGGGATGGAGTGGTCGGTAAGAATGGAAATTTTACTTGTCAGCTTTATTAAGAAGTGATAACTAGTTGACATTTATTTTCCCCACGTTAAGGGAAGTGCTACCCTCGAGGAAACGAAGAATGAAAAGTCAAGTTAAATTGACACAAAGTTTATTGCAAACTTTCGAACGAATCCACTAGGATTTAATTTCTACAACGACGGAGCAACATGACAGGTGGTAGGTGATAGGCTTAACTGTCTCTTACCGTCTTCCAAACGATTGTAGCGTCTTATCTTGGTCAAAGAAAAACAGAGAGTGAAGCAGCAATAAAGTCCTTGGAATCATCTTCTCTAAACTCAATGGCAGCTATAGATTGCCGATTGCGTCTGAAAGAGATGAGTTCCTCTCTGGTCCCTTGAATATGACGTGTAATGCAATGACACTAGACCTTTGACGGCAGCGCCTGAGTTGCTATTCTAGCCTCAGACGAGGACGGAAATCTGTTTTGGTCTCTCCGCCTCATCGGTTAGGACTTCCATTGACGATTAGGTATCTTGTGAACAGAATAATTGTGGGTAGTGTGACTCTCCCAGATGTAATCGAACTAGAGCGAAGCCCCCGGACGTCAGTAAGAAATCAACGACATTGATATTGTAACTCCTTCTAACAGAACTCCTCTCACCAAGCATCTCAATGTGCTAGTATTACTACAGTCTACGACACTTGTGGAGATGACGCAACTGTATAGGACAACAATATAGGGCTTGCTTCCTTAGTAATACAATGGATCAGTTGCATCTGAGTGCTCTAGTGATTCCTTGTGTCCTGCGGGTCTTGCCACATTTTCCTATTGAGATTGAAACAGAACTCCTATCCTGAGATGCTTTTGCTGTCAGAGTTTCCTAAGAGTAAAGTGTACTCCAACTATTGTTGGCTTCCTCCGATATTAGTGAGATTTTTATAGGCCTAAACTGGGTCCAGACTTTCTGAGATTTTTATTGATCATCAGCTTTCTTGTTTGCTTGTACATCTTTGTGGTCAGGTACCCAATAGAATCATTTGTTGTGCCGCATACCAAGTACCTAAAACTCTTCACGATAACCTCGTACAAGCTCCAAACGAAAAGGTATGTCATGGCGTAGGTATTGCCTTTAATGCATCTTCGTTGGCGCCTCCTGAACTATCCTACTATGGTCTGGATTACTTAATTACTTGTGTAGAGACGATGCCTGTATCTAAGCTTATAACTGCAATCCAAGAAAAATAAAGGATTTGGACGAATCTTATTCGACTTCCGACGGATATACAGTAAAACCCGGTTAAGTGCTTCGCGCTTAAGTACCCAAACCGCTTAAGTGCCCGAAAATATTAGGTTCATGTATTTTCTATGCATTAAGCGAGTTCGGATAGCTACTACATCCGCTTAAGCACCCAAAATAGATGAAAATGTTCACAAGGCAATTATCCGGGCTTTACTGTCCATATAATTACTGCCCCGAGCAACAGGCTTTTGAAATGTTTTCATAGTGCCAGTTATACCAAAGCAAGTCTGCCCTGATGATGATGATCTTGCAGCTCGCAATCAATCTAGGTCGTCTATGTACATACGTCAGGTGGATTTCGTTACAATGTTCGAAGCTCACACGAAACGTATTCCCTTCCAAAAATTATAACTGACTTCCCTTTCAAAGGGCGAACAATAGCTTTGTCGTGAAAATAGGATTTCCATACCAAAAGCCAAGAATGTCCTTTTTTTTGTATCCTCTTCCCACACATGACTTTCCAATTATGCATTCCCAATTTGTCCAAATAAAAGTCATACAAGTTGAAAAATGAAATCCTTCAACAATAGACCGACGCCGCACAACACCGATGGAAGCCCAAAACCTCCAGCAAGGACATACAAACATAAAAAGAAAAATAAACAGATTTTCAACAAAGTGAAATCCTTTAAATAATTGCGTATTCTCATTGTCCCTGCTTTTTTTCCACCTCCCTTGACTGGAGGATTATTCTCTTCGGTATTTAAATTTAGTTTGTGGAAACAACAAGTGGACACAGGCTACAAGCTGCTAATGATTACAGGTTGGACCTGGGACCTGCCACTGATGGACATTCACTGTTGTTGGGGGGGGGGGGGGGGGGGGGGCACAAAAAAACGGAAAAAACAAATAGAAGGCGGATTAAATTAAGTGGACATTAAATATGTGGAGCTTGGTATATCTTCTGTTGTCACGTGAATTGTATTTTTTGTTTCATCGAGTACTTAACATGTAAACAATGTAAGGCCATTTAATGACATTGATCGATTGATAGCCTTTTTTGTTGACAGACTAGTAAGCTGTTCATGTCCTTGGGTATTTATTTTGACCTTAATCTATCTAATTGAAGGCATTTTGTAAGAAGAAAAATTGTGTGGGAAGACGCTGTTTGGCCTCCAGTGATTTTGATACTCAAAAATAGGACAACCTTAGATATCTGACAGCGAATAAGATGGCTTCTTCACAGATGGATGGAAGATGACTTTGGTGACATAAACTGATGTCTACTGTGACAAACTGAAGATCAGTGAATCTTTTAAAATCCTAAATCTTTCTAGAGCATGCGTATCGGGCTCAAATCATTGCTATAAAACGATCTGCATGGATCAATAAATCCAAAAAGGTCTTTCCCTTGATCCATAAAAATTGAGACACCACCTACAGAGGCATCAATCTCCTCTCGATAGCGTACAAGATCCTATCTACCGTGTATGCGCCTAATACCTTCCGTCAACAACCTGATCAGTGCGGTTTTAGGCCAGAAAAGTCCACAATCAGTCAAGTCTCCTACACTTTGACAGATCCTTGAGAAAGTCCACAAAACTCAAATCGATATTTATCATCTGTTTACCGACTTTAAGGACTCCTAAAGCAGCATTTATAGAGATAAGCTATACAGAGCTATGGCCAGTTGTAGCATCCCTTTCAAATTCGTTTGTCTGTGCAGGATGATAGTGAAGAAAGCTCGTTGCTCCTTCAAAGTGGTCACCGAGACCTTTGACTCCAAAAAGGATTCCGAACATTGAGTCAGAAGCGGCCAAAATGGGCTAAGCGGCGAACGAAAGTAAAACCAAGTATTTGCTGTCAACAAGGAGGGACACCCAATATCGATAAATCAGACAGAACTTCACAGTAGACAACTATAACTTCAAGGTAGTGATCGTGCAACTGAAGGGATTTAGCTAAAGATCGGGCAATCTCTGCAAGGTTTACGGATGTCAGGTACAGTAGTGTTCAGACAGTCAAACAACAATCAAGACTTTAGACTCCAGTTTCTGTAGACACTGTTCAGTCAAATGAAACAAACAACCTAAAGATTCGGCTATAGGCTGTCCAGCGTTCAAGGACATATCTACTGAGAAGGAAGTCAAGCACAGATATAGATGTCAATTGTGTTACTTCTCGAGCTCTTTGAAACATCCGACTGTTGAAAGGGATATCGACTGTACCTATGTGAAAAATCGTTGAAATCCCCTGCTGGTTATTACCACCATCCAACCCTTATAATGACTCAATAGTTCTTTAATGCTCACCACACTTAGTGAACAAAAATCCTTGGCGTGTTCTTAAACACTGCTCCTCCGATCTACCCATGACTCTATTCCAAAATTTGTTTGGTATAGGCACTGGTATTCAGGCGCCCACCTATAAAATCCTTATGAATATGTTCACGATGCACTGTATGTACATGTGTACCTATATGCGTCATTGCAAGAATTTCCTCAATAAATATCCTAGTTGAACGGAGGCAATGCGTACACGACCAAATACCACCAAATAATGGAATTCGGTACGAAGAAAGTCGAACAAGAGTGTGATCGAATGGGCAATACGATGAAACTAGTCACAGAAAGGACGATGGAATTATTATTGTCTTAGATGTCGACGGAACATGGATGATTCAAGAGAAAGAAAAACTGACAAATACATAAGTAGAAACTGCGAAAGTAAAAAACCACCTCCAAAAAAGAGAATCTAAGGCACCAAAAAATGCCAATGTAAGTACAAAAAATTAATCTTGACCTCTTTTCAAATGCTTTCTGCAGAAGTTGTAACAATGACCAAGAGCACGATACAATACAAGCCTTTCCTTTTTCCTTTTACAACTCTGATGACCTGACAAGCTAAAACAAGGATGTCAGAAACCTCTGCCACTTCATCAGTAACTGCAACTAGTTCTTAGCACAGTACAGGTCCTGCTTTTAAGTTAAATAAGCGGACAATCATCAGGTAACCACCTTTCCTTGCCACCTTACTCTATTTACCAAGCCAAACACAAACCCATAGAAGCAACAAAATGACCTTCCTCTTCAACAAAAAAACACAAAATAAAATTTAAAATGCGAATAACAAACAAGGATGAGGAGCTATTACAGTTGAGGTTGAAAAAAATCATCTCTCCCTCAACGAAATACAATGTCTACACTTCATTTTTCATTCGAGTCCTGTCAAATACGCTCTCCCTCTCTCTCTCTCTCTTTTCAAATGATTTTTCCTATTTTCTTTTCACTTGTCATAACCAAGCATTAAATTTTGACCCAGAAAATTCCACTTTCCGTTCAAGTTTCCATTTTCTGTTGCCACAACCTCCAAAGTCAAATAATTCATTATTCCATAATTACTTTACGTCCCGGTCCTGACACCCCTTTCTTTGGGCCGACTTTTCTCGGCACACACAGAGAATTACTCCAATTTTACTGCACAAATGTGTGAAACAAAAACAACGACACGACGCCGACGACGAAATAACGATGAACATTTCAAAATTGCATTCCGACCATAAAGAAGGATTTCTTCTTTGGAATATTAAGTGAGCCATGCCATGGAGACGACGAAGGTGCAAGTAAATGTGAACGAATGCGACGAATACTCACTATGGTATATGTGCCCACTCCCAAGTTTTCCTTGCACACGTCCTGGCATTCATTCGGTTCCATCATTATCATCAGTGGAGGAATGATGATCAACATTTACCCCATTAGCCTACTTTTTGTTCAGTTACACATTTTCTAGATTTCTAGAATTTTTTTTGCTCCACCCCCACCCAATCCATTCTTTCTTTCGCCCCCTTCGTGACACTTACATGCTTCCGAGTGTTACATAAAATATACTTACCCGCTGAAGGATATTCGAAAAGATACAATTTTTATATTATACGTTCTCTTCCGCATTGAAAGTTAAACACAAGGGCTGTCGTGGATACACACACGCACACACATGTGGGTATGTCCTTTCTAAATAGCTGAGATAGTGGCACAGCATTAAGTAACTGTCGCGTCGGTCGTCATCGTCATCATCCCCTTGGCTATTCATCGTTCGACGAATAGGATGTGTCTAGGGAATCTACTCGTACTCGTATGTTTGTTTTGTTGCAAGTTGCAAGTAATGTGAGGTGGGCACAGATGGCAATAAACTGGGTTATAAAAACGGGGAGGGGGTTCCTTTGAATGACACAATGAATGGACTAGGAAGGATAGAAGAAAAGCATTAAGTCATCAAAACGATAATTAAGATAGTTACGACAACGAGTACAGCTGAAATTCATATGGGAGTCAGGAAAAAGAAATACGAGTACATTCACACCCACAAAGCTGACTGTCGGACTTTAAGAAAGTTTTTTCGTCGCGCAGTAGTCTGCTGTGGTGATGCTTCAAGATTCGACATTGTAATGGAGTGGCTATTGGAGTTGCCATCGCTTGAAAATGTTTAGAGGTAATAACCAGCAAAAATGCATTTAAGTACCTGGGAATGACTCCTCATCGAAGCGAGTCACTACGTGACAAATGTACCTATGTAGTTCAACTGCACGCAGGCAAAAACTTCTGATCCATGCACTCAGGCAATAGAAAGGCAGGAAACAGATGGCAGCTGTACAGAGACGTGGTGGTCCAAGAGTAGCAGGCTCTTACCGTGCGGTGTCGGAACCCTCCTCGTAGTCGCCGGAGTAACTTCCACCGATCTTATAGCGACAGAGAGGAAATTCGTCTTCGAATATACAGCTGAAAAGGAAGTAAAACGGCGACGGCAGAGACAAAGGGGCCCTCCATGCAACAGTGACAAGGGCGATGGACTACCGTCGGCGATAGAGAACCGATCGCAATATACAAATAAGGTTGGCAATTCCTGGTATTGCGAAAACAAACTCCGTTCGGGACCGACCTATTTTTGAAAATTGAGCCCAGCCAGGTTGATTCTCGGCGCGGGTTGTATGACATCTTGTTTCAGCTCATCGGAGAGGAGAGGGGGAAGGATAGGGTCAACTACATCTTAGCTCTAAGTCCCATCTGGGGAGAGATTCTCGAGAATCCTTGACATTTACAAGGCCCCTAGACCATGGCGAGATGTCTCGATCCGTGGGAGATACAAAGCTCAAATCATTTTTAAAGCCTCGAACAACCCTTTCTTTGTAATGGAAAGCATCGAAAGCCAGAGTGTAGGACTTTAACCCAAACTAAAACCACATTTGCGTCCAACCCATGCTTCCTCTTGGTACCGCCAACCTGGCATTTCATCCTTGGGGGTTTCTCAGCCGTAGTTGCCTCCTGTCGACAGATTTGTGTGAGTCTATACGGCTGGGGATGTTTATGCATATTGCACGAAAGGTCTATGTACTTTTATGTGTATGTGGTTGTAGAACATTCTAGTTTTTCCCTCCGCTTCTTCTGCCTATAAGTCTGCGTGCATCTGTGTGCGCATGTATGTTCGTCTGTCTGTGCATTTCTGTAGCCTCGAACAGTCTTGAGTGACCTGAAATCAGCTTCCGAAAAATTCCTTTTTTTGACATTCTCTTCTCGTCCTTGGCAGTACCTTTGCAATCCATTGGTAACACTTTGGCAGCATCTTCAGAAATGCCTCGAAAGAAAAATTGTTGTTTCAAAACAGGAAATTGCCACAACGATGAAAGAAACAAACAAACAGAAAAGCATCCCGACACTGCCATCCTTGACGTTGTTGCAACATCCAACGCCATTGTATAACACTAAGACTGTACTGAAGGTAAGTCAAGCGCAAAGAAATGTTAAAGAAAGAATCCTACAGTAGATGAAAGAATATTCCTTGGTTTTCCTTTTCCACAAAACTCTTAGGTTCTCTTCTCCCTTTTTTTCTCTTCATGCATCTTCAAGTCAGACGGTGTTTTTATGAAATGTCATTCCATCCTACGATGTACTTCGTTTGAAGGAACCAAGGAAACCGAAAACTCCAATCCGAAAGAAAAGAAATACAAAACAGGGATGAGGATGAATAAATTCAGTCTATCTGTCGTGTAGACTGCATCCCAACAGATGCACACCCTTAAATTACCGCTATGCTATTGTTACAGGCAATAAAAACTTTTATCCACGAGAAAATCTTTAAATTCGTTTGTACGTATGTACGGGTGTGCATGTGGGTGCATCACACCCAATGTCCTAGGATTGGAAATAATTTTTTTGTTTTTATTTTTTATTTTTCCACCGATTGCTGGTGGTACAGAAGGAGGTCGAAGGGGAGGGCAGTCTATTCAAAGAAGACCAAAGCGCATATAGATTCAGGGATTGAAATAACGCGCTCAGTCGGTGGATGGTGGTGTAATAACAATAATCGTAATAATAATGACAAATGATCCACAGTGCTTGGGTGTTGGAACTGTAGTTTCGTTTTATTATTATTATTTTCATTTTTGTATTGTATTCCTTTCGTGGAGGATTTTCTGCAAGTAATTGCTGAGTGTTTTATAATTGGATGGACAGTTTTCTTGCTACGTGAAGACTTTCCAAAGAAATGAGACACTGAAATGGATTTTTTCTTTTTTTTTTTTAAATTAAAATTAAATTTCCTTCTGTGTTCGTTCCGACCTGAAAAAAGTCTATTCTTGAGACGTTGTTGTCATCAATCCTGTTCTTCTCTGACCGAGGTCCTCCTCCTTGTCGTGTGAAAACTTGAGGCTTGGAATTCGATTTGGGATTACTTCAAGGTAAGTACATAAACTCCTCGACTAGTGCATCTTTACTTTTTTCCTTTGCACTGAAATCTTTTCAGAGCAGATTGAGTCTATCAAAAGGGTTGCCCCTTATAGGAATATAATTTAATTTTGGTGGGGGCGAAAGCCCCCATTTATTCGGCTAAACAATCTTAAAACTAACTTAAACTTGAATTTAAAACTAATATAAATTGGGGCGGGGAAGGAGATCGGACTTAAGGCAAAGAGTGGTGCGGTTGAAGTTAAAAAAAAAGGTAAGGTTCGAGTTTATCTTTCACAGCATACGGGAGATCGGTTCATTCGAGCCATAGGATGTGTGGTGGGTTGGTAGATAGAAGAGACGAGGGGTTCGTAGATTAAGAAGGGAGAAAACAGAGTTGTGGAGTGACGCACATTCAATGTGACCTGCAAGTACCTACTCGATAAATGAAGAGAATATCGGCTGCATCTCTGCGTTCCTCAAGAGTATTTAAGTTAATGAGATTGAGGCGGTTTTGATAGGGAGGGAGAATAAAAGGGTCGTTCCAGGGCGGACCTCGAAGAGCAAATCGAAGAAAACGGCGCTGGATGCTTTCGATTCTCGAGATATGCGCGCGATGGTACGGAGACCACACTTGACTGGCATACTCAAGGAGGGGGCGAACAAAGGTAATATAGAGCGACCTGGTTACGTATGGGTTGGTGAATTCTTTGGACCACCGTTTTTCAAAGCCTAATACCGAATTGGCCTTAAGGATTATTTCATCCATATGTGAACGGAAGTTGAGCTCCCTATCACACAGAATGCCGAGGTCGCTAAGAGACAGGTTGATTGTGCAGACGGTTGAGTCGGGGAGGAGATCGGTGCTGCTTATCAGAAAAGGATGATGGATTGGCATTTGACTATATTTAATTCCAGGCAATTTTTGAGGCACCTGATCGATAAACCATCGAGGTCTTGTTGAAGGAGGATAGAGTCTTGGGATGAGAAAATGGTTCTGAAAAATATTGTATCGTCGGCGTAAAGGAAGACGTGCTTGATGATCCTATCGAGATCGTTAACAGTTAGTATGAATAGAAGGGGACCTAGAAATCTGCCTTGTGGAACATCAGAGGGGAGTTGATTGAGTCTGTGGTGATAATTAGGTCCAGTTGCCTACCCATGTAGTTGGAGATACCGCTGGCTAAACTTGTGTCTGTTAAGCGATCTAGGAGCATTTGAAGCAATGAAAAAAGACTGATTATCTGACGGAGTCCACTTTAGCTGAGGAAGGTTTAAGTCGCCAAAGATAAGGATATCGTCAATGGGTTCAGACAAGTCAATAAGGTGGTCGATCGCATCGATAGTATATTGATAAGATTCAATAGGTTGAGTTGGCGGAATGTAGCAGCACATAACGTAAAGGGAACATGTGAATAAAAAGGAAGCTCCAACGAAATAAGAAAAGAAATTGATCGCTTTAATTTCAAATGGTAACAATATTTGCAAACAAAAATTAAAGTTAAAAAAAGTTTAAAGCTTCAAACAATGAACCGAAACGCAAATGCCACAGTGTTTTCATTAAGCTGGAACCACATTTCTTCAAACAAAAATTTAATTATTTTAAGTCGTTAACACTATTATACTCGTAATCAAATGAATTATTTTGATACTTAAGTAGATTAGCATGCACATACTGTTGCATCGCGCTCCCTTAACGATTTTAAGACGAGTATTGTGTTATTAACATTGTTGAACCTATTGGTCAGATGTTAAGTGGGCTTAATGTCAATTAAAAGCGCTTGCAGCGATTATCATCCACATTACGTATTATTGGGAATGACTGTTATGAGGAAGCTTCTTTATTGATCCTTCTACAAAATTATGCTATTCGGGAAAGCTGTCTCAATCCGAGAATGTCCTAAAATTCTGTTGAAGTTCAAACAGAGTTTGAAAAGCGCAGGAACCAAATCGTCTCTTCCGTGATTGTATAACTCGTAACGTAAAAACGAGCATTATGACGTAGAAATGATCATTTTGTATGTAATAATGCGATCACGGAAGGCCCACTTGACAAATGCATTCGCAATTTCACGACTGATATCAAACACACTTTCTTACATCAAAGACGAGATGAGTTGTATTGTATACTACTGCAGTAAGTTTTTGCTAAATAGATGACGGCTCCAGCAGTAGATAGATTCAACCATAAATTTACTTCAGTCAAAGTCACTTTTAACGACATCAGTTTTAACGACACGTAGCTTACAATGTCCACTTCTTCATCCTATGGTGGGCATCGTGTTCACCACATATCATTGGATTGAACGCCTGTTTTAAGGGATTTGACTGCACTACAAAAGCCAATGAGGGAATAACATCAATCAAATATAAGAGTAAGGTTCCATCCCCGGCACTCTACCATACTAGATTTAAAATCCTAGAGAGACATCTTTTCCAGGATCTAGAAGAACTGTCCAGCAAGTCGGTGCTTGATATACACAGATTTATCAACGCTGCGGGCTGGCTTGATAGAACTTAGGCTTATGGTTCCTAGTAAGGGAGCTGCAACCCCTAGGGCATCACAATGGGTCTACATTGACCTAAGTGTGACGGGGAAAGGACTTCCTTCCCCGTCAACCCTCCTACCTAACCTAACCTAACCTAGGTTCCATCCATAGGGAGAACAAATGCATTTTGTTAAATATACTTGCTAAAATCCTCCTTTGAACACGTCTTTTAATCCTGTTTTCACCGAAACATCAATCCAACATTCGATTCTCAACTGCATAATGACGACTACCTATCTATTTTCGTTTTCATTTCATAAGAGTTCTACAAATATTTATATTTACCTGAATACAAATACATACGACCCTATCTGTAAAGAAAATTGAAAATCAAAATTTAATTAAAATTATAACTCTTCGTTGGCTCTTCACTTTACTCTTCACTACTCGGAACAACGGGGAGGGGGCTCGGAAGGGATATATCATAATTTATAGAATTTCTTATTTGCAAAACTAGAGATACAATCTTACTGCGTAAACTAATAATAATTTCATATCCAAAGTGTACACATTCATGGACTGTGAACAGGTAAATAGTCATACCAAATCACATAGCGTTATACGTATCGTACAATTGAATGCAATTGCAGTCATGTATCTCACTCTCTTTGCAAATAGAATTTCTAGAAACCTTTCATTCCATACCCTCAATGAAACTCAAACACACAAATCCTTCTGGAGCTTCCACAGCCATTACGTTCAACATTCGCAAATACCCGCATCCTGATTAGATGGATTAAATGCGTTACATTCCTAACCGATAAAATTGTATCCCAGTCCTGCACGCATCATGCACCGTGGGCTGCTGCATTTGTTGGGCACTGTGGAAGGAACTAGCTATGTGCGAGTTCTGTGTCAACATTTCTCCCCCATCAGCAGCAGCAGGTGTTTGTTAAGCGGGTTTGTATAGATTCCTTTCCTACAACCCCGATTGATGATATGGCAATCAGAGACAAATGATACAGTGAAGCATCACTCTAGCGATGAGGGGATCCGGTAGAACTTATAGTTTTAACTGCTCCAGAATTGACTCTTGCAAATAAGATGTATTGTTCCATCTTGCGCATCGAATTGCCGAGCAAAGGAAGCCAGCCAGCAAGGATGGAATTGCATTTTTTTTTCTTTTTTTTTTCAAACAAATATTCACCGTTGTGTAAATAGGTTGTGCACTGTTGTGTTGCTGCTCCTTCGAGCAAAAGAAGAGAAAGTCTCCAGAGCGTTGTGGGGCGCAACCGGATGGAAAACGGAAAATAAATTCATCTGCCAATCATTATTTCACTTTATACGAGAGAGCTTCCTTTGCTCGTGTGGTGGAATGGAATACGATTTCAATTTCTCACTTTCGGTCGGATTTTGAAATATTTGCGAAAGGATTTCGCTGTTTTTCTTCTTTCTCTGTTTTTTTTTTTTTTTTTTGTTTGTACGTGTATTGCGATTTCTACGATTTGCTTATTTATTTATTTATTTTCCCCTCCCACCCCCACTGGGAAAGAAAAGTACTTTGAGATTGAATATTGCAACGAAAGGTGGTTGTTTTCCTTCAAATCCTTATCACTTTTGATCGAGAGATTTACTTGATTTAGCACTAGTTGTAAGTTTTATTATAGACAAGTACATGAGTACACAAATATACGATGGATGTGCAAAGCTGTGGACTGTTCCGTACGGCATTTTCGACTGGCAACACCTGGATTCGTAAGCTAGCGTCAATAGTAACACACATATATTGTACGTGGTCAGGCAGTTACTCCGACGACACGACCCCTTACCTGAAGGACCAATTCAATTTTGGGAGTCCTTGATAGCTTTCTATCAGTGTAGTTTTAGACGAGGAAAAGCCACACTTGCTCAGATCCTGGAGAAAACCCAAGAAGTCCAAATCGATACACACTGTCTCTCTATCGATTTTATGGCTGCCTATGATAGCATTTCTAAAGACGAACTATACAGAGCCATTTCCAGTTTTGTGAAGAATGGTCGCTGCTCCATCAAGGTCGGTAAAGATCTCACCGAGACCTTTGATGTCAAAAAAAGATTTAGACAAGGCGACTTCTTCAACATCCTACTCGAACAAATCGTGCGAAATTCTCAAGAAGCACAATCTATTAAACGTCTTTGCGGCTACTCGCGAACGGCTTAAATTGGTTTAGCAATAAACCAAGTATTTACTGTTAACAGGAAGGGACACTCAACATCGATGAATCGGATAGAACGTCCCAGTTCCCAGTTCAATGAAATATTTACAACACTTGTCTGTCATCCGGGCAGATTTGGCCTTACCTAGATCTTAAAAGAGAGGAAAGACTTTTGTCTATTAAAATGAGTCATCATGGGTCACTACAAGAATGAGTATCCCCACTAGTTATATCTGCAAAAGCTGTAGGGGGAAGGAGGGGGGAGGAAGCAACAGTAACCTGCATTGCTTTATCAAGGCTAGGAATAAGAAACCTTAAGGAGTACTTCCATGAACACTTCAACCACCTTGCCCAGCTCAGTATTTGCAAAATAAGGAGTTTTGTCTGTAGGACTAAATGGTTCTATGTATATCTAAGAGGGCTTTACACCAATAGGGTTATCCACAGTATCTTCACAAACTCACGTGCAAATCTTAGCACTTTTTTTTTGCGTTGGGAAGTGGGAATCTTTTAAAGATGTACTGGGCCCGTAGCCAGTAACAGTTTCGAATTTCCACCCCCTAAATCCACCTCCCCTTCTTTGCCCTTTTTTCCCCACGATATCGCCGTCTTGACATTTCATCGTGGGTGGGCGAGCAGCACCAGGTGCTCATAATTTTATTGGGACTTCTTCACTTTGTCGCCTTTCTCGTTCGAAGTGTCATAATCTGGGGTCGAGTTACGGCATCAGTGATCGAGTAACTCGTCACCAGAAACTCCAAGGTTATCCAAAATGTAAAGCATAGTGTAATCAAGACTAATTAACGGAATACTAATGGAACCAATCTATAGGCTAGATTGTTTATTAATTTGCATTCTCCTAGCTTCAAAGTTTTCTCCAAAATAAAACATGTCAGTGGCCATCAATTGGGGTAAAAAAAAAAAACCAAAACACAACAGTGTGCAGCAGACTTGCAAATTTGAGTATTCCCCAAGACCACTTACATTCTTTTGCATCAAATTCAGTAATTCCTTCCCTTCATGCGCTAATTTTCTCTCATAGCACAGCTCGCGTTGACCACTGACCCACACCCTATCCACATGTCAGTGCCCTCTGTTGGTTGTTGATAAAATTCTGATGGTCCTCGTTTGCTCCCTTTTTTTTTAATTTCATGTCACTGCGTGCTTAATTGAGGATGAAAAGCATAAAGTCGATTTTATTCGATTAATTAATTAATTCGTTTCGAACTTTGTTCGCTTTTGGGTCGCCTCCTAGGTATCCATATTTTTTATTTTTTATTTTTTTTTGTCCAGCATTATCCATTACTTGATGAAGTTTAGCTTTGTGGAAAGTTTGTAGTGATATTTTCCGTATAAATATTGATTGACAACGATGGGTTATTGAAAGAAGAACAAGCAGATCTATTGCCATTTGCCCTTAGGGAAAAGAAGGAGTTTTCACACATAAATCCCTAGCACTTTGTTAATTAAAACTGTTGATTTGTTATGGTTTTGTGATTGATTTGTTACCCTTGTGGGCAAACAATTCACCAATTGGATACACAATTACCCGTTCGAAAGCGCATGGATTGATGGAAATACCTACGTATGATTTAAACCTAAATATTTTCCTTTTCAGGATAATTTTACCAGCTTCCTACGTTTATATTTACTTGTCCCTCAGGCCTGTTGCCTAATTACATTGTTTATAGCCTTAGTTTTAAAAAAAAAAATTATTTCTCTGTAAGGTAGGTCCACTGACAGTGCTAGTGTCCTAAAACTAATCGCAAAATCCTCCCCTCGACTTCTACTCAACACGTACAACCAATGCCCACAAGAAAGGGATTTCCACAAAGATTGGAAAAACCAACGAGTGGTGTTAATAAGCAGAAATCTCTTGGAGAGAACTCTCAAGCCATGAATCTCAGCAGCAGTTCTGAGAGCAGGTGACTTATCCGTTCTACAGCACGGGTTCAGAATAAGAGCACTAAACAATAGGAACAGTAGAAAAGGTGGTAAGGAGCTTCCACAAGTACCAACGTAGTAGCTGCAATTCAGGAAAAATCGCCAAGCTGGTAGGTAACTCAGAAGAAAAGTGTTGAGAAACCCAGTCTACTCCTGAAACCATTTAGATTTCCCAACGTAACAAAAGAATGTAAATGCTCAGAGACAAGCAGCAGTTCTTCACTACCCCAGATTTTTTTTTTTTTTTTGTTTTGTTTTGGATGTGGTGGTGTATTGGTGTTTTTTCTAAAATCGGCTGCCATAAGTGGGGATCAGTCTCGGGACAATGATGTACAGCCAGCACATGATTTTCGACTGTAAGCCCCGTCAATTGGAGACCTGCTGCTATTAGGGATTTCTTTAGCCTGTTCAGTACAAAAACTTTCTGTCTGGAATGAGTACTAAATCATCCGTATACGCAACCACAGCACATCCGCTCTGATGTTAACATTTAGTTCTCCTTCTTTGCGTATTGAAACTGATTCTGATCAGAATTGGACTAGAAGAGGAATGTAGAATTGATCATTGATAGCTCCAAGCCCAGTTAAAGATGTAGTACTTATAAACATCGACTTCAGTACTTGTTCTTTCCAATATAATTTATTTGGGCTGTCAATCTGAATATTTCTATTTATTTAATCGAAGAGCACTCATATAACGAACGATTTTTATTGTTAAAACAAAATTCAGTTTAGTTAACCATCTAACATTACTGTACAAGTGAATTCTTATCTAATTCTGGAACCAATTTACCACAAAGCTGTCACTCAGCCGGGCAGCTAAATCTAATTTTAAAGGTTAAAAAAAAATAATTTCTTTCTTCTCATTTGACGTTTGTTCAGCGGTGCGAAAACACGCCTTGGTGCATTTTCTACGTGCGCCTTCTGCATTTTAATTAAAGATATTATTTAAGTAATTGCGTTGCATTCAGGAATAATGTCACTTGCTTTCCAAAATGCCGATTCCATCAAACAAGCCCTCTTCGAGGAGCTACAAAACATTCTTAGCTCCGAAACAGGCATTCGACAGTCGGCTGAGGCACGCATGAAGCAATTGGAATATACTGAAGGTAAGTGCTTACCCCTCTAACTGCAATACATTAAATGCAAATAATTTTTCATTTTTTCTAGGCTATGGTGTGTACCTCTCCGAATTGATCATGAATCAATCGATGGAACTGCCTCTTCGTCAAATGGCGTGCATCATGTTGACACGTTATGTGGAGAATCACTGGGGCGAAGGGGATGACAATCCTCAAGCAAGTGTAGCTACGGAACAAGCAAAGAAAACGATTCGCAACATACTTCCCAACGGATTGTATGACCCGAATAGTAAGATTCGTTCCGCAGTTGCACATACAATCTCCACAATAGCGGCCACCGACTGGCCAGGAGTTTGGACTGACTTATTCCCCATCATTATCAAGTGTTTGGGTGGCAATGAAGACTCCATCCATGGAGCTATGCAGATCCTACAAGAGTTCTCCTACGACGAAAAGCAAATTAAAGAACTTGGCCCGTTTATCATCTCTGAGGTGTACAGAATCTTTGAAAGTGAACAGGCATATAGTCTTAAGACGAGGACATCTGCTATCAAGTTATTGAAGCCTTTGTTCATGTCGATTGGGTGTAACATAAACAACCGGGAACAGCAAGCAGCGTTGATGGAGCCACTGTTGAACAATTTCATGGATAAGTTGTTGCAATGTCTGGCCATGAACAGTGGAACGGCATCAAATTTCATGTTGAAAACTGAAATTGTTAAAAGTAAGAATCACTCCATATTCCCAGATTGTTGTTTAAATAGAATTTTCCTTCTAGTTTTCACATTTTTGGTAATTGACATGCCAAAGTACATACAGCCTTTCATGAACCGAATACTTCCACCAATTTGGCAGTTGCTCACACAAATCGCAGACATTTACGTGAAGGTTACAGTGAATCAAACAGAAGGGAATCCCTTTCCGATTTCAGACGATGAAGGTTGGTTGAGTAAGCACCTGAAGTGAGTTACAACTGAATTTGTGTTGCTTTCAGATGAAGATGAACTGACTAACTTCTCCACGATGATTATTCAAATCTTTGAATTCATTCAGTGCATAGTGGGCTCCGGAAAATTCCGACCCATCATCAAGAACGTACTCACAGACCTTATGTACATCATGATTGTGTACATCCAGGTGCCAGAGGAGCAGATCGAGTTGTGGAACGACGATCCGGAGAAATTTGTCGAAGACGAGGACGAATCTGGAGTTGAGCTCACAATTCGTTTGTCTGGTCAGGATGTTCTGATGTCACTCAATGATGAATTAGGAGTGAAGGTTCTTCCTTCATTGTCGGAAGCACTGGGACGACACATGAATGTCGCCGAAGCAGAAAAAGCTGCTGGAAATCAAAACTGTTGGAAAATTCACGAAGCCTGCATGGTAGCTGTGCACACTTACAGGCAGCTTATCCTGAAATCTGAGGACCAATTTGATCTGCTCAACTATTTAACGCTGGTTCGCAATCTTCTGAGCTATGAGGGGTCACCACATTTGGTTGGCCGGTGCTTGTGGACCCTCAGTTCGTATTCAAAGTCCACGCTGTATAATCCGCAAATGCTGGAGGAGATCCTGTCAGTGACTCTCAACAGTTTGTCGCGGGACAAACCAATTATACTGAAAATAAGCGCCGTCAGGTAAGCCCCAGATAACCTTGGTTCACTCAAGATTTTCCAATTTTTAAAACTCCTCAGAGCCATTCACGGTTTCGTGCAAAGTCATGAGGATTCCGACGGCGACAAAAGACTGCTCATTCAATCCAAACTTCCAGGATTTGTCGATGGAATCATGGACTTGATTCCGGGCTGCAAAAGTTCAGTTCTGGGTCTGTTATTGGAGTCGCTAACGACAATTCTTTCGGTGAGTTCTCGGTCTGCACCTAAACGAAGTCTCATTCCCTATTTGTCCCTAGTTTGATCCAGCGTTTGCGGCTTCAGTCAACAATAAGGTGATTCCGCTGGCAATAGCTGTCTTCTTGAAATACCCGGAGGATCCGTTCATACTCGAACTAGTTCAGGACATGTTGAAAGTACTCTCCCAGAACCCACACTGCCTACAACCACTGCAGGAGAAGTTTATTCCAACAATCGTAAGTCTGCTTGAAAATCTCTCACAAAACTGAAATTAACATCCATTCACAGGTAAGCATACTGGCTCTTCAAGGCGAACAAGCCAATGCAGCCAAGCAGGACATCGCCCTCGACGTTCTGACCACACTTGTCAAATACTCACAGGCCCCTCTCAGCAGCAATCTAATCGATAGCGCCTTTCCCGCCATGGTTCATTGTGTTCTCCGATCCGATGATCACTCAGTTATGCTAACCGGTGGTGAATGCTTACGCGCATTTATCTTTGTATCTCCGGATCAAGTGTGCTCATTCAAAAACGGTGAAGGCCTCAACTACATAATGCAGGTAACCACCATGCTATTAAATCCAATGAACAACGAAATGACAGCTGGACAAATCGGTCGTTTGGTGATCACCATTATCTCCAAAATCGGAAATCTTCTGGGAGAAAACATTGATCTCCTCCTCAAGGCTGTGATCAGTAAGATGCAACTCGTAGAGTGCCTTAAAGTGATAATGAGTCTGGTTGTGATATTCGCTCACCTCTTCCTCACCCAAATGGATGCGGTGCTCAACTTTCTGTCCACAGTTCCTGGTCCCACCGGAGAGCCGGCACTTCAATTCGTCTTCACCAATTGGCTGTCCAAGCAAACAATGTTCTTTGGCTCATACGAACGCAAAGTAACTACAATGGCCTTGTGCAAACTTTTCGAATACGGTGTAACAACTCAAGACAATCGCTTGACATCAATCATGGTCAAAGAACTAATGACCACCACAGAGGTATCGAACAAAGTCAAAACCCGTTCACAGGCAACTACCACACATTGGGTCACCATCCCGGCATTGGTTAAAATGTTTAAACTTCTTATCAACGAATTGGGTCATCTAAAGGAATCCAAACTAGCCGAACTGGAATCGGACGAAAACACTTCCGACGATGATGACACATCCGGCGAGAAGTCATCACCCGGTAAAGCTCGTTATATATCAGATTTGTACTTCAACGACGATGACGACGATAATCCCGATGATGATCAGTTAATACAAGAGCTAATGAAGGATCCCCTATTCCAGGCAAACATGGAAGACAACTTGACAAAGTTCGTTCAGAATTTCAGCAGCAATGAACACTTTGCCATGTTTGTCGGTCATCTGAACGAAGCAGAGAAGACTACACTGAAATCGATACAAGTTGATGTTTAACTCGTGTTTTTGTTTTCAGTCGAGTTTCCCCACAAACTCATGTTATTTATTACTATTATAACTAATGGAATTTATTTTTTATATTTACCCAAAAAAAAATCCCAGTACTGTATCCCTTTGCGATTACATATAAAAATATTATAAACTGTACGTCATTTCGATCGTTATCTATGTCAGGCCTACCTTACTTACTTACAAGCGTCTCCAGATGGTTGAGATCACCATCCATTCACATGGCATGGGAGATGAGGTCACCTTATTCCGTTTAGTCGAGTCGCAGACTCATCGAGCTGGAGTATCGGTGTTCTATCCGCTCTGCCATCGTTCATGTATTTTGTTAAACAAGTTGGTGCTGTTTCTAAGTGCACTTTCATCAGCTTTTGACCCAATTCATGCTTCTGCACCATAGAGAGGGCCAGAGTCGATGAAAGTCTTGTAGTACTTTGTCTTCTAAGGTCAAAGTAACAGCGGTAAGCGACTGTTATTCTACGTTGGATCTCTGCGCTGATTTCGTTAGCAAAGTAGTGGAGCCTAGGTATACGAAATGTCACTGCCACACGTTAGTGATCAGGTGTAGACCAAAACTCAATGACTACAAGTCAAAATGGTACTAGATTGGGTTAGGGCACACGCAAGCATCGAAGGAAACGAAAAGGCGAACAACCTGACGAAGCAGAATCTAGGGTTTCTGGGTATTGAACCAATCGCTGCCCGAGGTGAAGGAAGTTATCGATCAATGGGCCAGAAATAGCCATCTAAGAAGGTACGACAAATTGCAGACATAACAGTTCCGTCGAGGGGGGAATCCTCAGCATGATGCGAGGAACTCCTGAATGAGTAGTGTAACGTTGTTTACAGAACACGGACATGTCAAGTACCATCTGAAGATGACTCTTCGAATAAATTATACCTGCAGGCTGGTGGGTGTAAAGGACGAGGATACAACTACCCATAGCACTGGTTAGTAGAGGAAATGATATTTTCAGTTAGCAATTGTTTGGAATCCAGAAGATTAATCAAATACCTTTCACATCATTGAATGAGGACTTGCGGTCAGGGAAGAACTGTGGTAAAATTCAAAGAGCACCTCTGTCTGAGACGATTCGTCGAAAAGAAACATAAAATAACGAAATATAGACAAAAAGGACTCTTAAAACATCCCAGTATCATGAAAAGTTTAAACAAGAAAAAAAGTGACCTCACTTCATCCTTCGAGCCGGATTTGAACCAGCGACCTATGGATTTCTACAAATTGTACACTTCTACAGTCCACCGCTCTACCAACTGAGCTATCGAAGGTGATGTATGGTGTTTGCCAAACGCCTTATTTCCAGCACACTACTTTCGAATCTACCTTACCGATGAATATTTCATTTACACACCCATACGCCTTCAGAGAAACACGACTCCAACTGGAAATCCGATTGGAAACCCGTCTACAAAAAGATGATGTAGTTGTTGAAGTCAAGTGCAAATAACAAAATTCACTTACCGGCACGGCTAGCAGCACACACTCTATTCTGTTCACATTATCAGTTTCAGTTTGCTTTCGTACGCCGTTCGACGACGACTTGGAAACCAATCTTTTATCTTTGTTCTGAGTTTTTACATTTTCTCAGGAAAAATACTTACATTTCAATTTGTTAACATTACAATCGAATTAGAAAATGTCATACCATAAGCCAGAAAGCAAGACCATCCAGGAATTGAAGGATATCGCCCACCGACTACGTATCCATTCAATTTCATCAACTCAAGCCTCCAAGTCTGGGTAAGTATATATATTTTCTTAAGACAATACCAACAAAACAGTGTTTTTTTCCATTACAAAATCAAGTTCTATATATCCGTTTGGAATCCACGTTATGTGTGGTGTTATCTTGTGCAAAACACGTGGTTACTCTTGAAAGCTTGTCCGCCAACCTCCATTCGGTCCAATCTCTGATGAGAACATCATATTAAATATGCATTTGGGGCGTCTAATGCGCTTCCAATCGAACTCAAAGCTAGATTAATAAATTTTAAAACCCAAAATGACCTTTTCGACCTTGAAGTATGTTCTCACTATTCTGTGTAACGCGAAAGGTTCCAGTAATGGAGATTGGAGAGATTCAAGCATATATTCACGAAAACGTGAGGAAAAAAAAAACTTGAGACTCATGCCCGATGCCGGTATAATTTGCTATTTTTCTGTGTACACATGTGTTAGTGGAAAGTAAATAAGACCTTCAAAGCAGAGTTGCACTTCGAATGCAATCGCTAGTCTCCGGGCATAATGGCCTGATTTTTATTTACATCATATTCATTGATTTACAGCTGAGCAGTGAGCGATTAGCTAAGTATAAGGTATTTACCGTTTATTACTCATACGATTACTATTGTAAGTATATACGCACTTGTGGTCGTTTGCATGCTTTTTGTTTTTCCCTTGGAAAGTGATTGGAACGATGGGTGGTGCGGTGGAGTATTGGGAAGATCTCCGTGGGGGTCGGGTCTAGTGTTAGGATTTATTTAGGTGAGGGACAGTGCCTGTAGAACATTTCAAGTTTGCTGTTTTTGTTTTAAATTTTTGAAACATTTTTTTTATCTGTGACATGCAACAGATTACAAATGAAACAAGTTTAGATTTGTTTCTCATATTCGATGTCGAAAACGTTACTAACTTTACTTTGGAGGTCCGGTATGGACCAGGGCGTCAAACAACAAGGGTCTCCATTTAGCTCAGTTCCTAGTTAGCAGCTTTAAGTTTCACACTCTGAATTGATTGGGGACCTTTTTTTACATTCATGTAACTGTGCCATGCGCCTAAGGGGGTATCCTTCTTTGATGCTCTAAATTTACACTTTGAATGGAACGATGTTGCCTTAGCTCCTCTTTAGTAGCAATTGACGACTTTTTGGTATTGGTTTGCAGATCGACCTCGAACCTGTACACTTCGAGTTGCAAGCAAACTCACTGCCCACTAGTCATATTTTCTTAAACTTACTCGGACCTACATTTCACTTCATTTTTTTCATTTTTATCGGACCTCTGACTGATCCATTGTACATATAAAAATCACCCATGGGATTTTAAGGAGTTTCTTTGAAATCAGTCATTTGGAGG
Organism: Criorhina ranunculi; assembly: GCA_951813785.1. Taxonomy (NCBI): domain Eukaryota; kingdom Metazoa; phylum Arthropoda; class Insecta; order Diptera; family Syrphidae; genus Criorhina; species Criorhina ranunculi. Next base: position 87,666,229 of record OX638381.1, on the reverse strand, counting down.
TCCTCCGGCTTATCAAGTTACTACAGAGAATACTCAATTTTGTAGCGGTGACAAGACTGTCCGAGTCTTTCGGATTATATTTCCTCGTTCGGCGTGAGCTCTTATTCCGCGGTATTCATATTTTTCTTGCTAGCCATAGTCAGCACCATCGTATATTAGCCCTGACTATGATTTCCATATCTACTTCTCTTTATAAAGTGCTAATCGGCGACCTTACCCTGGTACAAACAGAAGAGAACAAAAAACGACACTTCAAATTCGTCCACTTTCGTTGATACATACCTGTACCCTGGTATCCAGCAGAGGATCACCCTGTTAACAATTGATTTGTTCATACAAATATCGTTTTAGGTTTGACTGCACAGCTTTGTAAGCTTGGATTTTATCAATGCTGATTTCCGAGCCTTAATCGCTGCCTAGTTCATATACTGTCGTTCACAATGCGACAGAAAGATAAACTTTGCGAAGGTTTTGCAGCGAGTGGCAGCAGTCGTCCTAGTACTACATCTATCTAAGCTTGGTTTTAGTGCTGAAAACATTACTTTTCCAGATTTTGGAAGGGATTTCGAATGAAGCTTTTACTCCTCGGTAATGCTGTAGATGGTGCTACTAAAGCGTCGATTTGACTACGCTTATCCCGCCTCACAATACGCTTCGAGTTCGGTCATCTCTAATGACTGTTTCAATCCGAACTGTCGCGAGGTGTCTATCGATGTCCAAATGCTATGGCTTCCCTGTCTTTTACCGACATACAGATGTGGTTATCTGTAGTCACTCTTTCAAATAACCGTGACAATGTTTTAACTTGAACCATTACGCAGACTAGGTATGTACTTACTGTATTGTTTGATCTCATCATTATAAAGTACATAATACACCACATGAAGGGGTGACGATGCGGTTTTGCCCATTAATTAAAAAATGTGTATAACGTACTCAAATCATTTGAATCTTAATTACCCGAACAGTGCAACGATTGGACCCTTAGTAACAATCAATTTACAGTATTCAATACCTAAATGAATCAAGCAGGACACATTAAATTTACATCGCTTATCTCTGACAACCTAATTAAGTGCGAGTAATCATAAAAATACCGACGATATTTTTTGCACATTATCAGCTGTTACCTCCTCTTATCGAGGACTTACCAAGTGTTTGTATAAAAACCACATCGTCAGTTGTGTAAACCACGAGAATGAAAACAAAAATAGAATTGCAATACTTTTTCCACTTTCGTTGCCCAAAATTCTATACGAGTAATTTGCCACGCGAATAGTGCCATAATTGTGCGCTTCTACCACCATCTATTCCTTGCAACCCACGTAAATTAGTTGGCAACTATCTAAAATCTAAAAATAAATTAGGGCACGACGATTGTATCGGTCATTGAACGTTTACTCACGAGTCATGACATCAAACTGATTTTTCACATTTTCCGACATTAATGGTCATGGCCACACCTTCACTTTTATTTTCCCGCATTGTGCGCGAGTATGGTTTCACTTTTAATTAAAAATATGTGCTTCATTTTCTTATAGACATCCAACATCATGTGCCTCAATTGCCGAAATCATGTCGGTTCTTTTCTTCAACACGATGCGCCTCAATTTGAAGGAACCAAGGGATCCCTCCAGTGATCGATTTGTTCTCTCTAAGGGACATGCTGCTCCAATTTTATATGCTGCATGGGCTGAGGCAGGCCTCTTCCCCATATCAGAGTTGCAAAACCTTCGTAAGATCGATAGTGATCTTGAGGGTCATCCAACTCCACGTTTGAACTTTATCGATGTGGGTACTGGATCCTTGGGACAGGGTGTAGCTGTAGCTGCCGGTATGGCCTATGTTGGCAAGAACTTTGACAGGGCCGATTACAGGTAAGTTGTTGACCTTCACCCGAGATATGTTAGATAACTTTAAAGCTTTCGTATTTTTGTTACAAGGACATACGCTGTTGTCGGTGATGGTGAATCAGCTGAAGGTTCGATTTGGGAATCTCTCCACTTTGCTGGACACTACAAACTCGATAATCTCTGCGTTATTTTTGATGTCAACCGTTTGGGACAATCTGAACCGACCTCTCTGCAACATCAAATGGAGGTTTACCGCAAACGTTTGGATGCATTCGGTTTCAACGCTTTGGTTGTCGATGGACACGATGTAGAAGAATTGTGCAAGGCTTTCTTTGAAGCAGCCAATACTAAGAACAAGCCCACCGCTATCATTGCCAAAACTTTCAAGGGTAAATTTTTCCCCAATATCGAAGACTTGGAAAACTGGCATGGAAAGCCGTTGGGCGATAAGGCGGCTGAAACCATTAAGCATTTGCAAGGACTGATCGTCACCGAACAGCGCACTTTGCGCCCACACTCGCCTGTTAAGACAAGACCAGCTCCAGTCGTGGACATCACAAATGTAAAATTGGCAACCCCACCAGCGTACAAACTGGGTGAACAAGTTGCCACACGATTGGCTTATGGAACCGCTCTGGCTAAAATCGGTGCGAATAACGACCGTGTAATCGCATTAGACGGTGACACCAAGAATTCCACCTTCTCTGAGAAGTTGAAGAAAGTATATCCTGATCGTTACATCGAATGTTTCATTGCTGAACAGAACTTAGTTGGTGTTGCCATTGGGGCGGCTTGCCGTGATCGCACAATCGCTTTTGCTTCCACTTTTGCAACGTTTTTCACAAGAGCATTCGATCAGATTCGTATGGGAGCCATATCTCAGACAAATGTAAACTTCGTTGGCTCACATTGTGGTGTGAGCATTGGAGAAGATGGTCCCAGCCAGATGGGCTTAGAAGACATTGCCATGTTCCGCACAGTTCCTGGTAGCACTATTTTCTATCCATCAGACGCAGTAAGTTGTGAGAGGGCTGTTGAATTGGCTGCCAACACCAAGGGAATCTGTTTTATCCGCACATCACGTCCCAACACTGCTGTCTTATACGCCAACGAAGAACCATTTGTCATTGGCAAGGGCAAGATTGTCAAAAAATCGGCACAAGATCATGTTTTGCTAATTGGTGCTGGTATAACCCTGTACGAGTGTCTAAAAGCTGCTATTGAATTGCAAAAGAACGGTGTAAATGCTCGAGTTATGGATCCATTTACCGTCAAACCTATTGATGCTGCCATGATATTAGAGAATGGACGTGCCTGCGGCGGGCGCATTGTTGTCGTAGAAGATCACTACAGGGAGGGAGGTCTAGGTGAAGCTGTGAGCGGAGTTGTTGCTCAACATCGTGATTTCGTCGTCAAACACCTCTATGTTCCAGCAGTACCAAGGTCTGGTCCATCCGATGTTCTCATTGATATGTTTGGCATCTCTGCAAGGAATGTCATCATTGCTGTTAACGAGGTTTTGAAGTTGTAAAGTAAAAATAAAATGTGTAACCTAGGTGTCATTGCTTATACTCTTCCCTGATTTATATACCCAAATTGTTATGAGCTTCTACAAAATCAAAAAGTTGTAGATGTTGTTGAACTTTTATTTCGAATTTGCAGTTTGTTGAAAGTTTTATTTCAATGTATTCAAATTGTTAATAGTCTTTAATGGGCTATTACCTATTTTCAAAGTTTTTTTTTAACCCATTCCAGTGAAGAATCAGCATGTGTATAAAAACAACAAAATTATTTTTCTTTTCCAAGAATATTTCTAAATAAATGCATTTTCAACTGAATTTGTCTTGAGTTATTTGTTTGTATTTAATTAGTTCTTAAAGTATCTTATTACTGGGAAGTATCAGATGTCACCTTGGCTGCTAAAAAACTACCGACTAGTCACATTAATTTAGATTGCAATTCACAAGCGAAATTGATATAAATCACTTAACGACAAAACGAAGCAGCAATAAACGAACAAAGAATTGCTTTCAATCAGTCTTGTTCAGCCAAAGCACAAGTAAAGGGGACTCCTATTTACTAAGGGTGCGGCTTATCGAATTCACCATACATCTCAAACCTCATGTTACAGTCTTCGTGCACATCTCATCGGAACTGGGACACACAGGTGTAACAGGAAACGAGAAAGCCGACGAGCTGGCGAAAAAGGAACATGAATAACTGTGCATGATACAAACGAAAAAATAGGAGTCGCATCAACAGTCATCAAGACAGTAATCGATAACAAAATCAACTGGGATATCCATAAATACTGAGAAGACCTAATGACATGTAGAGTGGCAAGATCGCTAAACCAAATAATATTCTCCGCAGGAAAACGATGAATTGCAAGAGAGCAGAAAATACCACCATCTAAATAAACACACACACAGAATCGGGCTAGCTGACACTCCAATCAGCAAAAACTGCGAATTGGAAGACATGAATCCCTTCATCTGTCCAGCCACGCCACTTCACGACTGTGCAAAAGATACCGGATCTGAATCAACTACACAGAAAAGTGATCTCTGATATCCTGGAGTTTACAAAAAAAAAAAAAGCAACAAAAGTCATTCCATAGTTTTTCACATTACTAAACCAGCCCGACAGCCCCCACACACACGGAAATCACAACTGGTCAAGCCATGACATCTCTCTCACCCTCTACGACCAACCAACCCAACCTACTGGGCATGCGAGATTGGAGGCAGTAGAGAACAAATGGATTGAAATTCTTGTTGGATAATGTGCAGGTCCATCATGAACTGATGTTCCATCAAAAGAGGAAGTTCACAATGAGATGTGTCTATGGCTTCAGACTGTTGAAACAATCAACATTTCTTTAATTACTTGACAATCATTCTTCGCTACGATAGCTTAGTTCTAATGAATAATTTAACTTTACCGCTTGCTAGAAATGTAACACATATGTCACCTCTGGGTCCACATAATCATTGAATAATGCAAAAATGCAGATCTTTATTTCATCTGCCCTAGAGATGAATAGCATGTATGTATAATGTTTACGCTTTAGGTAGGCAGCGCATCTCGAATAAATTTGTGGTTATTATGGATCAAAGCAGGAAGTGTTGAAAGGAATTAGACTCCTGGAGAAATTTAAGATACGAAGGTTGTTTGATCCCACCCCTAAATGACGTGCAATTCAACTCATAATTTCGTCATTTCTGCGTTGAAATCCAATTAAAGAGCTCGACTTCGCCTATTTCATCACGAGATTGTAGGTGTTTTAGCAGAAACGTGTCTCCAATCAGCAACTTTGTTAGAAAACATGCCAGCCACCGACAGATACGATAACTAAAATAGGACGCCCTCGGAGAACTTTTTTCTAAGAGTTTGTATTAAGATACATTCTTTTAATTTTAATCATAATACCAATCTAAAAATAACAAAGCGAATGACATAACTAACAAAAAGAATAAAGACCAAACTCGAAGGCCTGCGTTGCGCTGTATCGCTTGCTTGATTTGCTCATTAGCATCCTTTACATTTTCTGTTGCGCCTATCACTGCGTTCGCTATCCGCTCAATGTTATGTTTTTGCAGTGACACCTGAAAGTACATAAATATAAACATGGTCGTATAGCAATACAGAACCAAACCTACCTTCTCTGTAAATATGTCCTGCAACTGTGCAATATCCACTACATTCTTTTCAATAAGTTCAACTTCTTCGGACAAACCTTGCAATTCATTGTACAAGTGAATGTTTTCCTCTTCAAACATTTGAATATCTTCTGGGCTCAGTTCTTTTGTCTCTTCGTCGGCCAATTGCTGAGATTTCTGTATGTCCTCGTCAAGGGCAACTTTTGCTTTATCTGCTTCTAAATTTCGCTTGATTCTCTCTAGTTCGCTTTTTGTTGTGTCCGCATCAAAATTGTCTTCTTCATCTTCATCATCAGAATGTTTACCATTTAATGTATGAGTATCTGGTCTACGATGACGTATACCATCATCACTTCCATTGATAATATGCTCTTCTTCGCTTGAGCTTAATGAAAGTATGCCGTTCACATGCTTTTTTACTACTTCTCCTCCGGGTCTCACAGGAATTTTCTTCTTATCCGATGCTAACTTTAAAAGTCGATAACTATCGAGCTCATGCTGTACTCTATATTTTTTCTGCTCCAAGAAAATATTATACACACTCTTTAAGTATTCAGTTAACATGTCCAGAACAGCCTCAATGTGCTGATGATGTTGACGTTTTCTTTTGATTTTCTTCCAATCGCTACGAAGCTGAGTCAGATGTACTGTGTAGAAATTTACAAATTTCTCTGATTCTCGATCGATAAGATCTCGCTGCCCGTCTGTCATTTGGGCGGAGCTTTTCAAATGCATTCCAACTTTCATGTAGGCTGCTCGATTCTCCAATAAAACATTTCGTAGTGTAGTGATCTTATTGCAAACATCCTTAGCTTGTTTTGCAAACTCATCTCGAGGACGCGTCTGGAGGATGCGATTCTTATCCAAAACTGGCCGATTATCTTCTTTTACAGCATTGACGCAAGCCTTAAAGATGTGCGTGATGTCCATACTTTTAGATGCATTACATTTATGAAAATTTCACGTAGTTTCTTATATTTTCATATAATTAGAATAAATATATTAAAACGCAAGAAAAATGTATTCCACGTCCATTAACAGCGTTGACAGCGGCACGATGACATTTCAATGTTGACACATCACTACTGTTTTGACATATAAGGTATAAATCGGAGTTCTTGAGAAAGGAATAGGGTGATTGTTTTGAATTCGTAAACTTTAAAAAAAAATTTAATAATTTTCTTCTGCTTCTTGTAACCATTCATGTTGTGCGTGTTTTATTTTTCGCGCGAGTGGAAGGAACCTATTGTTTTATTGCTAACTCCGAAATGTTTTTTCTTAGAGTTTTAAGATTGCTTGCCAAGAGGCGGTGCCTCAAAAACTTTTTGGTTATTTTACTGAGGACCGAGCCTATGTCCTCTCGCTTACCAGTCCAATTCACTAAAAGCCGAGGCTGTGAAAGATATAGGAAAGTCTGAACATAATACGATATTTGATGCAGAATGTAGGCCGTGTGTATGAACTATGTACATAGATGAAAATTCAATGACTATCGTTGTTGGGAGAATTAGAGTCTTTCTCGTTCCGATACGCGAAGTAGATATTCCTTTAGAAAAAACGCACTTTTCGACGCGTGAAAGTTAATTCAACAGTACAACCAAGAGAGAAGAGGCCGTTGTACCGATTTTATATGGTAGCATGGTCTTAAGTGTACAACCGCTGTAGCATGCGCATGCTGCTTGGTTGCACGTAAATCGTACCCAGATTGTATTTATAATGTGCGTGCTGCATACAACAGTTGGTTCGATATCGGCACAAAGGCTGTATCGTGTATTTTCAGCTTTTGACTTAAATCCAAATTTTCAACATAAAAATTAAGTATTAAATGATTCAAAAAACACCCAAGTGCTTACTCCGCGTAATCAGTTTCAAAAACCGTCTGTTTTTCATACACCCTGCAAATTGTCACCTAATTACAGCAAGTCAGCCCGGTCAACAGCATTTGCAACCCTCAACTTTGTAAACAAATGCAATAAAATAAATCCACGTGCAGTTGATTGAAACAAATGAGTCTTGCCTTGCCTTTATCTGTTCAATTATGTCCCATTTCCGCAAACACTAAATTAATAAGAACTAAATCATTTCTCTCTATCGGTGCCATTCTCTTAAAACTTAATCTTATTTGTTCCTGAAACAGCTGAAAAGTATTTATTCACAAAAAATATATAAAGTTCGCAATTCTAATTGGACACAATTGCTGAATAGCGTCGTGGTTGTAGGTAAACAAAATTTACGAACCGTTGAAAATACGATCCGATAATAATTGATGAATTTTTATTTTCATTTTTGAATGCGCATATTTATGCCTGCTTATTTCAACTTGTCATATTGTGGAGATTACGCAACGCTAATCTGTAAAAAATAAATTACAAGTTAGACGTTTGCTGTAACTCTGCATTTATCGCTTGATCTGTGATCTCTACTCAATACTGTAAATGTCAATAAATCTCGAAAATAAACACGATCTTATTGAATTAATTTAATTTTCAGATGTACAAACGTGCCATTGTATCCAGTAAACTATTTGTTCGTGAAATCTTATTAAAACATAATCACGGTGTTTGCAAATATAGCACAACTAACTGCGTGAAGAGTAATCATATGGAAAGGTTTACTTTACCAAAACGGTTTCAAGGAAGCACAACAAGTGTTTGGTATGTTAATAATTCACTTTTAATGTATATTTTTGTTTGAATGGTTTGACTTTCGAATTTAAGGAATGAATATGTGCCACTTGCATTGAAATACAAGCCCCTTAACTTGGGGCAAGGATTTCCCGACTTTGCCGCACCACAGTATGTTACGGACGCGTTAAGTAAGATTTGCGAAAGTGATAATCCACTAATCAATCAGTATACAAGAGGATTCGTGAGTTCATGTGAATGCAATAAATATTGTTTGTAATTTGAAAAAGGTTTCTTTGTATTTAGGGTCATCCACGTTTGGTGCAAGCGCTTTCGACTTTGTACTCGAAGTTAATTGGGCGCAGTATTGATCCCATCACTGAAGTAATGGTCACATGCGGTGCCTACGAAGCACTCTTCTGTTCAATTCTAAGTAATGTGGATGCTGGAGACGAAGTCATTATTATTGAACCGTACTTTGATTGTTATGAACCAATGGTTCGAGCTGCTGAAGGGATTCCTCGATTCATTCCACTAAAACCGGTTAGTTTGAAATCTTACAACTTAATTCTGCTAAACTACACAATCCCGCATTTCAGATAAAGACCGAGGGAGTTGTCACCTCAGCCGATTGGATTCTCGATGAAAAGGAACTCGAGAACCTTTTTAACAAGAAAACGAAAATGATAATCCTTAATACCCCACACAATCCAATCGGGAAGGTATTCAATCAAAAGGAGCTTGAGAAAATTGCCGATTTGTGCAAAAAGTGGAATGTGCTTTGCATTTCGGACGAAGTCTACGAATGGCTAGTGTTTGATAAAGCAAAACACATTCGCATGTGCACTCTACCCGGCATGTGGGAGCGAACAATAACAATTGGATCAGCTGGCAAAACGTTTTCCGTTACTGGTTGGAAGATTGGTTGGGCATACGGACCATCAAACCTGATTAACAACGTGCAAATGGTCCATCAGAATTGTGTTTTCACTTGTGCAACTCCACTACAAGAAGCTGTAGCTCAAAGTTTTGAACTGGAAATGACCAGATTGGATTCGCCTGAGTGTTACTTTAATTATTTGCCAGCAGACCTTGAAAAGAAGAGAGATTTTATGGCAAAGTTTCTAAATGATGTGGGAATGAAGCCAACAACTCCCGAGGGAGGATATTTTATGCTTGCCGATTGGAGTAGTCTAGGTAGGATACTAAGATTTTTTTAATGTCTACTTGTGTGTTACAATTATAACATTTTTCAGAGCACAAAGTTGATCTGGCATCTGAGACGGATAAGTACAGGGATTACCGATTCACCAAGTGGATGACAAAGAATATGGGACTACAGGGAATTCCACCGAGTGCATTTTATAGTGAAGACAACAAACCGCTGGCGGAGAACTACGTTCGTTATTGTTTTATGAAAAAGGATGAAAGTCTGCAGAAAGCTGAAGAATTGTTTAAAAAATGGAAATGAAGTTTAGTCTTAATTAATTCTTCTTGTTTGTCTATCTTATGAAATAAAGCTAATTTTTATAAATATTAAATGTCTCTTCACTGCATTGAAGGCAGACATGCTCAGTGTTTGATCATTGTCTGCAAAAATGTTTACAGAAATTCTAGAGAAGCTATGCTACACTTCCTCTTCACGAGCCCCCCCCCCCCCCCTTGACAAAGCTATAAAAACGACCTAATGCCAACAACTCTTCAACGATCTAAGTAAGCTAAACACTGCCAAAAGGGCAATTTAAACTGAGGAAATAAAAACGGTTCCAGTAGATTGGGGTTTCCAACACTAGCACTCACAGTGGTACAACAATGGACCTGTTTTTGCACTAAGTGTACCTCTTTGATGTAAGTATGCGTAGAATCCTGATGCAACACTGAAAAATCGTTTGTGTCCATCTTTTCCCCCCAAGAATAAGACGCATTTACTTCTTTTCCCTTCCAATAAGACACCACAATAACAATTTCATAACCTCATTCGAATAAAATTGATCACCCTTCGCCTATTACATAACCACTATTTCTTTTCGTTTAACATTCCCGCAGAACATTTATTTTGAATGATTTACAAATATTACACATGTTTGTTGTAAATTAAAGGTCGTAAACTGATTTCAATGCCAATTCGGGATTATCATAGCCCAACTCCTCGGGGGTATTGACTCCAAGTTCAGTCAATGTTGGCTTGACTTCGCTTAACAAGTATGGATAGATTTCATCTTGTTTGTCTCCGCATTTCTCCTTGCAACCTTCCATCCACCTTACAGCCAAAGCAAAATCGTTAACACGACGGCATGCCTTCAGACCAGCAATGATAATCTTTGGATCTGGAATTAAATCCATACCAAGCAAGTCATTCATGCCTTTGCGAATCTCCCAACCATCAATATCGGCACGATTGAAGTAGGCTTCATAGCGCTTGTCGAATTGTTCATCGGTCTCTGTAGGACCATGAGACATATGTTGAACAGCTCCAATGGCCGAGAGACGAGAGGCAGTCAGACCCATTGAGCCCCGAAGGACTGTGGTGAACTTGGTGGCAGCTGATCGCAACATTCTGAAACTAATAATACTTTAAATTGGAGTTGTTTTTTTTATTGCAAAAATTATTTTAATGTAAACTGTTTTAATCGACAGACAGAGTTTATTTGTGAAAAAGTTAAGTAATACCTCGATGTAAGTATTTTTTTCAGACAACTCGCCCAACTTCTAAATAAAATATGGCTAGTGAAAAAAATTTGACATATAAATGGTTGCGTTCAACGTATTAAGGTGAACAAAGTAGGCCTTGTCTCTGTTCACATCTTAGCATTTGAAAACATATTGTGGATGTAAGTTTTGGCTATGGTTTTGCGAAAATAATCAACTTTGAAAAAAATGGCAATTTAATCGAAAACGTAGTTTTAAAAACAATTTGAGTAGATCACACAGGGTCTTGTAAGATTCACGATGTGCTTTAAGTCTGTATAGTAAGTCTGCTCACAAAAAGTATCAGCTTAGTTGCATTCTGCTCATTCCATATTTTACTGGCTATACGAGGCTGCTTTCGGGTGTATTGTCAAATACGTGTGGGACTTCCTAAACCATACCATACCAATGTGAAATTATCTACATAAGCTCTCGGTTTCCTCATCACTATAACCCGCAAGCATTCAAAACTATTGTGCATCAGTACCTCCTACATCTCGCCCTAATGCCCGTGCTCTAGTTTAACTGCATTCACAACTCTTTTATCTCTCTTATCTAAGTACTTAAGGTGGCGCTACATCTCAACCAACAAGTCTATGCAGTCAGCCTGATCTTTAGCTAGCTACTTCACTCTTCTGGCTAAGTCTATGTCGCTGTCGCTGTACAATCCATACACTTCGTCGTTGGGTCTCCTCCTCCACATACCGTCTATTCATATGAGACCGACAATTACCAGAAGAATTTTCGTCTCAAAACAGACAAGAGCAACCACATCCGCTTTTGACAAGGTTCATGACTCTGCGGCATAAAGCAGTCCTGGAATAATTAAGGTCTTATAAGGGTTCACTTCAGAGAGAGGGCTTTGCTTTTCAATCGTCTTCTTAGCCCAAGGAAGCAGCAATTGGCAAGAGTTATTTCGTTTTATTTCATCGTGTTCACTTTCTATGCAAAATATCTGCCAACATTTAACTCAAGCATTTCCCAATAAATCGCCCACAAATTTTTAATTTTTCATCTCACTTGGCTACTCTATTATAACACATCGGTAACCAACAGCAAACAAAAATATATTCCACAGCTAGGTGTCTCTGTCATCAATAAAAAGCCTAACCGTATCCATAAAATAAATGCTCACTCGTTGGTTTCATTTCTTCCCTGCGGATAAGTTTTTCACATTTGTAATTTTGCGGGTGTGAATTTTCCCATTAATCGGTTATAGTTTGTTAATTACTAAGTAATTGAATAAAAAATCTTAAGAGAAAAACTAATAATGTCAGCTGCACCAGTGTAAGTAAAAATATTCATGTAAATTCCATACAAATAAATCGAGAAACAAATTCCACTGCGGTAGTGTAAATTTATACGCGTGCTTTCTCCCCCCGGCGTCCATCTTAAAAAAAAATTAAAAAAATTCCTCTCTTTCTCTCTGCCGTATATGTAATTGAAATCATCAAATTGCAATCAATAATTATGTTAAGAAAAAATATGATTGTCATTCAACGAAGCACTTGTAATCTGCTTGCACTTGTCATTCATACACGAACATGGTGGTTTCCCTTTTCAGTTGGAACAATGGCCAGTTCGTGAACCATTTTCGGCGACGATGACTGCGCGCTGTGTGAGGTTATGTTTTTCACGCAAGGGAGTTTCTCGAAGAATTTTCTGATACACTCTTCGTCTTCCCCTTCCAGCGGTTTTGGTTACCCTTCCGCGCCATATTCAACATAGTAACTAGCAACACAGTGGGGTTGTTATGGTGAGGTTATAGATTTGCATTGAATTCCAATGGTGCAAAATGTTAATTGTTTGAACTATGGCCGGTGGATAGAGCGGTGTACACGTCTACCAATGATGGTGTATTCGTATCATAAGTGTCTGCTCTTTGTACTGTTTGTTAGGCGAGAGTCATTGAACTTGTTACCAGATGCTTCGGCTTCGTCATAGTTACAAAAAGGGTGCTTGAATGTTTCAATGTTAATTGATCAAACGAAAGGTTTGACGTTATGCTGAAATATTGGTAAGGGGGTTTATACATTTTTGATTCAATCAGTCGTAAAAGGTTCGAAGAGAGTGCCGACGCACAAATATTGACGCGCTTGGGTGATGATGAATGAGGCTTCCATTGAGTTGTACCCATAATATTGTTCGAAATCACATAAGTGATTTGCTAAAACATTAAAACCTGAGCTATTACAGAAATCTTTGTTGGCTCTGCCTAGTTGTGTCTGCTTTTTCATTCCTTTGTACATTTATTTGCCTCGGCAAGTTAAACGATGACACTCAAAAGAACTTTTCTTTCATAAGTCAAGATTCATACATTACATCCTGAATCGAATGTTAATGTATTACCGAATAAAATCGAGCGAATTCACACGCTTCAACTTGATCTTTTTCTTTGTTCGTTCTAGACGAAGATCCTTGTTTTCGAGTTCCCTTCCGAGTTATTGAAACGGAAAAATTAACGAAGGCTCTACAAGTTGTAGGACTATCTTCATTCTTTCAACTCTGTCCTATGATCTGTTGTAACTGCAATCTCGAGTTGCAGGCTGTTCAGTTGTAGCGCGAGAATCAAGACTTCATAAGTCATATCCAACAAGTTTTGCACGCAAAATTGGTTGAGCTCCCTTTCCTTTTGTGTGCGTCACCTGAGTCATGGTCTTCCTCTACTGCGTCGTCCATTCGGGGTAGATTAGAAGATTTTCCGTGTCGGAGCGTTGAAGTTCATCCACTCTATATATCCACGACATCTAAGTCGAATTTCTGACTAGGTCGATGTCGCTATACAGACCATACAGTTTGTCGTTGTATCCTTCACTTACAGTCTATGTAGACGGGACCATTGATCATCCGAAGGACTTTTCTCTTCAAACGACCAAGGGCGACTTCATCTTTTTTTGACAAAGTCCATGCTTGTCCATGAGTTGTTCTGGTATTGACTGAATTCCAATTCTTTGCACTAAGTACCGTGTCTTCTGCGATTGGTAGGTTTTTTGAAAAAGAAGTTCAGTTGTCTCTAACGTATTCGTCAAGGATTTGAAGACCCTACTCTGCATAAAATGTCCAGACTAATGTAGTCGCCGGATTTTAGCGTTTAGCACGTTCACGTTTGGATATATTTAGTAAAGTTTGCTTTATTTTTACACACAGGACCCGAATATTCAACAATTTGTACAAGTTTGGTTCAACTGCGCTTGTGCTCTTTGTCAAGTGATCATCCTTTCATTACAGACTATTGTTTCTTCTCTTTTAACACATTATTTACGAATTCTCTTAACTTTTATAGTGTAGTTCATCCCTCGGTTTCCTGGGCCCAAAGGAATGACCTCCTCTACGTCACCATCGAAGTTGAATGCAAGGATATTGACTATAAGTAAGTTCAACACGCATAAAGTGTTTGCATTCAAATAAAAATGAAAATAATTATTTGTTTGTCTTCAGAGTTACAGACAATTCCATGAAATTCAATGGAATAGATGCGCTCGATAGCAATAAAGTTTACGATCTGCAATTGAATTTCCTAAAGAATGTAGATCCAGAGCGAGTATCAAGTAAAAATATCGGTAGATGTTTGGAATTTACCATTTATAAAGTAAGAAAAGAAAAAATTAACCATTTCTTAGCACAGATAAATATGTAGTTTCTATTTTTTTTAAAAAACAGAAAGAAAGTGGCCCTTACTGGTCGTCGCTGACAACCGATAAAACCAAACTGCATTTCCTGAAAGCGAATTTCAATAAGTGGAAAGATGAGTCCGACGAAGAAGAACAAGAAGCTGGTAAGTAACTCAAGTTTTATACCCTAAACAGTGTGAAACAATTAATTTATTTTGTTGTAGACATGCAACCCGATTGGCCCAATTTCATAAATCAAACATCCGAGCTGAAGAACTTCGACGACTTCGAAGACGACGATGATTCGGATGATAACATCCCAAGTTTATCACAAAACGATGAAGAAGACGAAGCGGATGACAAAGCCAAGGATGAGAAAACTGAGAAGCCAGCAGCGGATGAGAAAAAATAATTAGGTGTCGATATATAAACTTAATCATTAAATTTTAAATAATAATAATGAGCGTTAATAATATTAAATTAATAAAATAATTTGCGCGCATGGGATTACATATATGACAAGATATATTTTGCATGCAGAAAACAAACAAAACAAAACGATCAACAGGAACACAAGGTGAACTTTATTACAACCAAATTCATTACCTTTCTTTTTTTCTTTTTTTTTCTCTCATATTTTTACTTGAAAGATTGCGGTACACACACCAAGTTTTACTTCCATTAGTTATTTTTCGTTATTTTTAATTTGTTTTTAATTATACAAAGAAGGAAACCATTAATTTTGAGAATTAATCATTTTGTTATACCACAACAAAAGAAAAGAAATAAAAGCAAGCAAGTAAAACAATCCTAAAAACAAAAAACAAAATTTCTTTGGAAAAAAAAATAAGGCTATTCTTTGAAGTCAACGCTCCGCTCTTGTGCTCACTCCGTAAAGATCTGTAATCGTTATTGAAGTCAAATCAGAAAATATATATAGTTTTTAAAGTCGTACATTTAAAATAAAAGGAAACAAATGTTTTATAATTTAAGAAAGTAATCAAATTAATGTTTTTGGTTTCAGCTAAAACTGGATCGGAGGGGGAAGACTAAAATGAACGCCCGCGCGCTATCGATCTTTGTTTCTCGTTAACTTTACGTACGAATGTACATACTTCTTTATTCTGTTCTAAAAGTTACTATGAGATAAATTAGTTTTTATTGTTATAATCGACACTCAATTCCACAGCAAATGTACGTCTCTCAGACGCGTTGATAGCTGAAAAAAAACATCCCCCTAGCCACCCAACACCAAAATATCACAGTAATCGAAAGAATTTAGAGCGAAGACCTTGAAAAAGTACATTAGAGAACTGCGTCAGTATGGAAGCGTGATGAAGACCGTAGTTTGCTGTTTCCATTTTAGCACTAAGTTGGCATCTTACAAACTAAGAGTTTATTTCAACTGCACCCTTCTGATTCACAACTCAAGCTAGAGTTAAGCTTGATAGATATAGAATAGCTGGAAAACTAAGGACAGGAAATAACATCATCTGAAAACTCGGTGATACATCATGGGGAGCTTGTTCTTCAACACTTCGCGCTGCCGCATTCGGATTTGCATATTCACAAGCTGAATAATGTTCTACTGTTGTGGATGAATCGCACACGTACCTCAAAATAAATGTACAACTTGTACGGAAGCTAACGAGAACTCTAAAGTTTACTACAGAACATTCGTTTCCAATGCTAACTAACATAGCACGACCATCGATCTACTCCAAGAACATGCCAAGATAGCAAACGTACTGCCCGACATCTCAATTCTAGATCACCCTTCGAGACTGAAAACCAGAGCAATCCTCTTTAGTTACAGCCAAATTTGAAGTAAGCAGCGAATGTTTAACCCAATAGACGAATAGTCATCCAACTAGATTGATCCAAGTTTTGGACTCTATGACAGCTCTTGCCTTAATTTACCCCGAAATTAAAAACAAATTTCAGGTCGAAAACCACAAACTCTTCATCTGCTGAAAGCCGTGTGTGACAGCATTAATCGTTTGAAGCTGTAGAATGCAATTGCTTAATTTGGGATCCTGCTATGCGGTGTACAGTGCAATTTGGGAGCACTTCCTCTGAACTATTCCAGACATGCACCGGATTTTGGCGGGATGAAGCGCTGTCTTGCAGTTTCTTCAATCTCGTGCTGGAGCATCTAGTGCGCAGAAATGCTTTCAAGATGGTGGAAACTTTCTCCCATATATCCAGCTGTTGAGATACGCCAAATTGACGTCATCACTCGATCTTAGTGGATAGTGGTAGAGGCTTTTACGGCGATTGATGAAAAGGCGACACTATCAACAGCTATGACTTTCAAGGAGCGAAGAAATGTACCTACTTTATAGTTAACACAAACTTGATGAACTAGAAGACTGTTCCTCTTTCGGTTTTACCAAAACAACCGGGTTTAAAACTCGTAACATGAAAAAAAGGTGATCCTACCAGTTCTGCGGTTTAACGAAGAAAAAATCATGTAAGGAACACAGTTCGTCGGATATTCGGTCCTATTTATGAGGAGCGCGAATGAAGAAGGAAATGCGAGTGCAAAGTGATAAGTACCTAGCTTTGGCATGAAACATTTTTTTTGTTTTTACAAAATTTAGTTTATCTCGACACAAATTAGCTCAACTCTCTTGCATCCCAGAAAACTGTAGCCACTCTCCAGCTGCCTTGTTCGACGTTCGACCCCGATTCCCTAGAAGTCCATTGTTTCAACAGTTTCTTCATCTCTGGTGTTAGTGATGGAATCATGCTTCATCCATTTAAAGAGATGATTCTTGATTCTGCAATTTACATGAGCCATCCCTGCTGGTGCATTCATGCATGTGTTGCATGTGGAGTATTTTAATCGTGAACACCCGCTGTACAAAAGACGAGTTTATGCCATAAAGCGGTGATTACTTGCGCCTTGGTAAATACTTTGAAGTTTTTACATAATAATCACGAATACCTGTCGAATGGAGTCTTCTTCTCCCTTCCTAGCAAAATGAAGCATTAATTTAATATGAAATGTGACTAGGTACATACTTAAAAAATGCACACATTTAAAAATAGTCAGTTCCTGAACACACCCCTATTGGAAATGAACTCACTCACTGACATTCCAAATGTCAAACCAAATAATTGCGAATGAAAAATGAAAGGAAAATCCCGAAGAAAAAAAAAAAAAAAAACGAACCAATTGTATTTTTTGATTCCTCTCTGTCTCTCGTCTCCAAAGAAATAAGAAAAGAAATGGACTGGACGTGCCCGTTCTCATCGCGGAGAGAAAAAAACTTGTAAAAATCCATTTTTCAAATAAACGATCAATTTCCAGTCTACGCTTCTCAAATCAAAAGCAAGGCAAAACCGAACACACTCGATTTTATTGTTCAACTTTCTCGTGTGTGACTTGTTTTCTTTTATTTAATTTTAATTTTATTCGTTCTCTGTACTATAAGCTGAGAAATTGTGTGTTATAAAATAATTTAAGTGCACCACCAGTGATTGAGCAAAGACCCAGCAAAAGTGATTTCCATTAAAGAAACGGTAAGTGTTTATGTGCTAAAAAGACACAGAAAAAAAAAAAGAAAAAAGAAATTTCATAACCCAATTCCTTAATGTACAAATTAAAAACCGTTAATATTTATAATTCAGGAAAAAAGTGTACAAATGTTTTTCTAACTATAAAAACAGGGCGGCTGCTTCACTATGGCAAAATTCCTTTCTTTAGTGCAGAGTTCTTGCGAAATTTTCCGTCTAGAAGAAAAAGGGAACAACTGTGTCTAGCCCAAAAATAAACCTGCCTAATAGAACTCGCGTAGATCTACTTAGAGAAAAATGCATTTCCCTCCAAAGTGGTACTTCATTCGTGAAGTGTGTGTGTTTTCCCTGTTGGATAAAGGCACTGCGGCGCTAAATTTACTCCTGTCGCCAGATCAGAAGACCCACCGCCCGGTAATATTAGGTATAGAACGAAGAAATTGAGAAAACGCAGCGTTGAGAAAAAAAAAAAAAAACAGCTGCATCTTTGAGGAGACAATCACAATCGCACGCAAAGAAATGCACTTTCAATAGATTTTGTCCAAAATCGATGAAGTGAGAAATGTGAATTCTGTTATTTTGCTTTTCCTTTTTTATTATTTCGAATTTTGTTTCTTACTCATACATTTTCGCTCTTTGCTGTGTCTCTGTTTACATGACAGTTTGATTGAACAGTAACAGGCAATAGAAAAGATACACTTGTGATAATTTAAAGATTTGTGCTGTAAATAGACAGCTTTTCGTTAAGTTATCTTTGGTAGTCTCAGGGATGTTAAGGACGCTCACAGGGACTTAAAACTGATCTAAGGGTTGTTAATGCACACTTAATCTGGATTCTTCCCCTAGAAGACCACACACAATCCGACCGGTTAACACTTTTCAGTCCTTCGTTTCGCATTGGAAGTAAAAATTAATGAATTTCAAGTGTTCTCGTCTGCATTTATTATCGAAGAAACATTAAAGCGACCGACAATGGAAGGAAATTCTTTACTATATCAAAGCATACAGTATCATGGGTCATTAGGACTATCTGAAGCAGTGCCATCGGGGATTTACAAGCCTCTTCAGCCAGCACAATCGTTAACTAGCTGTTTTCAGTTGGTAACACTGAGGTGGTGGAAGTCACCCTCTACTGATGCTCCCTATCGAAGATAAGATCTCTTCTTCTGCATTGTTTCTCAGGAGTAGAGTCGAGCTGGAACTGCGATGTTTAATCGCTATGCATGACCAACACCAGGTTGATGTCGCTGTACGGCTCATACTAGTTCGCTGAATCTTCTTCATACATATACCATCAACGAAGATAGAACCATGCTTCGAATGTAGAATTTTTTTGTCGAAGATTCCAAGTGCAATTTTATCCGTTTATGAGTTGTGCCAGACTCTAGATAGAAACTATAGCTGATAATCAAATAAATCTATCACCGGACGCTGTACCATTGGAGATGTCACAAAGATGGGGAAAAAAATGTCGATCCAACATCAATACCACAACTTTCTAATAAAGTTGAGGATGTCGTGGTTCTAATGTCCTCAATTATCAGGATTTCCTTAAAGAAAAAGTGACCCCTGATGCAGCAGACAGCGACAAACTCACTCAGTACGTGTTCAACTGTTCGTCTTCCTCTAGCCACCTATTCAGTTCCCTGAAAAATATTTTGTTTATGTGATATTTATGCTGCGGCGTTCGAAAATGAAACTAGCAATCGTCCCTGTGATTAAGGATGTTTGTGTTTTTTTTTTTTCAAGTTTTTGAATGTTGTCCCAGTAGGACAAGTACTTCAATTTTTCCCGTCTGCCTTGGCTCGTTGGTAAGTGATTTCATTGGCTTCAATGCCTCTGTGTCCTGTTACCCACCACAGTTTTACTTTTTTTCGCTTTGATACATCTTGGAGAGCATTGAAGAAGCCAGCAACAGCTTTTGAGTTGCAATAATGAGAACTCAGTACGCTTGACTATGGTGGCCATATTGATGGTTGCGCAACAACGGGTTACATACGATCAGATCGAACAGGCAGAAACCCGCATTTTGGATAATCATAGAGTGGTGTATATTTGGGTTGCCTTAATGTCGCTGCTTAGCCACGCTACTGCTGGCCTTCTGGCTTTCTTCGTGTTGTCTTTCAACATCTACTATGCATAATATGGCTGTACCATTTGAGTCTTGTTTTGGTTAATTTTTCGCGTATGTCCCTGACCTTGAATGTGCCTCTCATTTGGTCGTTTCTAATTTTATTTATTTCGAACGTATCATTCTCATCTTCGCAACATACATCTTTTGCTGGTTTGCTTCAGTAGAAAACCTAGCGGATTTATAAGTTTTTGCTAAGTACCTACATTGAGTTGTTGGATAAAAGTCTCAACAATCTGGCATATGTACATACATCTAGTGTGTTGCATTTAGAAAGACACTTGGGTACCCGATTGAATTCGTGGTTTAAAAGTCAAGTGTACACGTTCAGTTCTGTAGAAAGAGTTAACAAAAAACGAAAAAGAATTTCTGGAACTTTTAAACGCAAGTGTTGTCACTTGCGCATACAAAGTAGATTACATTCTTCTTTTACTTCCTCTTTTCTGACATCTATTCTCTTTCTCTTGTAGTTGCCGTAAAAGCAAAGCAAAAGGAAGAATTTTTTTAATAAAATTGTTTTGACTTTTTTTCTTTTGTTTTTTTTTATTGATAATACCCGCCCTCTTTATACAACAATTTGCGGTTCATCATCAGTCAGTTCTAACAGATACTCAGTTCTCAAGGGCTGATGAGAGCACTCCTGACTTAATACAAAAGTGTTTGGGGGTAGGTATCAGTTGTGAATAATAAACCAGTTAAGTAGTTCTCTTAACTTTCTCTGTTATTGTTTAGAGGAATACTATTATTGTTGGTTTTGTTTTATAAATGACATCAAGTTCGAAGGTATTGGAAATTGTGACAAAAGTGACGGTAGTGGTTGGTGGTGGGTGAATCATTCGTTAATTTCGTTGCTAAAATTATTGATATACTCACGCATGAGAGGGTTGCTCTTGCTGTAGTAGCAGACTTATAACGGTGAGTGGAGCACATTATTGCAAAAAACAAAAAAACATCAAAATCTTATCCATGCTGAAACAGCTTGTATTTTCACCAAGATTTCGCGAACATCTTTTGTGTACATTTTAATTTTATTCATACAAATCTCTAATAATAAATCCACAATACGTTGTGATGCATATTTAGCTAATTTTTTGTGTAGCTTATTTGCTAAGATTTACGTAACTTTAGACAATCTCCTTGACTCTCTCTCTATACTCTTGTGAACACGCAATTTTGATCTATCTTGTGTGGTGATGTTTGTTTTGGGGATGAAAGTAAATTAATAGTTTGTTTATGATTTAGTTGGTCATATCAGTCTAAGGTGGTCTTCGGGTACATACAGTAGGTATATTCGGATATGAGCTCAAAGCGCATTATCAGTGTGGCTTTGCGTCGTCAGCATGAGCATTCAAATACGATTCTTACTGCGGATTTTGCTGACAGAATTTTGCTTCTCATTTCGTTCTGTCACTAACAAACTGCCCTCAATATTTCGTTGTCGAGCAAAATGATAGAAGCGCTCTTCCATTCTGAGCAAGACCGATATCAAATGATCGATTTCGAAACAAGATATTACCTCGAAAATGATCCAGCTGTGTTCTTTGATCGTTCAGAGGAAAGCACTGTGTTTAATGGAACCTTACTACCTCGAAATTATAGCTCTCTATTGTGACGTTCTGTCCGATTCATCAATGTTGGATGTCCCTTTTTGTTGACAGCAAATACCTGGCTCACGTTCACCGCTCAATCCATTTTAACTCTTCAGGGCTTCTAATAATTTTAGTTGGACGCAGACCTCTTCTTAATTTTTTTTTTCTGTCCTGTTTTGTTCTGAGCGGATCCAGGGCCCCTACTCTGTATTGCGATTCTAAAGTTCGAATCGTTCGAAAGCGGAAATTTTGTATGGATTTTATGAATTGCGTTTCAAATTGCTCATACAAAATGTCCCCTTTCGAATGATCTTAACTTTAGAATCGCAATACAGAGTAGCGGCCCAGTTCTTTGCTTTCACTCTCTTTATGTCGCCACTCCAGTGGTCACCCTCCGTTTCTCAGGTCCTGCAATGGTGCCCATTCTAGCAATTTTTTTGTCCACTTATTGCCTGTTGTCTTTGATATCTGTGTGGTTATATGCATCTGTGACTCCGGTTCTTCTTCGGAATTTTTCATTTGATGCAGTTCTTTCTGCCTTTTCCCATAGGACGTTGGATTTCGCGTGTTTGGTTATCTTCATATTTATATTCAGACATCTGCTCGATCTCTATTCCGTCTGCTATCTTATGGTTTTCACTGAGAACTAGGTTGGTTATGAATTGTACTCAGTTAAGTAAGAGAGGTGGTCTTGGGTACCAACCAGTCGTTTCAGTCAGCCCAAACTTAAGCTAACTCCCTCTTGTTTCGTATAGCAAGTTTTGTAAGTTTCGTACTCTCTGTATAAGCTCTTGATCATCCCACGCTTGATGTGGAGTGAAAGGGAATGAAGTCATTTGAGGTGAATCAGTGTTTCACACTTGGATAATGCAGTGGATGTCACTAAAATTAAGTTTTTCACGCTTCTGAATGGTTCCTGACATTTAATTAAACATTATTCGTGAGTTCAATGGGATTTTTTTTTACGGTGTGTTCACCTTGGATCCACTTTAATTCTCACAAATGTGGAACATACTACAACATCGACTGACTGCTCAACGGAAAAACACCAAAACCCCTGCAACTCAATGCTAAACCAAAATGGACAATAGCCAAGCTATGCGATGAGTCAATTGATTAACTTAGGATAAAAATTGACACATTTGAAATTGAATAAATTAGATCGTTCATATGCCGATGGCGGTTTACACATACTCGCATGAATGTACATATATTTAAAGCACCACAAGGAAGTGAGAGAGAGGGTTAACTCCAAAATGCCACTTTGCCCATTTTTAGCCATTGGGGGGATTATGCAAACAAGTTACATGCTCTCAATGAATAAGGTAATACCGCTTTTTTTTTCTCGATTCGTGTTCATTTGGCAACCTGACATACATCCACTTAGTATACCTGCAGCGAAATGGAAGTGGCACAACGTGAATTGAGATCGCAAAGCAAAGATTTTCGGATTTGCGGTGCAATAAGTAAAGCCACACAATTGCAAGTGAACCGTAATATTTCCCAATGTCAATATCTGAAAAGATGTGGTGTTTCTCCCACAGCAGCAGCATCCTTCAGCAAATGTCCAGATTATGAGCTCAGAAATCAATAACTTCTTAAATAGAGCAAATACAGCAGCAACAGAAAATGATACGAGGGATAACTTTTATTCCTTGGCAACTGAATGTCTGCTGAAATGTAGTAGATAATTTCTGCCTTTGTTTAGTTGATTTTTTATCATGTGGTTTCTCTGCTGTGAACAATGGACGAAACTGCAATTCATGTCTGTCTACTGGTGCTGAATGAAAACAATTGTTTGGTTCAGATTAATTTTTTTTAGAGAATGCAATGATTTAGTAAGTAGTTTCTATGCAGTATTGTCAGTATACTAATTGAAATGTGCCAAGCCTTCTCCCATGTGGATGATGAAACTGGTTTTTGTTTTGTTAATAAAGACTAAATACCAGTAAGGGTAAATGACCGACATTTCGATGACGTTTTAACGATGTTTCCGAAATAGAAAAATCAATAAAACTACAACTGCCAAAAAAAAAAAAAATGAATACCATGTATATCACCCAAGCCTCAATAATTAATAAACAGAGGGTGGGCGTTAATTCAGAGGAAGTCAGAATGAAGATATATTTGCAGTTCTGCGATAATACAAACTACAAATGAACAGAAGGCAATACAATAAAAAGTCAGCTTCTCTGTGGTGGCTGCGGTCATCTGTTTGAAGCACTTGATGCATGATTATGAAATCTTTAGATTGTTTACTCAATATATTATTGCGTGTTACGAATAAATAGGTACTAATCTTCACACATTAAATAAAAATAAATAACATCCTTGTATAATGCTTG
Source organism: Criorhina ranunculi (assembly GCA_951813785.1). Classification (NCBI taxonomy): domain Eukaryota; kingdom Metazoa; phylum Arthropoda; class Insecta; order Diptera; family Syrphidae; genus Criorhina; species Criorhina ranunculi. The sequence goes on along the minus strand of OX638381.1, from coordinate 87,642,204 downwards.
AAAGCCCCTGCGGAAGTAAGTGATGAAAACTTTAATAGATAAAATTGAGGTTGACCTTGATGACCAAGTTTAAGTTCAAACCAATAAACAATACAGTGGTATAAATGGTGTCTCACTTTGATGTGAATGCTTTGGACTAAGTGTTTTAAATTTATTAAGATTCAATGACATAGATTTGGCGATTGTAGTTAGGTTTCCCATTGTGTGTCCTAAGGTTTTTACCTCACCTACGCCATAATCATGTCCGTTTTCTGGCAATATGTCTGAACTCTCTGCAACTCCTCCTCAACTGTTCTGTGTTATGTATTTCTCGGTCAACTCACTCTTCTGTTAGCAAGGGATCTCTCACCTTTGCAGTATGCATGACTAATCCACTGCTATTTTCTTCGTTAAAAGGTTCTGTCTATTGGCCCTGGTCCAAATATTTGTATATTTTTGTACCAAAATCATTATAGGCCTCTGATTACAGCCTTGTTGGACCCTACTTTGCAACTTGAATTGCTCAAACAGTCTTCCTTTGTGTAGAACTTGACATTTTGACCCAATATGCGTATAAATATTTATTAATCCAAAGGATAACTCTTCTGCGCAAGGAAATTTTAATTCTCTGTTGAAACTGTCGAACGCCTTTTTAATATCTCTGAAGAGCAGGTAAAGTACCGATCAGAACTCAATGCACTACACAATGATGATTTACAGGCTGTTTTTGCTTCCAATAGCTCTGCGGGCACACAAATGGTATCTTTAATTCTAAATCGATTGTCAATTAGTCTAAATGGTTCCTCTGGAATACGATCAAACATGTTGTCCACGTTTTGGACGAATGTAGGTTTCGTAGATTGATTGATTGATCGTTTAGCTTCAAATTCAAAGACAATTTGCAGGCAATCGAGTGAAAAAACAAGTTGTTTTGTAAAGTAGTGAAAACATATGCCACATTACTTTTTTAACTCAATAAATTATGACTAGTATTCATATTGTTTTCTTGTTAAACATTAGTTTACAATACCAGTCTTTACCAACCGTCCGTAAACACACAATGCAATTGTTCGACGTCTTGTGTGGCTTGTAGCACCATCCTGCTGAAAAAAATACATCGTTCACGTCCATTGCATCCAGTTCAGGCAAAAAAAATAGTGTTTAACAGTGGCTCTGCGCATTGACTGTAGCCGTTGCACCTTCATCTTTCTCGAAAAAAAAAAAAGTACCGCACCCAAACTGTCACTCTTGAATGGAGAGGTTTTTCAACAACAATGATTGTTCCTTTTGATGTATCATACTTAGGAAGATGGAGATGATTGTATTTTTAACATACGCACATAAGTCGTTGTTCATGGTGCTATGGTCTCATGTCGGTTGCAGTTTGTAAGCATACAGGCCAATTTCTTTAAGCAAAATGCAATGAAGGCTGGTCTGTGAGATCCCCAATTGCTGCAAACATGCTACTTGAGATGGCGGTATAGTAAGAGGTGGACATAGGCCTCAACCAACAAGTTTATCCGACCAGTTCGATTGTTAGCTAGGCTAAGGTTTCATTTCTGCTTGCGCACGCCAACTGCGTCGCGATCTTCCCCAACTGCGTCATGCATCTAGCGCTGGTGAGAATATCTGCTCTACATAGCCCAGCCATCTTAGTTGATGTCGCTGAACTGCCCATTCAGTAGTATAGAGTCACTTCAGTGTTGGAGAGAGGGCATCTTAGACCAATGAACAACTGTAAGCAAGAGTTATTCTGCATTAGACGAAGTCCCTAAGTACCTCGAAGTTATATCTGTCTAGGGTAGCGTTCTGTTCGCAACGTCGGTATTGGGTGTCATTTTTTTGTTGACAGCATGTATTTTGTTCTATTTTTGTATTTCACGGAACCCATGTTTGCACATTCAGTTACAACTACAATGTTTTGTACTACGAGCACTGACTGATGTCTTCACATGCGTTGCTATGTTGTAAAGTAACAGCATGGCATTTTAAAAAGGTCAGGAAAGTTTAAAAAACAAACTCATTACAAAACAATCAAAAGAGGCATTGAACTTTTATGCTCTAGTGTAGACAAACCCAATGTACATACTTTCAATGGTGTATCATCCATTTCTCAGTAACTTTTGATTTCATTTTTAATACATAACACTCCTCGTGTAAACTCTCTTTATGATTTGCATATGGTATGTCTATACTACATAATCAATCGGTTTCCAATTGAATGATTTCCATGTTCACATACTAGTTCCTACAGCTCTCCCGCAGTCAATGTTAATTTAAAAAATTATATTCTTGTTCATTCTATTTGCAGCTATAACGAGGCATAGACACTGCTCGCTCTCCTGGTGCGTTGTTTTGCCATAATCATTAAGAACCATGGCTGAAGACACAGAATACAAAAAACTGCCCGTTGAAGAACGATGCGTCCATAAACTGTGGAAAGCTCGTGTGGATGGCTATGAAGAAGCAGCAAAGATATTCAGAGAAATTGACGATGAGAAATCACCAGAATGGAGTAAATTTGTTGGCCTCATCAAGAAAATGGTGATCGATTCAAATGTCGTGGCCCAAGAAAAGGGCATGGAGGCGGCCCTAATATTTGTTGAAAATTGTGGCCATGCAGGCAAAACAGTTGGAGACGTAATGTCGGGCATTGTACAGAAATGTATTGCCGCACCCAAAGCCAAAACAAAAGAGCTATCTGTGCAAATTGCTCTGATGTATATAGAAATTGAAAAACCCGAGCCTGCTCTTGAGGAACTCATCAAAGGTATGGACCATAAGAATCCAAAGATTGTTTCAGCCTGTGTGTCAACAGTGACCACTGCGCTACGAGATTTTGGTAGCAAGGTAATAGGCGTCAAGCCGCTGATTAAAAAGTTGGCACCTCTAATGAGCGATCGTGATAAGACAGTAAGAGATGAGGGTAAACAACTGGCAATTGAGATTTACCGGTAAGTTTAACAAAATCTTTTCCCCACTTTTCTAACAATTGATATAATTTTCCTTTCAGTTGGATTGGAGCTGCTATGAAACCACAAATAGCGTCATTACCCCAAGTGACAATTACAGAACTAGAAAATGAGTTTGATAAATTGAGGGGAGAAAAACCAGAGCCAACAAGGTAAGCCTCTTGTCTAAGTTTTATTATTATGTACTTATGTCCCTCTTCATAGATACCTTAAGTCTCAGCAAGAAAAACAACAGGCTATCTCGGCAGCAGCAGCAGATAATGATGATAACGGCGAGGGTAATACAAATTAAATGCATATAACCACTTCCTGTTTCGTGTTTTGTTCTTTTCTTGCCTCTTCCTGTTTTGATTTGTGTCTAATTATTCTATAATTTCTCTTTTCTACTTTCCTTTAGTTTTTGTTTGTTGATTTCTTTTACTATTTGGTGATTGCATGGTTTTTGTTTTTTAAATAAATGATTAATGACCTTAGAAATTGGGAATTGATTTGAAAAAGTAAATTGGAAACCACATGAAATATGTATAACGCCCGGGATTTGTTTGCTTTCAAAGTTCGACTTGTATTCCATGTGAAGGGGGAGAAATATTTGTATATATGTATCTTATGCTAGTATCCAAACATAAAAAGCTTTTCCTTTATTAGACACATGCCTTAATAAAAAGGGAAACTGTTTGTATATGACTAATTAACTGCTTTCCTTTAGGCAATTTACATGAAAAAGAAATGAGAAAAGTATGCTCTATCTTGTTCCAAGGAAAGGGGTTGCAACTGCAGCAACAAGTATTCCTGTCATTTTGACATCCTTTGCAGATTTTTTTCTTGATTGATTAATTAATTAATCTGCCTTTGTTTATATCTGTTGGCGCCTTTGATGTCCACGTATTTCTTTAGGATATTAGCATGATTTGACATTGACTTCAAGAGCTCGGTTTTCAAAACACCTCAGTTGCGGTTTAGTTTTTCAGTGGATTGTCATTTATGAAATGGCCAACAGAGGAACACTTGCATTCATTCATCGTAACATCCTTGTACATTATCCAGTGCAGTTAGTAAGGAATGTGAAATGTCGCATTGCTGAACTAAAGTGTATTCGTTCTTTTCTTTACAAGAGTCGAAATGCATACGAAGTCAAGTACACTGGCAGATATGTCGTAAATGATATGAACGTTTCTAGGACGATATCGAAACATACTACAATGGTTTATTTTCCCACGGTAGTACCGCGAAAAACTTTAATTTTTTTGCGACTCGAATTTAAGCCAGTCTAACCATTGAGCCACTCAGGCTGGTAACAACATTCTTATTGCTGAAACAATCCTAAGTTTTTAAACTCATCTCAATTCAAAGAAGCCAATGGAAACAACATTAGTAAAGTTGCTCAAATAAAATGTCTATGGCCGTATACTTGTAGTTCTAGACTTAGATTTGTAGTTTTGAACTTGTAGATATGCAGCTTTTAGTCAATAGATTCGTATTCTGAACATTCACTGAATGTTTTCATCGTTGTCGTTGTCACACAATCTTCTGTCGCATACAAGTTCACTATGATATCCTGGTGAATTTTATGACAGTGAAACTCATCATTTAACACTTCAGTGGTAGAGAAAAACACCTGCTCTGCCACTGTCCAGACTTCTAGATCTCTATCACTTCAATGATAACAGGGACCAAAGTCAAAGTCCTATCCTTCATTAATAACTGCTCTGGCATAGAAAATTAATTATCTCCTTACGCACTTACATCATTGCCGGGTATTGCTTCTGTAAGATATGCCAAGAGTCTAGACTACCCCCTTATTGGCTTAGGTACGTGGGTGGCGAAGGGGGGCTCCTCCCCGATACATTCAGGTCTCTTTAGACTCATCGTGAAGTCCCCTCAATGACTTGCAGGAATTGTAGTGAAAATAATCGCAAAAAATGTCAGCATCCCCTGTACGACTAAAAATTTTATTATTTCAAGTATCACAATGGACTCTAGTTGAAGTTTTTCTCACCGAAGTTGTCCATTCAGCCCATCAACTGGGGACAATTCTGTCGGACAACAAGAACATAGTCTAACCATTCAATTTATTTCAGTAAATGGTCATATTCGCTGGGATTTAATGATTTATTCTACAGCATTCGCCTCATATCTGGGCATATCTTTCCTAAGACATAAAGATGGGCAAGATTGAGCTCCATCAGTTCCTCATGCTAAAGAAAGAACTTGGTAATCTTTCTTATTCGCATGAATATCGGTCAATCGCATATGAAGTGGTTATTAGTTTTATCATATTTAAGAAATTAATCCCGTGAAGAGTTCCATTACGCTTCTGCATTAAAACCTCGTCCAAGGTTTAGGAGGTTCAGAAAGCTTCAATGGCGTTTGAGATACTAGATCAGTTGTTAAATGATTACCCTTTCCATGAAACATAACTGTTGGAATAGATTCCTCCATTTTGTTCTTCCTAGGCTTGTAAATAAAAATGCGATTTGCAGTACGTAAGCAGGAGCTATTTGCTCCTTAGAGCGCTATCAATTTCATTAAAAAACAATCCCATAATTTTGTAATTAACTTAACACAAAATTGGTTCTAGATCCAAATTGTTCATTATAATTTTTCAATCTAAATAATCAACAAATAGATCTTCACGCTTCTGGCGCTGAAAAATCCGTAATTAGTAAATTCCATAAAAGTCTAACTACCTTGTTATTTTGTAAGACTTCGCAAAGTTTTCTTCACACAATGATCCTCTTGAACGTCGTAGATGCGTTCAAATATATTTAGCCGATGACATACTCGATTATCTCCAATGGAGCATAGCGTGTCTTAAGGTCAAATTTTCTACTGTACACAGTGATCCATGGTTACAATTTGTTTAAAGTGTGTCCTCACTGCATACATGGGTAATAAGTGAATAAAATCAATGACCCTCGTCAAGCGTGTGTTGGATACCTACCCCACCCAGTTGTTCATTAAATTAATTTCTGATGTTCTTATTTTCAATCTAACACCCTCGTTGACGAGAGGTGCATTTAGTTTCAAGCTTCCATCGCAAAGATGAACACTAATAACATCCGTGCTTCTAAAATCTCTAGGAAATATGTAACGAAACCTTTTGTCTTTCCTGTAGTTGACGAAGAAGATGGTGGAGGCGATGAAATCGATCCCATGGATCTGATAGATCCAGTTGATATTCTGTCTAAAATTCCAAAGGATTTCTTCGAGAAGCTTGAAGACAAGAAATGGACAATTCGTAAAGAATCACTGACTGTATTGGAGAAACTAGTCACTGAGAATCCAAAGTTGGAGAGTGGAGATTATGGTAGTGTTGTGTTGGCCCTGAAGAAGGTCATTACAAAGGACACAAATGTAGTTCTTGTGGCTATGGCTGGAAAATGTATGGCATTGTTGGCAAAGGGATTGGGAAAAAGGTTTTCTCCTTATGCAACGGTGAGTTGTTCATTAAATAAAATTTAAATTTACAAAACAAATGACATATCATTATTGCAGGCCTGTGTTCCAGCTGTATTGGAGAAATTTAAGGAAAAGAAAGCCAATGTGGTTACGGCTCTTCGAGAAGCTATCGATGCAATTTACCCTTCAACGACAATGGAAGCAATTCAAGAGAGTATTGTAGAGTCGCTGGGCAATAAGAATCCCAGTGTCAAGTCTGAAACCGCTTCGTTCCTGGCTCGAGCTTTTGCCCGTACGCAACCAGCATCATTGAATAAAAAACTGCTCAAGCTTTTGGTGACTTCCTTGCTGAAGACTCTAAATGAACCGGATCCAGTAGTGAGGGACTGTTCGGCAGATGCTATTGGGACACTCATAAAACTGATGGGAGAGAAGGCTGTGAGTTGCTATTTAACTGACGTTGACACTCTAAAAATGGCCAAGATCAAGGAGTGTCAAGACAAAGCTGTTATCACTATAAAAGTGGCTGGTGTCAAGAAAGAACGGCCTGCCACAGCACCAGCTAAAACAGCAGCACCAGCACCCAGAGGAGGTTCTAACGAACCAAAACCAGTCGCAAGACCAGCAACGGCTGGCGCAAAGAAACCAGTTAGAAAGGTATTAGGCAGTAGTAGTAGTACAGCAACTCCTCTAGCAAAGTCTACTAGTGCTGCCAAAGTGATGGCCACGGAAAGAGAAATGTCACCCGAAGAAGTAGCTGGTAAGGCCGATGAGCTGCTTTCAGCAGACATTTTGACCGGTTTAGTTGATTCGAATTGGAAAACTCGACTTAGTGCTGTTGAAACGTTGATTGGTCAAATAAAGGACTTTGATCCCAAGACTCCGGGACTTGCACAAATTTTAGTACGAACAGTTAGTGGACGGAAACCAGGTCTTAAGGTAAATCAACAACTCCTTTGATTGAAACGTGTTTTCTGATTTACCTTTCGTTTCAGGAAATGAACTTTCAAGTTCTTAAAATTAAACTCGATATTATCCGCTTAGTTGCTGAAAACTACTCATTCACCACAACTACGGCTGACATTGTCATCAATGAAGTGACAGAGAAATTAGCGGATGTCAAGAATGGTTCAGTTGCTGCACAAGTTCTGACTGCATTCGCCGAAGCTACGAAGTTGGAATTCGTTGTTTCCAAAGCATTGACATTCGCCTTTGAGCAGAAGTCTCCTAAAGTTCAGTCGGAAGCACTGAATTGGGTAAACCAGTCGATTCTGGAATTCGGGCTCCAATTAAATCCAAAAATGTTAATCGAAGATGTTAAGAAAGGTGTCCAGAGCACTAATCCCACAGTTCGTGGTACAGCAATTGTTTTGGTGGGCACCATGTCGATGTACATGGGCAGTGCGCTCATGATGTTCTTTGACAGCGAGAAACCAGCCCTCAAAGCACAGATTCAAACTGAATTCGATAAGAATATTGGACAGAAGCCTCCGACACCGACTCGTGGCGTCAAGAAATCCGCAGGCGGGGAGAGTGGAAGTCCATCGGACGGAGAAGACGATGATGAAGCGCCTCATGAGACAATTAACATTGCCGATCTGTTACCACGAATTGACATTTCGTCGCATATTACAGAATCTTTACTAACTGAGATGTCCGACAAGGATTGGAAAACCCGTAATGAGGGTCTTACTAAGCTGCAAAGTATTCTGAATGAAGCCAAGTTGATTAAATCGTCTATTGGCGATCTACCTACGGCTCTGGCTCACCGATTGGTGGATAGCAACGCTAAGATAGCCCAAACAGCAATGGCAATTTGTGTGCAGCTGGCAACAGCAATGGGTCCTTCCTGCAAAACACATGTGACTACATTATTCCCAGGTTTCCTACATGGTCTTGGTGACAATAAGACCTTTATACGCTCGGCCAGTCTGTCGTGTATCAATGTCTGGGGTGAACAGTGTGGATACAAGGAGTTCTTCACTGGGGAGATGATTGGCGATGCTTTAAAATCAGGCAGTCCTGCTCTTAAGACTGAGCTCTGGGGATGGGTGGCTGAGAAATTACCCGGCATTCAACCAAAAACAATATCCAAAGAGGAACTCATCTCAATGTTGCCTCATCTGTACGCAAACATTTCGGATCGTAATGCAGATGTTCGAAAGAATGCCAACGAAGCAGTACTTGGCATTATGATTCATCTTGGCTATGAAGCAATGCTGAAGGGGCTTGATAAGCAGAAACCATCATCGAAGAAGGACATTCAAGCGGCTTTGGATAAGGCTCGTCCAAATCTGCCAATGAAACCACTGCCTAAGGGCAAACAACAGGCGCCAATCATTGAGGAGACAAAGGTAGTCAAGGGAGGTGGAGGAAAGGCTCCCAAGCCACAAGAAAGGCAGGCTAAAGGTGGAGATAAAGCTGCAGCCGCAAGGAAGAAGGAGGATGAAGTGGACACATCTCCACTGTTGGCAATAAACAACACAAAGAATCAACGGCTGATTGATGAGCAGAAATTACGTGTCCTCAAGTGGACATTCACTACACCGCGCGAGGAATTCACTGAATTGTTGCGTGAACAGATGAGTACTGCCAACGTAAATAAAGGACTAATGGCCAACATGTTTCATGATGACTTTAGGTAGAGATTTGTTGGCACAAAATTGGAGACTTGTATGGTTTAACGTGTGCTTTGTTTCAGATATCACTTGAAGGTGATTGAATCGTTGAACGAAGATTTGCCCAACAACAGCAAAGCATTAGTCTGCAATTTGGATCTCATATTGAAATGGTTATCATTGCGTTTCTATGATACGAATCCTTCGGTTTTGCTGAAAGGATTAGAGTATCTAAATCTAGTTTTCCAATCGTTGGTAGAGATGGAGTACATCTTGGCGGAAAATGAAGGCAGCGCCTTTATTCCCCATTTGTTGACAAAAGTAAGTGTCCCATAAATACATTAAAAACTATTCTATAACTATTTTCCCTTAGATTGGTGACCCTAAGGACACGGTTCGCAATGGCGTTCGAACACTCCTGCGTCAAATCGTTCTTGTGTATCCTTTCACAAAAGTTTTCGTCTACGTAATGGATGGTCTCAAGTCGAAGAATGCCCGCCAGAGGACAGAGTGTTTGGACGAATTAGGTTACCTCATTGAAACTTACGGTTTATCGGTTTGTCAACCTACACAACAAGTTGCCCTTAAAGAAATCGCTCGACACATCTCAGATCGTGACAATTCAGTTCGTAACGCCGCACTTAATTGTGTCGTGCAGGCGTACTTTTTGGCAGGCGATCGTGTCTACAAACTCATTGGACAATTGACCGAAAAGGATCTCTCAATGTTGGATGAGCGCATAAAACGTGCTAAAAAGACGAAAAAGCCAACGCCACCATTAGAAGTCACAAAGGTGCAGCAAGTATCGGCCACTCCGTCTATTGTCCAGCAAGACAGCATCGAAATTGAAGACCCCATTGCAAATACAAGTGATGAATTACCCCCGCCAGATGAGCAGCAATCACCCACTGTTCAAAGGTACGCTAATTAAAAAAAAAAAAAAGACACGATGAATGCAAGCATATGATGAAGGAAGAAAAAAAGAAGCATGACAAAAAAGAAGAGTGTGATTTAAAGCTTTTTAACACTATTATTTAATTTTCATTGCAATTTTGTTTTGTTCTTATTATTTGACACACCTTTCTGTATTCTCTTCATGGATCTTTTGTAGTTCTCAGTATTCGGCCGAAGCGAACAGCTCCAACGAAGAAAGAGAATTGAGAGGTTCTCTAATAAGACAAGCGTAATTCCCACTTAATTATTATTTTCTTTAGTTTTATTTTGTTGGGCAATTGTACACAGTGTTTTGGTTTAAATTCATTATTGATGTCTGTCTGATGTCCCACTCTGACTGAAAGAATGCAGTTATTGTTTGTGGACATGGGTTTTGTTCAGTATTCAGTTGATCTTTGGTATCTCTATACAAAATTCAAAATTAATCGTATTTTTGTTTTTGTTTTTTTTTTTGTCTCGATGTACGTTAACTAGTTTATAAATGTTCTCCTCCTTTATATGCTCTCTCCCCAAAAAAAAAAAACGTTTGTCTATGTGTATGTCTGTCAATTTTACACAAAATGCCTTGTGCCAAACCCACATCCATACTCGTATATATACATGTATATTTATGTCCTGTTAATGAAATTACTTCTGTGTTAAGTCAAGTAAGTAAATAGTATTTTGAATGACACTTTGTTCGATTTTAATTCTTTCGGAATTCTGTAGTTTTGAAATGTTACGTATTTTGTAAACTTCCTTAACATTCATTTTTTGTGGTAGTAGATGTATTTGATTTTATTTAAAAAAAAACAAGAATAACACATAGTAGAACATGATATTTTTTGGCATCTACCACAGGAAAGCAGTGACAAGTTAGAACTATTATACAATTAAATCCACATGAGCGATTATGACATCTATCGCAAGGACGCTTCGTTCTCAGAAACATTTATGTTAACTTAATCAACACTATCGTTCTCATCTCACCAATAGATGCGTTCACTGTTTTTTTTTTTTTTTAAGAGATTGTTTGAGATGTATTTTTACAAGATTAGAAAAATTCGTTCAAAGGTTAATTATCCCTTAGGTTTAACTTTATTTATAGAATCAACAATGTCATTTAGACTTTCTTTATGCAGGTAAGAGTCACTCATGCGGTTCATTTGCCTTAAGCAAAGTACTCGGACAGTTTCCTGAACTTCACTCTCGTTACTTACTTATGGCGCTACAGTCTGTATGGACCTGGGCCTCAACCAACAAGCGCGTTCAGTTAGCTCGATCGTTAGCTAGTTGCCTCCAGTTTGATACGTCAAGTTCGTTGAGGTGCCTTTTCACTGTCGTGCGCCATTTGAGTCTCTACTGCGTCATCCCTCTGGGATGGATTCAAAGATTCTTTGGGTTGGAGCACAGGTCTTCATCCGGACTCTAGTGGTTGTATTTGGACTATTCTGACTGACTCGATGCCGCTGTATAGCCCATACAGTTCGTTGTTGTGTCTCCTCCACTCACCGTCTATAAAGACGGGAGCGTAGATCACCCGAAGGACTTTTCTCTCGAAGCAACTTAAGACGTCTTCATCCATTTTTGACAATGTCCATGCCTCTTCCCCATAGAACAGGACTGGAATGATTAAGATCTTATGTAGAGTCACTGTAGTTGTTTCAGAAAGGGGTTTGCTACTCAGAGCAAAGAAACAATAATTGACAAGAGTTATTCTTCTTTTGATCTCAGCCCTAGGTCCGAGAGGTCGGTGTTGGGTGTACTTTGTTGACAGCATATACTTTATTTTGTCTTCATTGGCCGCTTCCGTCTCTATACTCGCGAGTTTTTTCGATATCGCATATACGAGCAATTGCACAGACTTTTGATGAATTGTGCCTCTGGTGTTGGCGTTTGAGTTTTGGACAATTCTTTGTATAGCACATCCCTATAAGTGTTTTTATACGCGGCCTTAAAATCGATAAAGAGGAAATGTTAATATTTTGGTCGATGGTCAACTTTCCTGGCGTAAAGCCAAACTGATAAGGACTTTAGGGGGATAAGATCTTGTATGCGATGTTGAGGAGACTTATACCTCTTTAATTGGCGTAGTTTAAACTGTATCATTTCTTAAGGATCGGACAAACAGTGCTGAGATTGCATTGGGCACGCTTTCGTCCGACCATATTTTGCAGATGAGTTGGTGCATGGCATCTTCCACTGCTTTAAATAGCTCTGCGACTAGTCCGACAGCGCTGGAAATTTGTTTGGATTTCAGCTTAGATATGGCCCTCTTTACAACCATACATATCTTGTGATTACCATACAAACGATTTGAGTTTAAAAATTAGGTTGAGGCGGCTAATCAATAAATACTTAGTCCGACGACTAGTTGACTCGTGTAAATCCGGTATAAGGTAGTCATGCAATGTAATTCTCCTCAGAGTCAAACACTTCAGTGAATCACAGTAGTACTTATTTTCTTTGTTCATAAACAATCTGTCTTGCTGGGTACGTAGTGTGATAGTCCTCATATTGTTTTTGGCACAAATGCGCACATGCACAACTGTTCAAAGCATCAGTGTAGACAGCAGTACGTAACACATTCACCTTACCTGTTGTTTTATTTTAAACGCTAGGTTTATTAATATGTTTCAAGTTCAATGTCAGGGTGTCTTCTGAATCGGTTTATGCAGACGTGGCACTAATAACGTCATTATTTTCTCGTCAATCTGTTGGTACACTAATTTACAGTTCTGTACTTGGTTTTATATACTTTTTGTTGTGGATGTTTACAACATTATTTTGGACGTTAAGCATTCTTGTGTAAAATAACCACGATCGGCAATACTCTATTAATCACAATTCATACCAAAACTTTTTTTTAGTTTTAATGTTTTGTGCGTGTTATGATAAATGTAGCTTTTTGTTTGCTTTATTTGTTTGTTGATGTTTCGTTTTCGTTGTTAATTTTCTTCTCAATGCAATGGTTTACTAAAAATCCGTTTTATTTGATTAAAATTTGTAGAACTTTCGATCAACCCACAATGTCCATCAATCCACCAAAACCATCGGGTCCATTTGGTCTCGATCCTAACGTTATCGCTGAAATTGAAAAAGATTGGATACGTGTGGATCAAATGAAACAATCAGATCCAGCACGCGTAGATATTTCATTGCTCTACGAACCAATAAAAATAATTCCAACTCGCGATGGTGTACGATATCCCCAAGAGAAATTCGAACAACTGATATCAAGATCTCGATATATGCAACCAGCAGCACCACCATCTGCTGGCCAACAGCCTTACAATGCATACAATCTAAGCCCACAACAGCAACAACCAATGATGTACAATCAACAGCGGTCATCGGCGAATAATTCTCCAAAGTAAGTTGGTAGTGGGTAGTAGTTGGTAGTTTTAGCTAATTTTTTTTTCTCATTTGCAGCTTGGCCGACACTCTACCTAAACTCGACCCGAATCTGATCAAGGTTATCAAATCAATAGCAAATCCAGATTCAATAACTGCCCGGGCGGCACTGAATGAGCTGACAGATATTATTGAATCTCCAGAAAAACAAGCGGTATTACGAGACTATGAAGAGATTTTCATACAAAGTGTTCTGGCACAATTTAAGGTACTCGTCCTAATTAATCACTCACAATTTTAACTACATAAGTTCTTTATAACATTTTGTAGAATCTCTCGCAACAACCACTGTCGGAGTCACTAATAATGTATCAACCTTTGCTATCGATAACCTATGCCTTTTTTAATTCCAAAAATCTGGGCAAGACACTAAGCATTCCCTGCTTGAAAAACATTATGTCCGTACTGCTTGGATTAATGGCCGATCAAAAACTGAATAACGGTGAGGATGGTCAGTATACGAAAGTGATAAATGGAATTTGTCTTAAAATTTTGGACAAGACAAATTTCACCAACTTAAATTGGTAAGTTAAGCTTGTTGTGTAACATTCCTTTGGCTTTATGTCACGGTGTCTATTGTTTTGTTTTTAGTGCCCTTATACGTCTTCTAAAGGAGACCTGTCCTAGTGCCGGCCTACCAAAGTTTACAGATCTCCTCATGAAATGTATTTGGCGTAATGTGAAGACAATGCCAGAACGATCGAATGAGCTGGACTACGATGCAGTGTTGTATGAAGTGCATGACTTTATGTTAGCATTGCCTAGCACATGGTGGCAACAGCGTCCATCTGATACCCCATTGCGAACTGTAAAGACGATTATCCATAACATGGCTAAAATCAAAGGCAATGCTATCCTTCAACACTTGAATAAAATTCCCATGCATTCAGAACTGCACGCTTACCTGATCAGGATTTTGAAGGTGAACTCCTAAACCATTGTGGTGGTTGTTTACAGTTTATTCAATGCGTTTTTATCTAGAACCTTCAGAAAGATGGCAACATCCCAGGCGCTTCACCACAACGCTCATCATCCGGCAAAGATATTCAAGCGAAAAGGATCTCAAATCATGCCCACGAGGCAATGTCGCAAATATTCAAATTGATTTCTGACAAAGAAACTAGTCAGCAGGGATTAATAAAGCTTTATGAATTCAAGGTGAGTTCGGAATAAAGAAGTGTGGAAAGACTTTTGTATAAAATGTAATTTATTTTAGGTTAAGAACCCAGAAATTGATGTGGTAACGTTCTTGAAAGGGGCTAGTCCCAGTTTCCAGAAATACATCGAAGATGGTCTAACTGAAATTGAGAGAACACAAGGACACACTCAAGCAACTACAAATGGTGACAATAAATTTGGTGAGTATAGCACAGAAGCTTAATAATTGTTTTAGTTGTGTATCGAGGTTTGTGATTTTGTTAAGGTTGTACCTTTCGTCTTGACGCCTTACCTGTTCAAAATACGAGATTGAAGAGATTACACGAGCCAACTTGTCCAGTACCCCTCGTGTTTTCTAACATTTTGAGGTAAAACTGGATCATTAGAGCTCCAAGCGATGAACGATATCTTAAACAGCTTTGTCTATGAAAAATGATGCGTCGTTAGCCTTTAACAGAATTCAATTCTATGACTTAGGTAGCGCTACAGTTTGGGGTGAATGTTGACCTCCCACTAAAAACCTCTTCAGATAAGCTTGAACTGCCTTTAGTTGCATTTAGGTTCCCTTTTCTTTGAATGCATCTCTTAACCATGAGAAGATTCTTCGGGCTGG
This sequence comes from Criorhina ranunculi, assembly GCA_951813785.1. NCBI lineage: Eukaryota > Metazoa > Arthropoda > Insecta > Diptera > Syrphidae > Criorhina > Criorhina ranunculi. Next base: position 87,627,118 of record OX638381.1, on the reverse strand, counting down.
AGCGCGATTCTTGGACATTTTTGATTCGTATATGTTCTCTTTTCAGCCCAATACTTTACCGTCCATGCCCTTGTTTTACCTTGTAGCGCTTGTAGACATGCCGCTTCTGTCATATTTTCCTCGTGAGTGGTTGTTAATCCAAATAATTACAAAGACCATTGGTACAGGACCTCATTCACAATCAAAAATGCTTTCAGCAACGAGCAGATATGTGTTTAGTCGTTAAAATACTTTTCTTTTATAAATAGATTCAAATTTCCATCAAGCATCGACTGGCAGTCATTTTACCATGAGTGGAGGAGACAAGACTGATCCAGATTTTTGGATGGACCGACTTAATCATCTGAGAGCCAAAGCCAACCTTGGTCCACATCGCAGTCCGGAAATGGGTGGACACATGATGGACAACAAAGTTGCCGATGAAAATCTAAATTTGAATCAAATATCACAAAAAGTCTCACTCATTCGAAAGGATGTAAGTACAAAAAAAAAATAAAAAATCATTTATCCACTTGTACCTTATTTGAATATTTTCTTTTTTAAGAAACCTGAACTTTCTCCAAATCGCCTGCAACACATCCAAGCAAAGTTGGCCCAAATTAAACAGCAACGACAAAGTTAAATAAATCAGCCAACCTCTCACAAAAGGATTGCACTCAAACGAATGTGACAGCAAACAACACCCCAATAAAATAAGTCAAAAAAGAGTATATAAATGAAAATGTTTAGTATAGCTACAGGAAAACAGATGAAACATACACATACCTACATAAATAATACAAAAAAAAACCTAACCTGCGGATATTTATTACTACAATTAGTTTGTTTGTACACAAATGAGAACTCTTTCCAAATCTATAAATATCAATGCAAAGCAAGGTTCCGTTACTGGTTTAATGATTTTTCTTTTTTATATATTTCATTAATTTTTTTTTCTGTTTAAATTACGTTTTAAATATTTATTAGCAGTTTGTTAAACAATATACATATATTAAAAGAACATAATGCAAAACTAACTTCTTGCATGTTAACCTTTCGCGTTACCACACAATGCAGAGGAATACGCATCCATCCATCTCAACTCCCATACATATTACATACTCTATATAGTATTTGTTAATTTGTTTGAGTAGGTAAAAAAAAACACGTACACGTTTTTAATTGTTAAATTCTTTAATTTATATCAAATTAAACTTATAATTCCAATTTCAATTAATAAATATATAAATTATTATTCTTTTTTATTAACAAATCATTTCATTTCATCCAATTAAACAAAAACTGATAATCATTATATAAATTCATATAGATATATAGAGAAAAACAAATCAATTTTTACTTATTTTATTTGTTTATACGCATAGTTTTGCTAATGTCCTTATTGTTTGCTCAACGAGGAGCACATTATTTTGCAAATGAGAATAAATTTTAGATAAACAATGCTCTCTTAAACAATTTTTTCTTTTGTAATTGTTAAGATTTTATTTCTTATATGTTTCGCTGGTTTATTTTTTATTATTAAGTTACTAAAACAATAAATAAATTCAAAGATATTTTGTTGAGTTTTTTCTTGTGAACTTAGAAAGATTGCTCGCTCTTAGTGCTTAGTTAATAGTTTCTTACTGCGATTGGTTGCTCTCATAGTTGGCATGTTTAAGAATTAATTTATTTCGGCATGTTTTTTTGGGTATAAAACAATTTTGCATTTGGTTTTGTTCATGAGAAAGTGCGTTTTTTAAGGCTATGAATGGAATGCGAGTTGGAAAGAAACACTTTAAGCGGATATTGGGTCGTATGCGAAAAGTTTTGACTCTGACAATGATGGAACTGTGCTACTGAAAACGAAAGGCCCCATACATGGCGCAATCAAGGTGGATGTGATGTGACCGAATTGATGTGATGATTGCATCAACGATTCGATAATCACATTAGTTTCATATTTGATTTTCGAATTATTGAGGCAAGCGTAAAACAGTTTTTGAATTTTTCATCATTGGATGTCGTCATGCATATGATGTTTTCGAAATCGGCCGACTTCATATGGGGCTACGTGAACAATTGTGCATGCCGCTTTGTTTCTTGGATAATTCTCGGACCGTCACGACAACTGCTATAACTTCCACTTGTAATACGCTACTGCGGTTCGAAAGTCTTACTAACCGGATATTGTCAGATTCTAGCAAGTAGATCCCGGAGCCAACTCATTCTTAGGTTTTTGATTTCTTAGACTGAATTCAGGAGATCAAGTAGTCTGCGTCTGCGTTGGTAGTTTGGTCCCACTTCCGATCTAGCGTTGGCCTATATTCTCCTCTGCAGAAATAGTTTTTTTTTTCAACGCTGGGCACCTTTCGTGGTTGTTTCCTTTGTGTAAAGTTCTATTGGAATCAGTGCGAGTTTAACTTCAAGGGCTGTACTTGAAGTAGTTCTAAGGGCGCCAGTGGAGCCAATGCATGCTAGTCGCTTGATCTTGATAAATGCAATGAGATTTGGGAGCTTCTCTGCCCTAGACAATGCCTGTATGCATTTAATGATCGATTACTGGCTTAGATGTCCTATTTTTAATAAACATTTTATTGCACGCGTAAAAGGCGATTGACGATTTCGTTATTCTTTCTGAGGTGGTGTCTTTCCATGTCCATGTTTTCGGTTATGAATACACCTTAGGTATCTCGTCTTTCCTGAGACTTGGAGCTGGGTTTTATCGGGTGTTAAGGACCCGAACGTTGGTATCGTTCTTTAATTTGTGAAAAGAACTATCTCCGTTTTTTTTTTTGGGGCTTGACGTTCTGTCCATAACTTTTTCTTTAGGGTATTTAGGGCCAACTGTAGTAGTTAGGTGATGGTAGTCACTGGCCTGAATAACCAACCACTCGGATCCCACTCGTGGCGTTTCCCTTGACGTCAAGACATGTACTTGGCGGCCTCACTGTTCTGAACTTATATACACATGTGTGTCTTATTTTGAGCATGCACTCCACCTAGTGTGAGAGCATGGAGTTTATGTTGACTTGGTCCAGTGCTTGTCTTATTGCTTCAGATTTCACATTATTGAACGCTCCTTCTATGTCCAAAGAGACCGCTAGGTTGAACTTAATGACATTCCGCTTTTCAAGTTAAAACTTATGTTATTATATGCAAGGAATTATAACGAACAGAAAACAAACATTTTAAATAAAAATTTCTTTTGTGCATTTGCTATACAAAATTCTCAGTTCCTTACAAAATATAAAAATTTGGTGCTTTTTAAGGTTTTCGGGTTACTATTTATAATTTATATTAAATATGATTTTATGTAAAGAAAAAAGAAAAACAGTTTCGTCTATATAAATACGTACAGGTAATTTTTAACCAAGAAAAAAGAAAAATTAACAAAATGAAATGATATAAAATGTTTTATAGAATAAGTGGATATAATCGAAAGCATACATGCATACATATATATATTTATTTACTTAATTATTATAACTAAAAAAAAACAAAACAAAATGATGATGAAAAGGAAAATCACACAAAAAAAAATGTCCTAACGTAGTTGAAATTTATTACAATCGTATTCACTATTAATGAGTAATCTGTAAGAAAACATATTTTATTATTAAAGGATTATTGATTAATTCTTTATATAAATATAAATTGATTAAACATGGCAGACAAAAATACATTTATTAACAATAAAAGAACATGTAAGGATATGTTTTATTGGAATTACTAGACTAGTTTTGATGTTCGAAAGCTTTGCATAGCAAATATGATATTCCAGCTTAGACAAGGCCAATTTTGATGTACACTTTGTAGCCAGCTTAATGCTTCCAAATTGTGTTCTGTCCTCCCTGTAGTCGAGAGCTTCGAATTCTTTTTTGCACCTTAATAGTTGCTGGAGTACTTAGAGGTTTCATCATTCACAAATCCGTTGGTCCAGATGGTATTCCAACGACAGTTCTGAAGAGATGTTCTTCCACGCTGGCAAATCAGCTCACGTCTGGTTCACTAAGAACTGTGCTGTACATAAGGTATCAACATTTCATCCGCAATATGCGTGGTGCTTCGAATGCTCAACAGCTTGCTCTTAAGCTACTTTCGGACCAACTGTCAAATATGGGGATAGTTCCCTAATACAGCACGAATGTGGAATGATCTACGTAGCACTGAGTTCCCTTTGCACTACAAGCCGCAAGCATTTAAAACAGACGTGCATCGGTATCTCCTTCGTCTCTCTTCTAGTTTTCCTAATACGTGGCATGAAAAGATGTAGCCGTCCTTCAATTGGGTCGAAACTTGACAACTGCAGCAGTTACATGGAGTGTAGCGATCTGCTTGGCCCGTTTGCCAGTAGAGACGCATACGGCCAAATTTGGTTGACCCTTCAACACACATTGCCAAAGTAGTAATGAAGAAAATGAAGAGGAAACCATTTTCCACTTCATGTGTGGAAGTCAGGTACTATCCATAGCTAGACGTCCACTGGTTGAATTTGAGAATCTGTAACACCCTTTACATTTTACAATATTAGATACACCATGTAACGTGAGAAGTGATTTACAAAACGGCGCCAATAAGCTCACGATTTTCTTGACCGTATCTTCTCAAACTACCTACCTACTTAGAATAAGGCAATCGAAAGACTAGGTGCTAAGTGGATCAAATGGAGGATTCTCAACGTCTTTCAGAAATCTGCGAAATCTTTGCTGGCCCTCAGCAGGAAAAACTGTAATTTTCTCTTGAAGCTTAGAATGCCATTTAAGGAACAACACAATAATCCTCAACAAAGCATAATTCATCTATTTAATAATTAAAACTACGTCATGCATAACAAAAAACAACACACTCAGCTAAGTTAAAACAGTTTTTTTTTTAAGCAGCCACCATAATCTCCGGATTCGCTTCCTTCTCTTCATTTCCTCCATTCGCTTCAATATCTTCGTTTTCAACTTCAGAGCTCTTATGTCCACCAAATCGTATTGACACCATAGTTACACGTATCGCAGCCTTAAACATAACTCTGGCCTTCATTTTGGCCAACTTAATCTTCCAAGTCTCATCACGGGATGGCAATCCGTTTAAGTAGTCTGACATTGCCTCTTTGGTTGGATCAACAATAGCCAAAACTGACATACATCCGTCTACAGTTCCCAGAACCAAACATTGTCCATCTTTGGTGCTTTTAATTGCCGTCAATTCAGCCTGAAGGCGGTAGTTAGCAATCATTTCAGTGTCTCCGGTTCGAAAAACTCGAATGGTCTTGCGACCACTGTGATAGTAGCAGACATACTCGTCATTCTCTGTAAACAGACAGATGACTGAGAAAACGCCTTCTGCAACTTTAGGAATAAAGGTTTTCACGGTTGTTCCCTTGCGAAGTTCGAGGAGTTCTAAGCCTCCTCTAGTTGGAGCGTAAAGACCAAACTTTCCATCTTTTGTGATGTTGCCACCCCATTTGGGAATGGAGCGGATGTGCTTTTTGCTTTTTATGTCCATGATGCTGCCCTTTTCGCTACTAATCACAGCAACTTGCTGGACCTTATGTGGCATTGGAACAAGCGATATGACCTCCTACAGAAAAAAAGGCATCAAAGGGGGGTTAACTAAAGTTTCAAGTGTACCAGTACCTTTACGGAACAGCCCCTGAGTAGAATTTTTGAAATGTGACTACCAGTTGTGGCATTGTAGACTGCTATGCAATCCTTATTAGACTTGTCCACAGTACAAACGATAATATGAGCTGCATCCGCTGAAATGACAGACTGTCGAAACGGCAGTCCAGGGATCATCCGAACTGGAAACTCAAAGCGAAACAGAATGTGGCCGTCTGGAACTGATCTCATTGTAGTGATAGCTGTCAGTCGGTTTGCATCATCGCCTCCAGCGTCTTTTTGATTTATATTCGGACACGACACAGTCATAACCTTAGCACCGTCCTCAAGAAAGGTTATCTGTTGAATTCCAGGCTGATCATCACGGAATATAACCTGCTCGGAAACTCTATTCCAGACAAGAAACTTCCCCGTCTCCGAAGATATGACGTACTTTCCATCAGGCGTAATCTCAGCGTGAGTTACAATAGCCCCCAGTGGACTGTCGGCCAACTTAGTCAAGAGCCGACCAGATCGTGTTTCCCAAACCCCGACACAGCTTCGGGTGACCGTAACAGCCAAATCCACTAGAGATAAACTGAAAGCAAAGATGAGTATGGATGTGACAGTAACAGGCGTGCCTTACCTTATATTGTCGATCTGCAGTTCATGCCTGTCAATGACGTGGACCTTCTCGAAAATATTGTTAATATTCCACACCTTGACCGATCTATCTATGGACGATGTGATGACACTGTTCCAGCTGCCAATGGTCAATGCTTCCAGTTGAATGATTCTTCCAAAATGAGCGTCCAAAACTTTTGCCAACTGTTTCGTTTGCAAGCACCAAACGTAGAGATTCTTCCTGACTCCAGCCACGGCATAGTTTAGAAGAGAACTCACCATGATCGAGTTCGATTGCATCATTTTGGTTGCAATGTTGCGTACCCCATGTGGTAGCGCTAAATATATGGCATTCTTACCAATTCTTGTTTCGTCTTCGGCGAAGTCCCATAAAACGAAACCCTTTCCTGCGGTTCCGAGCAACATGCGGTCATACTGATCCAAACGAAGTTGCAGAAGCATTTCTTTGTCGTCGTTTTCAAAGCGCGGAAGGTGTTCCTTCAAACTCCAGGCAATTGTACCCGCGTTGGCGGGATCCGATTCAAATTCAAAAATGCTGACCTATTTAAGGAGTGGCTTAAAAGTGATAGAATTTTCAGTAAGTGAAGCCTACTTGATAGTTATCCTGTGTAGCACAACAATAGATGCGGTTCCGTGGTTTATTGATCGCCATTGCACTGTGAAAGAGCATCGGATCGCTCAGGCTTTCTCCTCTGGCAGAGTCCAATCGTAAGCGTGTCTCACTTATGTTTCCACTCCAGTAAATGATATTGTAGTCATCAGTTGTGTGGAATTCCATATCTACGAGAAACAGATCTCAAGTAAAACCGTCCTAAACACATACTCAAGGTAAGTACTTAAGATTTCCCAATCGGAGGCATTACTTGGTGCCGAGAAGTGCTTGACCAGATTGCCTCTCATATCGAAACGGACCCACTTCAGTTTGGTGTTCACAAAAAGGCTATCAAGAGGAGAAATAAATTTAAGTCAAGTTTGTGAAAAAATGGCCTTCAAGCTGTTACCTGTGATTCAACAAGAATAAGCCCGTAACTTGGTCACGCTCTTCGAAAGGATTTTCGATAACAACAAACTCACTCGACAACATGTTCAACAGAACAGTTTGATTGTTGTTGGAGTATGCAGCAGCCCATTTGTTGTCCGGGCTCAAGACCAATTGCTGCATAATTCCTTCTATACCGGGATTGACATCTCGGGTTAGATCTGATGTGGATAAATCGAACGTGATGAAGTGTGTCGAAATGGAGACCATGTATCGGAAATCACTTGTGAGGCAGAATGCAAACACTGCGAATTGATGACCCTCCAGGGAATACTGGGAAACAGAAAAGGAATATCATTATTTACTGCTGAATGTCTTATAACTTAGGCCACCTTCAATGGTCCACCTGGAGTATGCAAGCAGTGGTTGACTGGAATCAGCGAGCAATCCTTTGGTCCACATCGATCACAAGCCCTCAGAAGCATCTTAATATTCGCGTTTCCTCCTATCTCGGGCAGCAAACGACCCACCAATTGTGGAGCCAACATGTTGGGATATAGAGCCAAAATGGCACCGCCCAAGCGCAAAGCATCCGCCACCAGCATAAGCTCACGTCTCGCCTCCTTATCTTCTGTGTTTGACGAGGCATCTTCAAAATCTGCCAGAACGGCTTGCAAAGGACAACTGGACAGTTTGGCGTGAAGCCATTCGTAGTTGAACAGTACGTGGGCAAAGAGATCTTTGAAACGACGCGAACGGACAAAGTGAAAGGGAAGTTCACCAAACTACAAAACACAAACACCGTCTTATAACAATATGTCTTCTTCAGACGTGTTCCCTACCTTTCTCAAGTTGTAGCGAGTAACCGAGCCATCCTTGCTTGAAAACATAAGCGGTTGAACAGGTACCTTACGATCAGCTGATCCTTCCTTATCGGTCAAGTTGAATCTACAAATAAAGAAAAGGAATGAGTCCCTGTGAAAGTCTAAGCCCAGCTTAGCCACAATTGAACCTATGTCTTTGAATTTCTGTAAACTTGAAAGGCTTTGGAACTCCTCCGCCCCAAATACCCAAGTAGTAGTCCGCAATCATGGAATGGAAATACATCGCCATATTCATGTTCTTGAAGTACCTCTCCTTGGCAGTGTCCCTAAACTGCCTGTGGTACCAGTTCATCACGTTAACTCCATCGGCTTCTCGCTCACTCAGATAGTTGGGCAGATCATTTCGAATACGTGTCCACAACAGTGGAGGAATCCTTCTCACCGGTGGCAAATGGTACTGATAGACGTCATCCAACACTTTGTCATCTAACGAGATCAAGTCTTCCAATTCACTTTCAGACAGTCCCGACTTGGCAGCTGTAATGTAAGCCAAAGCATGGAACACCAAAATCCTGCCATGCTGCTTCTCAATCCTCTCGAACAACATCATAATCGAATCCATCACGGTCGACGCTAAGTGGGTCTCCTGTGGACGAGTATAGCTCCGCCAACGGCATATCTCAGCAAAGACCAGCTTCACAAATATTGGAAGCGAACATTTGCTGATGGCATTTGCCACCAAGCGCCACTGATAGTTATTCAAATCCCGACAAGCTGTCTTCATCCACATTTTGATGACATTCATAGCCAGATCCTCTCCCAAGGCTGTGACTTCTATGAAATTCTCCTCGACGTCGATCATTTTACAAAGGACATGGTATTCTTGAGAAACTGTCGGGTTAGACTCTTCATTCGCGCAAGAGATTATGATCTGCAAAAGAGACTTCGAAGCTTGTACCAAAAGAATGATGACGATCGGTAGGCTGTCGCACGACTTAGATGAAAATGATATATTTACAATGTATGCGTGCAGATCAGTATTGGGCACCTTTGCTGTTTTAACACGGCACAAGCCAGGCAAATGGAAACTTACGCTTATCTCGGAGTACGAGTATGCTTATGACGATGAATATTATTTACAAATGGAAGAGTTCGATTTATATGTATGTAAATGTAAGCTATGTCTGATACGTAAAGAGTGAAGGGCTGACGATGATTTGTAAACTAGATGAATTTGTCCATTTGTTATTTCAAAACTATCAAATATACTAAGTATAAGTCTAAGAGGACAACTGCGAGTCTTCTCGAAACCAGAAGATTCTTTCAACTTCAGGAAGCAAATATAAAAAACTCACCACCGCGAGGCCCAATTTCCCAGCAGCCGTATACTATTACGCTTTAAGGGAACACCCAGAAATAGAACACGACAGGTGTGTAGGTGTAATATAGGTCATAGGATACCCAAGGCGATAGTAAAGTTAATTGTTAATCTACGGAAGGCCAACAGTTCTACAATGGGTGACAAGAAAAAGAAGGGACGACGACCTAGTTCATAGGGCTAGAACGCTTCTCAGATACGTCGTCTTAGAAGAGATATGAAAACATGTGGAAACCAGTACATCTGAGTTCTCGCACGAAGTCTTAAAGTTGAGGATCGACAAGGTTTACAGCTTGATTCAGCTTCACTAAAAACAATCACACACACACTCTGTTAGGTTGCAGGTCACAGCTACATTTTAGGGAACTGAGCGGCTAACAAATTAGACAGACAAGGTTTTCAAGGTACACTAGGAAGCCCGACTTGTTGTTTGACTTTGATAGATGGCAACATATTGACGATTTTAACAATATTAGGCTAATCTGGCCTGTCCTCAATCCAAAGAGAGATCAGATCTCGATACTTACTGACGTCCTAACAGGACACTACACCCTTACATGCTCAACGTTTGGGTGTTGTATGTAACGATTTTTTGTAGGAGCTACAGAGTCGAGGAAGAGGAGGCACATCTTTTGTACGTGCCCCGCCTTTGCAAACATTAGGAAAACCACCTTAGGCGACTACTTCTTGAACAATCTAAATAATCTGAAGACCCTCAGCATGGAAAGCTAAGGAAGTCTAAATGGTTTCGGGAGTAGACGGGGGTCACATTTGACATACTTTTGGTTTAGTTGAACCTCTTCTCAGAGGAATACTTCAAACTAACTAAGTAAAAACAGGTTAAAAAGAAGCTTTTTTGTTACATGAAATTGTGAACTTGAAGAAAACTGCAGTAAGGTAGCCCAGGGCCCCTACTCTGTATTGCGATTCTAAAGTTCGGATCGTTCGAAAGTAAACATTTTGTATGGGCAATTTGAAACGCAATTCATAAAATCCATACAAAATTTCCGCATTCGAACGATCCGAACTTTAGAATCGCAATACAGAGTAGGGGCCCAGAAAAGGGTAGAATTTGTAGATTTCCTTGAGCAACTACTTACTTTTAATTTTATTTTAAAACACGTAAACTGCTAAGGCAAGTAGATACCGTTGTTTGCAGACTAAAACCTCATAAGAGAAAGCTTGAAAACGCAGTAAAAAACGATAGGGTGTACTATAAAAAAAAAGCTGAGCAACACATACGATGCCTAAGTTCTGTATACCTGCAAACACCAAAACAATCCATTCACATCTTTGTACATATTTACAATAATTTATCAGCCGATATAAGGGCCTTTAATTTTTTAATAATTCTAGGAACTCTCATGCACATGCAAACAAATTCTATCAAAAAGGCTTCTGAATTCGAAATCCGTCTTATTGGATGTTTTTTGCCTTCATTTAGCACAAATTTCCACTAGTCTTACCTTACAATGGGGTGGCAATCTGGTTGGTATCCAGGAAACTTTATTCGCATCTTGTGTACCAGTTAATTGATCCACGGAATCAAGGTACAATGTTAAAGGTTGTGTGGGACTTGCATAAGTTAACAATTGCTTAAAATGTGCTGTTAAAGGTACTAAATCGTCGGGAATATTCTCAAAGGGTAACATGTAGTTATATGATATCTATAATTAGAATTTTAATTATTTATTAAGTAGAAAATGTACAATATATCTTTCGATATACTTTGTATCTTTATACGGTACTCACTTGTTGACAAATGGATATCAAAGTTGGAGTTAATGCACTCGAATCGGGTGTTGTACCTAAGAATCTTATTACATTTAACGGTCTCTTACTGACAAACCAATCGCTGGCAACTAATGAGGCACTCTTGGCCAATAGCGATGTCTTGCCGCAACCTCCTTCGCCATAAAGGACAAGTGGCTTATCTGAATCCCCCAGCATATAGCGCTTGATATGTTCGAGATTTTCCTCACGACCATAGAATACTTTTACCGAATTATTACAAGCGTGCAAATGCTGAAGGATCTCAGTTACTATTTGCCCCTGTGCACTGGAGTCTTCTTTGCGCATCGCTCGATCTACCAGCTTTACGATGTTCTTATAGAAATGTGATATAAAATGATTAAGATACTCTTCGTGAGTTTCAATGTCGAGACCTTCACGACCAATCCATTCTACTGTATACCTAGACAAATAAAAAAAAAATCGAACTTTCAAAAAGAACCCTTGTCGGGGTTGGCTTGTAGCTACTTTTGCATGTTGCTGTTCTCGATTTTGTTTGGAAGTCTTTCATCACGTAGATTAGCTAGAAGCTTTGAAGATTCAGTGTCAAGACTTCGGTTAATAATGTCCACAAAGAGAGATGCTTTCTTAAGGTTTTGAAGGTTAATATTGTTGATGTAGCGAACGTAAGCAAGACAATGATTTTTAGTATTTTTAACGTCCAGTATTCCGTTGATGACCTCACGTTCGGTTACTAAAACAGCTTGTGTAAGGACTAACCAAACGTAATTCATATGAGCATACTCTACCTGACATAAAGTAGTTATGTGTAGTTTCCTTGTCCATTTGACCATTGGTGTTCAAAGATTGAGCTGCCTTTCGCAGAAGCTTTTGCATTTTGTTTAAAGTATCCCACCAAACAGCTTGATCTTCAGCTTGTAGTTTCGGAACCCTCTACATAAAAAGGTGCTTAATATCATTGCTTTCAGGCTAGTGTTAAACAATACCTTATTGTTAAAGTTGATGAGAATAGAAGAAATAGGTTGTAGTACGGAAATTGGTGGTACAGCATTGCTGTCTTTTTTATACCAAAGATCGAGTAGCATGCCATCTATTCCCATAGACGTTAGCTCATCTCTAAAATATCAAACATTTCTTTATGAATTTGATTGAGGTTCTTATGGGTTTTTACCTTAATAACTGCAGTTCCGACGATACAATATACGTTGGAATAGGCCTGTAACCATACTTTTGACCAAGGAACACAACAAAATTTGGTCCCATCGATAAACGTTGACAATTGGCGATCTCTCGCATGCACAGCTCAGTTGTCATATGATCGTCTGTTGCTTCATCTCGAACTCCCCAACGCATGTCGACAACCTTTAAATGCAAATAATAAGACGGTTTTGTCTGGTAGAGCTGGAGGAATTCCTAGGATGGTGGGAGATGTTCAAAATAAAACCAATTGAAATGGAACGAATACCGGTTTGGCAACGATAGAGTTCTGCAACGAACGATTTATTCTTTATTAGAGGTTAGATTCCTCCGAAATGGTGGAAGCTGGGCATAAGACAAGGCACTTCCATTCGCCGGCATGAACATTTTACAAATTTGGTATCGGGTACAGCTGTACGACACCAACGACGGAACAAGGTAGTGTAACTTCACAGGCGACATTCCCGAAGTTACTGTGTCCGGAACTTGTAGTCGATCTTAGATTAAATCTGCTGTTGATGCGTGACTTGCGATCTGAAGGATCCTTCTTTGTGTTGTTTTAAGCCATAAACTCCTTTTGAAAGATTTGTGCAAAAGTTTGCTTATAAAATAAGCTCTAGGCTCTCTGAATCTTTAATTGATAAAGTTGTAGAGTCTATAGGCCAAATCTTCATATTGCGGCAAATCCTGGAAAAGATCAAGGAGCTTACTCAGGACCTTTTGATGGACTTCAAAGCCGCATGCGTCTTAATTCTAACGCATTCGGTTGTGTCGCGCCACACTCGAGAATTCGAAATGCACCATGGAGATAGGAAACAGAACCTCTGAAGTATTTCAAATATGCACCGAGTTTCGGCAAGCAGACGCGCTTGTCCCCTGATTTCTTCAATCTTGTGCTGGAGCATTAACAGAAGGCACTATATTTAATAAATTCGTCTAGCTGCTGGGGTATATAGACGATGTCAATATAATGAATTATTGAAGCTTTGAAGATGGAGGATGAGACAAAGTATATGCTGTCATTTAAATAGGATCCGTTAGCACAGTCTAGAATGGAATGTGACAATCGACAGAAAAGAAGTTTATCTACCTTGAGGCAAATATAAACTACACAAGTGATACCCTGATGGCGATTCGACGAAAGATAACCTTAGGCAACCGCTGCTACTTCGGTTTGTCCAAACAGCCAGGATCAAAACTCTAAACTTGAAGGGCCAAAATCACGCTCTACAAAACTTTGATCGCGCCAGTCTTGCTTTAAGAAGCTGAAGCTAGACGATAAGTTACACAAATCTTGGAATCCTTCAAAAGAAATATTCCACTTCGTTCTGTCTGCGAGGAAGGCGAAAGGAGGAGAAGATACAACCTCGAACTCTATGAGCTGTATAAAGATGTGGATGTAGTCCGGAAAGCAAAAATCCATCGACTGCACTGGTTTGGCCACATCCAGCTAGGATGGTCTTCGAATTCCAAATGGTTCAAGAAAAAAATTGAGACCGAATCTCCATCTTAAAGATCAAGCAATCGTAAACTGGAAGCCGCGAGCCCGAGGCCTGAAGGATGGAATGCAAAGTTAGTTCAGTCTCTGACCCTTTTAGAATCGCTGGCCTGATAAGTAAGTAGGAATCTTTAATTTCTGTTCTAAAACATAAGTGTATGCTACTGATTACCAAAAATAACAAGCCTGCGTTAAATTACACGTTTACAGAGTTATTCAAAAAAAAAAAAACACATGCTCTAACAGCTACTTAACATAATGAGATACAATTTCCACATTCATCTAATAAGCAGTTCTAACACTAAACTTTGTCGGCGGCCTGATTAATTCATAACTCGTCGTCACCATTACCCGCTTCCTCCTTGGTAGTCTTCTTGAATTTATTCACCTAGTCTTGTGACGGATTGTGTTAGCTATTCAAACTTTTTTGTTTCCTTTATTTTGGAAAAAAAAAAATTACATTAAGTTTATTATGCTGCGTTTTTATGAACTCCTCACACGAACAAGTGACTAAAGGACTTTTTCATGTAAATGTCTTAGAACTGCTGAATGCGATGTTCATTTCATGGTCTACAAACAAAAAATAGAGGAACTTCCTGGCGTGTCATATGGACATATTTTGCTAATGGAACTCGTGCTTGTATAGAGAAAATTACTAAAGTTTATGCAGACGAAACGCAGACACAGGCTGGAATCTACTGTTGCAGGGGTCATTTGTTCACATATCACATATTTATGGTTTGGATATTATGCAGTGGAATTTATGGAACGACAGATAGTTCCGAGTTTTGACTTCTTTTGCTTGAATATTACTTTCGAGGGGTGTTCCCGATAAACAAATTGTCTCCCTCCAAGTTTCTGAGAAGTCATGGAAACCAATTACAGGTCGTCACCTATTTTCTCGAGGCATTCAAATCAATTTACATACCTACTTGCGAGTGAAAAATGAATGTGCCGGCTAATCTTAACCAAACTTCTCTATAAGGATGATTGAGAAGTTCAATTCCAACATTTCATTTAGAGGGACAACCCTCATCCTCTTTCGGCAAATTTTAAGTAACCATCACTGCTTACAGGCCTTAAGGTATACACAGCAAGGGTTTGAGGTTCCAATGCTCATTGGGTTTGAATGCTTTATGTTAATATAGAACAACGCGTCGAGTTTAGGAGTCCGTTTTATCTTTTATCTGCTTTTACGGACGATTATTGAAACCGAGGCTGGCAGAGTAGGCGAAGACAAAGCCCCTAAACCTTTTGAACTCGAACATCCAGGGATAGCTTTATTTATCTAGGCTACCCATCCACAATCCACGCCAAACAGTAATAGGTACAATGGACGCTCCAAGATATCTAGATATCTGAGCTGAGACCCATAATTAAGGTCCACTAATGCTTCCAAATCACAATCCACACCAAACAGTAACCGGTGCAATGGACGCTCCAAGATATCTAGATATCTGAGCTGAGACCCACAAGTAAGGTCCACTAATGCTTCCAATCCACAATCCACACCAAATCGTAACGGGTGCAATGGACCCTGTAAGATCTCTAGTAGATTGTTTTCAACGCTTTTAGAAAGGCGTTCAGCCAAAAATGGGACTCGTCCCTGAAAATGACTTCGAGTTACTGTAAAGCCTAGCTAGAGAAGCTACGAAGCAACAAATGGTGGTTTATCTTGAGCTTTTGTATTAACTGAATCCCAAACGAGTGGAGGCCCAAATCTTGTGAAGGTCTATGAAAAGCTTGAAGTTTGACTATTATGCATACTTTTGCGGACGAAAGAATTAAAACATCTCTATTGGGAAATTCTTGACCATCAGATCACCATTCAGCTTAAACTTGATCGAATTCATACTGCCAGCTGTTAAGGCGTTGAGTGAGAAGAATTTTGCCTTTTAAGACACAAATACAGTTAGCCATCTACTCGAACAGAGATCAGAAGAGTGGGATAGCTGAAAAATCACACATCGTTATGCTAGAGCCAGCATTTTGTCACAAGCTTTAAGTTGTTAAATAAACACAACTCTTGAAACAAACATAACGCCTTCCCAACCTCCTTTGAATCCAAGTTAAATGATCAAAAAATCAAATTCAAAACATCTTACCTGAAACTCTAGTCCATGTTTTTCACGACAATAATCCTTAATTCTAGGATAACACTTTGCCATTAAAGTGTTTCTCTCCATTGTTGTGTCTAAATAAAATTTAGATTACATAACAATAAAGTTTTGTTTTTTTGTTTTTTTTTTTACCTGTAAATGTAGAACTTGTAAAAATTCGTACAATTTTTGAACTCACTGGTGGCAGAGACTCCAGTGAGCCAGCAAATATCAAATCAATTGTTCTGTCGTCCATTTTTTTAGAAAATTAATCTCAATTTCACCACGAGGTGTCCTTCAAAAAGGACACTTGCCAGATAATCTTATCTACTTTCAAAAGTTTCGATATTTACGTTTGAAATTCTGAAATTAAACTGAATGCGAAGTATTCTAGTCGAATCCTTTTTTACATCGTAAATTTGAGGTATTTTTTGTTTGATCGATAGGGATTTTTTTCGAAAGGATTTTTGTTTTTTTGTTTGACTTCTCAAACCTAATAGTTGTCGTCAGCTGGAATTGTTTATGTTTTGAAATTGTGTGGGATTTTTTATTATGAATTTCTTTTTGCTTTGTAAATAAACGAACTTGTTGATACTTGGTTTATAATTTTGCTTGGGTGTTTGTGTTTGTAGAGGATATCCGGGTTCCAACAAGTCTGTAAACATTTATAGTGTCGGTTGTCAGGAGAGGCATTGAATGGCTCAAGTGCAAAGGTACATGGTGACGTGTCCTGAAGCGAAGGTCAAGGTGTATTGAGTAAACTATTTTCAGTGTTGCGTGTTTCCAAAACTAGGTTGTGAATGAATGAGTTTGAGTAAGTTAAGGATTGAACATTGATTGGGAAGTTTCAACAGTTTTGACAATGACCGACATTGGTGAGTTACACGACATAAGATGATTTACATATAATTTTAAGTAGATACAAATTGTGTAGTGGAAAAGGGATGTAAAAAGTAAAAAGGGCACTTAAAGTCAAAGACATGAACACTTAAAATGTAAAGTTCCGTATTGGGTTTCCTCACCAACTGCTTAAGAGACTAGAGAGTTTCCAGAAGCAGCACTTCCATCAGCTGCTGAATATGTAACAAACAGAGAGTGGTAGAGCAGCCAGAAACCTCAAATTCAATGGATGATAAAGTCCCACTTTCCAGTTTGAAAGAGATTGACTAAGGAATTATAGGTAAGATTCGGTATGTGGGCCAGGTGACGATGAGTTTTTCTGCGCTACACTCAGATCTCCATAGACTTATTGTGAAACCCATGAGGGAAAAAGATCTTGCTGCGTTTATCGGATAATTCTCCAAGGCCTTCAAGAAGAAGTGTCAAGACATTTGTTTCTTAGGTAGTAGTGGACTGGGCGGTGACACGGAAAGTGGGTTGTATCCTTATGAACTCTCTCATCGTCATATCCTCCACACAGATCACCAATTGTCTCATACGCCACCAGGTTAGACATTCATCGTCGTAGTTGCATTGCAACAAAACAAAAGAAAAGGAAACCTTTTTCCTGTAACAGCCCGGGACTAGCTAGAATCAGACATTGCCCATTTGGCAAGCATTTCAAAGGAATTGTCAAGGATTTCTAACATACAATTTTACATTATTAATTTTTCTCAATTCCAGAGGATGGATTTGAAAACTACCCCGCCTAGTAACATTCATCAACAACCAGGTCACGTCGGTTCTGGTATCTAAAGTACGCACTAGCGCTACTTGTGTTTCTGATAGAACATACCAGACAGTCACCTCTATTAACTAAACAAATTACAAGGAAATAACAATATACTTTCTAAAACGAACTTGGGTATACATTGCATACATGAAATATTGGCGGAAACGATTCGTGATCTGATGTTTCCTTAATTCTAATAAGGAGACTTAAGAATTCCCAGTCAACATATCGGCATACATACTCGTATGTATGTACATCAATAACCAGGTCCCTATCGTCAACATACAGACTCTGCGCGTTATAAACAATCATCAGGAAAGGTCCCCATCGACATTCTAGCAGGCAAGATGTTTGGGATATATAAAAGAGGGCAATACGACGCCAATGGTATCAAAATTATTAAAATTGAAGAGAAGGCAGCGTCAGCAACTACGTGCGGCCAATATAACAAAATGCAGATGGTCATAACGACAATCCAAGATTGGATAAGTCGAAAGCATAAAGACTGCAACTACCATCTCAGTCTAGGAAGGGCTACTGGAAATATCTCTACCGATCTGCACGCAACAGCTCACCCTTCTACCCGGAATTTTGAAGATGAAGATACAGAGAACGCAGTATATTATTACATACGCTCTCACGGCATGGAGAATTACTTTGTTCAGTCCGTCGGAAGGGAATTGGATGGCAATATGTATAATAATTTCGTAACGACCTTTCAAAAATAAGATCTTTTGCAGTTCTTGTCTGGTTAGGGCGGTTATCGGAAGTATACTCACCGAATTGGATACGGCGGATCACCCTTCTGACCGGAATAATGAAGATGAATATACGGAGCACGCAGTATTTTATTACATATTATGCTCTCACGGCATGGAGAGTTATTTTGCTCATTTCGACGTTACTGCTCGAAAATATGTTGCGATTGGAAGGGTATTGAATGGCAATATCTTATTTCGTTACGACTCTTCAAAATGAGCTGCGGAGAATTGAAAAGCTAAGAACAGTTGACACAAGACGCATAGCATGGTTTGCTTATCAACTCCGCGCGATGAGAATGGTTGAAGTTTGTGTGCGGAGTTGAGGTTTAGTACTAAGGCAGAAACCGGCTGACAACTCTGTCAGGACCTCGTACATATATTGCCTATTAACATCTGAGAAACATTCGCGACCAGAAAAAAGCGAGGGTAAAACAGGAAAACAACAAATTTATAGTTGAGTTAATATAACAATCGTTTATTTTACTTTATGATATTTTGCAAATAATATGCTCTAATCATACATAACTCATTTCATTTTTAAAACAAATCATTATTACAATGTTATTATAAAATATATACGTTTTCCAATTATGTAAGTATATTATTATTATTATTTTTCACTATATAATAGATTATTGAATACATTTTGCTGATTTACTCGTTAACTAACAAACTGAAAATGATTTCTATTTATTTTTTTTTAGTTTAGGGCAATAAGAAATAAAAACAAAACAAAATAAAAATTATATATTATTAAAAATGTTTATTCAGTAGATAACAATTAATATAAATAATAATAATAAAGTACAGATCTATTGTTAAATATTTCAGATGTTTTGATTTTACTTCAAAAATTAACTACCTTTGTTCTATTTAGTTCTTTTGATTTTTTTTTTTTTTTACATAAGTGAAAATCTAATATGTAATGTATAAGTTGTTTCTTTTTTTTTATTTCTTAAATAAATTTACAAGAGTTGAACAGTATTGCCTATTATTTTTTCTTTTTTACTTATAAAACGATTTGGAGACTTTGCTTACAAATAATAAAATATATTATCTATCGTATATATTAACAAATTGTTTTCTTTTTTATTTACTTAAACGAAGAAAATATAAAGAAAAAAGAAAGAAAATAATAATTTCTTTTGCAATAAACAAAAAGAGCATAAACTTAGTAGTGATGGATGAAAAATGTGGATTATGCGAATATGTAAGTTTTTTGTTTTGTTTAGTTTCATTGATGTTTTGATTATATTATTATATAGAGTATATAAATTTAAAAATTTATTTATTTTATATATTTAAGTTTATTGGGAGAGCAGCTATAGTTATAAAGTTTTTATTTATTTTTTCTTGAATATTAAGAAACAATCGCCTTCTGTTTTGTGAATTGATATAACAAAAGCTGGTGTTTTTATGCGTAAGAGGATTCACCATTTTTTAGACTATTACTAATACTATTTGAATTGCCGCCGATTGATGTCGTCGATGGTGACGTCACTGTGATCCTATAATAAGAAAAAGCTGTGTTTACCATACACGCAGAATGCGTACAAAAGGATATACAAAACACAACAACAAAAAAAAAGCAAGAAAAGAGAGAAAACATGTATGATGACAATTATTAGTAATGATAAATGTTTTTCTTTGATTTTTTCTAGTCACTGTGGGTATGTGTGCCTGAAGTTCTACCTTCTACTGTGCTGAAACTTTTAACTTTGGCGTGATGAAATCAAATGAAGTACATAATTGAAAGTGATATAAGCGGTTTGACAGGAAGCTTAAAAGAAAATAAAGCAAAACTGAGAAGTATTAAGCAAATTTACTATATTTTGTCTGGTTCAGGACTTCAATGAGCTCGCTAGACATGATTCAGAGAGGAATTTCTTCTACACCTGCAGAAGGTTTGCCCACATTTCCGGTTAAGACGGCCATTGACGGTTCGATTTCCAGCAGACACAACCGTAGGTGGCTTAAATCTTTAGGATGCAAGCATGTTAAATGGATATTCTCTGACAATGCCAGAGATACCATGGAGCACTTGTTCCTATTTCCTATTGTCCCGCCTTTACCGGTATCAGATGAAAGATTTTTGCGGCTGATGTGAGTGCTGGTAAGCTAGGCTCCTTAGTACTGAAGTTGTTGTTCTCAGTAAAAGAGTTGGACCCGCTGGTAGTTCAATGAACATCTGTTGCCCCTAAACATTTCCACTAGATGGCACCGGGGTTGCCATTCTTCTATTCTTGATTAAATCAATATTATACCTGATAACACCAACTTAACCCTATCTAAACTGAAATGTGACTGTATTTTCCAAGCAACAATTCTAGCCGGTGATGAGTGGGCTTATACTGCCACTGAGGGCCATGGCTCATTTCTACACAATGGTTCCAAAAACGGAAATGGGGTAGGAGGGGGTATTTTCTCGAAAAAACTCAAGTATCTCCTTTAATTTTCCGGACTGTTGTGGCATAGACATTTCGAGAAATTGCGAGACTGACGAACTCGTCAAAATAGTCACTACCCTCAGCACGTTGCCGAAGGAGAAACACTTCGCCCTAACGCTACATGCAAAAACTTTACTCAAGCTGGATGCTGTCGGCAAAATCAGAGGAGTCCCAGGTTACGATTTTGTACTGCATCTTCAATTAAACAGACAGGCAAAAGTTTAACAGAAAGTACAATGCCTAGGTAACTCTTAGATGCGTCAAACCTTCTTTGTTAAAGGGGCCGAGTCATGTGGCGAATCATCAACGTCACGTCAAAATGTTGGCAATCCTCATAGTGTGAATTGACATTAAGTTACAAAGCAGTGCTATCTAATGTGAATCTAAAGAAGAACTAAAAACGTTTTCACTCAAAAGCATCTCTTTTCCAAATAATATATGTTTTGAAAAACTAAAGCAGATTACATACAATAACAAATGAAAATTTAGAATACAATGTGATTATGGAATTATAATTCTTTACAAACCTATCAGACTATATGACATGTACATACGTGCAATGATAGATGAAAATGTACAAGAGTAACATGCAATTGTGTTGATCAATGAAATTAACGCAACTCTAATACAAAAAAAAAAAAAAAACCCAAACACAATCCCACCTACCTTGGGCTGTTCTCACTCTTTTTTTCTCTTATAACTAATGTTGTATCACTACCACCACCCACTCCATTCGTCGTCTCCTTGTTTTTCGTTGAAATCGGTGTTCGTTTCACCTGAATAGGTTTGAGACGTTCCTCCAAATCACTAAGTGATGCATCTGTGCTATCGCTGTCATCACTAAAAATTTAATAAATATGTTTTTGATGAATCATCCTGGTTTGAAGATGTATGTTTACTTACCTTTCACTAACATCATCATCGCCCTCTTCCATCGCTTGTTGCAGATCAGTGATTCTCTGCAATGCTAAACGTAGATCATTACGCAACGACACGACTTCTGATTCGGCATTCTCTAGCTTTTTCTCCAAATCCTTTCGTTTTATAATTGATTCTTGTTCTCGACTGGAAATAAGATGGAACTCTTCACGTGCTTCTCTAAAGCTTTTATGTGCCTTTTTGAGTAAATCTTGAGCATTGAATTCTCTCATCTTGACTTGGGTGAGTTCTGTTTGTATTTTTTCGACTGCTTCCTTGTGGCGGGTAATTTGCACATCAAGACGTGACCGGGTGGCTTGTTCTAACTCAAGACGAGACTCTAATTCTTTGGTGCGTATTTCAAGTCTGTAAAAAATAAATACACATAGCAGTTAAATATATCAAATAAGAAAAGAAAACGTTATTGTTCCATTGAGAGAAGTGGAGAATGCACAAAAGGATTTGCAATCCATAGGGACACTTAAGAACTGAATGTTTGGGACGACAGATCAATGCAGCACTTGTCCATCACAAAGGCTGCGACATAGCGTTGGAGTTATGTGATACAGTTCCTGTGGACATAGTAAGGTATCCAAGAGATATAAACTCCTTATGGGTTGCGTTGTGCAGAAGAAGTTAAAGCAGTATAGACAAATGCGGCCGCTGTGAATCAGTGGTTAGTATGTTGGACTGCTGAGCGAACTGAGACAAATTCGACTCAGCCAGACCAACCAAAAGATTTTTTGAGGTACCAGCGGGGAGCTGGATCATGTTTGTGTTTGCTGTCGTGCCAAGTATTTGTATTTGAATAGTGGAATAAAGCAACAAGAGTTTTAGGAGCACAACCAAAAGCAACAGCTGCAAGACGAACCGTGTCTAAAATATTCATTTAAGGTTGAACCCAAGCATGTTTCGATAACTTTTAAAAGCAACCTGCTTTAGGTAGGAGCTTTAGTCAGCTGAACAAAAAACCATTTTATGACCATGTTATTACGGAATAATAGAAACAAAAAAAACTAAATTACCGTTTTGAAAGCATAGCAGCTGAAGGATCACTCATATTCTCCAGAGTTTCCAGTCTTTGTTGCAGTTCAGACACCTGATCCTTTAGTGTATTTCGTTCGGCTTCCAACTCAGATATCCGGAATTCATACTCTGACACTGCTACTTGCTCTGTATTAAGTTGTTTCACGCTAGCGCTGTACTTTTTCATTAGCTCAGCCATTTCTTCTTCATTTTCTTCAATTTGTGCTTGAAGTTCAGTACGATCTCTCTGTGATGTTGTTGCTCTTTCCTCAGCATCGTTGCGTGCACGTTGTGTTTCTTCGAGCATAGAATGAATTTCAGCTAATTCAGCTTCGGCTTGTTGTCTTGCCTTTACCGCTAAGCTTCTTGTTGATTCAGCATCTTCCAGTTGATTACGCAATTGACGGATAAGAGTTTTTCCTGGAGAATCAACTTTAAGTCGTTCCAATTGAGCATGAGCATCTTTAAGCAGTGCTTTGTATTTACGAAGATCTCGTTTAAGTTTTTGTGTAATTGCTTCTTCAGCTTGACGATCGACTCGATCTTGATCTTCCATTGAAGCAAGTCGACGTTCTAATTCATGTTTTTCGCGAAGGAGGAGAGTACGTTCTTCATGCTCGGTTTCGAGCTGACATTCGAGAGCTAGAATATAAAGTATAGAAAAGTTAAAAACAAATTCTCTGTTTTATTGAGGGTAAGGCAAACCTTTAATTTTCTTATAAGCACTACCACGTGCCTCTTCTAGTTCATCGTCCCTCTGTTGGGCTTCGCGACGTGCATCCTTTCGCATTGTTTCCAAAGTCATCTCCAACCGAAGCTTAGCTTGTTCCAGCAATTGCACCTGTCCTGCCATTTCATCGAGTTCTTCTTCTTGCTCTTTAAGTCGGCGATCCATATCCATTTTGGAACGTCGAAGTTGAGCTATTTCCTCTTCGGTACCACCACCGAATGTCATCTCTTCTAATTCTCTCTGCAACGATGCTAACTTCTCTTCCTTGAGGTCTAGCTCAAGACGAGTGTCCTACAAAAGAAAAAAGAAACGATTTCAATTCAAAGAAATCCAAGACTTGGTTTTGTGAAATTTGAACGCATTGGTTCTTTGTCTGCCATTATTCCCTCCCTCGTGCACTTGCAATGAATTGATTTCAATTAAGCAATTAAATCACTCTCACTTCTGTGGTAAAATTATTACAAACGATGTAATGGAACGCATCGTCATTACTCATTTGATTAGAGGCTTTCGACTCTGACCTCTATGTGTGATGAGTCCAATTATATATTTGTTTAGGTCGTCTTAAGTCTCTTCTCACTTGGATTGTGTAATTTCTTTATTTTCTTAGGTGAATGAAAGTGAAAAGGGGTTAGGGAAATCAGACGAAAGAAACGCCCATTAGACTTATGTACGTTCAAAGATGCCTCTCGAGACGAAAGTGTGAACGTGTAATTAATCGTTCCATTAACACTTGTGTTTGCGTAGTTATTAACGAGAGAAGGCAACAGCTTTTTTTTTCTTTTCTTAATTATCAGAATTAAGAAAACAATTAACAGATCTGTTGAGATGTAGCTCAGGAAGGTCAAGTGTGGAGATGTTATTTAATAAAATAAAAATTCGTAATTTGTTTAAGAATAAGGGTAAAAGAGGATAAAACAAAGTATATGGCTATTCTGCGAATAGCGAGATACAACATCGAGGTCTCGGCCAGAAAGTAACGATTAAAAACTATAAGAAGACACCTATTTAGCTAAGGTCTATCGAGAAAAACCAAGGAGACGCTAGATAAAACCCTTATCATCTCCATCCTGCTGTATGGTGCAGAAACATAGACTTTATCAGCGTCGGATGAAAGAGTACTTGGAATTTTCCAGAAAAAAGATCTACTTTCGATTTATAGTCCCACCTGTGTTAACAGTTCATGGAAGAGATTTAACCACGAACTGTCCAGAGACACTGATCTGATCGAAAAAGTACGTGAACAGGGATTAAGATAGTCCCGCCCGAAGAATCTTTAATTCCACTCCTGAGCGAAGGCGGTGGCATAGGAAGTGACTGGTAACTTTAATCAAATTGGCGTACGTTGGCTGGCGACGCTTTTTTATTGAGGCTCTAGTTCCACCCGAACCGTAGCGCTATCGTTAGTTGGTAAACAGAGATTTCGATGCACACTGCTTTTCAACGCTTGCGGGTTTAAGTGATGATGAAATCATTGTAGATCATTTCACACTGATGTAGGCTTAAGGGAGAGCTAATGAACTTTCGAAGCACGACGCGTATTGCGGGTGAAATGCTGAATAGAGGGAATGCAACTAGCTATTGCGCTGGAGCACTGGTTTTGAGCGCACTAAACTCCATTTTAGAATGCTGTCGGAGGTAGGAATTTAAAGAGTTTAATATACTTTGCGGTTCTTCTTCTAGGTCCGAGGAGCAGGGACGAGAATTTGGGAAAAAAGGGTACTATCATCAACGAAGGAATGCAAACAAGAGATCATTTATAAAAATAAAGAGTGTCAGACAAAACGGAGCCTTGTTCTGTTTGTCGACAGCCCTTTTCAGCTGTTAGCGAGATCTAGACTACTGCGATATTTTTACTAAGGAAAGCCATTAATGATCATTTGACTATTAGGTCAGATGTCTGTAAATAGAAAGAAAGGAATATACCTTGTTACAAATTTCAATAAGAAAACCTTAACTAAATGTTATAACCGCTGAATAGCATTCGCAAAATGTGCAAATAAGCATAATTTACCACACAATGGCTTGCTTCCGTTTCTTTAAAACAAAATCAAATCGAATATGTGTCACCGTAAGATATTATAATTATTAAAGTGAAAGCTATTTTTTTTTTATAATTTTGCATTCGACACAGCATGACTGAAAGCATACATATGCCCATTTTAATCGAAAAAAAAAATAAGATCACAAAAAAATTCAATGGGCTCAATTACTTATTAAACGGAGGGGGACACAGTGATAAAGAGTGTGTTATCCAACAGATACCACGATTTAATATTCAAATTCCGGCACAGAAAACAAAGCAAAAAACCGATAAATCTTTCCAAGTTATCGTTAACTGTCTATAGTTAGACTTTAGTCATGTGTGTACTTCCCGAGGTCACATGTAAAGTTCAGTTTAATTTATCAAACTAGTACGAGTACAATTAAAAAAGAAAAATAAAACACAAAATTTTGTACATACTTGCAGAAGTGAGCACTTAAGACTCATGGTTAAATTCCAGAAGAAAGTTGCTAATGCTAGTGCTAAATTGAAGTCTTTATCCGTCACTTGAAACAACAAGTAGCTACGGTACTTTAATTATTCCCGTCTTTTGGAGGGCGTCTCTACACTAACTTCGATATCAAGTCAATTCAGTTCACGTTATATCAAGTGGCTTTGATATCTACCTTTTCTTTTGATAACCAAAACAAATCGAATCAAAGCACAACACTAATCAAGAATTGAATTAATTAATTTGGTTTTTTTTTTGTTTTTTGTAAGAAATTCCAGAAAAAGGAAATGAAAACGAAAAAAAAAAATAAAGAACCGAGAATAAGATACAAGAAGTAACAGAGTTTCTCTTATCACAAGTAGAACGACAACAACGACGTTATGATAGTCATTGTGCAACGACAAGACCGACGCACGCACTAAAACTGAAATTTTTTTGACAAAAAGTCGAGCGATTGAGACGGTCTTAACGAGAAAAAACGTTTTTTTATTTTTTTATTTAATTTCTCTGACAATAGTTTGTGTGTTATGCTGTCGTTTTGGGGTAGGGTATGCGAACGACACTGACAAAACAAAAAATTAAATAAAAATTGTTTGAGAGTGTGGCTTTGGCTTCGGCTTCGGGTTCGGATCAATTTTTTGGTCTTTTGATCCGTGAAAATATTTTTTTTATTTGAATTGAGTTTTTCTTAGTTTATGTGCGCTTGGAACAGTTGAAGTAGTGTTTCGAGGGCTGGGAAAGTGCCAGCTGAATGAAAGGGATCACTGTTTGCTGCTGCTATACTTGGTAGTTCAGGTGTGTTGCGCTTGCGAATAAGTAGCTATGCGTTGGGAATACTGAAAAGTGTAAATTCACTTCTTTTTTTTTTCGGATACTCGTTGTGGATACTAATGAGATGAGATGTTTCCATGTTACGCGTGGAGGTGAAAATTTCTAAGGTAAATATCAACATGTTGTGGTGTTGATTACGCAACGATGATATAAGAAAATACAAGAAGTTTGTATTTTTGAGACTTGAAGACGGCTTTGTCTATAGATTCTGTTCTGATTTACATTTATCGGCTTTGAATTGTGACCAATGGATGACAGATACTTTTTGCCATTTTTAATTTCACGCTATTTTTCAACGGTGTGCTTTGTTCGCAAAACAGCCCCTTTCCTATTGACCTTGTGTTTCGAACCTTCTTTAAGCTTTAATAAACCTACAGATGTTCTTGATTGGTACGCAGCATATTTCTTCGGTATTCTGGAAAAGGTGTTTTCTAAAAGATTTAAGGCAGAATCCTTTCCAACCTTATATGAGGGAAGACAGTGCATAATACTCTGCACTCCATCTTCTGTTCGCTTTCACGAAAGCCCTGTTCTCCGCCCCATGTTTAAGTTTACATGGTGGGAATTTTACTAGGTCTAGCACAGATCCTTTCACTACGCGACATTGTCTTCTAATGCTTTGCCGTCCGAGTTAGATTCGAAGGTTCTTCGGACCGGAGAGTTAGTGTCAATTCGCTAAACATATCCTAGCGATTCCAAAGGACCAACGCTCAGTTTTTTTTTTACTTAATCTATGTCGCTGTACAGCTTGTATAGAATTTTTCGCTCAAAGCGACCAAGGATATCTCCGTCCGCCTTCAATAGTCTTTGCTTCAGCTTCATGAAGTACGACTCAGATCATTAAGGTGTTTTTATATAGTTCTTCGGAGAAACAACGATTGTCAAGAGTTATTCTTCGTTTAATTTCTAATGAAATGTCGTTTTCACAAGTGATAGCAGAACCAAGGTAGACAAAGACGAAAGGTGTTCACACAATGACACACTGATGACTCTATAATTCGCGCAGTTGAGGGGGTCTCATTTCTTGTGGATCGGGCAAACGATGTTGATATTCCATTCATCTGCCATACATTTGTCTGACCAAATCTTGGAGATAAGTGGGTGTAGCCTATCTACCAAGTTATATATAAAAAAATTCGACTGGTGAGCCAGACCTGTACTTCCCACCTCGTATTGCTTTATATCACAACAAGCATTGTTTTCAATAACACCACAAAGTGCTTACGTTGTCCAGCACACCCTTTTTAAAGCATTTCTTCAAATATCGTAGCATCCGCTGGACCGATTTTGCTCAAAATCTAATCAGCTCTTAGTTTCATGCTGACAATGAATCAAAAAAAAAAAAAAACCACATGATCGTACGTTGTTCCGTTCTCCAGATATCGAAGGAGAAAATAATTGTCCCACACACACGCACACACACACACAGACATCACTTCGAAATTGAGTGCAAATGATTTCTAGAGTATCGTAATGTAAAGCTCTTTCAAAATTTCGAAATTTTTTTTTTGGCCGATTATAATACTTCCCCTATGAAGGTGGGAAGTAAAAAAATAAAAAAAAGTTTAGTGCCACAGCTCATAAAGAGCCAGGGCATAGCTTATCGCACGTTGTGCGTGTTATATTTCTCACGCCGAACGGAAGGTTGAGAAGCTTTTTTATGACAGATTATACTCTCTTCCTCTCGCTTGGTAGTCCAACGCACTAGCCACTAAGCCACGGCGACCCCTGTGAGCAAACTAGCTTTAAGAAACTGACCTCCTAAGAGGAATGCGTCTCCAGTTAGTGTTTTTCCTTTGACATGTTTACAGATTTGGACATTTGTAGAGCAAATGTCTGATAGCTTCTGTCTTCTCTGCCCTGATAGCTGCAGAAGTCATGTGAATAAAGCCTGTCAGAGTGGCAAGTTAATTTTTATTTCTGCTGCCAATGAACGTGGATCATTTTCCATTTGATTTCAATCATAAGCTGCGCGAGGTGTAACACAGTCAGCTCTCGACGTCCAAGAGGTTTTCGTTGAGTTTACTTTGCAATACTTTTTGCATTCATTTTGGACCCAATAGTCTTGAGTGACTACTTTTATTTAGCCTCAACCGAACCATGTATTTCGAAGACAACAATCGCTAATTAATAGTTTTAAGCTGTGAATCTTGGAACAATGTGCTCTCAATGGATTAGGGATCGATTAGATTTTAAAAAAAAAAAAAAAAGTGCGTAAGGAAATGTTGGCGTAGTTTTTTTTTCACTTTGCAAGTTTTAGACAACAACACTTACCGCTAAAGTTTGCTCCAGTGTAAATTTCTCTGCAATAAGCACGTCTTTTTCTCTTGATAGACGATCCTTTGACTGTCTCTCTAGTCTTGCTGCATCCTAAGAGAAAAGTAAAACAAATGGTGTGTCAATAATCCGGAATAATCATTTTATGCATTCAAGTACATCACTTACCTGCAAGGCAAGACATTCGGAATCAAATTTCCTTTGCTTCTTCTCTAGCAGATTATTACGGCCATTCTGCTCCTCTAGTAGCATTCGCAGATCATTCATTTCATTTGTCATCTTTTGTGCTTTACGTTTCCATTGGCCGACAACTTGACGTTGCTCTTCGACTTCTTCATATGCATCGGAAAGCTAGAACGATAAATGAAAATAAACAATAAAGTCGGGTATGCCTTCTCGTTTGTCTCAGAATGAAACTGAGAGTGCATTGTAACTGCGCACAAAAAAATGCAAAAGACAGCACTTTGAACTCACCTTCTTCTCCAATTGCTTCTTCAGTCCAACTAATTGCTCTAAATCGTGTTCATGTTGCGATTGTAGGCGCCTCTTGGTGAACTCCAATTCTCTGGCCACCCTTTCATACTTCAGTCGATAAACACCTCCATTGTCTTCATTGTCAGGATCATCATCCTCAGAGATACCATTGAGTTCAGATTTAGCACAAATCAACTCCATCTCCAGTTTCTCAGATGTCTCCTGAAGATTCTTTACTTTTGTCTGCTGTTCAAGCAGTTCCTTTTCCAATTTCAAACGTTCAGCAGTTTCAGCTTCAAGTCGCTCACTGGCCATATGTGAACCAGAACGTTCCTCTGCCAAATCGACTGTCATCTCGGATAACTGAAAGGAGTAAAAAATTAGATGCGATTCAGGATTAGAATTCTTGATAAATATAATTGTGCAGCAGTTTTCGGTGAGAGAATGCGGTTAAAAAAAAAAGATGATATAGTAACGCATCCCATAATGATGGAGGGGAATCATTTCTTAACTAGAAGGTGAGGTAGGCACTGATCTCTATCGCTGAGGCATTTTTAATGGGAATTTTCTGTTTCACTGTGTCTTCACTTTTAGATACGAAATAACAAGCGAGAAGAAAACAAGACGTGATACTCTGCCGATGATGGAGGTAATAATGATATTGTTGTCATCATCGTACTTGAACTTGTTTTCCTTTTTGTATGTCGGAGATATAATTTGTTCGAGTAATAGAACTCGAAGCGACAAATCGCTCTGAAGATGTCATGCGGCCACAATGCACTGGAACTACTGCATTGCGGTTGAGACAGTTGCAAAATGATAGTTCATCGCATCGTAGTTACAAATACATTTAAAGTGTCGACAAAATACATTCGTCCAAGTGCAGAGACTTGCACTGGATATAGCGCCAGTAGCAAGGTGATATGTATTTCATGGAATGGAAGGTGCCTGGCTTTTCTCAATCAATAATTGTGGGGAGGTTTCTCGCGGTTGCTGCGGGAATACAAAAGTGCTTATTGTTTTTTTTTTTTAGATTAAAGTGCTGTAAACGAGTACGTATTCGTTGTTGCTGTTGGTTGGCTATGCTTATCCAACGATTCTGATTTGATTAGAGGGAGTCTTGACCTTTACACCTTTGGTGTGCAAGTGTGAAGAGCATTTAGCTTGTTTTAATATCGCATGTGTTTGCTTAGTTAAAAGAACAAGAGGTGTGAAAACATATCAAGTTCAGACGATGACGGCGAGATGAAGAAATAAACTACGTAAG
Organism: Criorhina ranunculi; assembly: GCA_951813785.1. NCBI lineage: Eukaryota > Metazoa > Arthropoda > Insecta > Diptera > Syrphidae > Criorhina > Criorhina ranunculi. Next base: position 87,596,278 of record OX638381.1, on the reverse strand, counting down.
TGGGTTAAGGGTGAATAGACAATAGTTTGTCAAGCGGTGTTCATCTCTTAACAGTACACGATATGAGTAGCATTCGTACAGTTGACTAATTAGTCGAGCAAAGTGAACCAAAATACCCTACTCACGTCAACGGATCAAAGAAAGTTAACCCTAGATGGATGAATCGGAACCATTATTGCATTAGTAGTCTTATGTACATATGCATTCAGAGATTGGACATAATTTGTTACAGCTTATGCAGAAGTTGAAAAGGCAAGGGAGTTGCAGCGTTTTTCAAGCGGAAATAATGTCGATTAAAGAAGCTTTGTCTTGTCTAAAGAGGAACGCCTATAGACTGTCTGTACTAACGCGCAGAGGGTCTTAGATATGAAAGATGAATGGTGCAATAGGGCTTCACTATCCAGACCTCCACTGAGGACAAATATTTGGGAGTGATCCTGAATAGAAAACTTCTTCTGTCAAAACATGTTGAGTTGAAGACATGGTTCCAAGCATATGGAGTATAACGCAATGATACCAGAACTTCGGCGGCGCGATTCTACAGCCGACGTTCGTTGCATTCAGGACTAGTTTCGGCGGGAATCCAAGCCAGCAATAGAGTCTAGTCGCATTTTCATGGATGACTTCGGGTCGGGTGCTCTTATCTTTGTGGAAGACGACTTCTATTCATGTACCCGTCTTTCCAGCAAAGGTTTACACTATTTTGATGGCCATTAGCTATCATGTAGGGAAAAGATGGAAGGGTCGCAGTATCTTTGTTTGTAGCGATATATAGGCTGCGTATAAGGCATTGCTTAACCCTTTGATAATATTTAGAAGAGTTCGTGAATGCAAGAACTTCTTGAATTCGGTCGCAAGAATAAATTCTTTGACTCTTAGTTGAGTCCCAAGTTATATTGAAATTGGCTAGATATGACTGACAGGGAGACTTATTAGGACCGGAACCTGCATTGGGTCTTTCTGCTACTTTTGATAGGGTTTCCATTGACGATGGTTGTCTTACAAACATAATTATTTGTGGCATGACTCTAACAGAAAAGGCAGCATCTCCATATGCTCTACTCACTACAGTTTGTGACGCTTTTAAAGAAGGTCACCAAACTGTGAAACATTTCCTTTGCGAGTGTCTTCCATTTGCTAAATCATGTGGTGGATCTTTAGTTCTGACGTGGTGAGTACTAACACTGTAAACTCATCATGAAAGTGCCTACACGGCTTTAAACGAAAGAGGTATATTGGGACCTGTTGTGTGTCGAGTGCTCTAGTAAGGAGTTTCCGATCCCGAATTTGAAGCGATTATGAAGAGAAAGAGAGTCGCTTTTAAAACTGATCTTTATGAGACCCAGATTTTTAGGACTTGAAACGTGTTTATGTGTGCAGCTGAGTTCACGCAGATTCAGGTTCAAATCCCAGCAAAATACCCAAACGTTTTTCGAGGCACCACCTCTCGGCAGTCAATGATAAACCTCCGAGGGAATAATTTGTCATGAGAGCTTGTCAAACCGCCATTGGGAGTTGACAATTAAAACTGTTGGCTACTTCCATTCGTGCGACAAATATAACACACACAACATGAATGGTTGCGAGAAAGCTAGCCCCTGGCTCTCTATGAGCTCTTGTGCCAACGTTTTTGTATGTGGAGTTTAGCTTTTAATCAAAATGTCGAGACAGTTGTCATACATTCCAACTTGATAACTTGACTTCATCATCCAATCTACTCAAACGATAACTGGCAAACAGCAAACTAAACAAAATTAAGCCCACCCTGTCGTATCATTACGAAAACCGTATTTCAAAGACTTTGGCAAACAATACATAGTCTTCTTCGTTCGCTAAGTTAATTAGCATGAAATCGTTTTCAAAACAAAGTCGAGTCTAATCAAATTTACGATGACAGCGAAAGAACAAAATTAAATATACTGTTATTTTCATAGCCATAATGAAAATGCATACGCTATTTCTGTTTTCTGTTATTTCATCTTTTAAATTTTACTTAAAAATTTATTTCATTTCTAAAGTAAATTTAGCTCAACATTTGAAGGTCGCCTCCTCCCGTCCCATCGCCATGCAATGCAAAAATACCTTCCACTGACCCAGTATCATGCCAACGACGGATGAAATCCGATTATAAATACATCTACCACTGGAGATTTGAGATTTTCCAAACGCCCACATGTTGATTTTATATAAAATTAAAAAAAAAACATAAATTCATGCACATTAAATCGAGCAAATTTGAAACAAGTTGACTGTTGTTTTTGTTGAGAGTTTTTCAATTCGAAAATGTGATGCGTTTCCCCCCCAGATGACGTGTTTATGCTATAAAAATATTAATTTCTGACATATTAGTGACGACAGTTTTATTTGATGACAAGTAATTTACCTGGCGTGTCTACATATGAATCATATGTCGATTTAGTTTTGACAAAAAATAGACTAACAAGAATATAATTGTGTTATTTTTGAAATACATATGTAGTCCGCGTTTTTAGGAACATGATATATTACGCCCATGACATATAAATTGTTTTTTTCTTTTTCTCTCTTTTGTGAATTGTCAAGGTTATTGTAAATTTAATTTAATTTAGAACTTTTAATTCAGTTTCTTTACTTCAAAAGATTTATAAAGAAAACAAGTGTTATTTGTATTCCTCACTGAATTTTTGCTGTTTATTTTAAATTTCATGTTTACTTTGGTGAATTTAACAAACAAAAATCTGTTTTTTCTCTAACTGAACTTTAACATTAAAATGTTCCAGAAAAACAAATATAGAAATAAACCATTTGGAGATAAATATTTTGTTTTACGCGTGTCTTAATTAACTGGAACAGGGAAAACGTTTTCATTATGTACGATTTTAAAATTGCAAGTGTATAAATTGGGTTAAGTTACATATTTTCTTTACCGAATCAAACCTGGCAACATTGTTATGATAACCACCATAGTTTGAGAATACAATTATTCGTGATACAAACCAAACTGTTATACTTTAAACAAATCTCCAATGTTGTTTCATGCGTTAACTTACTTCGAAATTCGAAGTTGAATGGAAATCAAAGACTTAAACCTCGGCTTAGCGAATGAAACTGGAATAAATGCAATCGTCAACATGGTGAGTTGCAGGGTAGTCGCCCTAAAAATTTCAATAGATTGTGCCATGTTATGTTATGTGTATTCGGGAGGGTTGTTTACAGCCCTTGGAACTGCGGTTTCTCTTCCGAATTCTATCGTCTTTCCTTATGTGTTCTAGATAAGTTGTTTCACTCCAAAGGAAGTCAGGAAGTTAAGGAACATTTCTGGGTGAATGGCATTGAGACAACTTCTCCACCAAAGATTGAAGGAGAGCTGGACATTCTGTTTGGATATGTAGAGACGTCTCTTCACTCTCAAGACAGAGTATACAGCTTGAATCTGCTGCGGCAGTGTTTCAATTAGGATTCTAAGATGAGCCCTATCGAGGTTTACAATGAAACTCGATTTTTTTTGCTAAGTCAGGCTTCTCTGGATTCTCATAGGCAAAGACCTTTTGCATGTCTCATAAAAAGTGATTTGCTTTACCACAGAAAAGTTCAGGTCCAAAGAATGCTGTTGGTGTGGCCATCTTTTGCCAATGAGTCGGCTTTTTTATTGCCCGCAAATCCGCTATGGACAGGAATCCAGTGAAGGATGACCATGTTGTTCTTAGCTAAGTCAGAGAATTACTATGTAGATTTCTATGACTAGTATCGACTTGATGACAAGCGAGTCAAGCGGTTTTAAGGCAGCTTGACTGTCTGATAAGATAAATAGACTGCTCCATACAGCTTCAAGCTTCAAGACAATGATGCTTGGAATTACTTCTTAAAATAGATTGAAATATGCTTAATATGCTTCCTATCTTCTCCGACTAATTCAAAGCGAAGCTATCCTGGAATACCACCATTGTCATGGAGAAACCTCAGGATCGTGCGAAAGCTGAGGTTCTAGGAAAGCGAAGAGAAGATGCCTGGATACTTGTGGTTTGAAATCTTGAGCGGCGGAGAAGACGACGCGGAATGTCGCAAAATTGACTCAGGTAGCCTCAGACCTACAACCATCTACTCTCGGGAGTTTCGGTCAACAAGGTAGTAGACGCCCATATACGAGACTTTAAAACAATCATACTGGCGATACATTTCGTGTGCTTTTTGTCAACCACCCGTTCGGACTCTGGTCGTGATCGAGGAAGTGTTCACCAACGAGCGAGATGGAGTGCCAATATTCAAGCTATATTCCACTTACTGCCAATCTGCTAGAATAACTTGGTTTTGAGGAATTACTTTGGTAAAAAAAAAAACAAAAATCGTTGGCCTTGCCAGCCATTGTAGCCAAGAATTTCTACATCAACGTACAGGCTTATGATCTACAGAGATTGTCACAATATTATGCAAACAAAACTGCAAAGATTCTAACTAAAAATAGACACAAAAAAAACAGAAAGAAGAGAAATCACCTCATCCAAGTCGTTATCGTCTTCCTCGTGTATTGTGCGATCATCATCTTCGGAGAAATCTCTTGCCACCGAACTACTTCTAGAAGCATTTGTCCGTGGAAGTGTTCGTGCCAATTGGAAGCCCTTTATCATTATATTTGTCGCACTCCGTGAACGACCCATATAGTTTCCATTTCCACGCTCAACGCTTCGTTCCCTCTGCTTCTCAATCAAACTGATCGTGTCATATTGATCGTCAAATCTGGACGACGCCACAGAAGATGATCTCGATGCTGAGCTATTAAATCCATTTCGTCTGGATCTCCAGCCAAGTGCGGCCCACTCCTCGTTCACATGATCCGTACGCTTTAAGAAGTTTTGAATTTTTTCTGTCAAGTAGCTGGAAGCTGTTTGAGGATCGGTATAAGATGGAGATGGTCGAAACGATTGTCGAACTGGCTGCTTCTTACATCCGAGAACAAATTGAAGATTCGCATCAAAAACCACTGGAGACTCTTCCAGAGAGCGGAGTTTGAAAATATCCATGGGATCGGCGCGGGTGTAACTCTGTGGGAAGATGCGTCGCGGCAATGATGCTGAGGATAGGTTAGAACGGTTGGAGTAACTAGATCCATTGCTGCGCAGAGAAATCGATGGACTCGGGGAACGGGATGTAAAAATGGAAGATTCCCGCGATGTATTCATATCGCCTGACAGTCTCCTGTTGAATGGAAGTTTTAATGACACCTCAACCGGAGCAGAGCCGTCCCGGAAGGATTCTTTGGCCGTGGGAGAATGGGATATGGATATCATTGGTGGTGGAGTTGAGGTTTTATTCGTAATTCCGTTTCGAAGTGTTGGACTCTTTGCTCGTTTCTGCGGAATTAGACGAATTTGTTTTCGGACATGAATGTGAGAGGATGAGATTGGAACAGGTGGTCGGTTCAATGCTGGACAGCTGTCACCGTTCATGCTGGAAGGAGGTTTATTGGAGAGTGCCGAAAAGTCGGGATTCAGGAAATTTTGTTTCATTAAAGCTGCTTTTTGGCTATCCATTGCCGTGGGGGAAGGACCTGTATTGGACGGCTCTGAGCCAATTGATGCAGACGGCGGATTGGGTGGCATTTTCATTATAAATTCACAACCAAATGGATTGTCACTAAAAAAAAAATCACATGCTAGTTTTTTTTTTTCTTCAAAAATTATCAAAAGGCCGTCTGAACATTTCTTTCAACTGAATTGGATTTTAAATATCGGATTTCGGATTCGAGGATTAGTTCGGAAAATCGGTAAAATAAAAACTTAAACAAAAATTGTATACGAGTATGTTAACCAATACTTTAGGTTTACTAAAGGAAAATTCACTTGTCCATATAGGTTACGTGGCTAAAAACAACCCGACGAAAACGACACGCCAAGTAGATATTATTTTCTTGGTCGGGGACGTCACGACGCGCTTTTTCTCTGGGCCACTTCTCACCGCTGACTAAGAAGCAAACTTTTTCATCCCATATCCGAATCCGAAATAATCATTTCGCGCTAACGAAGAGCACAGATTGTATGGTAAAAATGTACGAGTATTTCGCTTGAAGTGTTGTTGTTTTTTTTTTTTTAATTGAGATGAAACGTTCTATTTTTTGTTTTTGTGCGATTTAAGCGTGAGCGTATGGATATTGAATTGTTAAAAGAAATTGTAATAGAGACAGAGAACAGTAGCGATGAAAAGTACACATAATTTCAATAAAAATTTACTAGCTTCTCTGAGTCAGGATGAGCCATTTAGAGGTAGTGACATCCCTGAAACTGCACAGTTCAATTTATCTGACGCGACAATTCTTTTTAATTTCGACATGAATAAAACACGCTCGCTAAAACAATCCTGGTAACTCCTTTTTTTGACAGCGATTGCAGCCATGTTTGAAAAGATTTTGCTGTCATTCTTTGACAAATGTATTTAGTAGATTTTATGGTCAATACCATCGTCCAACTGAATTCAGAATCTGTTGAATTGTTACGAAATGTTGAATCAACCACAGAGCACACATTGCCATCACACCCGTAAGTCACGCGTAAGTTTAGTAAGGCTTTCTCAGATTTGAATTTGGGGATCTCTGAACGAAAACTTGAACCTTTAACCAAGAACTTAAGCCAACCCATCATTTGCAGCGCCGGGTCTTCACTGTCCCTAGTCGTCACCGGCGGTATAGCACATTGCGTTAAATGATTTAGTAAACAAGCAAAACTGTCGCATTTGGGATGAAACCAATCCACAAGAGGTCCCACTGTGTGGTAGGGATTTTGCTCTGGGGCTGGCATTGGCCTATTTTTCTTCAACAGTATGAATGTATAATAAAATAATTTTCTTCCCGAACTGGGCCAGAAGGTATAATACCTAATCTAGGAAAAGAGAATCAGTATCTTAGGGGCCTTTGACGAGTTAGCTGACACAGGTTCGAGTTAACAAAACAACCAAACGCTTCTCGCGTTAATGTCATGAAAAAGTTTCTCGATCTGCCGTTCGGATTTGGCAATGATCGAAGTCATCGGCGAACCTAAGGACCGTGCTTGCAGATGATTGTTGACCATCTCTGGGGAGATAAATCCCGTGCCAAAGTGTTTTTGTATGCCTCAAGTTATGGCAAGGAATTCGTACAAGACTTGCTTTGTTTTTTGTGAGAAATTTTTGACATCTCTTACTGATCGGGCTAAGGGAAGTCCAGCAATTGAGTTCGACTTTAAAAGCTTCTCATGGTGCTCCAACGTAATGTGGCTGATTGATAAGCCACAGAAGTGGACCTATAAACGTTGATTGAACCTTCCTGTCTGGCATCGTTGCCTTCAATGTCCTTGTGTCTGGGAACCCAATAGATGTAAATTTGACATTGGAAAAGCATCTTCGCATAAGCCTTGAGTTGAAGAGATAGGAGCTTTAGTCGCTGCCTGGCTGTCGGAGAAGATCCAAAGATCAGTCTGCCTGCGGATAAGTGGAGCACTTGAAACACTCCGTTGCATTGGTCTTCTTTTCTCAAGTAAATGGCAGCTACTGACGTCATTACACTAAAAGTCTGGTATTCAAACTGGCCACTCTACTCTTGCAGTGGACTTTCGTGGTCTAAAACCGCACTAATACGGACCAATTAGGTTGTTAACGAAAGTTGACACTCACACAAAAGGACAGAAGAGGTTTAATATGCGATGTTTAGGAGATTGAAGCCTAAAGAGGCAAGCAATGTTTTCCATATACTGGGCTGCTTTCGTCCCACTACACCTTAGTGATGGGTTGCTCCTTACCAAATTAAGTCGCAGCATATTTAAAAAAATTCGGCAGGCAGTCCATATGCCCCAGTTTCTTACACTTGTGACGGTTTAACTTAGGGTAAGGTAATCTAGGGACAAAAATATTTACCTTGATTTATCACTAAACGTTTCTTTTTTTTAATTCTTCCAAAATAAGGGTTGCCAACCTCGAGTGTCAGCAATGACTTTCTTGACATTTTGAAAGGAATTGTTTGACACATTACTCAACATCGAATATAGGAATCTTCGAAACAATTTCGAAAGCGATGGACGAGTATAAACGTCAAAAAAGAGTACCATTCGGTTTGCAATATTTGATCCCCACTGTAAAAAAAAATGTTTTAAGTTTTCTTTGAAACATATTCGATTCCTTCTCGAGTTTTTCTCTTTCGAAAACATTCTCCAACACGAAACAAAACAAAAAAAAAAAACGTTCGAAGAAAAGTGAGTTTTTATATCATTAGTGTCCGCTTTGTGTCATGTCACTTGTCCTTTTCATTGCTGCCCGACTAGAATACATTTCGTGTCGAGTCTGTCTTTTCTTTTTTTCTTTTTGAAATGTAATTAGAAAAGAAAAGAATAAGAAATAGATTCTAGTGCTACTGTGGCCAAAATTTTGAAATTGTATCTGTTGATTTTCTGGCACGCGCAAATGTACATTTTTTTTTTTTGAAATTTTTATGTGTGAATGGATGCATACAGCGACGTAGTAATGAAGTAAACTTGTTGTTTTAAAATAAATTCGAATTTTCTATTATTGTTTCAGATTTAGAAAACAAAAAGGCATAGAGTAGGTAAATCCGAATCATCAAATAAGTACAAATTTGGCAATTGCTTAGAGATAAGCCTGCTGGTTAAGTATGTCAAAAGAAAAAGAAAAATCTAGTTGCATTAAGGAACTTGTTTTTTTTTTTGGCATCATCAATGGACTCATTTAGACAGTAGTCTATTGAAAGACGGCCCATCGATGCTTAAAACTGCACCACCAAGAGAAAAAGCTGTGCGATAGATAAAAATAAAAATAGACTTGCTATACCAACCCTTTTCATGTTCGAGCTGGCTATATATTTCATGCTATTAGTTTTGGCGTTATAAGAAAAATGCTTATGTTGATATTGACACTTTTATTCATTGTTCAATAAGTAAAACAAGATTGCTAATGAGTAGTTCATTATGAACTGTGAACTATAGATGCATTTACAGATCGGGATCATTTAAAAAGACGTAATCAAAGTGAATCGGTGGCACATGTGTTCTCAGACAAATAAAACTCGAAACTTATTTAACTAGCTTGCTATTTTCACTGGACTCCAAAGAACGTCTTGTCTTGACTCTACCAGTGCCTAGATCTGCTTTATGGTTAATTTACCACCCCTTTTTGGTTTCGGGGTAGAGTTTTGAGAACCTTGCTCGAGGAATGCCATTTGACTCAAATCTTATAGATATGCCATCTGGAGCAATGGCTTTCGAATCAAGAGGACTGTGTAGTTTTACGATTGACTTTCCAATGAGTATACGAGTGGTTTTTGTTAGACTCTGGGCCTCGACTTGAGTTTTTACAGATTGCTCTGAAGCAGCGATGACTCAGTTGCTGGAGTCTTTGTGGAAAGCGACAGTATTAGATTGCACTTTCCACTAGATACACATATACGCGTTTGCAGCAATATTCAAGTCGCGATAAAGGCCTTGCACAATCCTCTTACTAGATCCAGGAGAGCTCGGCAGGACTTATTTGAATTCGATTGGAAGACTGCATTTGCCAAGTCTTGTCTCACGACACACCGGGAGAGCTGGAAATGAGGTTACTAGGCAATGCCCAAAGGAGAACTTGTCCGGCACCAAACCTACGTTAGGTTTGTCGGTTAGGGCTTCCATTTACGATTGGGTTTCTAGCAAATACAACTGTAGGTGGCATGATTCTCCAGGATGGAGACAAACTAAATGAATACTTCTCGACGTTTGTAAGTAATCTGACGAATTTTTGTTGCCTCTCAGCAGAAAAGACTGCAGACAACTTGTCGGCGTTATAACAGGACACTACGCATTTAGCAATGATCTCAACGTCTTAAGTGAACACCACTATCTTCAATGCTTGTGGAGACGGCGACGGCACTGTGGAACACTTCCGATGCGATTGTCCTGGTTTTGTTTGTATCAAGTGACAGATTCTTGGTGCTGGTAAGCTAAGCTTCTTATCACTGACGCTCTTAGTCGTTTTTCTTAAAAAGACAATGAAAACACAATAAAAGGGTTGTACCTACTGGGAGTACAATAAGTTTGAGTACTCCAACGTGGTATTGCAACACACCAGCAGAAGAAAAAGCGACGGAAGTGCCTGGCGTGGAACGAAGCTTGAAAATATAGGCAGTCAATCTCTCTCATTAACTAGAGTTTGTCGCACACATTGCAGAGATGTTCGAATGGATGGTATCGTTCAGTAAGTTTCTAATTATCCTCACACTCAACGTCCTTTACATCGGCGTCTACTACTCTGTCTTATCCTAAACAACTCAATCCAGATATATCTGGTCTGTCCCTGCTGTACGTAAATATATAGTTGTGGGTGTGAGGCTGCCTGAGTCAATACACAGTTATGAGAAAGAAGAAACCTAACTGGCCTAATTCATCTTAACCCTAGACTAGACCTTTCCTATTGCTCTTTTCGACTATCCGCCCAAGGTAAAGGTTTGTCAATAACTCGAGACATCCCAGATGTTCTTGGCGAGCTCCTTTAAGACCATCCGGGCACAATCCTATTCGTCACGTACTTATCCGTATGTCGTTGTCACTGATGCAGATTTTGTGACAATTTCTCCGTAAGACAATTCAAAAACAACTCAACGAGATATTGACGCAAGCATTCAAGTTCCAAACCAATACCAGTGTTATTCATATTCATTACTCATCACGTTCTCGTTTTGAAATGAAATTTTGTTTTTTCAAAAATTTTAATTGAAAAACGCAAACAAAAAAGTCCAACTTGTGTTCCTTTGTTTAATTTTCAAAAACATTTTCGAATTTTGATGTCAAGAATTATAACATAATTTGCATTTAGTAAAGAATTCAACTTTCTTAATTCAACACAACCTTGGACGCTGTTTTTTGTCGATGTTTTGGAAAAATGTATCTCTGACATGTCAGTCAAATTAAAAACAAAAAATGTAATTTATTTCAGTCAAACCACAGCTAATTTTTTTCCCTCACTTTTCGCGTGTTTATGACGTTTTTTGGCAAAAAAATTTGGATTTAATGGAAAAAAAAATAAGTTTTAGGCGAGTGGAAACCAAATCATTTCCAACTTTTGCTGTGACATATTTATTGTGCTTCTTCCTCACCTAAGAGATTTATATTTCGTTTTAAAAAATTAATGTGTCACCGTTAAATACGCAGACAAACATATGGTTATGGCAGACAATTAAATAATGAATTATATGTTTTTCTATTTCTATTTTAATTAAAACCATATGATTCAAATTTTTATAAAAATAAATGAATTGCAACCATTAACTGACGTTGGTTAATCTGTTCATGCCACCTTTTCGGAAGCACAGGGATGTTCAAGTATTCCTTTTCGAAAACCACTTGTTTAATGCATTTTTTTTCGAATTCGAACAACTTTGCATCTTTCAGGGATTTCTTCACTGACCGCAGTGGGATTCTGATTGATTGCTTTTGTGAAGCTTACATCTTCCATCAACGATAAAACAAAAAATTCAAGATTATTCAATTTTTGGCAATCAACAAGAAAAAAATAAATAAAACCACTAGAATCGAAAATAAAAGCGCATTACGAATTCGAAAATAAACGATCATCCGGTGTGGATGTGTTGTAACAGAGGCGTGAACGTTTTTGGCCTACAAAACCGCTCCTCGGGGAGATTGTTTCGTTGGCTTTACTCGCTATATCGATTAAATTGTCCGGAAATAACACATTATGTATTACATCAGGGCTGAGGGGTTAGTGACATCTTTGTTGCAGGGTTGCCAAATTAAGTTGACTTTCTTTAAATTTGCAATTACGTAGGCAGTGATGCATGCATGGGTGGTTGATGTGCAAAACATGCATTTTCCATTTACTACTTGGGAGAAATTGATGTTAAACTGTACAAGTAGGCGGTAGACTAGACAGACCTAGAAAGTTTAAAATCTAGCTCAAACGTACAAGGTCTTATCACTTAGATATAAGACATTTCTTACATGCAAATATTTTTATTGGTAAAGTGAAATAATTACGGATCAATGGCGCCTGGCTCTCTTAAGGCAATTGTGTCATATCTCGTAGCGTATGGGCACAATTGAATGAGCGAAGAACCAAAAGCCTGCTCTCAATGGGGAAAACGAAAAAAATGTATTGCAGCCTACCTACTGCTAGGACTATTGCCGGAGCTGTCAAGATGCGAACGAGATGGAGACTAACAAATATTTGTTATGTAATTGCTTAAACTTTCAAATCCTTCGTCTTCGCCGTTTAGGAAGCCGACTATTTGGAGAACTGGAAGAACTTTGGCAAGTTCAACTGATTGACTTAATTTGATTTATTCAGAGCTTCGAATTGGTTCAAACATGGTCCAACCGACAAGAAACAGCTGGCGCGACAGCTCGTAGGGAACCAAACTTAGCTTCTTGCATCAATTCAGGTATAGAAGTGACCTACAGTTTTTATAACTTGAAAAGGTCATCATCGGTTCATCTCTTTGTAAAAATCTTGGTAAGTGAAACCTGAATATCGATGACGATACCATTATTGGGTGCAAACCTGGATACTTGCTAAACCCCAGAATACTTTGGCCGACTATCAACCTAATTGCAGACATTCTGACAGAACAATACATCATGGGTGTTGAAGCGGAATGTCTCGGTATAGCCTGTAATGAGGTCTGAAAAGATGAGTTGGATATTGAGTCCGCCTTGCCATCTATTGCGCAATCGGTGTTTCCTGCACTTCTTAGTAAAAGATTTGGTACTCCTGTGATGCTTGTACCGCGTTCTTGATTCGAAAGTGTCGAAGATGGCCAACGAGTGCAGAACAAAGTATTTGCTGTCGATAAAAGGACACTCAACGACGAAGTCTTCCTTAGAATGTCACATTCGACAGATATAACTTGGAGGTAGTGAGAGACTTTGTCCAAGGCATAGGATCCGCCATAAATTCAACAAATAATAGAATAAGTCTTGGCAATCGCTGTTTCTTTGGGCTGAGAAGACAATTGAGTAGCAAAGTCCTCTTCTGAACAGCTCAAGTGACTTTACACAAGACCCTGATCTTCCCAGTGCTGCTCTATCGCGTGGAGGCATGCACTTTGTAAAGAATAAATTAGGTTGTCCTCGATTGTTTTGAGACAAAAATCCTTCAGGTGATCTACGGTCCCATCTATGTGGAGAAAGGAGGAGAAACGACGATAAACTGTTCACCGACATGGACCTAGTCACAATATTCCAAATACAAGGCACGTCGCACTAGAGAGAGACTTCGACTTAGGTGGTGCGTGGAAATGGAGACCTCAACAAACTTGCCGCGTGAAACTAGAGCCAGCCAGCTGAAGATTGAGCTGTCTGGAAACGTTTATTTGTTGAGACTCGGATCCAGACTGTAACATGATCATAATAGTGAATAAATAACCTACAGTTTGGAACTCAAGACCTCATGGGATTATCTACAAAGCTCTGTCTGGACTTTGATTCTTATCTTTTTTACGACTTTCGTCGATAGGCTTTGCGCTTTCAACATTTCTCAACGTGTTGTTGCACAATTTAAACATCCGATTTGAGGTTTATTGTGTTTTTAACGATCAATTTTCATCTTTCCTTTGGAAACATCATAAAACTCAAATCCCAACCTACTCCTAAATTTAGAACCAACAAAAATAAAAGCTTAGTCAGATGCACTATTTCACTATAAAATGCGTCAAATTAACAAATTAAGTTACTTAAACATTTATTTTATCGTCAATATTTTGCGCAAATTTGAATTGAATTTACAAAATTTCACTTTACTACGGAACAAGATGTCAATTCCGATAGTGGGTGGCGACTCCTGGTTAAGCGTATTTCCTCATTGAAACCATTTGGATCATTCAACACGACCGACATGCAGTATTTCTTGGATAGTATCCAATATTAATTTACGAGATACTCGTATATATTTCCCAAATGAAAACAAAGATTGTTTAAATAGACGAGAATTGAATTTAGGATACGTAGTACAGAGATCTAGCGTATACTCGTTTTTTTTTATAGTTTTGACCAACTTTACAGATTTTGTTTATAATTATTTTGAACTTACCTTATTTTCTAGTTTCTCATTGTCAGTCTTAAGTGCGTTACGGTCGTTTTCGATTTTTTCCAATTTCGCTCGTAAAATGTGAAGCTCATCACTGGCGGATTTAAGTTGTTCTTCGGTACGATGTACGTTTAGAAGTGGTTGTACACGTATTAAAAGACGCCACCATGGCCAATCACGGACAGCTAAGAATGCTTTGACGTTGCGTTGAATACAGCGGACGGCTATTTCCTTAAAAAAAAAAGAAAGATTACCGACAAGTTAGACAAAATGCATTTCAAAATATTAGGAAGACATTCGGTCGAAATTTTCGAAGGTTTGCGTCTTGGATAAAGTAAAATTCTTAAGCTGACTTTTCAGTGACAGTTGCTTGCTTTTCATTTGAATCAGACAAGTTTGCATACAGCCTCAATCTTACAAAGTCACTGTACCTGCCGCCAAAGATTGAAGAGGTTAGAAAGAAGACTTATACAGCATAAGATAGAGGAGGGGAACAATTAATAGCATTTGAGCCATTATTATCGGTTGAATCTGAGCGAGTTTGGCAACGTTGCTAACATTTACAATATGGAAGCCAAGGCCTAAGTTGTTGGCCATATAAGAATCCGTGTTATGTACGAACAAAAAGCCTCGGATAAGAAGGTTCTTAATGTTGACGACCATAGCAAAGATGTAGATGGAATGTTGGGACCATTTGCAGGTCACGTGCAGTATAATGCATAATGCACAAGGCCATAGGCGGCCTTAAAATCGATAAAGTGATGGTGCGTGTTGATTTGTACTTCTTTGGATTTCTTCATTTGATCTGGATGGCAGTTATAGCCAGATCCTGGACAAAACCAAAGAAGTACAAATCAACACGCACCATCACTTTATCGATTTTATGGCCACCTATGGCAGCATTTATACAGATGAGCTGTATACTTATAGAACGAAGTTTGCTATTGGCATCGCTACCAAACTTGCCCGTCTGTGTAAGATGACGATGGAGAATATTCTTTGGTCTATTAACGTCGGTAACGACCTCACCGCAACCTTTGATGTCAAAAAAGAATTGAGTCAAGGTGACGTGATATCATGTGACTTCTTCAGCGTCATTCTTGAAAAGATTGTGCGAAGTTCAAAAGCCCACATCGGAGGCAAAATCTTTCAAAAGTTTGTCCAACTTTTCGGATACGGTGAAGATATTGATGTTGATGGTAGAATTCAGCGAGCTGTCACCGGCCGCATTTATTGAGGCAGAAACGACCAAAATGCGTTTATAGCTGTCAAAATGAAGATACACCCAACATCAAAGAATTAAATAGAAGGTCACAGTGGACCCCCATAACCTCGAGGTGGTAAGGGACTTTGTCTACTTCGGCTCTGCTATCAATGCTGACAACGACATATCATCAGAAATCTAACGAAGAATAACTTTTGCCCATTGCGGTTTCTTGAGTTAGTTAGGCTCTATCCCGAAGAACTAAGGAGACTCTATACAAGACCCTAATCATTTCACTCCTACTCTATCGGGGTGAAGTAAGGACTCTATCGAAGGCTGATGACCATACATATTGGTCGTTCCAAACGAAAAATTCTACGTAACATATTCGGTCCTTGATGGGCTTTAGAGGTAAAGAACTGTACGAGCGAGCTGTACAGCGACAATACCTAGTCGACAAACTGCGCATTGGTTACTTGAAATGGTTGGGACAACAGTGTGACCTAAAAAGTGTTCGAATCTAACTCAGAGGGATACCGCAGCAGAAAAAGACTTGGCGTTAGTTAGGCTTGCACCAGTATAAGGGGATCTCAACCAACTTGGAGTGCGCAAGTGGTTGCAATTAGATAAGGACTGGGTTAACTGCAGAGGCTTGTTGGTTGAGAACCAGGTACATCCCTAACTGAAGTGCTACCTTAGTAAGAATTTGACTCGTCTAATGTGGACATTGGAGTCATTTCTGGTTGTTTAAACATTTTTCGATTTTTCTCGGTGGAGTTGTCCTTAACAGATCGGGGACTTAACTCTCTCACTCAAGCCTTTTTACAGCTCGAATCATACCACACATTTTCGTTTTGTTTGATATTCTTTTCTTTGTGGGGAAGAAAGGATCTCATAATTAGAATTGGGTTCGTGATCATATTGGCAGCGGTCCACTGTGATACCACATGAATCTTAGAGAGATTCTTCAGGTTTCTGACATCTGTGCTTATCAGATCGCCTATCGCCGGGCGATATAGTAAGAGACTCCTAAGTGAACTTTTCTTTTGTGCGAGAGAGCTGGCCAGATACAAAGAAGATGGGGAATAGCTTCCTCCTTGTCCATTCAGCTTCTAAAGGAATCGTTTGAATGCACATCAAGCTTTTTGCATGCTGGCTTACTAGACAGTGCCCAGTGATAACACCTATTGTCATGCTCGCGTGCAATCTGTTAAGAGACATTAAATTTTTAGAGAGTTTCGGGTCCAGATTTAGCCAAATCTGTTTTGCTGTTAGACACGTTACACTACTTGTCCACCTAAGATTTGTTCTTTCAATAGCTTCTGGCTTAAATTTAGGTTAAGATGCAGCAATGGGTAAACCCAAGGTGCCTTTATCTGGTTGAATGGGTATATTTGTTCCAAATCTGGAGGGTTCGTCAGGCTTTAAAGTTCCCTAAACTGTCTCTATTCCCCGTCGCTCAACAAAGTGAGCAACCAAAAAGGGCGGTTCCTGAGTTCTAGTTACCAACAACTTGGCGTAATTCTCATGTCGCCGTACCAACATGTTCACATTCTTCCTGTGTGGGGGGAAAGAATAGTAAGGCTATTCCAAAGTACTCGTGCATCCCAACTGTCACTTGCAAATGTGTTTTTCTCCACTCAAATTTAAATGAGGACTTCCGCGCAAACGGGACACCTACCTTTTATGCTTAGAATACACTAAAACCACATAAATATTCAAAAATAATTAAAAAAAAAAAAAAATACTTACTTGTACTCTGCGCTGCGATACTCTTTTCCTTGCTAAAAAACCACGACAATATGCTTGTAATTGTATAATTCTGTCAGATAAAAGTTCATCACGTTTCGCCTCCAATTGGCTTAGTACACCCGAGCGGAATAATACCTGCAAAATAGACAAAAAGCAAAGAAGATACAACATAAGTCAAATCAAATTGCAAAGAAAGAAATTCTGCAAAAAAAAAACGGTCGTTCCTTCTTCTCTCTCACTAACGCCTTTAGATTGATTGCGGTTAGATTTTTTTTTATTGATTTCTTGTATCTATTTTGTAAAACTTGTAGGTTTTGGGATAAATTATGCAACATGGTTGTGAATGCGAAAATACAAGTCGCATTCATAAAACGATTCTTATGCTGGGATTCTGGGAAGCTTTGTAGTTTTGTCATGTGTATCTATGCACGTATTGTGGATTTTAAATGAGACGTTCTGTAGATTTGACCGTTAAACTGACTGTCAGGCAAGTAAGTACGGGTTCATTGGAATTAGGGTGGAGATTTGTTTTATTTCGAAATGAAAATAACTACCTTAGTTTGGTTTCATCCACAAAGAATGGTGATTTTTGATTAACGACGACAAAGAAGAAATAAAGTGAAGGGAGCTTGGAGCTTGATTCTATTTTTGGAGGCGTACATACGAGTATAAAGACGCCACTTTGGTAAAAAAAAAAAAAAAAAAAACAAGTTAGTCATCAGAGATTGCATAAATTACTAATTGGAAGAACGTGGCCCCACTCCATTTGAGTTATGTAACATGATTTTTTGCTATAAAAAAAATTTTTTTTTTACAATTAATGGGTTCATTTTAGTGATTCTAAATGATTGGAATCAGTTTATCTTTACAAATGAGTTTCGTGGTGCCTTCTCCAAATGTTGTCTCTGGGCGGGGGTGGATTTACTAATCTGGGGAGTCCCTAGTCCAAGTGAACTTGTTGCGATGTCAAATTGGTTTAACTTGAAGAAAGACTACTTCAAATAATGATCTTTGTCTGTCGGTATGTTCGTCTAGGTCCAATAGACTAATTTTGATCAGAGTTGCGCTACAGATGGAGTGGAATTTAATGCTTTCAAAATCCAATGCTGTCTTTTGTCCCTTAAGCGAAACCCTAACCTAGAATCATTATTGCCTTCGGTATGTGTTGCCGACTCGGATGGGAATTACTTGGACTTTGATAAAAACGGTTCCAGACAGTTTAAAGGGGTGACTGAACTTGATGCTAGACAAAAACGATTAAGAATGAGGTATCCCTTCTATAAAATGAAAATCTAAACATCTGTACAACAAAGATTCGACGACTGACTTGCGTAGGAACCACAAGTGCAATTAGAACAACTCCAACTGCAGCGCTTGAGATTATGCTAGGGCTAATAGTAGTGAAAAGTACTCCCCGTCTTGAACAATCGAAGATTTGGAAAAGAGGGCTTGAAGGGCCCTGAAGCAATCACCAGATTAAAGAACATTGAAGCTTAAATTGATTATTTAACACCAATTGTTGAACTGGACCTAAGCCTTGAAATTAAATTCCCCCTAGAGAGAGCTGTTCAGACAGGTGAGATCATAAATTCCAACCCTTTGCCAATATTGATATGCATGCAGGCTCTGGGATTTACGCAGAAGAGTCGAACATCGTTCGGTTGATAAGTTCTAAGAATCGCCGAGGCCTCGTGAGAACTATCCCAGCAGGTACTCCTAATAGATAGTCAAAGCTATTACATTCACAATAATCAGATCCAAAGTTGTAAAACGCTGACATGATGAGCTCAAGTCACTTGGTTCAAACCATACACATTTCGGTGCCAAGACATGAAAATGAGAAGGCAGATTTCCTTGCCAGATTGGGATCTGAGATGGACTATGGCTCAAGTTCAGAATTTCAAAGATGAAACTCAACAAATTCGCGAATGACATATGGAATGTACTCAAGACATGCGGTATCTCAAGGATGCTTTGGACAGAACCAGGTAGGTAGGTAGGTAGAGGTGGTGGTTCGTTAAAAAGAACACAAGTAGCACTAAGTTACCACGACTCGTGTGACCTGGTTGATGATGTGTGTGGACAGTCTAGATCCAACCTGTGGAATTAAGAAAGATGATTAGATCCCTTATCCCTTTACCCGAGATGTCCTTAAGGTCGTCGCAAAATTGTTGTTTCAGTGCGCGCAGTCTGGCTCTTGGACGGAACCAAATAAGAAGAAAATAAAAGAAATCATAGCACGTTATAAGAAGTTTGACAGGCTAAAACTTACTGACAGCCAACCTAAATAGAATTCGCTTGAGTACAATGGAAATATGCAGAGGATGTGGCGAAGTGGATGCTGAAGAGGATACATTCCACCTTCTATGTGAGTGCCTTAACGTGTATTTGGAATTTGCTTCTACTTCGAAAGTTCTACGTTCGATTAATGGTTGCGCTCCTGCGTTGACGGTTGAGCGAGAAGATTTAAGCTTGAGGCAGCTGTCTGGAGAGGTTTGTTGACTGAGCCCCTGGTTCGTCTCGAAGTGTAGCGCCATCATAAGTTAGTAAGAATAGTATTTATCTTTTGAGATACGAGTGAGACTGTACTTTATAATGGGCAGCTCGCTCTACAACCTAATCTAAATAAAATGAATCTTCCAAGTGAAGCAGTCTAACTATAACAACTCCTCCGTTCCCAAAATTGTCTATGCCAACCCTGGAAACACGTAACATTTCCCCCCCGACTTTAGTTTGACCAAAATCGACACGTGACTACGAGGCCTTAAAGCTAATTAAGTTCAAAGCCTCTTTCCCATATCTGCACGGCTGAATGACAAAATTATCTCACAACTAAAGAGAAAAAAAAAAATCTCATACCTACGCGAAACAATGGGCAATTTTTCATCAAAAAAATTTATGTCAACTATCAACAATTGCATCTGAATGTCAACAACAAAAGACTACA
Organism: Criorhina ranunculi; assembly: GCA_951813785.1. NCBI lineage: Eukaryota > Metazoa > Arthropoda > Insecta > Diptera > Syrphidae > Criorhina > Criorhina ranunculi. The sequence goes on along the minus strand of OX638381.1, from coordinate 87,576,347 downwards.
CGCAACCACAAGACTTTGAGTAATAAATTTTCATACTTTTGGAGGGCTTCAGGGGCCGCTGTAGCTCCGCTCCACACGTTTCGTTAGAGATCATGCTCACCATGAAAGAGATTTAAGCTTCACATGCACTAACTGTAAGAAAGGTACCACAGATAATGGGACATTTAAGACTTCACAAGCAGATCAATGATTACGGTCACACGTTACTGCGTCACACGAAAAACACGAACAAAATGGAACATGAACATTCATTAATTTAATGCATGTCTCACAAAATCTGTGCATCATTTGTACTACGATTATTAATCTTAATTGGTAAACTGCGTAAAATGTATGTTACTAGGGCATTATGACAGATGACAGATGTCAATGTGAATGTCAGAGTCAGAGACGATGATGAGTTCAACAATCAAAAAGATAAACAGAAATTTCAGAAAGAAAAACAAAAGTTTAAGTGACAGAACGAGATGAAATGTCATAAGGGCTCTTTCAGTGGTTTTTTTGAATGATTCTGAAGGCCTTTCCATGATTTATTGCCAAGCTCATGGTGATGCCACAGCGTGACATTGGAAAATGTGTTTATTTTTTCATTCGAAAGCTGTGAATGAAAATTCTCTTTTTTTTAAATAAAAATAACTGCAGCAATGTGAGGTGTGAGAATGAGAATTTATTCGAAAAGGGGATGGGTGATTGTCAAGTGAGGGTATACGTAGGTTAGGCTATGTCGTGCGGGGAAACGTTTACTGGGTTATCGAACGACAAAGTAGACTCCAAACTAAAAACCCATCGCGAATTCGATTTGTTTTCTGCTTAATTTTGTTAACATCCCTGGTTTTTTCAGAGTCTAAAGCATGTCATTGAGGTTAAGCAGGGTTGTTATTCAATATTCTTCATCGTAAATCAATATGACATAACATATTGAGCGAAAGCCTGAAACCTTTCACCAACAAATTAATTGGACCCTTTTGGTGAAGTTATAGGACACGAAACTCTGCAATAGGCAAAATGGTGACACATCGACAGATTCTTGACAAAACCCACCCAAATCGAAACCCATCGGTTTTAAGGCTCCGAATAAGAGAGGAGCTTCACAGAGCCATGTCGAGTTTTGGCATTGCTACCAAACTTGTCCGTCTTTGCATGGTAACGATGGAGAACGCTCTCTGCTCCAACAACATTGGTAACAACCTCATCGAGACCTTTGATGTCACAGTAGGATTTAGGAAAGGTTAACGTCATTCATGTGAGTTCTTGAACATCATACAGGAAGGCAAGAGGCACAATCTTCCGGAAGTCTATGAAACTATTTGCGTACGTCTACGATGTTGACATTATTAGCAGAACTCAGCAAGCTGTCACCAATGCGTTCGCGAATATTAAGGCAGAAGCGGTAAGCGAGTGAAAAACCAAGTACTTGCTGTCAATAAGAGGGGAACAGATCGTCACAGTGGACAGCTATAACTTCGAGGTAGTTAGAGACTTTCTTTACCTTGGCTCTGCTCCCACTACTGACAATGACATCTCATCAGAAATCAAACAAAGATGCCAATTGCTGTTTTTTTGAGCTGAGAAGGCAACTGAGTGCCGAAGCCCAATCCCGAACAACTAAGGAAATTCTATACAAGACTCAAATTATCCCAGTTCAACTTTATGCCGCTAAAGCATGGACTGTGTCAAAGTCGAATGCAGATCGATTCGAGCGAATAAGTTGTGTTGACGGGCTTGGGAAGGGGAGATTCAACGATGAACTATACGAGCTGGAGAGCGACATTGATCGTTTTGGACGTTTGAGATGGCTAGGGCATGTAGGGCGAATGGATACTTACGGACCGTGCCGCAGTGTGTTCAAATCTATACCGGAGGGACAAAGCAGTAGAGGAAGAGCTCGCCTTGGGTAGCTTGCACATGTGAAACCAACTTGGACTGCTAAGGATTGAGCTAATTGGAGAAGCTTGTTGGCTAAAGCCAGTGTTCAACCCGCACAGTAGCGCCATCTTTATCCATAAGTAAGCAAGTAGTTAAATATTGGAATCTCCCTAATAGTTCACAGTTTGGTGACCGTGTTTTTGATGACTGCCCTAGGCCAACTATAAACTACAAAAGACCTAAAAAAAAAACAATGGTCACCAGTAATGGAGCCTACAAAAGCCGAAAAACAAAAAGACTGACCAGACAATAGTGGTTAAGTAAGTTAAATGAATCAATTTGAAATAGATTGAATTCATTAGCTATTGTATCCAGGACAATGACCAATCTTTAAACCTAACTCAAGTTTTATAAAAAACAAAAAAAAAATAGATTTTTCCTCAAGAATTTCGAAACCAATTAACGAAGAAAGAAAGGGGAGAAATACTGTCACGTAAAGAAACGGAATAAAGAAGAAAACTTAGTAATTTGATTAACGTGTATGGCATAGCCAACCAAGCGAATCATAAGGTTACCTCTGACAAACAAAGTCCATTTAAACCAAGCATAAGTCACCGGCAGTGGTAGTTTGTCGCTTACATACATTTCTCTCTTTTCCTTGTTTCTTTTCTTTCGTTTATCTTTGACACTTTTCCGACATCAAATTGAAGGTAAAAATTTAAAATGCAATCCTTGGTTTGATAAGGAAATGCTTCCTGGAAATTGTTGCATTCCTTGGTCTTGTATTAATTTGCTTCTTCTTTTTGCTTTGAATCCTAATTATGGCACTGAAACTAGTCCAATGGTGGGTTTGTGTCATTATATGGCAATTACCGTGTACGGGTTTGCTATTAAATGGTGTCTAATCGATGATATACCGCTAAGGGAAGGCATAGGAAAGAAGCCGTATGTGTGTGTGTGTTGGAAATGCAGTGTCATACGGGTGGCGGCCAAGGTAGAAATGACTGAAGGAAGATAAGATGATGATACGATTTAGGTTAAAAGGAGCAATTACCGAGAATTGTAACGTATTTCCTGTTGTATGCGAGATTTCCGTTTCGTAGACATATATTTTTTTATCTGTAATTGCTTTAACCTTTAGAGTGGAAGAAAATTCCGATTTCCAGTAACGGAATGAAATGGGATTTAAGAATTTGACGGAAGTGCAACCAATTATTTGACTTTAAACACACCAGGGAACTGTAAGGCTGGTGAACTCGCCACAATGCAGATTCTTCCTGATAAAGAGAATCTTGGAGGAGGACGCCACCAAATCGGTGATCAAATCGGATAATCTGTCAAACTAGCAGTCTAATTTGGCCAACAGGGCTTCAAGAGATTGATTTTGTTAAAGCGAAGTCTTCTTTGGCTACGTGCACACTGATGCAATGCGAGAAGTGTTTGCTTGCGACAAAGCAATACAGCGAGCCGATGTGAGGAGTCTAAGAATAAATGTGAACAGTTTTGTCGCAAACGAACGCTTCTCGCCGTGGTCGCCGTGGCCTAGTGCGTTGGACTGCTAAGCGAGTGGTCACAGGTTCGAGTCTTAGCAACATCCACGTTTTTCGCGGCACCACCTCTTCGCAGGCAGGACAAACCCGCTAATCTGGCATGAAATCGCTTTTCAATCCGCCGTTCGCAGGTCCCTTTCAGTTTTGAGAAGCTCGACCATGGCTCTCTATGAGCTGTCGCGACAAATATTTGTATTTGTAAAGGCTTCTCGCATCACATCACTTAATCGCGTGTGCGAATCAATTGTAAGTGTCATCATAGGGCATCCCACTTGACTGGTCCACCCAAGAGGAAAAAACAATCCACCATTTCTTCTGTACCAATCCAGCGCTCTCTCTTGAAAGACGGAACTAACTCGGTGCCCTCGTTTTTGACAATCTGACGCGAAAAGATGTCAATAACCTAGTTCGCTTTATAGCTCCCACTAGGTTCAAGGAATAGGTGGAAGAGTTCCTCCTAAATGCTGACGTATCACAATGGACTCCTACTGCTACTCGTCTAAATGCGTCGGCGATATACGCTAACTACATCTAACCGAACTCAAAACTTATGTAAAAAGTTGGTATATAGTCGATTCTAAGGAAGTTGAAGGTTCCTCCCTTACATCAAAGCATGGGGATAGTTCGCTTATGCAGTAACTTCCTTAAGAGCGAAATATCGATATTCTATGCTTCGACTCAATCTTTCACCGTCGTCGTCACAATTCGCAAACATTCAAAAACAATGTGCCCTGAGAACCTCCTTTTGTCTTTGGGTTTAACTTTTAAATATAAATATCTGATGCGGAACCCCGTATAGGGCCAAGGCATAGCTTCTCGCAAGCATTCAAGTTATGCATGTTATATTCTTCGAACGAATAGAAGGGACCTTTTGCCGACTCCAAATGGCGGATTTAGAACCCTTTGGATCGGGACTATACTTTTTGGTTGTTTTGCTGTGTCAGCATCATTTTGCACCCAAACCCTTTTAACAGTTGTATCGGCCAATCGAACCCATCCTGTTTCCCACTGAGTTCCTCGAATTAAGAACAATTTCGGACACACCCATCCAAAGCGTACACATTTCGAGCAGATACCAATAAATCAAACGTTCCTAAACCTAACACACTTTTCCTGTTTAACACCAGCAACCTATAAATTAGTTTATAATGAGAATTTATTGGCCCATACCCTAGGGCGAATGTGTGTTTTCCTAATGAGTGATTTATTCCCCATCAACAGTCAAACTTTCGAATATTTTTTATTTTTTTTGAATTGATTTCCCAACCGAAATGTGATCAGAACTTATCAACCGCTTAGCTAGAAACAAATATTTTTGTTCATAAACATAGATTGACGCGAACGTGCTTTTAGCGCCCATTGAGATGCAGATCACACAACAAATACTAATCCCAGACGTTAACGTGTGTCAACACAATTTTTCATAGTTTCAGATACATTTCCCGCTTTTGTATCGCGTACACGCACGAGTGTCTATCTGTAAGTGCATCGAGTTAACACTCAAACATTGCACTTCCAAAGTGAATACGAGAGTATATTTGAACAATCAAGAGGTTGAATCTTAGTGCACTATTCCACCTTTTCGGGGTTTAAGTATGCAGAACGCATTCAAGAGTGCTTGCACTCTTCGAGATAACGCACGTCAAAAGATTTGTACATTTTCTCACTTCTATGGAGCGGTGGAGAGGGGGCTTCTTACAGTTCTTACATAAGCGCGCCAGATCAGATGTGGAAAATGTCACAAAAACATAAACACTTCTGGCGTAGATAATTTATTTAAGTATCTAACTTAACTGTTTATGGTGATCAACAAAGCTCATTATGCAAGAAAGTCGGAGAGTAACAGGTCACAGGTTTTGATATGCAAACCAAAAAAATGGAAATGTATCTACAACTTCTATCCGATTATGGTTGTGTGCGTTTTTTTTTTTTTTTAAAGCCAAACGAATCAATCCAAAACAATGGGACTAGAGCGGGATTTAAAGATGAGCCGTCGTTGTCGTCGTTTGAATTCAGTTTCCAGTTGATTTTCCCAATCATCGGAGTTTGAAAAAGAATGCGTTGAATTAATTAATTTGTCGTTTAATCGGTTGGAAAATCTGGAGTGGAAATTAATAGAAGACAGGTTTTGAGTTAAGTCCGAATTCGATAGCAATATACGTGGATGGAAAGAGTAATAAAATATCAATTTTATGGGCTCGCCAAAGGTAGGAGTTATGAAAAAGATGTAACTTGCAGAGAGTAACCTGCTGTGGAGGTCCCATCGGGTGTATAGTTATGGCTTCGAAATTATACCGGATTATAGGCGTGAGATACGATTTTAAAGCAGCACCCTGGGTGAGTGAGGGCTAGCATGAGAACGCGGGGAGATACATTCTGTGTGATCAAAATGCGTTCAAGACGAAGTAATTGGTTAATGAATAGCATTGTAAGTTGGTAATTAGGGCTGACATTAAGCCTTTGAAAAATGCATTTAACTGCATTAGATTGAAGGTTGTAAAGTGAATGGAATAATGAGAAAGAGAGGAAACGGATGCAGCTTGTCATGATTACGTCAGATAGAACCTAGTTTCGGGCACGACTTTTGAATTGGAGCATCGAAAAACAGTTAAACAACTGAAAAGTGAGTTTAGTGTGAGCCTTGCGTTCATGCGAAGTTTTAGCAGCTAGACTCCATGTAGAAATAATTTTCTTGAACGCAATGAAACTCAAACAGTGGATTCATTTCTGAGTACAGTAACCACATTTCTGTCTTGATCCAGAGAGTTGGTGTCTTTTGGTGAATATTCTTCAAAGAAATTCTGAAGACCTCATCGTTCCTTACCCGAATTTTAGTTAGAAAGTCAACAGTTTGATACAGCAGGCGCCGGAATTCTGTTTGAAGCTTGATTCCAACAAGCTACAGCAGCATTTGCCATTCTAGGTTTGACAACAAGGATGTCCCTTAGACAGATTATCCGGCTTCAACAATCTTCCATAGATTCGTCGTAAGAACTCTCGACTCTTTCAATTTCGTGATCGATTTTTCAAGAACTTGGTATCCCTACTACCTAGAGAATACATACTGGTTCCGGCTCAGACAAAGTTTAAGCTATCAAGCATTTGTCTTCTACTGTATACTTTAAAGAGGGGCCCTCGTTTTCAGCTCATGCCATTTGAGTGGACAAACCGCTCAAATAACATGTATGCCCCATCAATTTGGAAGCTAGTCAGTGGCTTAACTCGTTCTGACTTTGGCTTTGAACTCTTACTCTTAAGTTCAGGTGACTGAGGCCTGAGAAAAACAATTTTTCGTACCACATTTCCAAAATAATCTTATGAATGAACTCCGCAATCGTCAAACTCATACTCACATGCGCAGGACTGGTTTGGTGGCACACTGCCAGCAAAACCACTAACCTCAGAACTGTCTTTTCCCAAAAGAGAACAGTGGGAGAACAACGAAGTGTCTAATGAGTCCAAATTCATCTACAGCGATGGCTCAAAAAGGGATATGCATAGCCACAGAAGCAGGTCCTTTCACCAAGGAGCTAGGAATAAGCGCAGCTCCAAAAGATTCCCACATCACAGCAGCGTTTTCCAGGCGGAGGTTCTAGCAATGACAGGAGCCGCCCCAATGCTAACAATATCACGGTTCACATCGACAGCCAAGAGGCTATAAAAGCAATAGCTACTACGCAGATAACATCGAAACTTGTTCAGTCTTGTCGCGAAGAGCGTTTTTGGCACGCATCAGCATAATGTAGAACTCTGCCTGGTCCCTAATTACAGCAGGGTACCAGGTAATGAAACAGCTGATGAATTAGCAAAAAGGGCTCAGTCCTAGACCGAGAGCGGTACGTATGGACGGTATGGTTAAATGGAAACAATTTAGACACAACCTATTTTCTCTGCCATTGCTCCAATCTCTTCCAAATAAGCCTAGTTAATGTACTAAAATGTCAACTTCAACAACGAATTCATCGACCAAAGTTCTCTAACAACTCTGTCAACAAAAATCTTGACACCTACTGACAGAACTCTCCTTGGTCGGAGAGTTGTTCTTGCAGTTTGGGTTGATGCACAATGTGAGCTGAAATGAGTTCAAAAAAATCTCTCTATTCTAGACCTTAGAAAGAAAGCAGGGGTTTCCCCGGCCCGTCATGAAGATCTGTCGGAGAAAATTGTTTGCCAACAGTTTGACATTCGAACAAAAACACGATGGTTTGGGTCGATGCACAATGTCAACGTTGATATATTTAAAATTGTTTAAAATTTCTCGAGTTCTCATGGCTTAAAGATGGAGAGTAAGCAAACTTCCCATTTTGATAAAATTACGTTAATCCAGTTTTATTACCCGATCAACTTTGACTGTCACTTTTAAGACCAGTTAAGCCGTCCAGCTGGATAAAATAAAACAAAACTCCGACAATAAAATTGTCATTTAGTGGAAAGTTTAACATCTATTGTCATCTGTCATTGCATAAACCTTGAATTCAAGTTAAGTTCTCCAAACATTAGCAAGTTGATTATGACTTCATGTTGTCACAACAAAACATTACCAACTTTCAAAATGTAAAAATATTTGAAACTAAGATCAAAATGTTTAGCATTGGCCCCAGCATTCCGGAATTCAACATGTGCAAGGTCAAAGATGAATAGTGAACGTGTGTGACTTTTAAGTGCAATATGGTTTTGTTTTCCTTGTTTTTATAGGTAAAATCTACTTTAATGACTTAAAGAAAGCTAATTAAACAAAATTTGTGTATAAATTTAGAGACTTGAACTTAGACTGGCTATAAGTTCATTTGAAATATGTGTGGTCTTTCCTCAATACTTTGAAGTTTCGGAGAAGCTCATTACAATGGAAATGTCACATTTGGTGGACAATCTAATTAAAACCGAACAAGATGAAGGACTTTCAACAGTCAAGGCAAAAACAAGCTGCGAATACTTACATTAACGCTTCTTGACAGGGCATTGCAAAGTCAGGAATCACTTTAGGCATTTAGAGCTAGAAAAATGGGGGGAAAAGTAACAAGTAGACTGTCTATAGTGAACGTTGCATTACGAGTGCATAAAGTCGGTCCAAACATAGGCATCTGAAGACGCAGCAGATGAAAAATGTCTGGTATCCGTCGTAGAAAAAGAAATTTTATCAGTTCCTGAGATAAGCGAACAGCCTTACTGTTTCTTTGGCGTAAGAAGGCAATTGAGTCCAATCCTGCACAACTAAAGAAATTATAAAGCAGACATTAATCATTCCAGTCCTAATTTATGGCGGCGCCGAAGCATGGACTACATATATCGCTTCGAGCGAAATATTCTTCGTAAGATATTCGGTCCAGTTGGCGTTGACGGGCCTTGGATGAGGAGACTTAACGACGAACTATACGAGCAGTACAGTGACAAAAAACTGCGTATTGGTCGCTGAGCGAATGGACATAAACGCTCTGACCCGGAAAGTGCTTGAATCTAACCGGGAGGGACAACGCAGTAGAGAAAGACCTCGTTTTAGGTGGCGCGCACAAGTAGAAGGGGCTCTCAATCAACTGGAAGTGAGTTACTAAAGGCGGTCCATGGGAATGAAAAGGCGGATGAGATCTTAAGAAGGAGAGGTGGATTTCACTTACGTCATGGCGCACCTCAAGAACGCTCTCAGAGAAAAACAAAAGACATCATCGCACTCAACAGAAATCACTTATCGCTTTTTATAGGTCTTCTGACAGCAGAATGTAATTTCCTTCTTAGACAATACTTCTGCTCACCTCTCAGACAACTTTTAAATCCCGTCACTAAAACGTCACGAAAAAAAACACCCCAAGACCTCTTGGACATCATTGGAAGTTTTGCAGACTTCGGAACAAGTGGAAATCTGAAGGTGCTAAATCTGGAGAATAAGGCGGATGCACCATTTTTTCCCAACCTAACTCCTGTAACTGTGTGCAAGTGGTCCTAGCTGTATGAGAGCGAGCGTTATCCTGATGGAATAGAACACCCCTTCGATAAACCAGACCTGGCCGTTTCTGCTCCAGTCTCGTTTTTTAATCTGGTACAGCTGTTGACAGTAGACTTCTGCGGTGATAGTCTGGTTATGAGGCAACAGCTCAAAATGGATTATTCCCTCAGTGGGATGCCATACACTTAGTAACACCTTGAGTAGGTGAAATCCATCTCCGGGATGTTGTGCTGGTCGATCTTCTGGACTTAGCCATTGGTGGCGACGGTAACGATCCGGTTCAAAAACAGCTCTTGATTGTGATGTGACAGAAGCGCAGTGCGAGCTTCGATTCTTTTGCGATAGGTGGTGTGGTACTCATTTTCCTAGCTTTTCCTAGGTGTCGGTGGATGGTCATATGGCTTACGTTGAGTTCGCTTGGGAGTTCCCTCACCGTAACAGTGGAATTTCTTTCGACGGTGGACTTCAGGAGCTCATTGTCTAGCTCTAGGTCAAAATTGCCATTTGTAGCCTTTGCAAACCAACGCCGACACTTGGACTCGCTAAGAACACCCTCTCCATACACATATTGGATTTCTCAAGTGGCTTCACTTCCATTCTGGTTTTTCCGGAACAAAAACAATAAAATGCTCACAATGATGTAAACACAATGAAACTTGCAGATAGGTAGGTAGGTAGTAGTGGCTGAAACTGGTAAGTCTGCCAGAGACACAAGTAGCGCCGATGCGCCGTTTTGATACCACAACTCAAGTGACCTGGGTGTTGATGGGCGAAGCTAAGAGTGTAGTTCTCAGATCCATCCTGTGGAGTTAAGAAAATTGATAATGTTGCAAAATTTGATGTTAGAAATCTCAGATAGTTCCTTAAAAAAGGGTTTTCCGAGAGTGCGCTGCCTGGTTCTGGCAAGTGCCGGGCAGTCACAGAGAAAGTGGAATAGCGTTTCCTTTTCTTGTGAATTGTCGCAACTACGGCAGTGGGGGTTGAAAGGGATGCCTAATTTGGCAGCTTGTGGACCGATAGGCCAGTGGCCCGTGCTAATTGCCGAGATTCTAGCTGTCTCGGTGCGGTTTCTATTGATTAGGTCATTCGTTCTGTTTTTATCGTAGGTGGGCCAAATCTGTCTAGATATGGCACAATTTGCAAGACTTTTCCACCTAGAGTTGGCAATAGAGAGAAAGTGTTGGAAAACTTTGCCCTTGATGAGTCCCATTGGGGAGCAGACTGACTCCGCGTGGGAGACATCCAGGGTAGAACCACGTCTGGGTAACGCATCGGCTCTCTCGTTCCCCTCTATGTTACTATGGCCGGGAACCCAGAGGAGAGTGATGTTGAACCGAGCGTTTGCCTGCGTTAAAGTTTCCTTACACTGTTCGACTAATTTAGAGGACGAAGAAAGTGAGTGGAGCGCTTTGATGGCAGCCTGGCTGTCAATAAAGATTCCTATGCTGTTTGAGGTAGTAGGACTGAGGCTAAGTATCTTGCAGGCTTCTCTAATCGCTAGTACCTCCGCTTGAAAGACACTCAAAGAGTCTGGGAGGCGATACGATTTGGATACGTTCAGTTCCGCTGAGAAAACACCTACTCCAACGCCACACTCCATCTTGGAGCCGTCGGTGAGGATCGATACTTGGTAGTTTGATAGGGGTTGGTTATTGTTCCATTCGAAACTTGCAGACTGAATTAAAAATTTATCGCAAATACTGATTTCAATAACGGTTTCAGCATTAAATTGGAAAATTACCCCCGAAAAAAACGCATAATACTAATGTTACAACCTGATAGATAAGTAAGTACAAATCGTAGAAATTTATTTTAAAAATTAGTTTTCTGTTTGCCAAACTCTTAAAAAAAAAAACACCAAAATTCAGGCAATAAAAGTATAAAAATATATTTAAAAAACTATTTTCCAAAAACTACATTTAATAACCAATCTACTACAACCGTCCATTCCACTAAATCCTAAAAAAAAAGGAAAGACAATTCTGAAAGTAAAAGGCGAAATGAAGCATCAAAACAAATTTACAGAGTACATAGTATAGAGAGTGTAAATAAAAAGCAATCGCATAGTTTTTTTGTTTCATTATATATTTTATTTATTTATTTATTTATTTATTAAACTATTAAAATATCTTACAATACACGAACACCGTTTTATTTAAAAAAAGAGAATTCTACACAACAATATAAAATAATTCAAGCAGCATAAATTGAAAGCAAACAAACCAGCAAAATTATATATGTAGAAGCAAAAGTAGAATAAAATATTAATTAAATATAAATAAATACAAATTAAGATTAAAAAGTAAATTGTTTTATTTTTTTTTATAAGCAGAAAGAACCCAACTTTTATAGAGGAATAATCGATTTCACAGTGTATCTAAGTATCTAATGTCAATCAATCTAAAAGTAAAGACGCCTCTTCTACAACAACCGTAAAATTACCTCTTTGCTGTATGTGGGATAGATCTCTAGGTGCGTCTGTATGCACATGACTGGTTCTACTTCGGCGATTTTCATTGCGGTGCAGATTTTCTTCGATGGTATCTGATGCTGCCGCTGGCTACTGCTCGTGTTGTTGGTGTGTTCGAATTTCTCCAGAAGTTCACTGATCTTTGTCGATGCAGGGGCCCGTTGATGGGATGGTGGGGGTAGTGGTAGTCCTTGTGGAGGAGGACTTGTCTCCTTACAGCTGCCGTTTGTACTGTCACCGCTGGTGATAGTGAGTAGTTCATCGTTTTCATTGGAAATGTGTCCCGAATCATCCGAGTCATGATCAGAATCTGGATACAATTCCTTATCAGTGCGATTGTTGCATATTTTATCGATCAGAATTGTTGTGGTATTCTGTGGAGGCTGCTTCGTTTTGACATTAACCAGAAGTTCGGCGTGCTCCTCAGATGTGTCGCCCAATATGGGTGGAATTATTTTACACGATTCCAGATGGGGGAACTTAATTGTCTCCTCCTTGGCGTAGAGCAGGGCTTGTGGTGCGTCGATTACATCGATGGACACTTGATTCTTGGAATCACTATTCGATGATTGAGTGGACGACGATGGTTGTGGTTGTGTAATTTGTACGTTCTTTTCATCTGGTACGGTGGTGTGCTTCAGTTCTTTAGAATTTGAGTCATTGATCTTTCTGATGTTGATCTTGTTGGCAGCAGTCTTGGAATTCTTTTCTTTCAATGCCTTGGCATTGCTTTGCTCTTTGATTCTTGCATAATTTCTTGGTGAGATGGAGGAGGATTTCTTTGTTGAAGTGGCGGCAATTGTTACAGGTGATCTTTGCTTACGGTCGAGTTTTGTGACGCTGCCAAATGCTTCGACTTTTCTTAGAATTTCATGACCCTTCTCGAGACATTTGTCTAGGAGTACATCACTGCTTTGTTGTTTTCTCAGCGGTGCATATCTCCCGGCGGCGGTGTTTGGAGATGCCTTTTTTAGGGACACTTCACTGTAGGCCGGTTTGATTGTTGATCTTGTCAGAGTACCCGTTTTGTTTGCGATCGAGCTGCCGATCTTGTTTAGTGAATTGGGCGTTGAAACAGCGGCGGCAAGACTTCTCCTGCGTTGGTTGGTCGCAATGGCGGACACTTTTGGGGTTGATGCAGCCAGTGAAGAAGTTGCACGATTAAATGTTTTCAAATGAACCGGCGATTGTTCGTTTATGTTTTTCACAATTTTACTGACACTGGGCGGTGATCGTGTCTTCTGCGGAGTTTGTACATCACAAAAGCTATTGCTGCGACTGTTCAACGACTTGATTGAGGAAGTTTTCATTATGGGAATCTTGCTACGACTGGCAGAGATCGATTGTGTTGATCCCGACAATTCCCAGACACTTTTTGATCGTAAGGCGGCGATCTTCACAGGTGATCTTGCTGCGTGCGAACTGATTGCTGTTGAACTACCAATCGATTTGCTTAGTGCTGCCAATCCAGTGAAAACAGGAAGCTTACAGTTTTCGAATTTCTCCAACTTTTTGCCTGACTTCGCGAACTCCTCAAAGTCCTTCAGATTCCAGAGGCTCTTGGTTGTGTTGAAATTAGCCTGCTTATGCATTCCCATTGATAGTTTGCTGAAATCATCTTTTGGATCCGAAATAGATTTTTTCAAAATACACCGGGACTCTATAATACTACAGGTTTTGGACTTTTGAAGCTTCTTGGGCGACGGAGTTGTGGAAGAGCTCACAGCGATCGGAAGTGAAATATCCAAAGACTTGCATTCCGTTGACTTGGCCGGTTTGACGTGATTGAAATCGGTCAAAATTTTGTCGAAATTTTTCAAAACCGCACTTAGCTTTGCCTCGTCATGGGCCACCTTCTCAAGCTCTTCGAAAATCTCATCTTCTAGGGAAATTTTTGAATCATTCAAGCTTAGTCTACACTCTTCGTCACTGTCCACATAGACTGTGCTAGTTCTGCCATTCGGATTCGATGACACTACTTCGATTTTCTCGTAGACAGAGTCCTGTTGGGATTTAGTTCGCACCATATCCTTGGGGGATGAAATTTTGCGAGAGTCCTTAATCGGAGATGTTTGCACAGATTTTGTGACCAATCTTTGGGTTTGTAGCTTCGGCTTAACCTTCGATGACGCATTCAGAGGAGTGAATTTTCCAACCGGAGATGACGTCGACGCTGAATGTTTAGAAGTTTTGTGCAGCTTTGCTGTGATTTTCGGCGGTAGATCCTCGATTTTATGACGAATTTTCGTGTAGAATTTCTGAACACCCTTTGTTGTCGATGTGGTCGTTGCTGACACCGGCGATGAGACTGATGATTTACGCGACTTTCCCAAGTCCATTGTTATTTATACACAGCCCTCTGCTTTACGTTATCCCGAAAGAACACACTCCGGACAGTCGGTCAGTCAGACTCTATTGTTGTCACACTGGTTCAAGTGCAAGAGCGGCGTTCTGAAAGGTGATACCGCGGATCTAAGTGACGATTCTCTGTTCATCCACTGGGAAATTGGATTAAGTTACGCGATGACTCGCGTCATAATTCGCTTAACACATCAAGGAGCACATAGAGAGCACACAAATCTAGAAACGATTCTCGATACGGATGAATTAAATTACATTTTCCTCTTTTGTTTTACTTTTTTGTTGTGTATTCTCCTATTCACTGTTAAATCAATCAATTAATTTCGCACCGATAAGAGCACACAGATACACAAACGCGTACGAAACACGGATTGCAGTAGGTAGCGACCACGGTCACTTTAAGTCACCAAATGACAAAAAAAATATCGAAAAAAAAAACGGGCGACCAAGACCGATGATGTTTAGACCGACGTTGTTGAAGTCTTTCGTTAAACTGAATTGTGTAAGCTGCTGGTGGTGGACAGAAACCATGAAGAGATACTTGCAGTGCGCGTACGATGCGGGTTTGGTTAGATGGATGAGGTGCTTATCACTAAGACGGTGTTGTCGGCTGCTTTCCAGCGCGCTGGAGATATTGTCGTTTGGCTGGGTAATGTATGTGAAAGAGGAAAGAGAAAATACTTGTTCGGGGGGGTCGGGAGGGGGGGAACAAGAATTTAATGAAAAAGTCAGACTTAGAAAGAAAATCCATGAAAAGAGTGTGCGTAGTGATGGATGAAACAAACAAAGTAGAAGTTGAAGTTGAAGAAGAGAAGCATGGAAACTGAACCATGGTTTGAGTTTGAGGGCGACTTGCAAGGTGTTTTGATGGATTTTCGGTATTGATATGATTCCTCAGAAGATTTACGAGGGCATATAAATAAGTCTGACAATCAGCAGGTTCTAGCTGAGTGGAAGACCTTTTTCTCCGTCGGAGCCCATCCATCGTATTTTGATTGCATTCTCGTAGTAATTGTAGCTTCAAAGCTACTGCATTCCCTTTACAGTTTCAAACTTTCGACCAATAGACACTCACTCGTCTTGGACATAGGGTCCTCCTCACCACTATCATGCATTTTATTAATGATTTCTTGACTGGTAGCCGCTTTTAAACGTCCTTAACGTCGTTTACCTTTCATGAGTCAGCTTGAATTTTTTCACCCAAAACCTCGGTGGTGACAAATGAAGATAAGATATCCCGAAGAATTGCATCTAAACTGAGTTAGATTTCCATTGATGACAACTTGAATTCGACTTTCATTCATGCATGACGGCGTACATTTGAGTACCTATGACTTCACATGAAAGAGTTTCCCCCATAAATGGCACAGCGACCTTAACTCCGCGAACTGAAACGATTTTCAGGTCTCTCCTCGAGAAGGGAGATGGAAACAATTATTATTTGAGTCATAGACTGTTGCTGTACCGTACAAATGGCGACAATGAACAAGAATACAAAATAAAGGGTGGAGTGCCACAAGGTTCAGACCTCGGACCGCTGCTATGGCTGGCAATCCCGAAATCGATGAAATTGCCAATTTTGCTGTAAGGCACATAGTCCTGGACAGTAACTTCTTTGAAATAAATGTTAATTGTCGGATATATGATGGAGTCTAACGATTAAAAGCTCGGAAACAATGCGTCAACCAAGGGTTTCGTGCCTGAAGCTGAAATCTTATAAAAGACGGACAGACTTCACAGACTTCTAAGCTAGACACGGCTTTTTAAAATAACATTTTGATTAAGGCAAAAGTCCTACAGACTTAAGCTAACCTTGCCTCAAAAGTGAAGAAGAATGAAGATCAGTAGACTTATGCCAAGTTTTTGCTAATTTTTCGTCAATTTACTTCAATTTTAGTGATAAGTTATAGGAATATCCCAAGTTCCAGGGCTGCGGACAAATTGACGGCGATCTTCACAGAAGTATTTGGCCATTTGTTTAAAGGTATCTTTACTTTTAAAGCAGGAGGCACTGAGACCTATAAGAAGGTTCTCGATCCTCCTAATGAACGCTAGGATGTCACCTGTCGAAGCATTTCTCATGTCTTCAGGAATCAAAATTTTAAGAAAAACCTGCTTCCTGATGTAACAGAGGTCACCGACACTTATCATGTGAAGTGTTCTGCTGTTTTGTCTTCCTCTAAGCTTTTTGTCTTATTCGTACTGCATAATTGTAGAGAGAGATGGTGTAGAAGGGAATCGCCATCGGCAGCGACAATGTAAGAATAGGTTGTCTAAATGGAAACTTACTTGAGTTTCAACAAGATTTCGGTTGAAAGAAGGCTCAAAGACTTGCGCTCTGATTCCGAAACCAATCATTGATATCAGTTCAGCAAAGGGTTCTGCTGAGATGGTTCAGTTTAACTTCTTGCAGAGCCACCAAGTTATGAGTAATGCATTTTTCTTTCTAAGACAGCAGATCAGACTTATCACAGAACACAATACATGTGGTAACCGTATGGCCAACAAATATAGTTATCAGAACGCTTGCGTCTTTTTTTTCAAAAATTATGATTCCTCTGCAAATGTCCTGCCTTCGCAAAGATAAGACTGCATACACAATGCAATCTGTTTTCCTTATCAAAAACCTGCCTTTCCTTTTTGAAAAACAAGCACAATGGACCATTATCGTGTCTGACTGCTTGGGATAAAACTGACCTGTATTCTTCCGCTACACATGTTTCACTTCATTTTATTTCTCCTTAGTTCGTCAAAACATTTCTTTTCATTATTTGCTCTTGGGACCCTTATTGTGGATTAAAATTTCGGGAACACTGAATGCATTCACTTCGTCATACTGAACGCAGTCGGTATACAGCTGTCAAAGTCACTCGCTGACATTTTGTACCATCGCTAAGTTTCCAGTGTTACCACTTTTCAGTCGAAGTGAATATTTTATCATCATTAATTGCACGTTACTTAGTAGAAAGATTTTTTTGAGATTAGCTACTTTGGTAACATGTTCAGAGATATATTAAAAAAAGATCGCAATTGTTGTATCCCTTTTCGTCTATCTTTCTATAGTGAAGTCGTAAGAACTTTTGGTCTTTCCTCGGACTCAAACTTAAGACTAAGACTAATTACTAAGTCACTGCTACCACAACTTGTTCCTCCATTTTCAGCAATTTATCGCTGTTTGTCAGTCTTTAAAGAGAGACATCCATGTGAAAGGGCCTTTCTTGGGTGAGCGCCATCTATTGTACTTGCGGACAAATAATGATTCATCAATCTGTGAGTGATCGTGGAAAAATACTTCCATTTCACATTAAGACTTGGATACATTAAATCTATTTAATTGCTGTTGGAAGCCACCTCTACTTTCATGTAATTTGACGGCTCATTGATGGGGTCAATGTTCCTAATTGCAACAAAATGCCAACCTCAAGTTATAAAGAAAAAACTGCATTTCCCCACTTGAATGCAGTGGAAAACGATGTTAAATAGAAAAAAAGTTCTCCCACTGCAGCTCCTAACAATTAAATCATAAATTCACAGTCAGTTGCTCGACATAATTACGTTCTCGTTAATGGATTGCTCACCCCGTTTCTTTTTTTTATTTTTTGTGAGCAGATAATGTTTTTATATTTTTCTTTTACAAATTTTAAATAATAAGCAAACAAATAAAACAAAAACAAAAACTTCCGGATATATTCGTACATAGAGTAGGAGTATGTGTACCATTGCAAGTGCAAGCCTCACGTCTACTCTGGTGTCTACGACCTGTTGTGAGAGTTAATTAAGTGCATTCCAAAATGTGACGTGCGTGCGCCTTGCATCTCTATCTAAACTGACACAAGGTATAGCAAATATTTGAATATTAATTATAGGTAGTGTGAAAATGGCTTTTTTTTCAGCTTTTTTATTTGTTTTTGTTTGTTTTCGTGACCCTATAGCCTACTAATGAGAAGACGTTGGATAGAAAGAAACCTATTGTGAGCTCTTTGAATGATGTTGCTCTGTGAATTGTTCGACCTTACGCAAAAGATTCTTGAGAGTTTTATGACTGAAATGGGAAGTTAAAGGTAGACATGGCATGAACGAATGTATTGAGAATTTGAAAATTTATTAGCTAGAGAGAAGTCGTGAAGACTTACGTACCCAAGTGCCACATTGTTTCCAAGAAACTACGTAAAGAGTGCCAAATCTGGCAAGAGGACACCAACAAGTTGTCGAATTGTACACAGGTTAGGTTGAAGTGCCTGGCAGCTGTTGTCAGCGATAGCACATGGATCTGGAGAGATATCCTTACCGACTCGTTGAACCGATTGGAGCTTCTGATGAAGCGAAGGAGGTTTCTGACATCGGCTAAGTCGTTAAAGTAGTATTCCCCTAAATGAAGTCTTCTTTTGCGGAAGACAGCTGGGCAGTTACAAAGAAGGTGGGGAAAAGATTCTTCCTCCTCTTCGAATTGCACATCCTTTTAATAAAAATTTCCCAAGTCTTTTTTTAAACAAATGTTCAACGACAACAAACAAACAATAATGGCTACCAGAAAAAATTTGTAAACATCGACCATAAACACATTTATTACAATGTTTCCTTGGTTGTGCTCGATAAACTTGAGAACCACTGGACCGATTATGATGAAGTTTCCACTGTTATATAGCTTATTCTTATTCAGTTTGAACATAGGCTATCCACAGGTAATGTCAGAAAAGTACCACCAACGAAATTGCCAATTAACTCGCCAGATAAGAAGCTTAATTTACATTTATATGTCCACTTCCCTTCTGTAGTCTATCCACCAGCCAGATAAAGTTGGAGCTCAACTCAAGACAACTTGTCAAGTAATTTAGAAGGCTGGCTGAGCTGAGCATGTGCTCAAAGTTGCTCTGCGATTGCATCCCCTCTCTGCTATGTAACACGCCTATCAACGCGGAAAATACTGTAAAGCTTCGCTTTGACAAGAATACACGATGGAGCAACTCTGCCAAAGAACACGGCGTGGATGAATCACAAGCGCTGTGGATTAGAAGCAATATGATTTTGTCAAGAGTAAGCAAGGGCTGTCCTCATAGTAGTGTTTTGAGTCTCTACTGTAGTGCATGCTGATCGACTCTCTGCCTAACAGCATCAATAGTCCTAGCTTCTACGCTGCGGCATATGCGCATGACGTTGCCGTAGGTACTATCTGTTGGTCCTTTCATGCAAACCGTCGCCGCTAAGGCGCAGATGACCCTGGATGTGATCGACGGGTGGTGTAATAGGAATGGGCTTTCAGTTAACCCTCTTGTTACCGGTGGGGTGGACAAAGTTGTTAGTGGTTTCGAACGATCGTTTAGAAAACCTATTTTTTCACAAGTACAAAACACAAATCCTACCAGTTCTGTGATATGATGTCGACTGCTGGACGACAAGCAGGAAAGCGGATCAGATATCGAATACTTTCGAGAGAACAATTCTGCGCCCCGTATGCGGAAAGTGGAAATGGAGGAGAAGATACAATCGCGAACTGTTTGAGCTGTTTCAAGATGTGGATGCGTCACCTTCACAAAATGTCAAAACACGCCGACTACACTGGTTGGGCCACACCGAGGGAAGGAATAATAATGCTCCAGCCAAGAAGGATGTTTGAATTCCAGTCCTCAGGTTCGAGACGACAAGGAAGACTGAAATTTCGTTACAAAGATCGAACGATGGAAGAAGGCTTCGTTTTAAGAACTAGCAACAGCGTGCCGGGGAACGAAGGTGATAAAAGACTGCAGTCTCTCAAGCTTCAAGGGGTCGGCAGTAACACCGTCTTCAGGTAAAGACTCAAAGCTTTTCGAACGACACTCGGCCATTTCACATGAAACTCTAGACGAACTATGTGTGATACACTTAAACAATGTAACTCCCTGCAGATTGTTTGGTCTTTCTTGTCTCCCTTAAATGGAAAACACGTTCAAATACATATTCACTGACTGAATATCGACGCAGGCATACTTACAAGCTCAACGTGCTCCTGTTAACGTGACCTACGCTAGATTTATAGTCTTGTTCACCTCAATTATTTTCCTCCACCTATACCTAACCGCACCTAATCAATGATACAGGCACACTTCTTTAACACAAAGCCACTTAAGTTGACGGCTCTTCTCTACAGACAATCTTGCTACCTATTCTTAGATATCCAATACAAAACGCATCAAACTTATTCCAAGGACTTCCACTTCAACTCGAATGGACAAAACCACTTTTCTATACGCACACCTGGATCGCTTATGGTGGTCAATCTTATAATACAATAGGTACCCTGCAAACTAAAAATAAAACAAAAAAAATTAATTTAAAGACGAAAGTGATTAATATCATCAAATTGGATGTATAGTACATCAATGCACCGGCTGTGCGTGCAAAAATCGATTGCCAACCAACAAAAGGAGGAGACACCTGAAGGATCCACACTCGCTGCCCTTGCCCTTGTCTCAACCAGCACTTGTGGCAAAAAGAAGATAAAACAATCTCCTTCCGAACGAATCAACAATGAAATCTGGACAATGTAATGTGAAAATGATGACTTCAAGATATACTCCTCTCTTTGGATGTGGTTCCACTTGCTGCAATTGTTGGTACGGGGGAAAAAAGAGAGCACATCAACCCCGGTACCACCAAAGAAGTTTACGCGGACGCGGACCAAAGAAATGAAGCGTCCAAATCAAAACCAACGAAGCGAAAGGATTGATGGATGCGATACGATACGATAGGATGTAGATGGACGATAAAATGATTAAGTTTAGGGGAAACCATGGTTTTTTTCTTTTTTTATGAAAATTGTAAGTCCGATGTGCACATTTGTGTGCAGTTTTTGCAGGCCAATAATCATGTGAGTGATTGGCAAGAGGAGGGCCATCAACTGTCAAACAATGCAAAAAAAAGGCTTTCACTTGATCGTTCTCTTTTGAGATTGAATTATGAACTGAAAGTCTTTTGTGAAGTTTCGCATTCGGTTCGGATGTGTACATAACCACATTTGCGATTTGTTTTGTTTTTATAAGGCCAAGGTCTAGGCTTCATCTTATGGCATTACGTATTCATGGCATGAGCTATAGGTTCGGCAAGTGACTCTGATGCGACTGGGGAAAGTCAGATAAGATTGCTTTTTGAAAACCTAGACCAGTCGCTTGCAATGCAATGACATGTAATCTGTCAAACACCGATCTGACACTGGAAGCATCAATAAAGATCTGACAGATAGCACTCTGGGTATTTTGTTTGATGACATCCTTTCTTGTGTTATAGGACGCGTTTTAGCTTTCTCCAACTGATTTGTGAACTCCTATCCAACCATTTTGTGCCCTGTTTACTCAGAATGGTCCCCTCCTTTGTCGTACTGACTTTACATTGGAGTGGAACTGTCTTATATGCCACGATAGCATAGCATTGCATCCAATAGTTTCATTGTTATTCTCAAAGTCTACGTGAGAGCTGGTCAACCCTTCAAAAACAAAGAGCGTTCTGTTTACCAAAGGTTGAGCTAAAAGTGCCAAAAAGTATCTATATTCGAAGCTTAATTGGAAGGATAATGTCGTCGATCGAATGAGGAAGGTTAGGTTAGGTAGGAGTGGCAGGCCGCAGGTTGCAACCTATCTTAGACCAGATAAGGTCCTTTGTGTTACCACATGGATCTGTACTTAACCGAAAATACTACCCGCAGAACTAGCCGGAGCTTGTTATGAAGCGCTGCCTATACTGATGTCAGCCAGTTCACTTAGGTTGTGAAAGAAGCTGGCTCCTAAGTATACTCTTCTTCGAGCTGAGAGGGCCGGATATGTACAAAGAAGGTGAAGAATCGTCTCCTTCTCCTCTTCGTCCATGCAGCTTCTGCAGAAGTCGTTGTAAAGGAGACCCAGCCTATAGGCGTGTTTGTCAATGGTGCAGTGTCCCGTTATGACACCTACTAGGGTGCATATTAGCAATATTTTCCGTCTGATGAGACAGCTTTGGCCAAATCTGCTTGGTGATAAGACAGGTGCTACCTGCTGTCCATCTATGATTGGCGATGTTGATCGAATGAGGAAACTATGTGTTGATATCTATATTTCCAAGCATAAATTGGGGACATTTTGGGGCTGCAGGTCACATGTTGTGCATTGGCCACATATAGCTGTTGTTAAACCCATACTGACGAACGCTTCAACTGTAAGCTGGAAGGAGAAATGATATCTTCCAAGCTTGGCCATTGTAGATCTCCACGGCATGAGAAATGGAACTTCTCAAAAATTTAGAATTACTACGTTCGGCTATGCCTCTGTTCTTTGCGGGAAGGGAAACATTGGAGAATCAACTGACTACCTGCCTTTAGTCTAGTGACGAATAGGGAAACCGATTAGTCACCAGGAGAGGAGAACAAGCCTTTAATACCGATTAGTTCAAAATGGAGATCGGCACAGAAGCTGGAGTATTTTCTGTGGGACTCTAGACATCAGACGTCGGAAATGATTGCAGCTGTGTATACCAAGCTAAGCATTGTAGCGTTAGCGTCTTCCAAGGCCTTTCTACTTTATATCCTCCTTTATGTGCGTCTTGATAGTATTTCCTGACATAGATTCAGTGTATGAATATTTTAAAATTGACAATCTTTTCGTCAAAGAAAAGACTCCGGTTTCGAGTCTGTCTTGACAGTTTTGAGTGATCTTTTCCGGTTCCGACTTTTAGCCCGCCCACATACGTAGTTTTGTTTTTTTGGATCCTTCCACTCAAATGCTATGATCAAATTGTCACCTCCAACTGTAGGTACACACACAGTATTTATCCTGCCACAGGGTGTGTTCGCTCGTACTCGTATGTAAAAATCTGCAACATGACACCACACAACGTGTGTATTATTAAAATAAAATGTTTATCTCCTTAAGTGGTTATTAGACGAAAGTCGAGAGCGTATCTATGCAACCGAAAGAAAAGTAAAATTTGCAACGCTGGCAGTGGCAAGTGATGTGAATTATTATCCACATACATCCCATAATACTTGTACACCCCACGTATCCGATTGAATGCTGTAGTGCACACCGTGCAACATCAACAACAAAAATAGCCAACCGCGGCCTCTGTACCGTTGGTGAAAGTCAATTATTCTTTAATAATATCGATTATAAATTGGTTAAGACGGTATTTCGTTGTTGCTTCCCCTCAAGGGAACGATGTTGACGTTGACGTTGATGATGACGATGCACAGGGAGGAGAAAAATGAGGCTTTAAGAGCCGAAGCTGAAGCTAATTGCGCGCGCGTTTTGTGCACTTAATCTAGAGGCGCAAAGGCATAACTAATATACTACTGGTATTTGGTGTAACATCGTGGGACAGTAAAACTGTCAAATGCTATTAACTCCTCTCGAGCAGGTAATGTGATTAGTGGTTTTTTTTTTCTTTTTAATCGTCTCAATATTGTGCCGCACTAAAATTGTTCGTGAACTAATAACTTTTATGGGAAATTTCACCTTTTTTTCTGAGTCACAAAGCTGTAACAGATGTAACGAAAAACCGAGATACGGAACCTTAAACTTTGATTAATCTTGACGATGTCAATATAATTGAATTTGGCAACTATTTCAACAGCTATCATTCCAAAAGCTGCTTTAAATTTTAAATTCTAAAAACTTTATTCCATACATAGCTACACACGTTCGTATCGGGCTGTAGGTACAATGTACCAACTTTCGTGATGATGGCGCACTTAAATGATTTCCTTACGCGTCAGTTCATTGTGTTGTTTGCATGTTTTAAGTTGGAAACACAAGAGGACAATGATTTCCATTGAGTTTAAAACCAACCGGTTGATTTCCTTATATCTGTCAATAAAAAATTCGAATAAATAAATTTTTATCGTTCAGTACTTAATTTACCTACTTAACGATCGTGTTTAGGAAAAGAGCAATAATAATCTCAAATAGTTAGAAAACCTAAATTATCTTACGTCATGGTTTTGGGGGCTTCCCTAACTGCTGAAAGTCGCTCTCAATCCGAAATTGGCCACCAAAGTAATGGTCAACAGGACGCAACAGGACGGGCATGCCAGAAAAATGCAATTCACCAAATTTACTCTCGAAAGTTTGTCATTGTCTGCTTAGAGATGGTGCGGCAACAAAACTCTCTGTGGTTTTGCTAAGATTTAAACCTGTGTCAGTTCGCTTAGCAGTCCAACGCACTAACCACTGACTCGCGGTCCTAAGGCTGAGAGAATGGCATAAGAAAAACGTGGGGCATGCCATCGAACTTTCTTAAATCAACTTATATGCTGCCTACTGGAAATGACTTCAACGCACAATACGGAACAGTTGCGCCTGGAGTCAGCTCCTCTCAAACAGCCGGATGAATAGGTGCCGATGTCGTTATTGAAGATAATTGACTTTTAGCATTCCTTCAGTCTCACTGGAGCGTCTTTTAAGCCGAAATTACAGATATACGTCAGGCCTCTGCTTGATTGAAGATTAACTCCATCTCACGCACAGATATTAGCCGTGTTTTTTTGATAATTATACTCACTTCAGTCAAAAAAACGATCTACATATACTCACTTCATCCACAGCAGCAGCCGCACCAAGCAATGGGTTTGCGGCTCGATTTATTTTTCTTCATTTGACAGTTTGTAAATGTCAAAACCGAGGAATAGCAACAAATACGATCGACTAAGAGCTAATTTATGAGATTTTTCCCGCTCTGGTGGTCAACTTATGTAGTTCAATCCTCACTTGCTGCTACTGGGAAATTTATCCCCACTTGGTGTGTTGTTATAGCTTTGTGTGTAAAATTTTACTGGGCTGCGTATACAGCTCTCAAAAAAACACGGCTATTGTGATTTATATCGCAGCCAGACTGCAATCAAATCCAGGGCTGTGAAGGACTGAGTGCTTGTGATCGAGACCACTAAACAACATAATGTCACTCCCAGTGGGGCTCCAGATCATTACATTTCAGCGAACGGTGTGACTGACGAACTAGTCGGGCAAGGCAGTAGTAGCTAGTGAGTCAATTCAGCGAAACACAACTGCTCACAAATTGGTGATCATGTTCAGAATTACTGAACAAGAAGGTACTTTACTGCCCTCGAAAGCACTACGAATTTTGTTAACAGTCTCGGTGAAGTTTTTAGGATATTTGTACTAGATTTTCAGTTTTTATTCCGTTTTGAAGCGCATTTCCACGGTATCTTTTCGTAGGATCTAGATCTAGCTTGCCATCTCAGTTTGGAGACAAAAAAAACTCAGCATACTAGGCCGAGATGTTGATATCGCATTGGACAATCAAGCAACGAGTACATCTCTGACAATGGAATGTGTCCAAAACCTTCATGACTGTTGAATTTAATATAACTTGACACTGGCAGGTATCGAAGGAAACAAAAAGGCAGACAAACTGATGGGCCCTGAATGAACATCCGACTGATGTGACCAAATACAGACAAACCAAAATGGCGATTAAAATGTCTGTCAGCGGCAGCAAGAGAAAAACTCTTAGAGTGACGCAAGAAACTCCCAAATAACTAGTAGCACCGTTTACAGGGCATGAGAACTGGGTTTTCATGATGATGATATTTGCAAACTGTGTCTAGAGGACGAGGAAACAGTTGCACATGTACTGTGTCAGAATGTCCGGCACTGGTTAGCAGAAAAAAAAATTATATTGCTGGCAATAGATTCAAACCGGATAAGCCAAATATCTTTCAAACAAATGCTTACGTTGATACGAGGAATTGCAGAGGAATCTGGAGGGCACCTCCGACTGAAACGACACTTGAAAAGAGGTCTGTTTCGACTTACCTCTCCGTGTAATGTATGACAACTGTCAAGGAATCACAGTTTTATGTTTAAAGGTTTAAAAATTGAAATTAAAACGTCTTAATGCAAAACCTTGTATTTTTACTAATTTTCGTTAAAATTTAGACATGTCAACATTCACATAAACGTCAAGAGATATGTACGTAAGAGATAAACATTTGACACAAATGCCAGACCTACTTATTCAAGAGGTGGCAACACTCAAAAAAGTAAGTGACCGTCAAATATGGAACGCAGTTACAAAATGTTTAGAAGGCAATGCATTCCATTAAATTAAAAATCAGTTAACGTTGCAATAAGAACGTTAATTAGTTATGAATTCGTTTGTATCGGTACTGCACTCTGTCAAATAGGTCAAACAGCCAAAATCAAACGAATAGGTCCGACCAATATGGTCCTAACCAAAAAGAAACACTTGAAATAGTGTCATTCCACTCACTAAAAAATGACCCAATCCCATTTGGGTCGATGCGATTTCCTTAACCGGAATCCCCGCTAACCCACAAATTATTAGGTTTTATGTTTATTTATATAAATTTCATCTTTTTTTACCCTTCAAACTTTCAAATATTCAAATAACAATTCAATTAGTAGCTAGCTACTCACATGGTAAACAATCACAAATCCATAGCATAGTAATATCAATCTCCACATCTCTTCAGGCATCCACACCAGTGTTCCAAGTTCCAAGTTCCAATGTCAACCAAATTTAAACATTGTTTACTTTTTTCGATTGCAATCAATAATTCGGTTGCAATCACAATAAAAATTACTCAACAAGCACACATTGATTAAAAACAGATCGACTTTCAATGAATGACTATGGCGGCACACAAGTTAAACTCAATAAATAAAAGTATCTTTGTATCTACACGTGTGCAAGGGGGGGCTGAACCACATCTTAAATGAAATGGAAAGCAAGTCACACACATTTTAAAAGCGCGTTTCATCAATATCACACGAAATAAGTTTGCAAAACAAGATAATTCACTTCCGACATTCGTGTGTTGTCGTTGTCGTTGTCGTGTTCCTAACCTGAACTTGACCGTAAAAAATAATAAAACGAATGCCAAGACGCAGATACAGATAGAAGTCAGTTCCAGAGATGGTGGTGGGGGACAAACCGCAACAACACTGGATTTTTTGCCATTTCTAGATGAAAATCAACAGACGAAGACCAACTTATCTGGAGCGTCAGTGGCGAGATGCAATTTATCTTTTGTTTTGTCGATCACGCTAGGTAAATGGGTGTTATTAAGGTGACAATGCAACCGAGACAATAGGTGGTGCACACACAGTGAACGTAACACCACCATCGGAGCTACCTAAAGGATCTCAAACGATGACGATGACGACGACGGAGATGATGATGGTGATATGCTACCTGTATCATGGGGGCATCACGGCTATAGAGATACGAGTACCATCAAAGTTTAATCTCGACCAGCGTCACCATACGACAACAACGATTCACATGAGAAATCGATCCTCGCCCGGTGCGCTAGTTTGCACGTTTTATTGTTCGAAGCTGAGCCATGTGAGCCCACGGCAATTGAAAAACGCAATTGTTTTCGTCTTCGTGCCAAAACGAGGTAAAAAGAGTAAATAATTGGCATACAATGAACATCATGGATGCAAAACCGCGTAAAAAGTCCACAGTGCCACAGATGATGGCGCGAAAGAGGCTTCGATAGAGCTGAGAACTAAGTGTGCGTGTGTGTGCAGGTTTCGATGATGCCATTGTAATTCGAGAGATGATCGTGAGGTGGGAAAATTATGGTGATTATGGTGGAATTTGGTTTTTTGTCTTTGACGTAGATATGCAAACAATTGTTGGGTCTAGAGCTAAGGCGGAAGCTGAACTTAACTTATTCTTTTTGTGTCTTTAAAGCTACAATCCTGAATGGATAATCGTCTCAAACAATAGTCCGTAGCAAGGTTCTTTTCGATTGTTGCACCAAGTTGCTTAAGGTCCATTTCCACAGTTTTACAATTCTAAGCTTCTTGGTACGACCAGTGTCACTACATCTCCGTTTTTATTCGCCTTTGATTGTTTCTTCTCCGTTTTTCTGACGGGTCTAAAATGCTTACAGGAATTGGAACTGATAAATACTATTCCAAGTCGAGGTCAGTGAATCAGACTAAACCAAGTCTCCTGTATTTTGGACAAAACTATCTTTATCTACTCAGACAGTTAAGCTCGTCCTAAAAACCAACGAGGTTATGTATCCCTGACCTAGCTAGGAGCGACATGGACATCTTTTACAGGATTTCTGCGGATTTGCAAGAAAAGAAGAACCCGACTTACTGCCAAACGATGTGAGGTAAGCAAATCACTTTTCATAAGACATGCAGAAAAAAAAGTCTTTGCCTGCATGAATCTAGAGAAGCCCGACTTAACACTACAGGAGAGGAACACAATGGATCCATAGAGATCCAAGTGAAGACTGCATCATGCCATGCAGCCATTTCTTCAACCTAGCACTACAGGACAAGCACGTTTTAAGGTGCTTTTCTCGATACTGTCATAAAGATAATCCAGTTTTATTGTGAATCTTTATAGGAACAACGGACCCAACGGATAGGCGGACATTGCTGCCTGAACAAACATCCACATCGCAGGAATCTTGTAGCAGATTCAAGGGAACACATACTAACGAAATGTTTTGCCCTCTTTCGAGTCAGAAAGAGAATCCTTGGTTGCGAAGTTATCCCAAAGTTACAGCTTGCTCCCATCCACTAAAATTACGTTCATTGACCTCCTGACATTCTCTGAAGATGCCATCCATATCCTTTCTGATCTAAGATTACGATGATCATAACAGAACACAGGTCTTTAATGCAAGCGTAGAGGAGATGGTGCTTGCCAGTGCACTTAGTTAAATCAAGGGTTTGACCAGTCACGGACCAGCTATTGCTGGCGATGGTGTAAGTAGTTGACACTGGTTAGGAGTCAGGCGTTCAGTAAAGTGATCCGAGTCGAGGTTGGCTTTTAGCGGCGTTCAAAACAACTCAAAATATGGAACAAGTGACTTTGATTCGTCACAATTTAGTTTGAATTCAGCACCTAAAGGCCCTTGTCGAAATCAGTGTTCCAACGATATTGACTCGAAATCAGAGCCGCGCCAACATCACTTCTTAAAATTTGGCAGCTCATGATAACTAATGTGTCAATGCAGCTTATGTGTTTAATTTAGGGTTGAATCCATATGTATGCAAAAATCTGACAGCAAAATTTCAATCCACAGGAATTAAATTACATTCAACGCATTTAAAGTGCAAATTTGGATAAATTTTCATACAAAGTCTCGCCCAAAACACATTCCACCACGCCTTGAAGCCAGACCCATCGGCTTATGTATATGACAAGCATTCAAAACTACCATCGTTTACCTGTCAACTTTTGCTGTCTATCAAAATGTGTATGTTGTATGTTATTAAGGCGACATATCGTTCGATAATTTTAATTTCAATTTTATTATTTGTTAAAGATCCGACCCATCGACAATTATGCGATTTATGAGTGACATCCACCCTGTCAACGAATTTGAATGATTTATTCAAAGGTGATGGTTGAGTGATTACATGTGGTTGAGGTCTGAGGATATCATCAACACGAATAACAATTGTCAATTAGTTTTGAAATATTTTCACGAATCGATTCAGACATAAGCAAGGCATAATTATATATTTATTGGATTGGAAAGTGTGACAAGAAAAAATATCGTTAAATGGAAGAGAGTTTTTTTTTTTTGACAGCGCATGCCTTTTGACACACGACATAAATTCTTTATGACGTTCATAAAAGTCAATAGTAAATAACACCATACAGAGTTTAGTCATTGAATGTTTGACATACAGTAAGGCTATGAGCGCACTTGCGATTTCAGCCGCACGACTATTTAGTCGGAACACTCAGAATAAAAGCGCATAAAACTACCCAATCACATCCATGGCAAGTCTGGTATTTGTCACATTTTTCTAACGACACGACTGTGGAGGACTATACGCGCACTTGCGATTTTAAATCGTGGCGACAGTTCAGTCAACCCCAACCAACGGTACACCCCTGGTGTGAGATAGTGCCAAATATCTCGGACTCATTCGAGCTTTTGTGGAGAGATGATATTACCGAATAAGCTAGGACATCCGTGGTAGTCCTTTACTCGTGTAAGAAGGCGGAATAGGTACCAGATAGGTCATGCACTAGTTGTACACTGCAGTCCTATGATCGATCTTTATTTATGACATAATGGTTTGCTGGTCGGGTTCTTGGAAGGCAAATCGGCATAAAAGTTTTCAAAAAAAAGTCCATCGTGTGACTATCCTCAGCTTTGCTTTTAACCATGCTCCACTTACTGCCAATGGACCTTTATGGAATGCAGCAAGTCACTAACACAGTCCTTAGGCTGCCTCAGCCTTTCTAAGTCAACTGATATGCCGCCCACTGAAGATGGTCAACACGGACTTCATGGACACAATAGTATAACATGCTTCCTTGTCTCTTGATCTTTGAGGCGAAGTCGGTATTTGTTAAGAATTTTATCATAACGAAGGTCTTTGTTGAGGTCCCACTTCGAAAACTGTCGTCGGAACACCCGGGACGTCGGAACTAAGCTCCTAGATCTAATTAAAAAATTCACAATGCAAAATGTAATACGTCAAAAGCTAAGCCCATCTAATGGGAGGTAGGAGCAATCCAGAGTTAGAGAGTTTGGTCGATTTGTTATAAAGAAGGCTGAAGTTAATGTTAAAGCTTATTTCCGGTACTTCCAACTCTGGGTAATGACCGAAAGTATAAGATACCAGCTGCCAAAATGTGATTTCTTCGTCATGTTGCTGAAACACCTCGCAGGGATCCAGTAAGAAACACCATAATATGCGAGAAACTCATTGTTGAGTAGCTCCTTGTTTGAATCGAACATTGCACATATATTCCGATGGTTTAGTCACGTAATGCGGATGCCTCCAAGGCGACTTCCAAGACGTGCCATGAATGCCATGCCATCAGGTAAGTGACTTCCTGGTAGGCATACATCTCTCCTACCTGATGAAATGAAGTCAGTGGCGGAGAATCAAGAATGATGAGGATTCTACCTCCGCGGCCCCAAGCGAGTGATTGAAAATGTATGTCCAATTGCATTCACTTAGTTTTAGCAGTTGTGACCTCCAACCGCTTTCAGATTAAAAATACTTTTTGCCTGCAAGCGTTCAAGATAAGACACCCACCCTATCGCCTCCATGTGGAAATCATTAATCGAAAACCCTCAATGTTTACATTTCTCAACCATTCTCAACCGTCATCACCGCCAAGTGGGTAGTATTTACAAAACTGATAATCACTTCAAACAGCACTAGACAAATCTCCACTGACCTATCCACTCCCATGGAGGACTGTAAACTTTCCCTTTTTGCTTTTGGAAATCTACGACAAGCCTTTAAGCAGTTAGGACCACAGCCCAGCCATAAAGAATAAAACTTTATGACTTGTCGTCTTTGGAAAGAGACTCAAATTACACCGTTATTTGAAGAAAAACTGCAAAGACTTTACCATTCCTTGTTAAATACGTAAACACTGTCCCGTTTTGGAATGATATTTTTACGAGACAAATAAAAAGAAAAAAGTGCATCTAGCCAGACAGACTGCTTTCCGCATTGCATTCCGACATCATCCCTATGAAAGAAGTCTGACACAACATCTTGTCAGATGAAGAAATTACGAAAAAAGCACGTTCGCCGATGGTCGTTCCTGATAAATACATTTCACCTGGCTGAAGATGAATGACATTTTGTTGTCGGCATACGCAGCAGAAAAAAAGTGCAAAAACACACAAATGCGGGACACCTTTCGTGGCAATTCGGTTAACGTTGCCATCACCTAAAACCACCGAATTCCTTTTTAATTAAAAGTGAAAGTGCTAGTGCGAATGCGAGTGCGCGCACGTTTCGCCGGGAGACGCACTGACCAAAGATTCTTCTTTTACCATTGGGACATGTCATCGATGGAGGTAAGAGTTTTTATTTTTATTTTGTCGCCATGAATAACTGTTGGTCCCTCTTCGAACATATAATAATCGCAATGGGTTAAAACTTTCTTTTGAAAATTCTCCTCAAAACGGTGGTGATACGTGCCCAGAGTGACCCATTGTATGGTATCAACGTTCCAATGGCGGATTTGGTCAAAAGAAAATCCACAATTGAGTCTGGAACGTGTGCACGGATAAATGAACAGTGGCAAGGGGTTTTGGTTATACTGCCCCTCAATTGGTTGGTTAATAACAACCTCAACCTGTTTTATTACACGGGCTGGTGTGTTTCGATTGAGTTATGACATCAAGAAATTAATCGATGATTGGAGGAGATTGGGCCGGTTTATGAAGACCAAAACTCGAATGAAACATCAATCAACAAGTTTGTCGAAAAGAGCTATTATTTATAGAAGGATACATAGATACTTTGAGGAAATAATGAACTTCTAGTAGGTACTAGTGTATACTTGGTAATGAAATAAAAAAAAAATTCGGTGCAGGAGGCTCCTCACGTAACTTTCTGTGAAAGTATAACTCACGAGCGCTTCGAACATGCATTCACCTTGAGCATTTCAAAAGCTACCTTAGGGATGAGGTTCGCTACTCTAGAAGAAAATACCGCCAAAGAACAATTCAAATTTCTGGTGAACCCAGTCAAGAACACACTTCGAATCATCATCGTTGTTAAAAGTCGTCACTGCTTCCTAGAAGCTCGATGATTTCAAAACCGAGTGTCCAGCATTTCCTCCCGCAAGAATGTGGACTTTTGAGAGTAAACTCGTCACTCAAACCACCCTTAATGCTATACATGCATTTGGAAAGAATTTCAGTCATAATCCGGAATGAGGAAGCTTCTGTAATGGAAAACTTATATATGTTACGGACGAAGTTCGTTGATTGTGCAGAGTTAGAACTGCATAGGCAATGTCGACTTTGGGCAAAGTTCGCAAATATCGATTTACAATGGGCATTGTCAACACTGCTGCGTTTGCGAACTTTGGCCAACTTCAAGTGGGGATTGTTGACTTTGTTAACTCTACACATAGGCAAAGTCCAAAACAATAATATGCCAAGGTGTTAAAAAGGAAAGCAGTGATGTGCAAGGCATGGTTAGTTAGTTTGGGTGGTAGTCAACAATGGTCACTTGAAGTTGGGCAAAATTCGCCACAACTGAGCCGTTTAAAGTATGAAGCGTGTAAGTCATCCGAGTTCATAGTTCAACACTTTCTGTCACTGTTCAACTGCCGCGCCGCCAGACTGCGTCGAAGAGTACTGAGGCCTAGGTGGATACCAGATTTAACGCACCTAGACAGTAAAGTGATCGCTGATATTCTAGAGATTGCCAAAAACAATGAAAGATTTTCCCGACTTTACCTAGAAGCAATAGTCACTCCATAGTCCCACACAAAACGTTCTCAAATAGCCGTTCAAGGCGAATTATAACGACCAACCAACCAAGTCAGAATGCATGACCCTCAAGGATAATTCTGAGTGAGAAAACAAATCTCTCTAAAGTACTATTAGGTGGCAATGATGACATTACGCCCGTTTAACAGATTTCTTGTTTATTTGCTAAGGTAGCGACTTCTGGAACCAAATGTCTGGAACCGAGACATGACAACAGGTATTTGAAAGCATCAAAGACATTAAAGTCTCCACTCTCTACACCGTATCCCATCTTTCTTTCTAGCAAATCAAACAAAACCCTTCCCGAAACCGATTTTCCATTTAATTACTTTCACTCTTCACCAATAATAATCGCTTAACGAATTGTGATAAATGAAAATGTTTAAAAACAGCAAAGAAAAAGTCGCTTATTACTCGTTTAACTTCTCTTTCTTCGTTCGTACTAAACACTGTTAACTGTGCACAACCTGTCCTCAGGGCAGAGGCGCAGAATCTTGTAACAACAAACTTAAGTTAAGCATCAACATTGTGATGGTCAGTTAACATGGTCATATCCACACACTAGTCTCTTATACAATCTTCCTTCTTTGCTTTTCTTGTGTGTCGATTTTCACCAAGCAATTACTTATGTGTGTGTATTCACATTCAATCAAGTTATTCTGGTTGATAAGATACCTGCCGCACGCACGCACGGGACACACCACAAGTAAGCAGAAATTTGCTTCGATTGCATTATAAACTCTGTGCCACACACACAGGACAACAACAGATCATGAGGATGAAAAGTAGGATGGTTTTCATTAGCCAACAACTGGATTTTTCCATCATCATCACTGAAAGGACTGGAAAATCTCTAGCGTGTAGCCTAAAGCAATTAACTGATAATATGATAATTGTAATTAAGCGTTGCAAACACTTTTTTTAAAGTCTACAGTCCATATGCAGTCGATGGATAGGAGGACCTCGATTAATGGTGATTGTTTTCGTGATTTTATCCATAATTAATGCAAATAGAAGATACCATCGATGGACCGAGTTGGGTTAGATAACATATTTCCATCCATTCTGTCGCTGAACTGGACTAGAGAAATCTAGAAAAAATTAAGAGAATGGTTTTGATTAATCAATTAAGGATATGATATTTATTTGACTTCCCTTGTGGTTGGTTAATCACAAACTTTTATGCATTTTATGATTAGTGGCAGAATAGCCGCAGGACCACCACAGCGTTAAGTTGAAGAAAGACAATATGTGTCTTGGTTCCGAAAGCCCTTGTGAATTATCGTCCATAAATGTATATCAGTTGTTTCGAATTATCTTAAAACCACAGGACACACTCAGAAATTATTCGTGGAACTAAGAACTGAACTGTGATGCGTTTAGTTACAAACCACACACTAATGGTACTTTGAATTGATGTGGCGATTCATGAGGTTAGCAAGCTAGTTCAAAACCTTTATACAATTCTATGTGTTGTTAGAGGCTACCGAGGCATATCCCTATTAAATGTTGCATATAAAATCATATCCAAAGTATTGCGTGTGTGAACGTTTCAACCCTTTCACACCTTGAGTTCAAATTTTCACACTGAAGCAACGAATTTCAGATTGAAACAAACCACTTCTTCATCGATCACCTCGTAAAGTTGCAAGTGAGCTCTTGAGCTCTACACGGCGATGACTATCGGTTTTCAAATGAACATTTCCAAGCTTGCACCGCATTCCGGCAAGGAAATGTGCTGCCATGTGACTTTTTTAATCTCGTTCTCGAGCAGATACTGTCCAGGCTAGGTATTAACAAGGGAAGCACTATCTTTCACAAATCAGCCTAGCTGAGGGAATGTACAGAGAATAATGACATCTTTGGACGCTCCCAGCGTGCCGCCATAGAGGTTTTCACTGCAACTGAAGATGAAGTGAGACGACTTTATCTTGAAGTGAATGCGGACAAAACCAACTACATGTTGTCAACAGATAAAGCAGCATCAGTTCACGGTTAAGGACAGAACGTCACCGTTGTCAATCATAACTTGAAAGTAGTTAAGGCGATCACGTACCACTCAGTAAATATCAAGTCCACAAATGACAGCTTCGTGGAGATTCGATGAAGAATAACCCTAGGAAACTGGTGCAACTTCGATTTAGCAAAACAAATGGATTGTGAAACTCCTAACTCGACGGAATTCGGATCCTCTTATATGACGAAGAGTGCTGTACGACAAAAAAGGAGGGCGAAAGGAGAACATTCAACAGCGAAGTCTATGAGCTGTGAGCCGAGGTTGACTGTATTGGTTCTGTCACATCGAGCGAAAAGAAAACAATGTTGCCATCAAGAGGAGTCTTAAATCCTAAACCTCGAGATGATAAAGCAGACCAAACCTCTGTTATAAACAAGTGATCGCAGATAGAAGGCTGCAAGCAGCACTCCTGGTGTCTGCAGAGACTCTTCAACCTCACTTCACTACAGTCATCCAGTTGTGCTTCTCAGTCCAATAGTTTGTAGACGCTTGCTTAAAGAAACAAAGTCGTAATGAGAACAAGTAAGTTTAACTAAATATCCGGAACAAGATTCGGGCACTCTTACAAACAAATCTTTTACAAGATCGAAAAGTCCCCCGGGTACCCTTTCAAATAAATCTCAAACAACACCACAATGCATATCCACATACGTATAACATTCCAAAACTCTAATTGATTTCGATTAAATCAAATGAAGCATTAAATTGGTAGTAGTATGGCATGCTCCCATTCATTAATGCCCATTAAGTTCAAGCTTGCGCGCACTCACAGCTCTAATTTACCAGTCAACAGCTTTTCAAAAATTATTCACCGCTCCAACAACTTGAGGTAGTACCAACAATATCATTAAAATTCCGTACCAAGACAGGTGATATGATGACTCAGGCGATGGTGTTGTTGGCCCGAACTTAATTGCTCGAGAGGTACCACACCGCATTCGATTGCCACTCATGGTAGAGGTTCCAACCAACACTACAGTGCACGGATAATTGAAATGAAAAACGTTCGACTGCTTGATGACCTATGGCCGAATCAGTGGCAAAATCTCTAAAGAGTAGACTTTCGCTCTATGTATGCGGAGACGAAAACGAAGGCACAGAGACAAGTCAATAAGGTGTCGCGGGTTTTGTTTGCACTTTCAAGCCGGCCGTACACAACCGAAAACAATGAGACAAAAGAAATTTATTTCTTTTCGCCGCGCTTCTTACAAAGAGATCAACCATTTGAGATATAAAATTTATCTGTGAAGTTCATTTTGGTGGAAGAAGACTCACAGACAGTCATGTAGTGGATGGATCTCCAAACAATGCAAGTGCTTATCCCCAACCAGGAATGTTTAGCAAAAATCTCCCAAAAAAAAGAGGAATACACACGTGAAATTGTTTTCTTTTGCTGGGTGGTGGTGGTAGGTGAAATTAACTTGATAGTCGATAAATTAAATTCACAAATAGACCTTTACGGAGAGAAAGAGAAGAGACTTTCTTTTGTCGTCGGCGGTAGCTAGACTTGCTAGTACTAACGAACGTAGGAAACGTGTTCTGAATGCCTAATTTGTTTACAGGTGTACTGACGGCTCTTTTCTTCGT
Organism: Criorhina ranunculi; assembly: GCA_951813785.1. Classification (NCBI taxonomy): domain Eukaryota; kingdom Metazoa; phylum Arthropoda; class Insecta; order Diptera; family Syrphidae; genus Criorhina; species Criorhina ranunculi. Next base: position 87,539,330 of record OX638381.1, on the reverse strand, counting down.
TTTATTATGCACGGAGGAGTTTCTTTCGTCATTTCATTGGAATGGAAAACTTTGCACTATTAGCGCAGTAGCATAATGAGTGGGTGTTTTCGCCGCTTGCCGGTTTTTTTTTTTCTTTTATGACAAATCATTTATGTTAGTTCATCGAACTGAGATTTTCTTTGAAATTGTTTGTTTGGCTTGCAAATCAATGCTTAACACAGAGAGACGTCTTTAGGCATTGTTGTGATTTCGGCGTGGGAAATGGTTATGTTGTTTATTAATGTTATTTAACTTTGAGTGGCAGATTTCGTTTTTGTGAAAATGACTGTGGCCTAAGAGTTTCAATACAGATGGCATCTCAAAGTTTGGTTTGTTTTTGTACACCGAGAAGTCTGCAGAAAAAAAAGAATTGAACGGAATAAGAAATAGTTACTACAAACAAATATCCATTAGTTGAGTCCATTACACCAAGTGTTGGTGTTTGTAGTCACGTTGGACATCTTAATTAATGTAAAAGTCCACTCGATTCATTGATTTTAATTTCTGCTTCAAACGTCTCTGGTAATATGTCTTAGCAGAATCAATTTGTAGAGTTGAGGTTTGTTTGTTGCTGGATAACCAATTTAGATATTTATTCTTGACAATCTTGACATAGTTGATGCTTCCTGCCGGCACAATGATCCGGTTTGCTGTCCATAATGGTGCTGAACATGGTAGTAATACAAAAAAAAAACAGTGCTGTAGACGTCTATTATCGTCATTGTAGTCTAACTGACGGTTCATTTTCACAAACTTCTGATGAAGAGGATTTTAAATCGATTGTCTTGCTGCTTTGTCTCCTGATAACGTATAATTTAGATCAACAATATCATCATCTTCATATGCGAATGAGTCCCGTGACGAACATGCACGTCCTTCTTCAACATTGTTCAAAGTTGCATGTCAACTTCATCTGCGTCCGTCTCAATCATTGTCATCATCCCCTGTCAACGAAGTCTTCTTCATTTTCAGGCTGATCGTCGATGACTACCATTTCAGATTTAAATGCGATCGCGATACTCTTAACTTGACCATTGTGTAGTTTATTCTATACAACTACTGTTTCCTTGTCAATCAGATCACATTCTTCGGAAATATCTGGTATGTCATTATTACCAGCTTCGCATACCTTCAACAAATTTTTCTTCCTTCCTGAACTCGCTGCAGCTTTACAAAATTCAGTGAAAGCTAGTTCTCTGTCAAATTCCATTATCACAACCATTACTTCTCCAATTAGCTTCAAGTTGCTTAAGCTAATGTCTTGTTTTTAAGCATATCCAAGCTGTACATCTCCTTCAATTGTTTGCTTAACACTTTCTACAATCTTTCCACATGTCCACCGATGGTAGCTAAACGTTGCACGAATACTTTTCTGAATCAGGATCACGAAATTTCAGCTTCTGTCCGACTCCGGTAAATCATATTTTATAACCATTTCACGCATTGGCAGCAAGGTTAAATTTTCCTGAGACTTACGCCATGCAAGTATCTTTATTTGAGACGAACGGTTTTCTACTCAGGGAGTTAAAACCCTGCCGATCTATTGCCTGACAACCGCAGTGTTCAATAGTTCCTTGATCTTCTAGGCAAAGCCGGTACATGCTACTTTGGATATATCAAGTTTGAAAGTTCCCATCTAGACATCTATACAGCTGTCAAGTATCAAGTGTATTTTTCAAACAACAATTCAAATTTTATTAGCAGTAACTCGCGAACCATACCGACATCATTTATATTGTGGGTCAACTAGTTACTATTACCGCATCACAATTGATGGATGAATCGCTTTCAATTTTCTACAAAAGAATGTTGGAAAGACTCATGTGCAAGGTGTATCGCATATTTTTACGATTTACGATCGCAAACTTTTGCAAAAACGTTATCTAGCGCATGTTCGAAACTAAATTCGATTTAAGTGAATGTCTGAACCAAAGTTTTACGAAAAGCTTTCCCTACTTACAATGATACAAATAGGTTTGCTTTCAGGCTGTTGCAAGCCTAGACATATGCAATATTATACGGTCATCGCACTGACCGACTTTTTCCGCGTCTTTTAAATTCAAATTTATCTCCGAAGTTTGTGAGAAAAGAAGTTTCATGCTTGAACAAATTTATAACATCACTTACCTGACTTGGTCCGATGCGATATGAGGACGGATCAATTTCATTCACCATCAGTATTTGTTCTACAGTCGAATCTTTCGACAGCGATATATCAACCAACAAACCAAATCTGCGTACAAATTCATTCAGAGGAACTGACTCGGGGAAGCCCAAACGATGTAACCGAGCTGCTTCAAGAAGTTGTGAACCACGAATCTACGAAATAGATAAACGACGCTTGACCTTCCATCAAATAACACAACTTTAGTTGATGCTTACCTGACTTCTTAGCAAAGGAACATTTACCATCTCTTCCGAACCCTGGAGGGAGCTAATCGGTGATCCAGCTGTCGAACCGGAATGCAGTCCAGCATTGTGTTGTAATAAGTAGCAATGGACAAAGTGTGTTCCCGTACGACGAAGCGTGTCGATGACACCATCAACAGTGAATTTCATTTGAAGCATCACTGAGTTACGCTTCACGCCAGCGGATGTGAACGATCGACGAATGCTGGAAACTCTTCGCAGAGATTGGGTACCTTCTAGTCCGACTATTGAGCCACAGAAAACCATTCCGCTGCCTCGTGTCAGAGAGCCGACATATAATCGATTAATTTCGTCTTTGGAACTATCCTGAAGGAGGGAAGCTGCATTTCGAATTGATGGATGTTCACGACTATGTTTTAGCCAGCCATGTGCAGTATACAGCACTGGATTAGTGCCCTGCAAATGTTGCAAGATAAATTGCTTCATTCCGTTGGCCTTGCGAAGCAGATTCTGATGTTCTCTGTCGCCGTAGTGTGAGAATAAACGTTCTAGGAAGGTGTCATCATTGGAATTAGGATACATAGACTCTTCGTCGAGAAGCCAGAGTAGACCACGACGATCTTGCTCACGAAGATCTCTTTGAGAAGTGCGAACCACATGATTTTGTGGGGCCTTATCGATAAGAGAAACCAAAGGTCCTGGATGGGATTCCGGTAGTCCCTCGGTGTCAATTTCAACAAGTTCCTTAAAATAAAAAATCCAATCATAAACATTTCTTGAAAGTTAGTTTCAAGTTAACTTACTTGAGCATAACGATCTCTTGGAGCTACCAAGGTCATGTGATGGAACAGCAATTGCAGTCGCTCTTGTAGGTAATTGTGACGCAAATCGGATAATGAAGCTCCTGTTTGAACTCCACAACTGGCAGGATTCTGAAAGCCCGGTGAATCAACCAATAATATTGAAGCGATTGTATGGGTTGACGTGCAGATGGCTTTATTGATTAGAGCTGAAACAGCAGACATTGCTTCGGCATAAAGGCCCACAACTAGACCTTCTAAACTTTCCCAAGCTATGTCTATGCTATCTGTAGGAGACTTAGCTGGACTTGATCCACCTTGGGTATTTATTGCAAATGCTGCTGCCTGAAGATCTTCAAAAGAGATTCCCAACAAGGCAGACGCTTTTCTGGCTGCCGATGGATTGGCAAATTGAATACGAGCTGTTGGTCCAGCACCAACTAAAATATAAAAAAAAACACAATTATACACCTGAATCAGTGCATGATTTCGATAAGCACTCACTCTTGGTAACTCCAGCAATTCCCAGATGATAAATCGATGCCAAAATTGTCCAAATTCCCTTTACAGCAACCACATCAATGTTCAAAGTCTCAAATGCCAACGAAGTTCTTGTAAACTCTGAAGCGGCTCGATGGCGATCCTCAAGTTTTTGTGAAAGCGACACAAACGGATGGTTGTCTTCTGAGGAAATGTTCTCCAAACACAATTCCTTCTGCAGTTGACCTTCAGCGCCCGCCAATAATCTCGTCATAATATGAAAACTATGTTCGTTCATGTAACGCCTGCCGGCACGTTGACGTTCTGGTAACAAGACCTGCAACGAAAAAAAAGAGGTTTTGACTGATTTACATTTTTGAACGTCACATCGGATTTAATCACGCTTACCTGAACAGACGCTGAAGCAATCTGTCCACTTTGATCAAAATCAAGACTCAGAATCTGTGTAAATCGTGTTGCATTCGAGTTGAGACTAGTTTTAGTGTTGCCAAAGGCTTCTAAAATTGTGTTGATTGCGTTCACTTTCTCGGCAGTGAGGAGCTTATTGACAGAACCTGTAATTAGAATGGGATATGAGAAGATTTATATAGTTAGTACTAATAAGGTTGTTTGGATAGATAGGCTTGAATAGCGGTGAAAATGATGCAGCAAGCAACCAAATACTGTACGAGGACAACTAGCAAGAGCACACAAGTCATATGCTAATCATTTCCAAGAGCATTGTGAGGCGATAATGTCAGACTGTGTATGGTTTCATTGCAAGAGATCTGGGAAGACTTGAACAGAAGTAGAAGGGAAAGCAACGGCATAAGTTAAGAAAGGAGCTGAGTTGGTTTTTTTCAGCGTGAAGATGAAGCGAAACGAATTGAGTGGCCTAGTTGCAAGACTCACTAAGTCCACTTTTTGAGCAAAATTTAATAATGATGCAGTTTCATCTCACTATAATAGCCATAGCTATCTGCATCATGACTTAAGTTTTTTCAAAAATGGCAGTTAGTAAGTTTTGCAACTAGGCCACTCAATTGGTCTTGAAAAGGAAGAGGATAAGGCCAAGTACATCAACAAACACAGCTGCATCAGACCACGTCAACGACGAGTCCAACGACACACTTGTGGAGATTCAGAGAAGAATAACACTCGTGGATGTAGTTTAAAAAGCTGATGTGTAGTTCAGTCACATCGAACGAATGGACAATAATGCACCAGTCAAGAGGATCTTCGAATCGCAGTACAAAGGTTCGAGACGAAACCAAGCGTTCGAGAATGGCAAAACGCTTGGTCGTAGCAAGTGAAGTTTGGTTGGTTTGTTAGAAAGGTTGTTTCGGAAAACGAAGAAGAAGACATACAAAGACATATATACATGCTCGTGACCATGGATTGTAGCTCCAACAGTTCAACATTTTTCAGTGTTCTGCGAGCTATGGTAAGACAGTTGCATAAAATGCCTGTCTTTTGAGTTATTCAAGCCTATTTTCAACCTATTGCACGCTCCTTGAACTTTGTCATGAGAGTTATCTTTGAAATATACACGTAAAGAGTTTCTACTACGTAGGATTGGTTCCACAACAAGCGTCACAGTATCATGTTCCCCAGTTAGCCCATGCATCAATCGTGAAACAATGTAATCACCACCTAACAACTCCACTAAAACCACACACGGCTCGCACTGTCATTCAATTGATTTGCGCCTACTTAATCTGGATGCCCACCAAAAGAAAAACCCCTTTACTCACCAGCAGCTAACGCCAAATAATACAAAGCATGTTTGAAACTTGTCGTCTTTCCAGAACCAGATCGTCCCATAAATATCAAACTCTGATCGCGACGTGTCTCCAGCATTGTCCTGTAGGCGGTCTGTGCCAGTGAATAAACATGCGGAGGCATATCCTCGGTCTTACATCCACGGAACATGGATACAACCTGAAAAGTCGAGAAATAATTATTTTTTTAAGTTTTCCTTTTCAAAATGACAAGCGATGGGATGAACAATTTAATTCGATTTATCTGACAGTGGAGTAGGAAATTAGAAGGCGTTCCTTGTAGGTGTGTTACACACGCAATTACCTTCTCCGAGTACAGTGAGAGTGGTGCCATTGGATTGACCACCATTAGGATGGGACCAGCCTTGGTATGAATCAAATTGCTAGCATATCTTTGGCGGAGGCAGTGCAACACAGACGCCTCGTTTAGGTGTTTTAACTGGCAAATATCTTCAACCAAGTCCAAGGAGGACGGATTCGATTTCTCAATATCATCTTCATCGACAGTTAACTCTTCGCCATTGTGCAATAGTTGAACAACAACTTTATGATGTTCGATGTGTTCTTTTTGTTGAGGTAATCTGATGGCAGCAGAAAAACCACCGCGATGCACCAACCAAACTTGTTCACCAGTAGCGGGGGTTGAATCCTCATCGAATTGGGACTGAAAGATAAAAAGGATACAATTTAATTATTAGATGGATAGACAAGAGGGTTGAGAAGTATAAATATTGTTTTGAACGTCGAAGAGGATAGAATTCTTAGAAGTTAATGCTGATAGCGTCATTTTCAACGAACGCAGTTTGAAGTTTAAGAGGCTTTATGACTCAAACTGCGAACGTCAGTCATACAGAAGCCTCCTTTCATGCTTCTCTCGTTGTTTCCTGTTTGCCTTTTTTTTCATCACTAGCTCCTAAGGGATTCTTGGTTTTCTAAGGTCGGTTTAAGAGATTTTCGTTACTTTGGGTGCACTAGACGGAACTACCTATTGAGTGGAATTGAGACAACCACAGTGACAGACTGAGGGTTTAAATAAGAGGGAAATGTGGCTCCTCTTTGGATCTAAGTAAATCAACCGAGTCAACTGTCGTTCCAGCGCTTATGGTTTGTTCGATATGCAAGATGGGGTGGAGGCGTGCTGCGTTTTTTAGTTGGCGGCTAAGATTTTCTGACCTTACATCTTTACGAGGGGAACTGGTCAGGAACCAATAGGCACAACTATCTTACGACGAAAGTGGCAGTTGATTGGATATACATTTCGAAAAGGCGGTAGCTTTCCATGTAGTGCAAAACAATTGACGAAAAATCAACGCAATTGGAAAAGATCTGAAGAGAGTTGAGACATATTGGCAGAAACCGTACAAAATAGCACGTAGGCATAGTAGAGCCCTTGAAGAACATCTCATAACTATGAGAATAGCACAAGATAACACGTGTAGGATGTGCAACGAGGACGAAGAATCAGCAGAACAATAGGCCAAATCGCGGCCACAGTGATTAGGGACTAAGGACCACCTCAAATTCTAATCTAGTAGAGCCCTTAGAACCCACAAAGAGGAAACAGGACATTAAAAGAAAATGCAGTAAGCCTCAATCTTGCACCACTTTAACTAGTAATTAAGGGTGCATGAGCAATTGTGCAATATCAAATGTTTTTCGTGATTGCGCATGCATGCTTGGCATGTGCAGTCCGACTCATTCTGTGAACGAATTTCGAGAATAAAGCCGAATCTGACCACAGTCCGATAAAAAGTGATGATTTTGCAATCGGCATGAGTAAATGTTGACCCATATCTGCATACATACAACATCGATGTTTGTGGTGCATGGATGCTTATGTCGTTTACGGGGTCTAGCATAGTGCTCCCCGGATAGCCTTGAGAGTTTTTCTGATTTATTTGAGCACTTACGAGGGGAAGTTACCTATCCGTACCCATTTGCATTGCTGAACATTTTTGAAGCCTAAAATATTTGGTTAGGACTGCGGGTAATGCAGCTAAGCGGGGTAGTGCTTATCCGTGAATTACTGTACTCATTCATCAATTCAGCCCAGCGACGGAATGGAATATTCCAGTTTATTTATTCGTTGTAACCTATATATTGATGTAAACTGAGAAATAAATATTTAATTGACGATAATATTCCAATTGAAGTAATTACAGTCTTAAGTAACGTTTACACTAGATGAAAATTGTATTCATCTTTAATTCATTGATGCAAAAATGATAAACCCTTTTTTTAAAAAAAGTGTTAGAACAAGATGGGTGTACTTATGTAAACATTTTCTAAAGTAATTTTCCATAAATGTTCGCAGACTTCTTTTACTGACATCATTCATTTGTTATTTTGCATAAACGTGCCACTCTGCACTCTTGACGTGTAAACTCATATTAATTGTCAGACTCTTGAAGTGACATTTTAAACGTCACTATAGATTTGAAATAATAAAAAAGTTTTTATGTTCAAAGTGATTAATGAGAAAGTGTTAATTATATTGTTTCAAACGCGAAATAATTGTTAAAAGTCCACAGCACATAATACTAGTGAAACAAATTATTCTAATGTTTTCTGTTTAATTTTTTTCTAATTTAGGAACGTGAACTTCAACTGAACTGTCACCACACAGTAACAGACTAACAATTTTGATTAAATTATGAGTATCGTGACAGTTTCAAATCATCAACGAAATTAGAGATTTTGAAAGCCCAAGGGAAGGAATTTATGCATCGTGGCGATATATGAACAAATGAAGTTCCTATATTTAGTTAAAAATAAAAAAAAAAACATCTTGTGACAAGAAAATTTATTAAATGTTAGACGTTTTAATTATTATTACTTTTTTAAAGAAGACGTATTCTTTCAGGCCAGACTAAGGTCAATATAGATCTATTGTGATTGTGATACAGTGATACTCAATGGGGAAAGAAGACATTCCTGACTAAGCTCGTGGAGCTTCAACTGTCCAAGAAAGAGTGGTGTCTACTGCTGCGCTATAAACCGTTCAAAAGAGTTTATGTAGTTGCAGATGTCGTTTGACGATTTGTCCGATAGTTTCTCCATATCCTGGTCGAAGTGTCTTTTAAACAGGTTATGACTTGGGCAATAGAGGGTTGGACAATGAAAAATGAAGTGGGTTGTACCCTTAAGTGTTTTCTTGTCAACGCAACCTATACAGATATCTTCTTTTGTTAGTTAGTTTGAATTGGTTCTTTGGGATGAGGTACACTTAGACCAGAGTAGGTCCAATGCGATACCACTGCTTTGTTTGGACCCTAATCTAGTCCTGAAACAGTAGTAGACAGCAGTTTAGACCGGCGTATTGGTGGTGTTTAGAACTTTTGGATTGTTAAAGAAGTATTCGCCTATGGTGGTTTTCCTGATGTTTGTAAGGAAGGAAATCTAGCATTGCACTAACCTTTCATAGACAAGCTGATGAGAGATGGAGCGCACTCTCATCATGCCGCACCTCCAGAAAACTCTGGACAAATATCGACAAGATAAAAACGGGGCATATTCTTGCGCTAAACAGATCAAACTTAGCTCTCTTCACAAGGATCATCACAGGCCACAACCTACTGGCGGCCCACCGTAGAAGAATACGTCTAAGTACAGACGAAGTATGCAGAGGCTGCGGTAATACAGACGCAGAAGAGAATACAACCCACTTCCTATGCGAATGTCCCAGCCTACATATATAGAACAAGGAAGGCGGCCCTCGGTAAATATAATTTCAACGACCTGGGCGAGCTGTTCAACAAGCCACCAAAAGCGATTCTAAAATTCACGACGAATTCAGGATGGTTCAGGGAGGCCGAACGTTCGTAACTGCACTCATCCAGACTTTTCCAATCTTTCTTGTCTTTTCAGAATGGACATTCCACGTCAGAGGAACACAATGGATCCGTTAGAGATCCGAGTGAAGGCTGCATCACGCGATGCATCTACATCTTTAACCTACCTACCTAGTGATTAGGGAGAATGAAAGAGTGGAGTCTTCTGAATAGATGCCGGCACCGACTCCTTCGACTGTTTTACAGTCGTCCGTAAAGATAGAGATAGACTCATAGAGGCATTGTCCGGCATTGTGTGCTTAAAATTTGAATTGGGTTTTGATTAGCCCTATACCTACCTGATGAATACAGGCAAAACACTGCGACCTGAATCATCGTTTGTTTCAAGAGAAGTTGTCCTACAACTAATTGGAAAATGTTGAGATCCCGAACAAGTTCGAGGCTATGGGATAGTTTTAGGATCGTAGATTGTTGCGAGATGTTTCGATCTCAATGTGAATGACATCTAGACAGATTAAGGGAAAGCTAGACAAAGTTCAGAGGAGAATTTCATACAACCTGAACCTGCATTCAGTTCGTTTGCGCCTTCATTTATTAAGGCTTCAATCGTCATGAAGGAATTGTTTCAAACAGTATTTTTTCTGTGATTAAACCTGACTTATAGTCGAATTTAGACCACAGCCCTGGGCGCTGATGTGATGACTTGCTACCAAACTACGAAGGACAATTGAGTTACATTTAAGGAAAATTATGTAAAACGTGTCGAGTTGCAAAGGAAAGTTCGATTGCATCACTAAATAAAATTCTTAACGATCGTGTAGAACGTTATTAGCAATTAAATAAAACAGCAGTAAGCATAGCACTGGATAAGTTAATAAAAATAATCACTGATTCTTATTCTATTGCACGTTTCAGTTTAAAATAAAAAACAAATTATTGACCCCAGACACTACGAGAAGGTTATGCAATTGCAATCTATAAAAAATAATATCTCATTCATTCAATCTCAACTTCACCTTCTCACATTCACCTCTTCAACTACATTTGGCAACCATCACAAACCATTCATCACCCCCTCTATCAAAACGTGCAAAAATACACCTCACGGCACGGCCAACATGCAGTTGTTTATTCATCACGATTTCGATCCACAACCACAACACGTCCATCAGGTCTTCAATTAACTATGACAGCCTGATGTTTGGACCCAAATGAAGCAATCTTCAGTACCATGATCAAAGCATACACCACAGTAGCCCACCAACCAACCAACCAACAGGGACGACTGCCATAATTGCGAAAAAAGACTTTTAATTAAACTAATTAAATAAATTATGACGAAGCTATATCAGTCTAATGACCGGTTACCCTGCACTGGTGATCCTGCCTTAGCTATTCTTAGAAATCGCCTCCATGCAAATCTCAAAACAATCCATGATTTATGAAGCTTTGAACGGTTCCACATGCTCGTAAATCACTCCGTGGAGTGTTCCCAAAAAATATGAAGACATAAACGAGGCGTCTCTTACTGAGACTGAGAATCCAATCTGTTGACCTTCAAAAATTGCGACTCCGCCTTAAATCACACCTCAGGAATGCTTTGGAATCAATTTGTTCAACATAAAAGTGTTTCGATGGGCAGCCGATGGAGGGACCTCACCTAAAAATTGCATGCCAACTTCGAGAAGAAAAAAATGCTAATCCATTAGAATGAACGTGAGTTCGCAGACCGCCTGGCAGATGATTGATCGGTCAAGAGACACTGCCGATCGAACGTGCACAGATTTAAATATTAGAGGGGTTTTTTTTTTTTTTTACACGGACTCGAAGCCGGAGCTTCTTACTTTAAGTTGACACATGACAAGGAATAGACATTTTGCAATTAATTTGATGTTCCCAATGGAGAAATCTCTATTGACGTTCGATAACTTAACCCGCGAGTGTCAAAATATCAATTCGATTCCCCTATCCAATCCAATCAGAAAGATTTAACCCCACTTAACTACTCTACCTCGGAATTCAGAGCTCAAATGCCCCCGAATAAGTGAACTAATGGACCGTAATCAACTGACACATCCATAAGCGTTCCGTGCATCATTTAACTTTCTCCTACCGCTAGCTACACCGTCATTTGTGAGTGTGCCTGCTGCCGCCATTATTATTAATTTTTTTTTTTAAGCATCAAACACAATTCCCATCGCATCGTATCTCATCTTGTTATATGTCAGCAAGCACACTACGGAAGTTCCTATCAAAGTATTTTTTTTCGAACACAGAATATAGTTGAAGGCGGTTGCAATGGCCTGGTCGTCGAACTTTCCGTTGACGTTGAAGTGGAGCACATAAGTACGAGTATGTGTACCGGCATTTAGTGTTTATTTCAAAACATTGCACAAGAGCAGAGAATTTTGAGTTTTTATAGATGATCGCGTCGGTCAGTGGGTCTTTGAAATGTGGTCCTCGTTTGAAGATAGACATGGATACGGCAATATGCTGAATTTTTGAAGGGAATTTTAAAACTTAAGTGAGTCTCTATGATATGTGGAGGAGCAGACTGGTGCTCGCATATGACTGATGTTCCAATTAGTTAAGAGCGTTTATGACCACTGATGAGCCATTTAGATGGTCAGTAAATACTTTTATGACTTCAAAAGCGTGATGAAAGTAAACGATCACAGGAAATATTGAGAATGAGCTTGTTGTGGTGTGGCCAACGATGGCGTTACAGTCCGGTGTAGACTTGGGCATCAACAAAGATACTAAATGGAATGGAATTCAGTTCCAAATCCCGGAAAATGGTTGTGTACTAGATCGCATACATCGATAACCAAGCCACCATTAATGCCGTTTCCTCCAGATGTTGCGATGAAAGCACAAATTCTCACTCTATCGGGTGCCGTCCCGGGGTATGGAGGGATCGATGACAAAAAAAAAGGCGGACGAACTGGCAAAAATAGGATCAAAACTGAACCAAAACAATAGTCGATCGATACTTCTGCCCCAATTGCGGTAAGACTTCTGGAACAATGCCCATGAGAGATGGAGCACATTCCCATTATGCAGCGTATCAAAGAAGATGTGACCGCAACACAGTAAAATACGCATAAAAGGAAATAACCATACTTAGCGCTAGTGATAAGCATCCTCACAGTCTGATCGATCTCTGCAGAAGCTGTAGCGACATAGACGTAGAACGTAGACTTCCTTTCGAAGGAGGCTTAGGTGTTTTCACTTGCTTCTCCTCTATACAGCAGGGTCTTATGTAGCCAATCGTTCCTTCCTAATCTGGACAAATAGCTGTTGGCGAGAGTAGTTCCTGCCTGAGGGTAAATTTGTATAGGTTCAAGCGCCAGAGGTCCAAGTAAGTCTTCTCGTGGTATCATTGGTATCGCTACTTCTTTATGATGCTGCAACCTTCAATTTACCTCGTTTCCGGGCACCCTAATTTTAGTTCTGCACACCAATCCTTCTGACATCCGCGATCACATATTTTTTGGAACAGAAGTTCAGTTTTCCTTGTCGTCTCGAACCTCGGGGCTTGGATGCAAAGATCCTCCTGCCCCGAGCATTGTTGTGGATGACATTCTTGATACAGCTCATAGAGTAGTTTACGGTTAAATCATCGCTTCCATTTTCCTTCCTCGCATGGGGTACTTTGGTAACGATGTCAGGGTTAGCTTTGAAGTTCAGGTGGATAAAATGTTTACCAGTGACAGTGATTTTCTATCCAAGTTCAAGTTGGTTGTTCCAACATTTTCAAAGGCGTCATTGACTCCTAGAGAGAGACTTTTGAAAGATTCTACCTCTGGTGTCTGAAGCATCACCTTGTCATAAGACATTTCTGAGATCTTGGGAAGGTTTTTGCCAGTTTTGATGGTTCAGTTTCAGTTTCCCATCACCGTCCTTGCTGACACACTTCATCAAACCAGAGGTTTTGTTGAGGCTGCCAAGTGTTTTTTGACGCCCATTTGACAACGGCGCCACTGAACTTCTCCATTTGCTACTGCTCCGACTCCATGTTTCATGAATGTTTGATCAAAATCCAAGATACTGGATGCATATCTGTTGCGTAATGAACCTATTTCCTGGAGTTTCTTGATTGGAGACGCACCCTTTGTGGGCAAGAATCTAGTGCTGACTATGTGCACATTCCACGTCCGAAGGTGTTTACGATGATGATGTTGTGCTGGCTACCACCAAAGGTGCCCGGCTTCGTACTAGTAAAACCTGACTAATCCTTACCTCGACATAACCCAACAAATTAACCCAATCTTTCCATCTCATGTGTCAAAATGCTCTACACTCTCAAGGGATAAATCACACGGCATAAACATAAATCAGAACTACACTCGTCTAGACTCAAGAAACTATTTTAACCACACGCGCCCAGCAACCCCAATCCGCACCCAACCTAATCCCCTTCTCATCGTGCAGATCATTTGTTTAACAAATAATGGATGCTGGGCTTTTGTTTCAACAAAAGGAAAACACCGTCTGACAAGTGTCACAAGTCAAGTCTTGTCCGCACTATGTTTCCCCAGATGGCTCTGTACTACACAGAAATTGCAGACTCCATCCTTTCTACTTCAATTGGTCTAATGCCAACATTTATGACTTGGCGCCAACTCTAGCGTGTGTGTTGATATTTTGGACACCAAACATTAACCCGGAAGAAAATGTTCCGAGGAATTCTGTGTTTTTTTGCCACATGAATGTGAAATTCTTTTCGATAAAACTGTGCGCTCAAGATGAATGTGGCACCAAAAAATACTCCGCATCCGAATGGAATAACTCATAGTCATTGGCGATCACCCTCAAGGTTCTCTTATGTGTCCAGTACTAGGTGTGTTGTTATTTATTTCATTTTAATTGCAAAGTAATTGGGTAAATAATTGCAAAGAAAAAACTTGAATTAGGTTCGAATCTGTAACAACGCACAGTTGTGCAATTCCAAAGGTGAAGCTCAGTTCGAATTGCAAAGACTACACTTTCATGGCGATGATTGACTATACGAGTGTAAGATGTTTTAAGATGAAGTCGCACTCGTGCTTAGTGTTGAGTGATCGTGAGTGGTAGGAGGGCGTGTGAATTTCAATCGAAAGCCCATGAGTTATGGGAAATTTGGCGGGTAAAAGATATTTTCATGTGTAGCCTTGAGACAAAGGCGGATTGTTGAGTTTTATTTTTAATGACCGCTATTTGTTTCCAATCAAATTGCAACGAATAAATACAGTAAACAGTGTTGTGTGTGCAAAGTGGGTTTCATATTAAAATTAATGACAACCGATAAGTTCTCTGTCATTTGTTGTGCTATAGGAATTCCTAGGTGCAATTCAATTGCATCGATAATTGCAATGTGCTTTGACAGTGATGTATCATTTCTTATAAGCATGGAGACAGATTGGTTATGTACGGAGAAATGACACCAATGCATGTGATTTTTTAATTTTACAAGATCAGATTCATTGTGTTTCCCTCTTAATAGTATTGTTTGGAGGGGGTTTACAACCCAAGGTCAATGCGTTCCTTCATTCTCAGTGAATCAGTAAGCCAAAGCAAGAACTGTGATCCGGAAGAAGGAAGGAACCTTTGAAATAGAAGTATTTACAAACGGGGAATGACTGTTATCTTACCCTAGAGCGTGTCGAATTCCTTTAAGATCAGAAAGCGAGACGAAAAATATTGCAATATCCTTAAAGCAGTCAAAATTGCTGGTCTCTTGTCAAAGGTTTTGTCTCATCGACCATCCCAGCTCTTGTCTACAATGATAAAAATATCATAGACTCCAAAAAGAAAGCCTATGTGCTAGCTGCACTATTCCGCCCTGCCAGACAGCCGTCTCAATTCACCTATACTGAACCGTGTTTAATATTCCTTAGGCCAAATATTTTTCCGAACCCGTTCAGTAGCTAGAGTCGTCAAAGATCTCAAATGCAACAAATTTTCAGGTCCAGCTCTACGTAAGCTCTTTCACCTTTTTTTATTCCATAGCTTCATCGTCAGTGCTTTCTAAGATCATGGAGAGCATTGCCAAGTACCAACTTGGGAGTAATCTCGAAAGGAACCTTCTTCTTGACCTTCTTCAGTATGACTTCAGACACCAACGTTCCACAGGTGAGCTAATTGTTCACCTGTCTGAAAAATGGAACCAATGTACCCAGATATTTCGAAAGTTTTTGACAGTGTGGCATAGCTTCAAGCAAATGGATTGCGAGCTTTTTAAGTTATCGATCAATACAGGTTGTGTTGAATGGATGTACTTCTACCTCCTTCGCAACTAATGCTGGTGTCCTCCAAGACTCAGTCTTTACTTTGAAATTTAGAAATTTAATGACATCCAATGACCATGAATCATGCGGTTCTTAGTTTACCACACAACCACTGATCCACATCGGTTCCACTGCCTGTCAAAGTCTTACATAACAATTTGAACTCATCAATTTTTTTAAAACTATTTCAAGATTACCATTTTCTAAACATAAGATGAGCATCATTAACCCCTCCAGTCGTTGCTCCTTAAAAAAATAAAAAAATTATACACACTCCTTCTTGTAGGCCTTTCCAATAGAGTCCACAATCATTGCAACATCAAAACAAAACTCAATCTGTTTTGCAAATTTCAATTAGCTCCATTCAGCAAAAACCGCATCTACAGGACTCCATCTACAACTTAGCAATGCAACGCACCTTTCCTTTACCCTATACCCCACCAATGCGCTGCTTTTGACATGAGCAAACTTTTGTGTACATTTCCACGGTACGCGCATCTAAGAAATGTCTCCCTTAATCTTTATTTAGCATTTATAATTATCCGGCTTCTTTTAATTTCCGTTGAATATGAAAATTACCGTGACTGACTTGTTGCTGTCGCATCAGACGCAAATGGTAATGTTTCCAACAACGTCAACAAAAACATACACAACACACACCGCGCGCACCACGGAGGGAGTTTTATTGAAAACTAAATGTAACGCCCCGAGGACCGTGCCTCTCTCCCTTTTGTGGTTAAAATAAGAATCGGCCAATTTAAAAGAAAATCGAAGGAAAAAATAAAGGAATAACAAGGAGAAGAAGAAAAAATCCATACAAAATGTGTCTCCAACTCTCTATGTGAAGTTATTTCGGGACGAACGACGGGACAGGGAAAAATTTGTCGTACACGATTTAATGAGATTTATGGCAGTTGTCTGCCGTTTAAGTTACAATTTTGTTGCATCGCGTTCTTTTGGAGAAGTACGATGACGATGTGTGGAGATAATCGCTTTAAATGTCTGACACAGCTTATGGACTTATTTGGGGAGGTTCTTTACATGTCGGGAAAATGATTTCTTCCTCTGTTTTTGGGGTTATTTGTTCTCCCACCATTAACAACGCTTCAATGCATTTCCTGTTGGAGGAGAAAATAAGAAGGGGGATGTTGAAAGAAAAGACATTAACATCCCTGTTAATAAGCTTTTGACAAGTTTTAGTGTAAGGAAATTTTACAATTTTAAATTTGACGTGTGGAAAAAGTTTGTTGTAGAAGATTAGTAATCGAGATGAAGAGAGTTTTTGGATAGCCCTGGCCTTTTGGATTCTTAATCTCAGCGTGTTTATCTCAAGGAAGCATCCCTCCACAAGGGGCGAACGACTTGCAGATCTTGTAAAGCATTTTTTACTAATTCGCTGTATTTTTTCACTCTAAATATTCGAGCAACTAAAGGAAGCACCAAATCTACCAACGACAGGTTAGTGTTATAAGGGAAAACGAAGTAAATAGGTGTTGCCAAAACGAAATGATGCACAACATAAGTAAATCGTTAAGGAATTCGTCTACCTAGGATCTGCAGTAAGTTCTAAAAACAACAACAGTGCAGAGACCATGCAAAAAAAGTACTCTTGGCAATCGCTGTCCCTTAGGCTAAAAAGGAAAAACCCTTTCAAGAACCACTAAAGAGACTTAAGGGCACCGATCATATTAGTCTAGCTACAGTGCTCCCCAGATAGCTGCCTTGACAGTTTTTATGATTTATTTGGGCACTTAAGAGGGAAAGTTACCTATCCGTACCCATTTGCATTGCTGAACATTTTTGAAGCCTAAAATATTTGGTTAGCAATGCGGGTAATGCAGCTAAGCGGAAGAGTACTTATCCGGGTATTACTGTATACGGTGAAGAAGCATATCCTTGATTGTTTCGAAAGGAAGATTCTTTATGTGATACTATCGACGAATTTTGGAAGGGAAGACTCAACAATGAATTGTACATACAGCGGCATTAATCTAGTCAAGAAGGTGAAAGTCCAGTGCCTAAGGTGGGTAGATAGGACATCCTTAAGGAATAACACAGCAGAGAAAAACTCCATCTTAGATGGAATTCACAGTCAAAAATCTCAACCAACTCAGTGTGTTAAACTACAGGCAGCTTGCTAAGGACCTTTCAACAAGTGCATCATCGTATTCACCAGGACTCTCCAACGTGTCGTTAAGATCTAATTGCAAAAGACCTTCAAGTGTCTAAATCGCTGTGTAACTCATAGACTCCTCCAATGGAAGTCAATGTGGTGCTCCGAGCAAGGCGACTCATCAACAACTTGAAGCATTCGGAATATCCTGGCTTTCTGTGGTTTTTTCCGATGAAAAAAATATCGATCAGGATAATAGAAAGAACGAGATGGCTGTCTGCAGATTCTACAGATCGTTTTAAAAACTCTACAGCTCTACCTTAACCTTCGCCGATATCGCAGCCAAGTCCTACAGATGTTCCCTGTGTAATGCACATCACGTTTCTTGTCAGTGCGTTGGTCCTTGGTGTAGTAAGCAATGAAAATCTTGTTATGCCTCGCTACTTTTTTCCACAAGATCTTCGATTGAATCCTGCTGGATACATCAAGGGGCTAGAGACAACTATGAAGCCCTGGATAGACAGTGAGAGTAAGGAAAGAACATACGTGTTCCAGTAGGATGGCGATCGATTTCCAAGATCACATTACACCAAATTTCTGCTCATCTAACTCACCAGGCATTAATCCGTTGGACAACTTCAACACAAGACCAACAAGGATGCTATTGTCCAAGTAATGGCCAACAAAGACCATTAAATTCGAGCATACTAAGGTTTCCCGTCACGAAATGAGGCTGTTATCGATGCTGAGGTTGTTTCATTGAACAAATATGGGCTGCAGTCGTACCTTTATGCATTTATGGACCAAATTATACTCCTACAGCCTCCGCATAGAATTGATGTACACAGTTAGGTGGCCAAAAGTTACATTTTAAATGAACATTTTGGAGCTTATTATCTATCTATTCTTCCTACGCACTCCTCTTAAGTAACAGTTGCTAATGAGACACATCTCACCATGCCCATTCCTGATTTATGGTTCATTAAATGAGTCTTTTCTTTCTTAAACAACACTTCCAACGAAAACAAACCACATGTGTAAAGCTTATAACCGACCTTTCCATTAAATCAATCCACCTTTTCATTTGTCATTTCGAATCAAAAGAGTTACCAACACCGTAATTATAAATCTCCAACTGAAATGTCAAAATGGGGAATAAATTAATTAATTACTTATTAGAGGCTCCTTTCACACACAGTCAACTCAATCAAGCATGTCGGACAAGGGAGAATTCATAAAAATAAAAATAAAATGGAAACTTGCAACTGGTTTTTTATCTACATATTTCCCTTGGATATTCAATGAATTTCATTCATACTTACGGAATACTCGTACGAATATCTGAATGCCTAATGACCCAAGACAAGGTACATGTAAAATGTCAAAACACAACACCTAGGCGTTGACAATTCAAAAGCCTTAAACCAGAGACCACATAGGGAAAACAAAAAAAAAATATGCTAATTCAATTTAAATTTTATCTACAACAAAACAAATATCTACTAGATGCAATTCAAAGATACAAAGATAGATATTAGATTGAGGGAAATTCTTTGTTAAACTTTGGGTGAGAAAGTGCCACCTGAAGTTCGGTATCGCAGCGATGACACTTCGATAATCTGGTGTTTGTTGTGTAAACGATTAATTTTCAATAAAATACCGTGTGGGTGGATGCATAATGCATTTTTTGTTAACTTTCGATTAGAGATTGATAAAGATCACCTGTAGGTGGTGAGATATTGTAGATTTCTAGTTAAATAAGAATTTGAAAAAGCAATCAAAAATTTTTACTTTCCAAGAAAACGTTTTTTTTTTAAATAAAACTGAGTGGCGCCGGACACCTTTGTCTCAAATAGCAAAACATGGTGTTTGATTTGATTGTAGATAATATCGCATTTAAAATAGTTACATACCTATGCCTTAAATAAAACACTGACATCCCTGGAGAAACGAATTTGTGTCTACCAAAATTAAGCGGGTAACACAGTAAATACGAATATTTACGCGTATTAGAAGTGAAACTTCTCTGCCTTTGGTTAAACTTGCTTTGGTTTTTCATTTCGGCTTACAAAGGTAAGGTTAGGTTGTAGGGGTGGGTGGCATCACTCGAATCTCAATGTATCCATTGTGCTCCCGGTGTGGTGTGGGATACCTAAAAAAGCTTGGAAAAGTTACTCCCTAGTTCCAACGCAACTAGAGATCTTTTTCTCACTTAAGGGTGAACCTGGATCCTAATCAATAAGCCGAATCCGGTCTCTTAAAAGACAGAACTACCTCGGTGCTATCTTTTTTGGCAATCTTAGCGACCAAGCACAATAAGATGCCAAAAAAAACCTGGCTCCCTCTATAAAAATCTGCTACTGGTTCAACGACTAGGTAGAGGAGATCGTCCTAGATCTTGAGATATCACAATGAATCTTTTACTGGACTAAGTGCGTCGATGGTATACTCTGACAACCTCTCTTACCAAACATAACCCTAGATCGGTTATTAGCTGACCGCCTCTAGTTACGCAGTTCAAGTTGGTTGAGGCTCCTTTCTACTAAGGCGAGATCTTCCTGTACCACGTTGTTTCTTCGCGTTAAATTCAAAGACTCTTCAGTCCGTAGCGTTGGTGTCCATTCGCTATAGATGCGCTAGTCACCAACGACTAATTCGATGTCGCTGTTCAGTTCGTATAATTCGTCTTTAAATTTCTACTTCCGAAGCCCGTCAACGTAAACGGGACCGAATATCTTACGAAGAACTTTTCGCTCGAAGTGACTGTATAGAGTCTTCTTAAGTACTTCGGGATAGGGCCTTACTACACATCCTGTGCATCGATTGCAATGTGAACAATGTGATTGACAGATTGGTTTGATCATCAGGAGACCTCCACGTCTCCTTGCAGATATTGAGGTTAGGTAAACGTGTGCTTGTTATGGTGACACTGCGTCCAGTCGCGAAATCAATCAGCCTAAGTCCGTTTCCAGACGTTGTGTCGTGTAGGCTCGCAGAAACAATCTTTGGTGGCGTTGTCTTTGGTTTTCGCAGTAGCATGAGCGTATATAAGACGCAAGAGATGTACGAGTTGTTTCTGCCGTCCTTATTGGGCACTGTACCTCACAAAGAATTTGATAGAAGCCGCAGAAGAAAAAGAATCTGTTCGGCACCTGCTTTGCAAACGTCCTGCTCTGATTAGTCGAAGAATGAGGACTCTTGGAAGTCGAAGTGACTTCAAGGAGACTAACATAATATTAAGCTGCGGGACATTCTGAGATTTCTATCTATGAACGGTTGGTTCCGTCTATTTATAGGTTTCCATGGGTAAAGGTCTAAGTAAGTTTTAGGAAATTCAGAAAACTAAGCAACCAAAGTATTCTTGAAAAGTTGTGAAAGCAGAAATAACGTCCCGTAAACAGAATAAAGAGACAGAGTACGTCCTTATCTTCAGAAACAATCACCTCAGGACGTACACCTGAGTACATAGGTAGTTCCAAACTTGAAGGTCGACGCCTTAAATCTACATGTTTCTATTCTAAAGACTCAATCATGACTTTTGTAAAAAAGAAGAACAACTTACCTGCTTTCCGATTGCCCCATCGAATCCCTTCAACAATCCACCGCCACCGCCAGCGTATCGCATCACCAATGATTTCTCGTACAAGACATTAAAGTCGACAGCTTCCTTTCTCCGAAGCGAACTCCTCAGCGAAGTAGTCCTATTGAAGGTGTTAGTCCTCGAAGTGATTGCCGGCGAATTCCCACCACCTCCAGCTCCACTTCTCGGACTGTTGCTACTGTTGCTCGAAGAAGATGCAACTTTACTCCTCGAGAACACTCCCTGCCAGGGTGGTTTCGTACCAGTATTTACCAAGCTCAAGCCATTCCCAGTCGATTGCCCTCGATTTTTATTGCTTCCCAGAACTCGCAAACTCCTATTGCGTTGAAAATTCGATTTCTCATTCGTTGGCGATTGCTGACCACCACCACCTGGTGTGGCTTCCTTATCGCCATCACTGTACAATCGAGTGCGACGCTGTGTTTCCAGCAAGGGCGATGAACGTCGATCGGTCTCATCGATTGATGGCGGCGGTACGAGTGTGTCAACGATCTTCTTCCGTCTTGCGGCTACTGGCGAATTCAATAAACATAGTTTCGTCGTGGCTATTGTCTTCATTTCGTGGCCGCAACCGTTGACTATGACACCAGTTCCATTACCACCACAGCAATTATTAATATTCTGTTGCTTCCGCAGCTGGGACGAGACCTGGTGCTGTGGATTCAGCTCATTAGAATTCCATGAAGAGTTCTCAGATCCGCTATCGCTTATCGTTTCCGAACTGACACTATTTTTCCGATGGTTTGTGGTCGAAGACGACGACGAGGGTGATGGACTATGGACACCATGAGTCGATGGATAGTGATTATGTTGATGGTGATGGTGGTGGTGGTGATGATTGGACGCAGTACTGCTATGTTGATGGTGATGATGGTCTTCATGCGTTTTAAGGTTCACCACTTTGGATTTAAGTGTGCCACATGCATGTGCCTTGCCCGTACATCCTCTATGGATTTCTGGTTTCAGGCCAGAGCCAGGCTTATGTGGCGTTGATGGAGATATTGAGGAACGGAGCGATTGCTCAAACGACTTTGGTAGTATGAACATTGGTTCAACTCTTTTACACTCATTCAGTTCTTTCTTTCTCAACATACACTCTCTATCTCTCTCTCTCTATTCTATTGGTTTGTTTTACTGCATGTGTTTACATTTCGTGTTGCACTTTTATAGAAACAAATTGATTTTTTTTATTTAAACTTAATCGGTAATTCGCACTGAGACCCTGAAGTGTCTTTTTAAATGGAGTACCGCCTCCGTTGTGGCGCTTAATCATAAATCACTTGAGAGATTGCGTTATCTGATCTTTATCGTGTCGCCACCGACAAGGAAATCGAAAAATTACATAAGTTGCGGGGGTCTTTGTCCGAATTGTAACATGAGTTTGGATTTATCTTGTGAAATGTGCAACACCTGACGTGTGACCTTGGGTAACCATAATTGCGTGTGGTTTCAGTTGAATTCAATAAAGATCGGACAACCAAGTTGTGGGTGAAGGTGATGGATTGCCTTTCGCTCAAGTATACAAATTTTTATGACGAATAAGTAAGCAAGGTGGTCTATTGGTTTTTTTTTTTTGCCGACCTTGGACGACAATCAGCTAATGAGTTCTAAACCGCAAAGGCGACAGGGACAGACAAGAGGCTTTGATTGCTTGCCTGATGGGGATCTCAATCTTTCATTGTCGACCCGCTGTCCTTCTATGGCTAACCCACCGGACACATAATATTAGAACTCTTGAAAACTCGTACAAAGATTCTTAAGATGGTCTCCTAGTACCGGAACTGCTTCAAGCCAATAAGTTCAATAGTAATTCTAATAAAATTCTTAACAGACTACCACAACCGGCATTACCTGTTTCGCAAAAAAAATTAACAAAAACTTCAAAGGACACGTGCTGATCTTGCCTTGAAGATCAAAAGACTGCAGAATATATGTTTGTGCAAGTGAACCGTCAAAGCTCGTAATGGACTTAAAAAGTTGTTTGGAAAGACAGAATTCGTGGCAAATGCTGACAGGTTTAGGTTTTTAGACAGATTCCTCGTTAGGCGTGAGAGTAGATCGAATAATAACCCTCGGAAGTTTGTCATATTTACTTTCTTCGAGCCTCGCTTTCCACTGAAATAGCTTAAGGCTTTGCAACACAATGCATATGGTCTGTTGTACAACCAGTTTAGCAAGCCCTATTCTGCTCATTTTACTGAAATCTTCTTCGTAGTAAGCCGAGTAGATTACTGCCGATGCGCTTAGATCCGTAATAGATCCATTGCGATACCTCGGGATCTAGGAGGAACTCCTCCACCTATTTTTTGAACCAGTGAGAGCTTTTGATAAAGCGAACTAAGTTTTTGGCATTTTGCTGAGCTAGGTCGCCAAGATTTTCAAAAAAGAAGACACCGAGATGGTTCTGTCTTTTAAAATTGAGCACTGGACATGTACAGATATAGAATTGTTTATCCTTATTCTTCGTGCCTGCAGCTTCTACCTATAGGGCTATTTCCACGAGAAACGAGTGGCGTTCAAGAAGCCGAGTAGGCACTTCCATGATGAGAACGTCGTACAGTATCACCACTCACATCAGACTTGAAGATCCGCCACCTGATATCTACGAGCAAAGGTAAGGCACTCGCAAAGAAAATGCTCCACAGTGTCTTTACTTTCTCTACAAGCATCGCAGACTGTAGTGTCACTTAAGTCTACCACATAGGGATACTTGGCATGAATGAATAGTCCTGTAAGGACATCAATAAGTTGTTCGCCGTCTTTTCTGCGTTGTAACAGCAAAAATTCTTACGCTGCTTTCTAACAGATACCTGCATTCTTGAGAGTCATGGCACACATCATTGTATTCGTAAGACTCAATCATCAATGGAAGCCTAATCGAGGATGCCAGATGACTTAAAGAAGAGTCCGGTCCTGAGAAGTGTTCCTCTGAATATTGCTTAGCAATCTCATAGGAAATTTAATTTTTAATGTTGCGACTAAAGTCAGAGAGTTCTTGCGTTCATGAACTCTACTGGAAGTGGTTAAAGGATTAAACAATGGGTTAACAGCAGCAGACTTTCAAAGATATTCCTACCTTTCCAGCTGTTCCTTACATTTTAGCACATGGCCATTATATGTTGCTTTGAAATTCGACCCGCTTTCGGCATCTCTGGTGGCAACTCCACTACTATTCTTTCACTCATTGCTATCGCCAAATGTCAAATTTATATTTTAAACCAAATCGATTTCTGACAGTTAGACGTCAAACTTTTGACTGCGGAATATGTCAAAAAAATTTAATTTTGTCAAACTGCAGTTCTGGAGAGTACTATTGCTGACGGAAGTAAAGTGTAGACCCCACATTAACAAGCAATAAATTGAAAAGTGACTTAAGCCAAGTACTTCACCCTGTACCTTCTTCTTGAGCCTTGTCTATTCTTAACCTCAAACATCATTCAAAGTAACAAAGACTTGTATTCATTTTCTTAGAAGATACCTCCATCTATGACTAACTCTCATCCCATGATCTGGCTGTAACCCATATCTAAAGCGTATTTTAACTGTATCTCTTAATCCAACCCACATAGCAATCTGTCTCTCTGCCTACTTGCTGTCTGCCATCATTTTTAACCTCTCCCTCCCCCCCCACCCATGTTAAAAGCCACTTAATGTCAGGCGTATAAATTTCAATTTGAAACCAAGGTCGGATATGCCTCAAGAACACCTTTAAGAATCATTTCTGACAAGTACACCAACAAAACAATGGATACCCATCCAAAGACATATGCATTACCCTACTAAATCTTGGAAACCGATATTAGATTTCCTATTTAGCCCGAGACTGAAGTGGAACATGTTCCAAGATCTTATAACACATGTGAGATGTAAACTTCTTTAACAACAGCGCGCCATCACCTAAATGTATACATAGACACGTCCGACCTAGCGTCTCCTAGGTAATGGTTTCGTTTTCATTTCAGTCGATGATGTAGCTTCCAATGATGATGATGGCAAGATAGTATCTCGCGCCAGCCCACACATAAAAGTGCATCACATTGTGGTGCGAGATTCAAAAAGAAGCCCCAAGAGACGAAGGCGTCACGAGATGTGCAGAAAACCTAATGTGCTCACTCCTGATGAGAGATTCATTTAATTGTCGATCTTCTGTGGTGTCCGACAGCGACTGTGTATCATCGTCGACGACGTCTGTTGGTCCACAAAATGAAATTGATATCGAATCGCGGCTCCACTGTCCGCACTTGTGTGCGTCATAATTAACGCGAATGAAATTATTATTCTTCATCGAATTGGACGGTTCCAATTCGTTTGGCACAAACATTGACCATGTGCTCTCTTTACTAGGGAGACACGGCTTTTTTTTTTTTTGTGCATACGAATGTATGTATCTCAAGTTTTTCGTACATTTCCGCACGAGATGAAGTATGCTATACACATCTGGATCTATAAATTGTCAGTGCTTTCGTGGAAATCAAGTTTGAATCCAGGGATGTTATTTTCAGCCAAGGACATGCCTTTAATACCAAGGAAGTGTTTAGTTAAAAATGTGTGATCATCAGTAGGATCATTAAAACCGTTCATGAGCTAGTTCTCCACATTCAGAGAAACAATATCTGAACGATAAGACAGGATACGTTATAAATTTCAGTTAAATTACGTTGCGTTGATTGTAGAAGGCGTGGAACTAAGAAGAAGGTAAGCACGGAGAAGTGGCTGTCTGGTAAGTCCTACCAGAAACACAAGTAGCGCTGCTGGAGCGCCTCACGTGACAATAAAGATTTCTATGATGTTTTTGGTTGTGAAATTGAGACTCGAGGTCACTCTAATCGCTAGTATTTCCGTCTCGAATATAACGCTTATACAACGCTGCATTCCATCTGTAACCATCAGTAAAGATGGATAGGTACTTGGTATTTCGTTTGAAGTGAATTATTGTTGCATTCCGTCTTGTTCGAGTTAAGATGTTATGTAGTCAGTAATGATCGAGGCCAGAGCCCTTGGCAGCAGATCAAAAGCATTGCTATGATCATATGGTTACCCGAAGAGATATCGCAGTAAAGGTAGAGCTCGCATTAGGTGGCGCGCACAAGTAGATAGGGATCACAAACAACTTGAAGTGCGTAACTAGAGGCGGTTAACTAAGCACCGAACTACCTGGAGAGGCTTGTTTGTTGAGGCCAATGTTCACACCGACCTGTAGTAAGTAAATAAGTAACTTGAGGAACCAATCCAAACTCCAATTCCAAACTCGCCAGCCTCGCGCTGAACTTAGAAACCGCGTAAGAAACTTCTTCATAAACCCACGATCGACAATACGATCAACTGATCGATGGTCCTATTGATCCGTTTACCGTTTCGAGGGCTTATGTCTGATCAAGCTTCAGCACAAGACGAGTTTTCGATCGTTGAAATCGAATATCGAATCGCGTATACTGATTCTGATCTGATCGCAGTTGCGTATATTGATCATGATATGGTCCTGACAACATGCATTGATCGTGATCTGAGTGCGATTGCGTGTACTGATCGTCTGTATTGATCGAATAATGATCGCAATATGGTCGCCATCGCCTATATTGATCGTGGTTAAATCTGTGGATTGAATCAATTTAAATTGCCAGCATGGACTTATAGATTTATCGATAGCACTGTGGATGAACAAGCTACTCTCCAGTATTATCCAACGAAATTTCTAAACCAACCTTAGCCGCAGTCTTTTCGAAGCATATTCTGAAGTTGCAAATCAGAGGAATATTGTTGTGACTCAAAAACATTGTCACCGACTTGCTGAAGCTTTGATTCCATCCCAAAGAGACAATGTAGCAGGAAAAGACTCTATCTTAGGTGGCGCACACAATTGGAGAGTAAACTCAACCAAATCGGTGGGCAAAACTGGAGGCAGCTGGCTAGGAACCGAGTTGGCTGGAGGGATATATTGGTTAAAGCCATAGTCCACCTCGGACTGTATAAGCGTTATCTAAAGCAAAGTGAAATAAGTCAGGAATGTTGTAGGCCTAGTAATAGACCATAAAATGACCAAGGTGTCGCATGAAAAGCCTACAAATGATCTATTCTTTTAGTGTCAAATTGCTAAGAGGAAGGTATCGTCGAAAACAAGAACGACAAGTGATCACTAATCTAGTCCGACAGAGACAAACAATTACACGTGGCCTAAAATAATCTAAAATTTGAATATGCAAATCGCAGATAACAACATCAAAGATCGTTGCCAAGTTTTATGTTTACACGGCGGGATGTGGTGGTCGTGCAGAAAAAATATGTAAAGAAAGCTTCCTCCACCATACTCGGAATACTAAATCATCAGACAAGCACAATGCTAATACGGGAAAAGAAAGCATGTGACACCAATTTTAATCTACTATACCACGTTATCTATTCAGCACTTTTTTTAATGCAATACTTGTTCTTGTTGTGTTCTTCCTCCCAATAAACGTGTATCCATTAAAAATTTATTTTGAATCTTTTAAATATTTGCAAAGAGCTAACAAGAAACTTCAATTCCTAAAGCGCGCAGCAAATAACCTACGAAAACAGGCTTTTTCTACGCGATATCGGCGCGCAACAGCCTTTTTTTTTGCTTTAACCTTTCAAGTCTTTTAAAAAAAAAAACCAATATTGTATCTAGACCTGCTCAAACTACCTGGCCCAACAACTTTCTGGGTTTCCATGTTTATGTTTCTCAAGGGGGTGTGATAAGTGCAGACCGATAAGTATAACAAAACAGAAGTCAATGTGATGTTGATTAGTTGAGTGTAAATTGATTTCATCAATTATACCGTTTACCATTTGATTTATAAACTTTTAAGTTAAACAATGGCAACTAAGGGAAGACAACAAGCCATGAGACGGCGGCACATGATCACTTTGACAAAAAAAAGGTTCAAATTGAAAATGATCACAAAAATAAAACAAAAATGCAAACGGATACAAGAAAATGTTTACATTTTTCGTTAGAATTTCATGAGTGACATGACTTGTATGGTTTTAGAGGTCTGGTGGTAACGCCAGCACTATTGACAAATGATTATCGAAAGTGGTATGGTTTTTAAAGTGAAAGAATTCTTTATTGGAACTGGTTTTGGGACTGCTGATTGTCGTCTGGTTTAACTATTTTTTTGCTGATTTAAGTACCCTGTTCTATAGAAATTCAATTTTTTTTTTTTGCTGAATTTGATTGAATGTTACATTAAGATTGGACATAAGTTGTTTTTCTGCGCAACACATTTAATCAATAAATGTTAACAGACGTGTTTAGTTTTTTTCTCTTTAAATCTTAGTGTGTCGCTGAATACAGCCACCATGTATATTTCGAGTACAGTCTGAACCGAAACAACTCTTGTCATTTATGTAATACTTTCTGATTTCATTTACACACATCTGACATTTCAGAAACGTCAAATTGACATTTGATTCATTTTATTCTTAACTTGATCCTCTGTCCTCCCTCAATGGTATGAGGTTAACTTTCTCCAATGAGCCGACTCAATCACATCCCCTCAACCTAAA
Source organism: Criorhina ranunculi (assembly GCA_951813785.1). Taxonomy (NCBI): domain Eukaryota; kingdom Metazoa; phylum Arthropoda; class Insecta; order Diptera; family Syrphidae; genus Criorhina; species Criorhina ranunculi. The sequence continues at coordinate 87,510,577 of OX638381.1, read as the reverse complement.
GAAGAGTTTGAGTCGTATTTAACCATGAATCACCCAAAAGACTTCAGTCCCATTAGCCTAACATCTTTCTAAATCAGGGCGTTTATTTCCAAGGCCATTAGTTCTCTCATAACAATGTAGTTAGATTGTAGCAGCCTATGCACAACCACCAATCCGGTCGGTATAGAAAACATGTCCATTTGGCTAGAACCCAACTGCATACATTAGTTCACTATTCAGCGGATGCCACTGTGACTGTATGTCAACTTCAATTGTACAGTGATAGGAATCATATCTGTATGTCGCCTGGCTAAGAACAATCAGAACTTTACCCTATCCACAAATCCAGGAAATTGCGGAATCACCAACATCCTGACGGAGTTTGATTAGATAGGAGTCAAGGACGACATGATAATTTTAATATCAGAGATATTCCCTAAGTGAAAGAAAATTATAGAAGGTTCCCTGGCTAAGTTAAGCGCTTGGTCAACAAGTTGTGAACTTGAAGTTGATCCGATTTAAACAGAACTTATGCTAATTACTTAGCATCGAGTACAAAATACCGACCTTCAATCTTCCACGTCTTAACAACCAAGCACTTTCTCTATTCACTAGTGCAAGGTACCTTGGCGTCATCGTTGACCCCAAGCTCAACTGGAAATTAAATTTAGAAAACAGTTCCCGGGGAATAGGGCAGCCGACGCGCTAGGCAGAAATGGCTCAATCTTTGATGGTTCACTTACGAAGTTAATCTGCTCCTCGATTGGACTCGTCAAGGGAAGATTTCTCCAACACTCTCTCTCAACAGCCTAGAAAACTGTATTAACTGTGTGAAAAAACGTTTATTTGTCCTCTCGCTTAGCAGCCCAACGCATAGCGATCGACTGCGTCATAGGACGTCGAGAAAACCCCATGAGTGATAATGTTCGGAGGTCTGCAATACGTTTAAGCTTTCTCCAGCCGATTTCTAGGTTCCTACCAAATCATTCTAAGCCCAGTTTGCTCAAGATAATCCCCCCTTCTCCTGTACAGAACTACTGACTTTAGATTGAAGTGGAACAGTCTTGTGTACCAAAGTAGCATTGCACTCAATGGTTTCATTATTGGAAGCAAAGTCAACATGAGAGGCTTCAAAAACCGAGATCGTGCTGTTCACTAAGAAAATACCATTCTCAGCAATTCAAGGCATGTGTTTCCATTTTCTATGTTTGCCCTTGACTGCCGCGAGGTGGTGCCGTGAAACACTTTTTGGTTGTTTTACTGAGACTCGAACCAGAGTCCGCTTGCTTAGCAGTCTAACGCACTATCCACTAAGTCACGGCGACTATGAATAAATGATTTCATCCAATAAAAGTTAATTTCTCATTTAAATTTCAACTTAAAAGGTCTTCAGTCGAATATTTGGCGATTTCCAAAAATTGTGACTCCGGAAGTAAATATATGCACCTTCGCTCCTTTGACGAATTACAACAGAAATAAATATAAAAAAAAGACACTTCAAGGCTCCAGATGTACACCAGTTGCATTTAATCCACAATTTTCACCTTTAACAGTTAACACTCAATTAAACTCCCCACACCGTGACACTATCTGTCATTGAAGTTTTTCACTGCCAAAAAAGATGCAAAATAATTTTCACAAATCCGCCAAATTAAATTCAAATAAAATTCATCTATTCATGCCGCGAAACACTCGTAGTCGTATGCACATCCGCGACAAATCGACAAGAAGGAACACTCAAATCCACAGCGGAAGACTGCACGATCTGCTGTTGATCTTGTAATAAACGACAAGCATCCACAACACGATTATTGTCACCCGCGGTCACATAAAAAACAAAACACCCGTTCGCGCGATCAACGAAAAGTATCTGCAAAAGATACAAGTATCTGTATACTGTATTCTGAAGGCTTTATGATTTTGCTTGTCACTCTCAAGTCCGATTCCTTAAGCGATCGTACACGATACAATCTTCAACGAGACTCTAAGCGCACTGAATACGATCAAATTGGAGTTTGGAGTACGTACCCAACTAATGCCCACTATGTTGTTAGATACAAAACAGAATAAAATAAAAAACTTCCACTACACCGCTGCTGTTAGTATCTAGTTTGATTTTTCTTTTCTCACTTTATTGGTGCTCTGTTGGGTGTCTTATTTTGAGTCAGTGTTACTTTTTTTCTCTGCTTTCCACCCATTCATCTAGCAGTGAGAGTGAATTTAACAATTGAGTGAACATTTTGAGTGAAAATGACTGTTTTGAGTGAAACACTGATTTAAAGTTATGAAACGTAAATTTAAAAAAAATTCAGTAACAACATTTTAATCAATGAAAATATTCCGACTACGTGTTGGTTGTTTGTGATGTAGATTGATTTTTATTACGAAGAAATCGCCGGGGTTAGGTTTTTCTTCGCTTGTTTCACATTCGTGGTGCGTGTAGTTGAAGAACGAAAGCATTAAACGAGCAAAATGCATAATTTACACACGACACAAAGACAAATGATTGAATTTTTATTGCTGCCCGATAAAAACTATTCTGATTTATGTTGTTCTCCTTAAATGGCTTAGACCATTTTACTGCGTAGACTACCATAAGGTTGCCTGCCATGGAGTTTCCGCTACAGATTCAACAGAAATGGGTGGTACATGTTTATAAATGTGTGCGCTTTAAACTTCGAGAGTACCTACGCCTGATTTGGCTAAAGGAAGTTGAGAATCTGAAAAAATAAAGAGTCAAAGACAAAAGGACTTTGGCTTATCGTTAAGCATCATAATCAAAGGAAATCCTTCTAACAACCTCTGATGTGAACTTTTAAAAAGATCCTAATGAAACCGCAGAGTTACAGTGACTCTGAGGTTGTGCGTTTTTCACAAACGAAACTTTTGTGAAAGCCATGGATAGTTGCCTACTTCCATGCCGACCGCATGTACAAACTTTGTTTTGCCCTCGTTTACCTCGACGCTTTTCGCTTGAATATGCCGCCTTAGAGTCGATCAATACGTTATGGATTTCATTAACCGTTCAACCTAGACCAACACGAATTGCGAATAGCAATATCCAAACTGAAATCCAACTAGGCTGCTGGATCTGACGGCTTGGTAGACAGCATAGACAACCCCATCCCTAAGATTTGGCCAGACGAATGTATATCTGATGAATGGAATCTAACCATCGTTTTCCCACCAACTACAGAGGCATCGGTCTTTTCTCAAATGTCGGAAAGTATTTGTTACCAACCGGATTGAGCCCTATCAGTGTGATTTCTGACTAAGAAAGTCCACAGTCGACCAAATTTTCACACTCCGGCAGATCCCGAAGGAAACCTAAGACAGAACTTGACAATTTTGGATGCTCATACGACCCCATCTTCTCGCTATTCTTCTGCAGACGAAAACCTTTACCAGCGCACCCATAATAAGTCCAGAAGAAGAATCGATGCCTATCTTCTCTTTATCGTCTTTAAGGCCGCCCATAACAACATTTAAAGAAGAAAGAGCTATCCAGAGTCATGTCAGTGATGCCAAACTCGTCCGTCTGTACAGGATGATGGTGGAGAATGCTCGTTGCTCCAGCAATGTCGGTAACAACCTCATCGAGACCTTTGATCTCAAAAAGGATAAAAACAAGGTGATTCGCTGTGATGTGACTTCTTTCACATTATGCTTCAACGGATTCTGTGAAACTCAGAGGCCCAATCTTTTAATCGGCAGAACTCAACGAGTTGCCCCCGGCGCCTTTGCAAATATTGAGCTCTCTAAGAACCCTCAAGCAGTTAGCTGTTCACAACAAAACGTCCATCTATTGGGTTCCTAAACACAAGAGCTCGCCAGACAAGGAGCTCGACTAACATTTCCTGATGCGGCCACATTAAGTTTGAGCTCAATTTAGACTTCTCTTGGAACTCATCTACAATTTAGAAAGTTCATTTACCCCTTATTCTATACGAAAAGTCAAGAAATGCTCGCACTAAGCAAGCGTAATGCTCAACTCCTAATGGAGATTACCTCACTGGACTATGTTCACTTAACTACCATCTCAACAAGCTCCAAAAGACTTCCACGAACATGAGCCAACTCTGCTTGGACGATCAAAAGACTGCAATAGCACGAAGTTGGGGAAAAATTACTTCGACAGCGTATCTATTTTCTCAGAAATAACCAACCGTTCATCCGTAATCACAATCGAGAGCTTACTCCATGACCAAGATTGAGGTCTTAGAGCTTAGGATCACAACAGTTTCTAGTTGTAAGAAAACATTGCTCGGGCTTTTATGTCGCAGTGGTTTTCTCTTCTCCGCTAGGTACGAACTCCTTAGAGCCTAATTCTGATTTTCCAGAACAAGTGCCTTCCGGCTCAGTCCAAGAAGATAACAATTCCATATGTGAATGCTAATTAGGGAACTAAAAATAGGAGTGATCTCTATACAGCTGAATAATCCCAAACAATTGCTAATTCTCTTTTTTATGCCGGTCTTACCAACCCTTAAATGCAAACAAAAAATCAGACGTCTGCCTGTCTGTGTGTTTCCTTATAACTCGCGATCCATTGAACCAACTTTAATCGAATTTCTTTCACTTTATAGCTTTTTTATTCCAAATAGTCTTTAAGTACAAAAAAGATCGGTATGAGCTAAACTATATAAATACTATAACATATGCGTACAGTCTAAGTAAATAGTTTACACACAAATTACCATTCAAAGCATTTCAAAGGGCTCTAGTTGCTGCTCTGTAGCATCCAATGGATCCTCATTACGACATATGCTTGTGTTTACAACAAACTTGTGTTGTCGGATGTAACAAATCGTTGCAATGAGGCAATAAGATACGATTCCTTCCCTAAAACTTCTGAAACTACTTCGAAAACATTCATTAATCAATCAAAGTCTTGTGCAGAAAGGACAAGATATGCTGACCTCTCTCTCAGTCGACTGTTTGAAGACCGCAATAACATTACCCCACGCCTTCAATCGAATTAAACAATTAAACAGCAGTTTACTTCAAACAAATCCGAATTGAATGGTTTAAGCTCACGAGTATCTCCACCTCTCCATTGAACTTGACCCTGCCTGCCATTCAATTGGGATTTGATTCCTAGCCATTTGTCTCTCCTGCTGCTACCGCAAATCACAATCCAAAATTGATTGCACTTTAAATTGTTTTCTGGTAGAGCAAGACAGAGGCTAGGGCTACTCTTAAAACTACTTGCGCTGTGCGCAAGCAAAACGGAAATTCCAAGTCTAGGCGTTTAGACGGATTTGTCATTCAGGACGGAACGGTGAGGTGAACGAAGCATTTCCGCCACAAATGGTTTAATAAAGAAAATATTTAAAAATAAAAAATCACTAAGCCAACCGGTGAGTTTGGCATCTGTCTCGGTGATACTCGTATCTAGTCCGCCTACAGGTCCAGTTGCTAAAGTTAAAAATGCATTTCAATGCAAAGTGGTCGGACTGGACTGTGGATAAACTATACCCACGTGCGAACAGAAATGCTGGTTGGACTGTGACGACCGAAAAAAAAAACAAAAAATTTGGAAACTATTTATGAAGTGATATGTATGAATGTGCTACGGCAACGGACCACAATTCAGCCCAATTAGTCGTTTTGTGCTGTAAATATCTGTGAGATATCTAATTTTTATCTTTTGGTTCGTTTATTTTCTTTCGGTTTCTTTGACCATAATTCAGTTCAAAGATCCGTAGGACGGGTGGGTACAGACTAGACATCCCATTCAGAGCTAGAAGTTGGACATTTTGTAGTGTTTTGGGTGACACGTCATGCAGAGCCCGCTTGTCAAAGCAATTCAAAAGTTGCAAATCACGAATTTTTTGTGTGCGTGTGTCTGTTGTTTGTGGCTTAGAAAAACATTTTCTTGTTATAAATTTGAATGCGATATGTTTTCTATGAGACATGACATTACACAATGTGCAACATTTTGTTTGTTATAATTAAATTCGATTGAAAGTCAATTGATTGATTGTTAGCAACAGCAGAAATTGATTGGAGGTTTCATTTATAGAAAACAAATATGTATTGTGCATACAGCTGGCAACTCTTGGTTTGTCAAATGGACATCACCGTTTGACGTCAAGAAATGTTGCCGAAAAGTCACATTTAACAAACAAAATTAACCATAGACCCCATGACGGAAGACGACACCGACCTGAGTATAAAAATGGAAATCATACTTTTGGAGTTCGCACACAAACCTTACGTGCAATACATAGCCGTTTACACCGACAGATCCAAACTGAGCATTGACGTAGGTGCAGGAATCATCTCCGAAACACCATATCAGTCCGCCTTTCGAACTACAGCAATGTTTTCCAAGAGGAGGTCTTAAGAGTGTCAATGGCCGCCCGCATGAGACTGCTTTTTTTTATTGACAGCCCAGACAGCAGTAAGAGGAAATCCTGCTACAAAAATACAATCGAAGTTTGTGAAGTGCCGTCGGGAAGAGCTCAAGATTTTTGGAACACAACACAAGGTAAAACTCTGTTGAGTCCTTGAATGCGAACGAATTGCCAAGAAGGGATTCGGTACTAAATCCGGAGCAAGCCGACTACTCTGTGAACATCTCGCTTTGCTCGAAGCAGGGAATAAAGGTCTAAGAGAGGCAAATAACAGGTGTACCTCTTTAGACACTTGTGTCATCGCAAGGATAAAGATATATTTGATCAAGCTTCGAAAGATCCAAACTTTAGAATCGGAATACAGAGTAGGGGCCCTGCTCTATTGCAGAGAGGCATGGACTTTGTCAAGAATCGCTAAGGTTACCCTCGATCGCTTTAGGAGAAAAATCCTTCGTGTGATCAACTGTCTCATCTGTATTGATGGAGAATGGAGGAGGTGATACAACAATGAACTGTATGGACTGTTCAGCGATAGCGGTTTAGTCAGAAGAGACCAGATGCAACGAACTGGGACATATAGAATGGTAGCACATAAGCTCTTTGGCCCGGAGTGCATTCGAATACACCCCGTAGCCGGTGGGACGCTGCCGTAGGGAAAGGCCACGAATCAGGTGCCGCACGCAAGTGAAAATGCACTGACTTAGCGTGCGAACTGGAGGCGGCTAGGTCAACTCCAGTCAGTACCGAGATCATAAGTAGATACGTATGTAAGTGATCCAAATTCATCTATTCGATAGCGTACGTAGCTCAACTTTAAGCTCTATACGCCCACTATGTCAAAAGATCTTGGGATAAATCCTTCCTTGCAAGATCCAACTTGTCCAGAAACTGAAGCCACACGACCATGGTTGGCTTCGAATGTTTGAGGATTGGCCTCAAGAGCAATTGCAAAATTATGATGAAGCCTAAAGATCGTGTCCCTTTAACGCCTTTGGATTATTTTCTTTGTGGATACGTAAAATAACTGTTCTATGCTGATAAACCACCAACGATTGCCGTATCTCGAGCCGACATAAATCACGTCATTGATGAAATAAGGCCACAGGATGTGGTTTGTTGAAGCCAGCCCCGGTGTCCCCTTTTTAAAAATTCGAAAATATGTAATACAATCTAGTATTTCAAAAGAGATCAGAACGTATCAGAACAAGTCAAAAACTCCATCTAAAGTCAAAAGACGTCAAATTAGCATTTAACTTTGGCTTACTCTGGACTGGACACAACAAAACTAAATGTCAATCTTTTCACAACAACACTGTCTAGAGAGACACCGCGCAAAGCACCAATCATCCTACAACTTCATACTAATTAAATTCAACTCAATCTTAATTAATATGTGGCCAACGACCACACATACACGTCACAAGCACACTGTACATCGAAAGATAAATGCATTTTCGATTCAACATACATAAAATAATTCGCTTTATTATTTAGGCATTATTACTCGTACATCGCGCAACATATCGTGAATAAGAAATAAAAAGATCGAATCTTGGACTCATTGAACCCGAACACGATGTGTATACGTTCCTCAAAATATAGTCCAGGGGACAGGCACAGCACATCTGCCTATGAATAGACAGGAATCTTATACGCTCACGTAAACAACCCATAATTTGTGTATCTTCTGACAATGACTCTATTTACGCTTTGAAATAATGTTACTCCATCGAACCCAGCCAACGAACCAAAAGGCCACCTCCAATCAAGGGGGAGAAAAAGAAAAAAAACAGGGAAAGACGGCAATCAGACTTCAACGCGAACGTCTGTCCAACAAGGAGATAGCTAGACAGACAGGAAGTTTAATCAAGCGTTTCGTGGAGTTCTGCGTGCGCGTTGGTTGTGTTGCACAATGGTTGCTCGATGTCGGTGGACAATTGTGGAAAAACAATTCATGTAACAATTATCACCGCTATTCATAGTCAGCCAACATCATTGCACGTAATTGTCGTTGAACGTTGTTCCCGACATGAGGTGGCAAAGACCGAATGCATATCGTATAATGATAACCATTAAACGGTGGTTTGTTGCGGTTGTTAAGTGTGTTGCACATACAAATATGGCCAAAAAAAAAACTACTATCAGAACGTACAAGTTCTAAGCTGTCCTCTCTGCTGAGAGACAGAGACACTTCCACAAATTCTTAAAGACGTCGAAAAGTATTCCTTTTGGCTTGTCCGTGCCCTAAAGATTCAAACTCAACTGTCTATGGCTCAAAAATGGACTAGAAGGTGTGCTCGGGAAGGTCCTACAGATTACCGAACTTCTTTAGTGTTTTTTCAAGCGGAACTCCATCTTAGTCTGGATCAAAGGTGAATTAGCTCCGAGAATGCTACCAACACAGCTAGAAGAAATAATTCTCTCCACATCTCGTAAGAACATGCATCCATCCAACTTCAAGCTGATTCCATCTCAAACTTTGAGAGGATATCTCGGGCAAGTCACCTGAAGCAGCCACTTTAACCAACCAATCAACCATGAAAGTCTGGATCGAAAAGGGAGGCAGGTCCTAAGAAATGGTCCTCTAAACCTTGAGTAACGCCTTAAACGGAACCTAGCGGTCGCTATTGACACTAGTCAATTGTTTCTTTTGGGCATTAATTGTGTTTTTCTCATCGCATATCTATTCATTGATACAAATGCACCCTTCTAGACCTTCCAAGATACTAATTAATGCCCGACCACACAAACAAAATAATACATTTGTGACCATAAAATATAAAACAAATACGTATTCATCAATTTGTTTATACACTCGTGTATTCAAATTATTTTACCATTACCAGTTACAAATGCATGGGTGTCACACTGCAACGTTGTGCGGAAACAGAGCCCGCTCACAATTTTTTATGATCTACGAGGCCATTCGTCTGTAGCTGGAAAACTGATTGTGGGCAGATCCGATTGTAGGTTTCAATTGCACGCAGTTAATTAGTAATGAATTGGTTTTATTGATTCATGTAAATGATGCTAATGATTTTAAAGGCATATGTGTAGTGAAAAACGTTTTAAAAATAGAAATCAAATGTCACTTTGAATTAATTAGCTAATTTCTATCATTAGCAGGAGATAAAACTTTCATTGAACTTTATGTGAAGTCATGTATAAATGTTTTAACACCGTTAGTCAGTGAATTTACACACGTATACATATATTCAGCTGCAGTTTTATGTCGGGAAACGTCTTACGCAATGATATTACTGAGGAAAGACACAAAAGACTTCCTAACCAAACTGTAGTGTCTACAAACTTCACTTTAGGAGCATACGACCCATGAAGTGTATCTGCCTGGGACACCATAACCTTCAATCCTCTTCGATCGTGGACATCTTGCTGACAGTTTGTCAAACAAATCATAATGCCATCCACTATTGTTGTCCATTCGCTCGATGTGTCGAAGCTTATGTAGTCGGCGTGATTTAGCTTCGACATCTCGATGCGGTTGTATCCCACTGAATATCCAACCAAGTATTATTCATTTGCTCTTCACTCCTTCTTATCGACCAGCATTCGGTGCCATACAGCAGAACTGACAGCCTCAGTGTTCTTAAAATCATCACCTTTGTCCTTCATTTTAGGAGCTGTTTTGCTAAAAGCTAGTAGCAGCGGTTTCCTTTCCAAGTCCGAATCTCCGAAATAAGTGAACTTACTCCAACATTCCTTCGAAACGCCGATAATGGCATTTTGTTCTAAGCGGTGGACAGCATATATTTGGTTTTGTCCGCGTCGGGATCTGCATTAACGTCAGCTCTACGCAATGTACTATCTACTCCGGTACGAGATAGAAGAAATCGACAACGAAACAAACAACGCATTACCTTGCCGAAATCTGTTGTGTGGTCTGGAGCAGTTACGAGGAAGTGTTACCAATTTTCCGGTTCTTTTCATAGGCATAGTTGAACAGGATCTTATGTACAACACTGAACAGAGACACGCCTATGTAGTTCTTACAAAACAGCGAAGGAGCTGACGCGTCAGTCGTCGAACAAGTTTTTATCCACCAAAATATCACTTCCATGTTAGAATAACTCCAATGGTATCGCCGGCTTTATTGTTCTTTAGCTTGCTAATAAGCTTCTAAACTGAGAGGGGAGACTCAGTCTCAATTGGATTTGGACTCCCTTCCTGCCCCATCATTCTCTCTGTTTGTTGCACATTGATCCTTTAAGACAACTACAACTGTTTGCAAGTCAATGACTAAGTTTTCTTCAATATTGGTTGAAACTAGTAGACAACTGCTTGGCTTCTAAAGCCGCAGCTGACTTCTCACAATGCTTATGCTGTCAAAAAACTCTCGCGTCTTATAATCTAATCTACTAACTAGATTTTCATAAGACCACTTGCGAACACTTCCCAGCTACACTAGGATTGAAGAAAGTATTGTTAACAACTCATTTATATAAGAACTTCAAAACGAATACCCTAACTCAACTTAAACCTCATTCAGCTGTAGACCTTGATACTAGCCACTCCCAATTCAAACATCAAACATCCTTGCAAATTAAACATAAACCACCTCAAGGTCTCTGAAATTCCACTCCCAAATTCTCGAGTTGTCACACAACTCGTCTACTGACATAGGAGCATACAAATAAGGAATTTTGCACTAGCTACCCCAAATTGTGCGCGCCAGTATGAAAGCTACCTACCAAACCCAAATAACAAACGCCTATCCCACAAAAGCCACCGATAGACTCACACCTGTGGTGGGTGTTATGACAACACATTGTCATTGTCAATTCTGGGTTTTCAGTTATTCACTCCCTTCCCATTTTTTCAATCATTCTATGACGCCTACGCGCTAAATTCCCTATTTGCAATCAATCGAGACACATTAAATTCCAACCTCAATTTTCCTATTGTTAAACTTCAAACATTAACCGGTTGTATCGGTGGAACCTAGCTGCATTCAGCAAAATTTGCAACTTGACTGATTGAGTTAGCACCTATGTACGACGACGAGGCAGGGTGTTGACATTAAAAATATTTTTATTGTTTTTCTTCGTGTTAATAAGCCTCCACTGGAACACACAAGATCCAATCGATCAGGGAGTGACTTGTGTCAAGAGTGGAGAGGCACAGTACGAGTAAGTAACCAGCAGCGGCATAAAATATGTTTTAATTGATTTATTTAGTTGAAATAAACCCCAAGGCCGGATTGCCTCAGGGTCAGCTGTAGACATGCAAAATATGGGTATGGTCTATCGAATTATCAATGGGCCGAGCTAAAAGCTCCCGCGTACACAGTACGTGACCATTTCTAAGGATTTTTTTTTTTTCTGACTCGCTTTGACTGAAAGGAATTTCGTTTAGATCTTATCAACCGTCCACAGACATGGGCGGTGAGTCGAAACCTTTTTTTCGTACGCCAATTAGAAGGAAATTGTTAGACAGTCTCCATGTGAATGAAAAACAAAAAAAAATGATTTCATCGTGACACAAATCGCAATTAATTTCATGTTTCTACTTTGAATTGGTGTACTTTTGATACATAAATTATTTAAATCACAAGTCAAGTGGACACAATTTGCATTAATAATCTATAGGTGTATATTTATCTCTAAAGGTATCAATATATCCCACATCTGTTCGATAAATTAGTCTAACAACTTTGATTGAACAAGAATTTGAATGATATAGGAGCCAGGGATACTACCCAAAGGCTTGTGGTTGTATAGTCCGTTCAAAACAACTGGAAGCCATTATTGCTTGTCACATCTGAAAAGAATATAAGTATTTGTGGTGATGGATCACCTAACTAAAGATGAAATGCTGCCGAAAATGCTGAAAGCAGAACAACAGCATTGTGGACATCAAAAGCCATCGATTAGCATACATCAGCACAACCAGTGCCATAAAAACGATTCTGGAAGCTTGGATAGAAGACTCTCCCATCATGCAGCGTATCAAACCAAATTTAACAGAAACCCAACGAAGAAAAAAAAGTATTTATGCTCAACAGACCTTAATTTACACAAGTAGCGACAAATCCAAAAAGAATGCGTCTAAATACTACCAAAATCTGCGGTGGTTGTGGCGATATAGACAGCACAGGCCTCAGCAGAACCAAAAAAAATAAGTCCTAGGAGCAGCACACTTCTTCAGTGATCCGGGCGAACTGGCAAACACACTACCAAAGAATAGTTTAGACTTTACAGAGGCGATCCAAAGCTGAAAACCTAACAAAATCTACTTCTTTTTCAATTCTACAACGGAGAATACAATGGATTCTTGAAAAAACGAGTGAGGTCGCACTGCCACCCAACCCAACTCAGCCTAGAGAACTACAGCCAATAACAGAGCACCTCCTTTGACGGAAGAGTGTCAACTGAAACTAAGATTTCTATCTGGAGTATATGTTCAACAAAATGTTTGCATAGATTTTCGAAGAGCTCATGGCGAGATCAGACGATATTTGCAAACTCAATCAAATGACAACATATGCACGATGGCAATTAAGATCCCTACGCTGGATGCACATAATGACGATGAGAGCCATAATCACTGGTTGGCCGATGGTTAAGACCAAGAACAATCATCTTTACACAACGTTTACAAACGCATGACAGCGTAATGTGCTCACAGCGGCTTTTAAGCTGAGCAGTTAGCACTGAACTTGGAAATTCGCAGCTCATTTTCAAAAGGCATATGGATAGATCGATGATAGGTTAAGCATGAGTAATTGGGTCTGAAACCACCTAATAAGAGTTTACAACGAACTGAAATTTCTAAAGAAAATAAGACTGAAGGTGATTCCTTGATCGCACTATTGGACTGTGTTAAGGGCATTATCCACAAAATTCTGCGAGTTAAGTGGAATACAGTTTGAATAGCTATGAATCGCGTATAGGATGCAGTATTAGTTGCATACATTTAGGCAGTTGAAATTGGTTGCCGTACATAATAATTCAAGACAAAGCTCACGGGAGCTTTTCACAATCTATCGTACACATTATGGACTCTGCCTTCTCAGTCCACGCGACAACACAATAAAAATCAAAGAAATATTAATTACACAGCAACTGGTTAAAAACACTTTGAATAACCTTGCAAGATAGAGAATCAAAATCCATAAAAGAAACCATCATATAACTCACCTGCTGTTTGAATCTCTTGCTAGCACTCCTCTTCAACGTGTTGCAGTCGACTTTAACCACTTTTCGATCTACTTCATCAGTTTCTGTTGGACTAATCATGCATCGGCGACTCAATTCAACCAACTCCGAAACAGGTTGCACCTGCAACATAAAATGTAAATTAAATTCAAGAAGGCACACTCCAAGCAGCTTGTCCTCTAACCTCAACAGTTACTGAATCTCCACTATTCCTAATCATCTCGATGATTGTCTCTCGTGTCAATTCACCAACAGATGTACCATTCACTTTGAGCAATCTATCGCCTGGCAGTAAACCCGTAGCACCACCACCAGCACCAGGTTCTGCAAATATCACCGGCTTAAAGACAGGCGCTGTTAAGCACTCACTCCGGTCCAAGCACATTGCCTTGCGCAAGCTAAAGCCGAAATCATTTCGTGGTGACTTCTGTCGTTTGATTACAAACTCCCGTGGTGGCGGAAGCTTGACTAGAGTAATAGGAGGCAGCGGTAAGTCGATGTCTTCGAAAGTGTGCACCCGTGACCATCGTTCTGTGCCTTGTGATTCACCGATCGGACTCAATGAAAACGGAGGTGTGGCAAATGAAGAATTAGTTGTGTCTGTGAGACTCTCAGCACTTGGCGATGGCGATGTCATCACATGAAGATTACTCAATGGGGATTGCGTACCCAGACGAGGTGATAAACCATAGGCGGCGGTGTTGTGAGAATAATAATTTGAAGGACCGACAGCCGTACTCGGACCAATATCGCTGCGTAGACTTTCTGCGGAAGTATAGGCGAGATTCTCAGCTTGTTGTTCAAGGGATTCGCAACTCAATTCATTTTGTATTGTGTTGCGCATGAGTAGTACACGAGAGTCTGGCGAAGGATTTTGAGGGAACTCTTCTTGAATGCTGCTACGTGATCCTTTTAGTATGCCACGCTTTGGCGGTTTTGGTGGAACTGGAGGTAAAAAACGACTCTGAAAGGAAATAGAAAAAAAAAAAAGTTAAACATCAATGTTGAGCAGGTTTTCTTTGGGTTAATAAACTTTTTTCTTGCTACTAACGCTGCCCACTCACAATGTTGCATAATTTGCTTCTTGCAGCAATGATTGCCTTTTACATGTGAATGGGCAGCGTTCTAGATAAATGTTGCGTGGACGACTGCACATTCATTGATTTTTGCTGGTCAAACAAAAGACATGTGGATTTTGTTTACATTTTCCACTGAACGAACGGTGGGAATAGTTTTGTCTGGTAGTACCTTGGACTCGGATATTTCTATCAGACTGTCGATGTGCAAAGTAAAAGCCATAGTGAATCAAAGATAAAATCGATCGCAAAATGAAATGTACTTTTTTGATTTTAGAATAGTGATTGTCGTGGAGAAAACAGAAAAACTATCAACCCGACACGACATTGACATTAATTTATCCGTAGAAGTCAATTTATTTCGGCGAAATGATGAAATATTGAGAAAAAAAGGGATTCCAAATCAATTAAGACTGATACTACATGCTAGTGCTACTTGATTGAAATTTATTATGCAAAGTGGGGTTGCAGAAGAGAAGTTGCAGTCTTTGGCATTCTGATGCCTGTGAGATCTGCGACTCCCTCTGGTAATCTCTCTAAAAGCACAGCCCATTCCAATGTTTTGTATTAAGCATTGTTAGATTTAAGTATGTTCTATGACATTATGCATGGAACACAACATCGAACACCATCGGCTCAAGTGTTAACTAGATTTTATACAGATGGAAGCCTAAAGTCTTTAGACGAAATTCTCCAAGTGGAGGTCTGCAACAGGCACAGTTCTTGCGAACTCCGAGAAATTGTAATACTTGGGATCTCAAACCGTATAGAAGGTGTCTTGCACAAAATCTTAAGAAAAATCTGCCTCACCACAGCCAACGGCTTTTGGTATGTTTTCTTTCGTCATGCTTCCCTTCATTATGCACTCTGTGATGCTTGTTATTCTTATGAAGGTCTTTTTGTGCTGAAAGTATGCTCACGAAGATCACGGTGATTTATATGGTTCAATGGCCACTCTCTTCACTGATAACCTTAAAAGAGATTTGTGGGCGTGTAGCACATTCAAGGATACGATGTTGATCGTGGACAGCCATATGTTAGCTGTAGAGGTTGAGCCTTTGCTCTTCAATTGTGTGGGTTAGATGTGTTTTGGATGACTGGAGCATGGAGAGTTAAAAGACACTAAAATGTATATCTAAGTCAATAGCCAGGTGGTCCCATCTGGTGAAATCCACAATATTCCCGATTCGTTGCTGATCAGTAGCAGAGGAAGTGTTTCATGTTTTTCTCCTTATCCTCACAGTTGGCGCTGATGTTTGCCACCGTCAGCCCAAGTTTAAACGCATGTTTATTGCGATAATGGGCCCTGTTATCGGTCCCTCCAGCAATCTTTCCCGTGTTCTGTTGAGCCCGGGGTTTGTTTAGGTTCTTTAACTGTACGTAGGTCTGGCTACTGTACATGTTTCTAGATCAATTGAAATCCTGTCGAATTCGTTCGTTGATTACAGTTTTAATAATTGTCAAAAGAACACCTATTTTCTTTCAGCTGCGACTTCGCTTCTTTCGAGTTCTTCAACCCTTTTGTTAGCCGTACCCAGGAGAAGTCAACTTTGTTATGACTAGCAACCAGTTTCAGTTTGTCCTTCCACAGTTTTTGATGGCGCTTAAAGCTGCTTTACTGTCGATTTGCCTTTCCTCCTTGTCGTCTAATGTGATGATTGCGACCACTTTCATTATGATGAAAACTTCAGCTTGGAACATCTTTACATATGGTTCCAGGTGAATAGCAAGTTCGATCGGCGAATTGGCACAAAACACACTAGCCTTTGATTTCCTTGCTGTATTTGAACTATCCGTGCATTAAATGATTTGTCGTTCTTTCCTTCTCTGTCGGAAGATCGAAGTTATTAACAAAGTTGTGCGATTTATCACTAGTACAGTAATGGAGTTATAAGGAGGAGGATATACTTCGATAACTGCTCATAAGTTGCACAAGAATCTTTCCTGATCTAGCTTTGTAAATTTGGTTCTGTTCAAGTTTTTCAGTATTTTTTACGAAAACACCATCTGTTTTGGCAGATTCTGATTAGGAAACATTTAAATCTAAAACAATTTATGCTATGTAAGGTGCAACAGCATGGCGTGAAGCCCACAACCAAAAAAACACGTTTCAAAACCTGTTAAGTTAGAATCTAGTCAATTTTGTCTACAAACCTTGGCCGGTGAACTTTTTCTGTCTATCGTTTGCTAATGACCACAACTCTGTTAAAGGTCTAAATAGGTTCTAATGAATGTAACTTGTTGTAAATTGGAAATGTTAACACCCGTAATGAGCTTCTAACCAAATAAAATCACACACTAGTTCCAACGAATTCTTTTTCATGGATTAAGAAACCATATTTGAAACTTTGTACAACAAAAAGTTGTCTAACAACCATAATAATGCAAAATAAAAAAAATAAATAAATGCAATGAAGTCACTAAAGAACCCTCTCTCTCTCTCTCTATCTCTCTGTCGAGCAATTCACCCAACAGACCACATTCCAAATCCAGTTTTACCCGTTGATTTCACCAATTTATTCGTCACATAAAACACAGCTTAAGTATACAGCGCACAACCACTTAAGCAAAACGAAGTCAGTATGAACTCTCTTTGGAGCAAATAAAAACGTGACTAACTCACCTCTAGCATATGACATAATCTTAGTGCCAGGTATGTAGATGCTGGAGCTGGACAACTACCCGACAGACCGAAAGGAGAATCAAAACAAAACAAATAACTACGATAAAAGTTACAAATTCATTCACACCCAAGTTTGTTGCCAAATGATTTATCGGAATGTTTTGTGCTTGAGATGAGGTCTGCAGAAATGGAAATCTACTTTGGAACTGTGCTGAATCATGTGGAACTTGTACTTATGGTCAACAAATTTGCATGCTTATCTACTTATATCACGATTAGGAAGCACAGGGCTTCGAAGATGACTACGTGTCTAGTATGGTTCCTATCAATGTGCTTCAGTTCTTTCCAGCTCGTCCTCAAATCTCTTTCCATTCTTCTGCTTTCAATCCTCTTGTTCGACCGGGTTTTTTACGGGGCAGGGTGGTCGCTGCTAAGCGAACTGACAAATGCCCAAATTAGTAAACAATCAAACGTTTTTCTCAGCATCATCACTCGTCTCCGAGAGTATGTTATGAAAATGCTTCTCAATCCGCCGCTCGGAGTAGCCAACAAAACAAAGGAATACTTCCTAGATATCGTAAAGTCTTCACTCAATCGAACAGATGTCCAGTTCTTGAAGAATTTGCCTTGAAACCCACAACGTTTGCCTAGTTCTACAAACTTAAAATACTTGTTGGAAGCCCATGATTCCCTGAAAGAGTAAGCAGACGTCATTAGCTTAGACCAAATGTTTAAGCTAGGATGTAAGAGTTCGTAGTCTAATTTAGGAGTGATGAAAGGCGCAATGCATAATTATCCTGTAGGATTGGTCAGGTTGGGTCAATTTTGAAGGAGCTCGATCGATGTAAGGCCGAACTTAGTGTTAAAGTCAGATTATCGGTCCTTATATCGGTATTTGTTTCCCCTATGGTCATGAAATCTGAGTGTTAGATCGCGGATACAAGCTATTGCTGGAAAAACAACCAGAGATCGAGTGATAAACACCAAATGACGTCTTCTCTTTCGAACGGAACGATTTATACTTCAACGGATTGGTCACTTAGTACCTTCGTATAAGTCCAAACCGACTTCCAAGATGTGTCACCAATGTCATCTGTTTAGCAATTTCCTGGTAAGCCTAGGACCCGCTTATGGACTCCTCCTGATGAAATGGAATCAGTGGCAGAGTATCGAGAAGGATGGCAAGTGCACTTGAGCATTTTACGACCAGCGACCCTCATGAAGGATAAGCGGTAGCAACTGTGCGACATCACCGATATGTAATATGAGCAGCGCCACTAAACTAGGTTTGAACTGCCGGACCAAACATTGAGAAAATTACGCCCTGAGTTATCGATGAAAAAGTTTGACTCTGAAGCCTGGTTGGGACATATAGGGCAGATACTATCTCAGGGTCGGGGCAGTAGAAAAAGACCGCGACTCAGGTGACGCCAGCAATTGAAAAGAGACCTCAACCAACTTTGCGTGCGAAATTGAGGGCGCCAAGTTAAAATCAAGTTGGCTAGAGACCAAGGTCCACCTCGGACTAAGTAAAGATCCAGCTGACTAAATAGAGACGCTTGTTAGTTAAGGCCTAGGTCCACGTCGGACTAAGTAAAGATCAAGCTGACTAGATAGAGACGCTTGATAGCTGAGGCCTGGATCCACCTCGGACTAAGTAAAGATCAAGCTGACTAGATAGAGACACTTGTTAGCTAAGGCCTGGATCCACCTCAAACTGTAGCGCTATCATTAGTTAGTTTGTAAGAAACACATATGTACATAGATTCAAATCTACTTATACTCCTTTGTTCTTCGTATTTATTTTATGACACCATCAACTGGTAATTATTGCAAAAAAAAAAACAAAAATGATAACGTTTTTCGTTTTCAATTAGTTTTAAGTGTTTTCATGCGAATTAAACTCAATACTGTTATCTACAAAAGTGTAACCTGTAAAAATATAAATGATTAAATATGGCAGAACGCAAAAATGATAATAAAGCGCATGCTCCGGTACACACAACAGTTTTTGTTCAACAAAATTTGCTTTTCATTCATTTTTACCTTATTCTCTTTTAAATTTTTCATTCGTTCATACAATTCACAGTCACTTTAAGCAGCAGAAATCATATAGAGTTTAGATTTTGCGTTGTTTCTTTACTCTGGCTTCTCTTCAATGTCGAATAAATCTTTCGCCTTTTACTAAAGATTTCCGTGGAGAGGGGCACTCTAATGAGTCTAAAAACAAATTTTTGACAGAGCCCTGCCGAAAGGCGGGGACATAAATAATTTCAATTAACAAAAAAAGAAAAAACGATCAGTTGAAATAGGTCTTAACAAATGGGGTTGGAGAAGGTCAATGATTATTTATGATCAATCTTGAGCTGCGGAAGAACTGCTGGCCAATTTCCACTTAGTGCTGCCAATTCTGACTACGTTCCACTAATGCTGCAGCGATTCTTGTGTATGAAAATGTCAGCCATTTTAGGGAGCAGTGTTGCCATATATCTAGGGACATTTGATCAAATGGGAAAAACTGAAACAGAGAAAACCTTCGAAAGAAAAATTCTACGTCGAATATTTGGTCCTGTCTGCGAGGAGGGTGAACTCTACGAGCTGTACAAAGATGTGGACGTAGTCCGGAAGGCAAAAATCCGTCGACTGCACTGCCTCGGCCACATCGAGCGAACCAGCCACCTGGTTCACGAAGAAAAGTAAGACCGAATCTCCAGTTTAAAGATAATGCAATAGCGGACGACAGACCTTGGACCTTGGGTCTAGTAAACTGGAAGCAGCGTGCCCGGGACCGTGAAGGATGAAAAGCGGCATTAGTATGGAGTAAACCCCGATACGTCTACCCAAAGTATCTTCTTTGGATTAAAAGGAAATTCGTCATGCGGATGCAGGCAACTCCAGTATTCCACGTTTTGGTCGAAGTGGGAACAGCCACCTACCTTACTCCAGTTTGCTGAGATGGCAGGCTTTAGAAAAAGTGACGGACAGTAGAGAATACGCCTACTGCCCATCCATTTACAACGTTAATGGGCATCAATAATTGCGCGTTTCTTAGAAGCAGCATCTTTCGATTGACGGTTTACATACCTCTTAACCTGCAAATCATTCAGCAATCGAATATCGACGGCGGGATTCAAGAGTAGATTAAGTGTTATGCTCCGACAGAATCTGCGACAGAGGTAGAGAAGGACAACCGTTATCATTTTGATGGAAAATCGTACCGCAAACTAATTGAAAAGGAATCTAAGAGTTGGACTATGGACACTATTCGCCCCCTGTTACAGAATTTAACTCTAGGAACAAGGGGTTAAGAGGAGGGACGAAAGGGATACCGATTAACTTTGGTTTTCGTGATGCGGAAACACAAAAATAAACAAATTAGTCCACATTTGTGTTGTACGGCTTAAGAAAGATTCCCTACATCTAACAGTGCGTCCAAAGGTAGTCCCACTTTGCTAAATGGCTACAGAAGTGGTTCACTTTAGATAGAAGAGCACTCTCTCCCCCAAAAAAGAAAGACCAACCTCGTTAAAAATTATATTCATACAATGAAAGGGAAAATATTTCCAATACACCATCCGTATCTAATGGAATCCAGCAAAAATCTCATCAAAATAATAATAATTATTCAGATATCTCAGATTATTGTTTTCGATTCCCATAACTCACCTTAATACTATTCATCGTGGAATGTATTGCTGATTCCGTACTATCGGCGGACTGATTTATAAGCGACGAGGCTGATCTACTCGGTCCACCATTTGTCGGCGGTCGATCTATAATTGTTATTGGAGTTGCAATAATTTCCTCATTGCCACGATCCAATTCAATGCTACTACCATCGGGTAGAACTCGATCGACATCCAGGTGTCCGAAGAAATCTGCAGTTATATCGGCGGCTGTCAGACCGCGTGGTAGTTTCTCTTTTTCTTTGCGTCGACCACGAATCTTGAGCGTTTTTCTGACCTAGAAATAGACGAGGAAGAAAGAATTTTTTTTTTTATTAGATACAATGTTCCCCAACATGTACTATATATTTTTTATTTTTTTTTTTTGCTGTTCGAGGAGAATATCTATGCGACTGGTGATCAGAATGAAATCTATCTTTTGGTATTGTGTCTGCGAGTTATTGAGGAGAGGAGACTGCAAATCTCGCATGTCAAATACAAATTTCTTTTGTTTGGGAATTCATCAGCGTGGAAACATAAAACGATGGTTTTGTGTGAGAGATACGGATACCTAATGTGGAAAGATTGCGCATAGCGTGAAGAGCAGATGCATATAATTGAGCTAATGAATAACTTAACAGTGTTTTCGGATGCGCGGTTCTTAAGAGTGAGAAACGAAACTAGAGATTTAACAATTCAAATAAATCAGCGAAAAATAAATTTGAAGGAGCTTTCACTTTTTGGCCAATCTTATGGCAATCCAACAACTTCTACTGCTACGGAGGAGGGAATGCTTCACTTAATTCCTATTGATATCTATGGGAAGCGAATGGCAGCTATGGCCCACTGTCTATCCTCAGGAAATGAGACTACATTTATATCGTCCCTCACATCGATTTCAATGTCAAATTATTGACCAGAACTCCTAGCCGAAGTGTTTAAGGATCTGGCGGCGTATTGAATGAATCTGCGATAGAGATAGAAGTCTTCTTCAGTGCACTCAATGAAGACCAGTGAAGATTATCAGATCACTTTATGGCATTCCCTTGGAATAACCCACAAAACGATGGAAAAAGCAAGTCTCTAAAGGAGAGCGCTAACAGATGCGACATTCCCCTACGCTACGGTGGGTTCCAGAAAACAGGGACAGCTGGCAAAAAAAAGCACAGGTCAGAACCTTTGCGCTTCTCTAGAATCGATAAACTTTCGCCTTGATACTGAAACTAGAAGTATGACAAATAGTAGGTCGAGGCAGATCTGGCCCAACCCAGAGCTGAAAAGAAAAGAAAGACTTTTATCTTTTAATAGGAAATGTATAGTAGGAGCCCTTAGGAGATATTTCTTGATAGGTAGGCATGCCACTAGAGTGGGTTTCCCCTTCAAAGAAGCTAAAGAGACGAGTAGAAAAAAGAAACAGTAACCTTTCTGTACCTGTCCTGCCTTTTCTATGCTGAAAAGTAAAGCCCTCAGGGAGTACTTGTGTAAAAACCTCACCTACCTAGCTAAAAAAAAGGGTTTCGCCTTCGGGTCTAAGTGGTTTTGTACATTGTGTGAAGTAGACACCGATACAATTCTTCTTTAAAAAAAAAAAGGAAACGCATCATGCAAGGTTCCTGGTACTCCACATGATATAACAATTTC
This sequence comes from Criorhina ranunculi, assembly GCA_951813785.1. Taxonomy (NCBI): domain Eukaryota; kingdom Metazoa; phylum Arthropoda; class Insecta; order Diptera; family Syrphidae; genus Criorhina; species Criorhina ranunculi. The sequence goes on along the minus strand of OX638381.1, from coordinate 87,488,059 downwards.
GCATTTCGCACTTAGAAGACGTCTCCTACCGCCGCGGCGCTTTGCTACCAATAAAATGTCGTTTTCGACGCTAATCTCTTCAACAAGTCACAAATCAAGGTGGTATGTAGGTGTTAATAAAACCTTCCCAAGGCGTAGTCTTTGTATTATGTACATCTGCTGCCTATATGTACACCCATTTCCACCAATAGGGACCTACCAGGTTGCCACTGACACAGTTGACTTCCTGTTTAATGCACTGGACCGAGGTGACAAAGTCATCGTATTGGGGATCTTAAATCTCCCAAAGGAGTTTCATTTTATATAAAAAGTCAACTCCGACAAGGAACTCTTTCTAACCGAACATCTCCATTCCAACGACTTCTTTCTACGTTGGATATGTATCAATCCAGCTTACCATGCCCATACCCACGGACCATGCTCTCGCGATGTTCAACTGTGAAAATTCCGTATCGAAGAACAGACGATACTGTTGGCCTTTAAGTCATTTAGAATAGAAGCAAGTACATGTTGTCCGCAAAGAAGCATCTGTCCACTACCTAGGACAAAACGTCACTGTTGACGAATAGCAAAGCATGCTCAAGCCAAGAGGATGTTCGAATCACAGCCCCCAAGTTTGAGACGACGAGGAAGATCGAACCTCTGTTGTAAGGACTAAGAGCATTTTAATGATCAGATCAATAGGTTTGAAGAACTGAAAACAGCGTGCTCGGGATCGAAAAGGATGGAAAACCACAGTATCTAAGGCAGAGATACTCAAGGGGTTAGGAAGTCTGCTAAGTTAGTAAGCAAACCCGACTTTTGTGTTTTGATTGGAGTTTCTCAGCATGAAAGACGCGTCAATATTGTGAATCCAGATGAGTGGTAGTATTAGAACGTTCTTAGTAATCTTCTCATAATAGTCTTTTTTTGCTAGACAATGCACAAGACTTCAACTGAGGCCAACTGCTTTGTTCGAACGTACAAGTGTACACAAACCTAACAATGAAACATTCAGTTCAATAGCTTCCCCATGTGAATCACAATTCGGACGTGCATCAGCAAATGTGTAATTGATATAAACAAATAAAAGAACAATAAACCGATAATCTATCGAGTTGCAATTAATCTTTCCAGATATCCGATATGCACGGACGATTTATTATAAAGTTGTTATACCGCTGGTAAATCGGTTTCACATTTCAACTTTTATTTCACTTAATACAGCCCTTTAACGAAAAGACAATCTCTTAAGTCGACAGCTGCAAAGGAAACATAATCACAACAAATCAGATGGGACATTTAACAATGCACGTGTATACCACTGATTCATAGCCTCTAGGGAGCAGGTGAGCTCGAAGGAACTCAAAATGACACATGAAGTGTGCTTCAAATCATTTTCGATAATCCCCAATCAGTAACAGGGGTTAATTTTAATCCCATTCTCTCAGACAGCCCCGCTCCATGCCTTACAATTCCGTTCCTTAAAAATGATATAAAAAATCAATAGAAGCCGCAAAAATGTACGAAAACAAAGTTCGACTGAAGCCACCATTTCATCCCTGATTTTCCAAAGAGCGTTCACAAGAACTTATGGAATTCAGTGGGAAAGGATACTCTATGACGAACGTATCTCAAGATCAACGACAAGCGAACTTGTGAAATTCCTCGTTAAGGACATGGTTGCTGCAGTCAAAAACTACGAGACAAACAAAGTCTGGAACAAGCATCGTTGGGATACACTTGATCCATACCGATGCTCTGTCGAAAGCTAAACATAAATGGAAACATCTTGACCTTTACAACAACTCTAGGCTTATTTGGTCTACTCTTGAGATCAAAAGAGTTAATTCGACTAAAAGGAGACCACCTCTCGAGGAAGCGGAGAATCTATCGCTAATGAACGGGAACGTTGCTAACGAACGGAGGTACGATCTAAATGATCTGAACTCTGCCAGTATGGCCAATCTAAACTGTCACGTTAGAACATCTAATTGGTCTGATACCATAGATTGTGGTTCCAAATCCTAGCTCTCACAGTGGTATCACAATGGATCTTCTTTGGATTTAAACGTACCTAGTGGACCACTCCAAACTAACTAAATTAGAAAGCTTCAATTTTTCCTTCAATACCCATCACATCCAGAATTGAAGTTGAGGTCAGTTTCGAGCCGAATTGAAACTGAATCCGACACTGAATTCATTTTCTCCTCTTGTCTAGCACTCCAAACTGTTGGACGACATTGCAACTGACTGACGAGGGAAACACCCAGTGGTTATTACTGATAACTTAAGCGCGTAGATTACGGACTACCGATACAAGGGGTGGAGCTGTCCTCGAAGCATTCACATCACTAAACATAGGTCTGGGAACAATGGTGCAAAAACCACGCAAGAGGTCCATCATCGACATCACCTTTATGTGTTACTCCCTTCTGAACAAAACAAAATGGCGGGTCAACAAAGAATATTCAACATTGACAAAGACAAACTCAGGCAGCGACCTTAACTAACAGGGCCCAAGAGAAAAGGCACATCCCTCCGCAAAGAGGCGTTTGAGAAAATGGTGAACACCGACTTTACATCCAGCAACGGACCAGCGCAGACCCTATCGCACCAACCGACGAAATCAATCAACACAGTGTGCAATGCAGCAATACCTAGAAGATCACCTAGCAGAAGGGGTGAACCTTGTTACTGGTATAACGACGAAGTCAAAACGCATATTGCTACCATCAGGCTAGCAAGACGCGACCTCGAACAGGTCACCAAGGTGAGCAAAGCAAAATGCTCTAGACGGCTCTGTGACGAAACAGATCTAGGCCCCTCGGGGAAGGCATACGAGATGGTGATGAAGAAGCTGAAGAGCAGTAGGGGTCTCCACAAATGCTGAGGACAATAGTACAACATCTATTCCCCAACAGACCATCTTCTTTGTACATCATCACAAGGAATACCAGCCGTGGACGACGAATTTTCGAAAAGTAAATATAGAGTGGTTGCAAACCAATGCTCTGGTCCGCAGAGTCTTCGAATCTTTCTAGGAAGGACAACGTATTCGACGAAGACTTCGCATAGGGCGGCGCGCACAAGAAAAAGCCGACCTCAACCAACTTGGAGTGCGCACCTAAAAGCAGTTAGCTTTGGAGGGCAAACTGAAGAGGCTTGTTGGTTGAGGCCCAGGTTCAACCTGAATTGTAGCGCCACCTAAGTAAGTAAGCAATAGAGTTCAGCCTTGATATGACGTGAATGAAAAGACAGAACTCATAATTCGACAGACACATAGTTGGTTTTCCCATTAGATACGACCTGTCTCCAACGTTAAAGTGTTCTTCCTCGTTCTCTATCCGACGACTGAATGATCTATAATTATCCACGGATGTAACAATTCCATATACGTTCGTAAAAGTTCCGTTTTTCCTAATTAAAATCCCTAGTGTACAATCAAACGTCGAAAAGGCCAACGACAAACGACCAGCAAGAGACAATGTCACACAAAAACAACACACACCACATCAAGTCGAATCCAATGAGGAAGAGTTCTAGATCTGTAGACATCAACAACTCAAATCAGCCGACTAGATCAGCACAAGCACCACAAAGTGAAGCTAGGTCGGCTCCTCCATTACTAGAGAACGACCATACGACCACAAACAGCCACACTCTGTGTGAATGGAAGAAAAAACGAAAAAGGAATCGAAATCAATTGATCTGTTGTGATGCCGATGATGTTCGGTTTTTTTGTTTGCCTTTCCCCCACTTTTCCTGATTTGAAATGAGGAAGCGTTCCATGCGTCCATGGTAACTTCATCCCGTAAAAACAACTTTTCTTGGTTTCTTTACCGAGCTCTATCGGACGATAATGGAAAATTGTAGTTCCCATTCCATTTCCATGTGCTAAAGGGGCAACGCATCCCTATGCAGATATGTACTTGTACACCTCACGTCAAGTTATAGATACTTTTACCCACACACACACACATATGCAAACAAAAGTCCAATTAATGACGTGAGACTATGAAGCAAAGAACAAAATGAAATGGCAAACAACATCAATGGGTGGCGTTGGAGTGGAAATTTTAATGCATCACACAGTTCCAAAGTGGATGACGGTGGTGGTGTGGATCGGATGGAAAGGAGGCATCATCGACCACAGATGGCGCATGTTCGTCAATATAACTGTTCTGTTTGTGTGTGAATGTTGTTGTGGTTTTCATTCCTTATCTGGGGAATTTTTACGGGAGATCCCACTTTGGAATCAATGTCGATGTTGGCCAAAATGGAGGAGAGGCACATGAAAAGCGCATTGTTGCTAAGTTCGAGTATGTACGAGTATTCCTCGAAACAAAGGAATCTTATCGTAGATTTTGCGGTGGGAATTCTCAAGTTCATTGGCAATGGAAGGAGGCAAAAGCATTAGCAATGAATTTTTTTTTAGGCGGTTCTCGTACCAGTACTTTACGCGTTTTAAGAACCAAATGGAATGGAAGCTCTTTTTTTTGTTTTGTTTTAGCTGAACTCGAAGGGGATCTGTGCGTGCCTCAATTGAGTTAGGTTTTGTACGCTTTGAGGTACACAAAAATAAGGGCGATTGAAAGATGATAGACACACCTGAGGGATGTACTAGGTAAAAGAAATGGTGAGTCGCGTTCAATGAATTGTCGCCGTCAGGGGGCTGAAAGGAATGATAAAGCTATCCGTGAACACTCAGAAAAAAAAAAAAAAACAGGGGCACATCCAAAAACTCAATAGTTGGAGTTTCAAACATTTGCGGAAGCGAGTGAAGCAAGCGACTTACTTGTACGGCTTTCAGTTCCATTTAGGAAGGAAGCTGTTACAAAAATCAAAAGCCTCACGAATTTTAAAACAGGCTTGTGCAAGTGTGATGCGATTAAACAGATGGGACACAACTAGATAAGGATAAATAAGATACAGGAGAGCTTCTCGCAGCTCGAACACTGCGGTTTCTTATAGAATCTTATTGTTCCGCCACTTAGTGAGTCTTGAGACATTTTTCTACCATAGACTATCTGAAAGCCAACTACAGTAGAATCCGGATAAAGTGACGATCAAAGAACCGACGTTCTAACCGGACGACGCACAAAACGAACTGAAAATCTTAAACTTAACTTGTTGCTGTGTCACGTCGCTAGAAGCGGTTAGTCGTTATAAGCGAAGTCGTAGTAAACGGATTCCACTGTATCCACTCTGGGAGGTTTTCCATTGTAGAACAACTTCTGGCATGCAAGAGAGCTGACGATTGTATTAGAATGTAAACCCTTCAAACGTTGTCTACAGAGTGGACAGTGGTCACTAATGATTATTCCAGTTACAACTCTTAAGTTGTTCCTATCGAGATTCACAAGGAAATTAGCTTTTCTTTTGTGATGGTGGTATGGTGGTGACAGCAGCTCAGCTAAGATCCAAGATCGTATACTCGAGTATATGTGCGATTAATTTTCACACAATGATTGATTGCAAAGATCTTTGCTTGGAATATGGACTGGACGAGGCTGTCTGTGTACCGAACGAAATCGAATAAGGGTGGTTGGGGTTTGCTTATCCAGCCCCAGTCCTAGTCCTCCTGGGGTGGGATAATAAAATACAGTTTGGGGTGAACCAGGACTTCACCATTTCATTTGGGTAAGTTGCGCCGAGTTGGCTGAAATCATCCTCCACTTGCGCACGCCATCGAAGATGAGGTGTTCATCTTCTTCGTAGTCCCTCAGTTTGGAATCGAAGTTTCTTTGGGCTGAAGCATTGGTGCTCATCCGCTCCACATGACCTAGCCATCGTTAATCGTTGTACACATATTTTTGACTTGACTAGGTCTGTGTCGCTGTACAGTTCGTGTAATTCGTGGTTAAATCTTCCCCACCGCCACCCGAAAAAGCCAATATCGTCCACCTAACCAAGTTGATTTGTGAAAAATACTACTTGACTTGTTGACCTGGAAATTTCGCACTATTTTCTCCAGTACTACGTTGAAAAAGCTTTGAAAGTCCTATAAGGTTGTGAAACAACAAAAAAAAAACTGAAAAGTTCCTCAGAAAAGACAATAATGGTATGCATCGTGCAACAATCTGTTACAGTCTTACAGCATGTCACATTCAAATCATAAGATGCGCATATTATTAAGACAATTCCCATTGAATGACACAACTACACACAGATGTTCATTGCATATATCACGTAACAATTAATTTGCATAAAGTAAAAGTGCAGGAAATGCACTCAGCAAATCCATCTCTGAATAAGATCCATGGAAAATGCGCTGAGAAAATAAGACAAAAACCTTTGAATTAAGTGCATCCATTCTTGAATTCATTCAGAGATTTTTTTCAAACAAAGTATCTGCATCTGTATAAATGTATACAGCATCTGAAGAAGTAACACAAAAGTAGGTACATGTACGAGTGCATGAAAGGGCCATGAACCAACTGCATCACATCACCCGTATTGAGTCTAGTGGTTTTGATGTATTTTTGGATTATGAAATGCAACTTGTCAATAATAAAATACGTTTTGTTTTTATCTGCATTCTTGGACGTGGCTACCACTTTTGTAATTTGTCAGTTGATGCTTGGACGCCAGTATTTGACGTTATCTACATACATCTAGTGGTTTCCTTCTCTTTGTTGGATGCAGATTTAGAACAAAGCATGTGGAGATACCTGACACTGGTGATGAAGATTAAAAGATTCATGAACGTGTGCAGATATAACCTATTATTAGGTCAGACCAAGAATTCAGTGCAAAACAGAAGTGATTACTTGATGGTCAAAAGCGATCGAAGGCAAGGCGATGCGATCTTTTACTTGAAAAATCTGTATGCAATTGGTGAGAGTAACAAGAACTGTCTAGCTGCTGACAAACGCCGATGACATTGTCGTTATTTGAACAACGCAGCGGACTGTCAAGTACATTGGAACCGCGATAATTCGAAGTCCAAAGAGAGCAGACTTAAGATCGGGTTGTCTATATTTTTGAATTATCAATTCACATAGAGAAAACGTGGACCAACTTCGAGCTATTAAGGAGTTATCGACGTTCCATTGTACTGAGACGGAAACAGTAAAGATGGGTTTCGTAGTGAACGAATACAAAACGAGGTATATGTTGACACACAACATCGACCAATCCGACAAAATACCTTCGAAGGGGTTAAGGATTCTCTCTACGAGACTAAGGAGGCTTCATATAAGAAGCGTGGATATTAACAAAAGCAGATGAAGGTATCCCTTGTTGTTTTAGAAAAACAAACAGAGTCTGGGTCGAAAGTCTTAACATTGTCTTTAGTTTATGATGCTGACCTGCTGTCAGAAGATATAAGGTAACATTCCCTGGAAAAATCGATGTGATCTTCTTCAATATTTTCCTTATGTCTTCAACACAAAAGACTCTAGCATTTGAAGTAGTACTGGACCTGGATGGTACATGGATAATGAAACCATATACTCCAGCGATTTGAGCAAATTGGCGACTATCTTCCAAAGGGAACTCTTTGCCATAATCGTTGTATCGACGGAATATGAGGACGAGATTCAACAACGAATGGTCTAAAACGAATCCGCCGCTTAAGATGACCATTCCATCTCATCCACAATACAGTCACACAGTACCACTTTGATGGGTTTCGGGACATAGAGACATCGATGGCAATGCAAAGGCCGATAAACACGCAAAAATAGCACCAAAACTGAACCAAATAATGGTCGATAGCTAGGTTCCTGTTCTGACCAAGTAAGTACGACCGACCTCAGACTGTGACGACATAGGCGTGGAAGAGGATTCTATACGCTTCCTATACGAATGCTCAAGCCAGAAAAACAACCCCTTACTTACTTTTTTAGCAACCCGGGCAAACTGTCAACCATGCTACCGAAGACCATTCTTAAATTCACACTGGATTCGGAGTGGCTTAGGGAGGCGCCCATTAGATAACAACTAACCACTTCTGACTTCCAAACAGATGAGTGCATGCACGTTAGATCTGACAAAGGGAACACAATGGATGCATGAAGATCCTAGCAAGGCGGCGCTTAGCATCAAACTGTCACTCCATTAACCTAACCTTACCTAACCTGGTTAGGACACGGACGGAGGGTTTTAGCATTCACGCAGCAAAGCAGCAAAGTCCCTTCTGCACATTTGAAAAGGAACCTCAATCAACCCGATTTGCGGTACTGGAAGCAGCTTGCTAAGAATGAAGGTGACCAGAAAGCCTTGTTAGTTGAGGCCCTGATCCATCTCGGACTGTAGCGCCATCTAAAGTGAGTAAGTTATATCTGTCGTATAAAAAAAAACGTGCAAACAACTAACACCACGACACAGAGTAAAAAATGCATTAAAAATTAATCGTGCAGCAAAAAACCAAAAGTTTTACCATTCCACAAGACTTATGTTTTATTAAAATAAGAAACTATACAAGTATTTCCACCCTCCATAATTCAACCCACTAGTGTATACCCACATTAACAATCACAAAATTCTAAGTCAAGGTTTCAATTAATGTGCACTTCTCAGATGCGAGTCCATTAGGGGATTGTCCCGACTGTCCATTACTTGTCTATCAACTTCAATTTAATGGAAAAGAAAATATTTTAACAGAACTTGACATTTTTAATTGATTAATTGACATAACTGTTTGATGTTAGGCTAGCGCTAGCCTATAACCTCACGATCGTTCCTATTAAATTCAATTTGATTTAAATGCACGCTGATATTTTCATGTTTATTCTTTAATCAGTTTTAATAGTGAACATACTTAAGCTATGTTCGTAGACGGTTGTCAGATCTTACAGTATTGCCAGGTTTACCAATAACAATTAGCTGTCGATGAGCTGACAATGACAAACTCCCTTACGGTTGTAGGATTTTGTTCCAATTTCTTTAATTTTCATTGTCAGACCAGCAATAACGTTGTCAGATGAAAAATGTTCAGTTCACACGGTTGGTAGATGACTGACAGATCCATCAGACGATGTCAGACATACCATGTGACAGAACTGTTTCCTTTATGCCGTGTTGCATTGAAAAGTCTGAAAAAGTGCAAAATATCTGTCAAAATGCAACAAAAAGAGGCACTTGCAACGATCTTGGCTGCGTACGTATTGAAAGAAAGCACCGAAGATGAAGACGAATTTCTACAAAAATCCCGTAGTGTTTGGACGAAGGGTTGGGCGAACGATTTTACGCGAAATTGCTCGTCGAATTGCAAGCTGAGGAGTCGGAATTGTATCGGAATTTTTTTGCGCATGGATTCTAATCAATTCTTGCTTTGGTCCACATATATCCAAAAGGAATCATTTCAGCGGATGAGCGGCTTTTGTTGACACTACGCTACCTGGCTCCTGGTGAACCTTTTCGGTCACTACACTGCCGGGTCAACGATCTCGTCCATCATTCCAGAAGTTCTGTATGTCATCTACAAAGTGCTCGTGGATTCATTGCCCGTCCGAATGCATGCAGCAGCGAAAATACGTTTGCACATCGAAAACATTTCACTGAAATTACAACAAAAACCATTGACAATGATTCTATTGACAGCTGTCACAAGCTTTGCACGTCTGACAATTTCAAATGAGTCTGTCAATGTCCAAAACGTCAGACAATGGTACGAAAGAGTGTTCACACGATTGGTAGATGCCTAAAAATATTTTCCTTCTTACAACTTTGTCAGACCAGCCATTCACACGGTTGTAAGACAGTTGGGACTCATTTTTCATTGACAGATCTGACAATATTGTAAAATCTGACAACCGTCTGAACATCGCCTTATTCATGTGAACAATATTTAGCTTTTTTGTGATTTATGAACAAATTAATATGATCGTAAAGTGGTACAGAAAACATTAAAAACATTTTTATCTTATCTCGTACACTTAACAAGTAAGAGAGTGAACATTTAAGTGTCAAAGCAACGTGCCTTAAGTGTAAATGACGTATAAATGTGTTATCTTTTGTTAAAATTAGTTCCATCAACATCGGCTTTATTTACAAGGCATATAAACTCGAGTCTTATTGAATTTTAAACCGTTAAATATAAACGATTCTATTTTGGTCGTAACAATAATTGTTTGTCGATAATTCAGTTTAAAGCACGAATTGTACTTTTCAACGAATAGATATTTTTTTAAATATGCAGCTTCCCCGCGAGTTTCATAATTAGGAAGCAGTAACAAGCCTCGGATATGGAAGGATTTACTGTTGACAATTAGCGGAGGCCCTAGACTACCGCCATCCAAGAAATGCGATGGGATGAGCCGGACAAAAAGAGGATGAATTCGGATTTGTTACTAGAGGCAGACTTAGACAAGAAATTCTGAGTTTTCACCAGTTTCCAGCGTCAAGCCTTAATTCGCCAACAAATGGACATATGTACACTCACAGACAAGAAAGATGACGACACAAAAGATAGCTTCTACGAGCTCTTGGATAAATCTTACGGGCAGTGCCCCAGTTATGACATCAAAAATGACAAGAGATAGTTCTATTGAAAAGTATAGCCAGCACGCCACCACCTCCGATAACGAACTCAGACTCATCGACTTTGCAGCTGTTCCCACATCTCGGCATTTATAGGAAGAGGTGATCTCCTGAAGAATTGCGATCGACAAAAGGCACTCATCCAGTTCGTGCCTCGGAGCGTTTGAATATCCACTATCTTGTTGTAGCGAAAGTACGGTACTATGAAGATGTTTGACGTCGGACAACTACAATCGCATGAGATCGACCGATGGTTTCCTCAAGAACACCTATGCCATCATCAGCAGCAACGGCGCTGTTTAAAAGGACCAGAGCCGCTCGCAAGCTCTACAAGCAGAAGAGAAAGAACGAACATCGGCTTTTAAGAAGAGGGAGCATAAGAAGGTTCGGAAGGAAGAAGCCCAAGAAGTCCGAATCGATACCCACCATCTATGGACGAGCTTTATAGAGCCATGTCCTGTTTTGCCATCCCTCCCAGACACATTCAGAAGCCGGTACAACAACGTGCGTACGTCGACGATCTTGGTATCATTGGCAAACACACAGCATCGTCAAATCATACAGAGCGCCACAGTGGACAGCTATAACTATACTTCGTCTACCTGGGACCCTGCTATCAGGAAACTCTGTCTGAGACCCTTATTATCCCAGTCCTACTTTATGGTGCTGAAGCATGGACTCAACAAATGAAGGTATCTTTGTTCGTTTTGAAATAAAACGTTTCCGTTGACGAGCATTTGAGATGGCTAGGATGTGTAAGCCCGTAAAATCTTCGAATCGTACTCGTAGGAGCACACAGAAGGGGACCTCAACCAACTTGGAGAGTGCACCTGGAGGCAGCTACTAAGAACTGAAGAAGCTCGTTGGTTCAGGCAAATTTAAACCCAATCTGCAGCGCAACCTAAGTAAGTTGTAAATAAGGACAACCAAGCTATAAATAGCTTAGGTCAGGTAAAAGGGGTCGCAAAAGTGATTCAGAGGATGTCGACTTTCAGAGAGACTGACAGACGCTGCATCATTTAAATTCCTGAAAATGCTCGTAACCCTCGTCATCGCCATCATGCGCTATAAAGATTGTTTCTATTGAAGCAACAATAAGTTCTTGGTAAAAAAAAGTCTCAAAACATCGTAGAGCACGTTCAACAATTTATACGATCCAACACACATACATATGTACATACAAACAAGTGTCGAAAAAAAAATCACGTCAAGCATATTACTGTCACTTGATACGCCTTCGGAAGAGAAATTCAAGACCCAGGAACCTTGTTAAAAGCTCACAAGATCTCATTTCTTTCGCGTACAAACAACCTAACGCCGTTCGTCGTCGTCCGTCATAGGTGTACCTACTCCACCTAGAACCAAAAGAAAACCTCAGCGAAGCATGTCAGAACGTTGGGAGAAAACAGAATAGAAAAGAAAAGCACTTTAAAATTCAGCAGTCGGCCAATTTAATTACTAGGGCAAGAGGGCAAACCACGTTAGTGAACGACCGCTAGATACACGTATCTTTTGTCCGATGCCAACGGATGAATATTTAAATGCGCGACAAGTAAAAACAAAACAAAATGTAAATACCTACTGAGAGCCCATAAGCAGTGAATTGTGGTTGAACAGATGACATGTGCTTAGCTCCACCGGCCTACGTAAATCACACACAAATACAAACGAAATAGACCCTAATGCTTACCTATAGAGCAAAGCCCAGCTAACCGTACTCCATAGCAACGTCATTCCAGACGTTCGTTGTTGTGTCATTGACCGCTGTCACTTGGGAGTCACATCGCGGTAAGAAGCAGCTCTTGGGCTTGTTGTGTTCCAAATGTAGACCTAAAGCAGTTACATTTCAATACTCAGTTTGAGGGGGGGGGGGGGGGGGTGGCTTCAAATTACCAACATTATTCAGATGAAAATTATGAACTACGAGGAGCAGTGTGGCTTTCCCATCCCAATGGCTGTTGGGAAAAACAACTAGGTCTGTGTAAAGTATCTACATTCCGTTACTGAAATCCGAAAAGTGCTGTGTGCGCCTTTGATTATAATGACTCCGGAGGATGATCATGGTGATGAGACACCGAGAGGCGGGCGGATGTCTGATTCCACACAACACAGTCGGTGTAGGGCGCTTGAGAAATTAAACTAAATTTGCATGGGAAAATGCATTTCGCACAGTAAACACACTTAAACGTGCAAAAACCCTGTTTACGAAGTGACAACTATCGAATGTGGACAATAAATTACAATTAAGGGGGAACAGGCGGGAGGGGAAATCATTTGTAGCAGCACTTTACTTGCGTAGAGGTTAAATGGAACCGGGAATAGAGTAATAAACTGTAGTTCTGTCGCTTGCAATGGTGGATACTTGATACGACGCATTGTGTGTAAATTAACATTGATACATGAACTTCTCGATGGTTGATAATATCAAGTTTCCCAGCGGTATGTTCGTGGAAAGATGAAGAGGTGGCCGACGTAAGCAAGTCTTTCTTGGAGTCTCCAAATGAACCCTGATTTTGATATTTTTAAGTTGAAGAGCAAGGAAAGTTGAACTGGACACGATAAGTTTAACGCGTTTCTAAGGACACACCTCACTAACTTAGGAAAAACTGACACGTGGACAAGTGAAATGTAAAAGAAATCGCGAAGTCACTTACAAAGACTGTGACGCATTAATGCTATTAGTACCAAATTGTGTGAGTGCCGGTGTAGGCGGTATTGACCCTACTGATTGCTTTCTAAAGCGCTATAGTGCCGGTGGAGATGCCCGGAAACATCATTCAGCGGTGATCACTGCAAGACACCACGAAGGTGTACTGATAAGGCAAAATCAAGTTATGAGACGCGTGAATGCCCGAATGGAAGACCATTGCTTAAGTCTGGCAGCAGAGAAAACCGTGATAGTACTTCTGACTAGCAGACAGATCCTGGCGGCTGTAGGGTTTGGTCTCTGGTAGACTCGGAGGTAATTACAAGCTAAAATGCACTGAATGCCTTCAAACTCCCTCTTTGGCAGCAGATAAAGTCTTCATCGGACCGAGCTGCAAAAGTCACTGCATAGCTCGAGTCATGGCAAATGAAGGTGATCCAACTGCAAGCCGGCCCGAAGACTTCTTATGTCGATCACGTATGTAATTCTCCTGTATGGCTGCGAGATCTGGACCAATGCACTCAGGCAAAGGAAATATAGGAAACAAATGGCAGCAGTGCAGAGACGTGAAGCTCTCCGAGAAGAATTTCGACCTTGACACTGCAAATATTTGACACGGTAGCTCATAGAGAGCCATGGGCCAGATCCCTCGTAACCATTGTTTTACTGCAGACCCCAAGATTCTATTCTTCTTCAACAAGACCTCGACAGTTTTTCATTTTGGTGCCTCAAAAATTGCTTGGAACTTAACATACCCAAATGCCAATCCATAACCTTTTCACATAAGCGTCACCAATCCCCTCCCCGACTCTACCTCTTGCACAATCAACCTGGCTCCCCTGTTCAATCTCTTCGCGATCTCGGCATTTTGTGTGACAGAGAACTCAATAACCGGTCACACATGGACGAAATAATCCTTAAAGCCAACTCTTTACTTGGTTTTGTAAAACGGTGGTCCAAAGAATTCACCAACCCATACATTCGTCCACCCTCTCCTAGAGTACGTCAGTCAAGTATGGTCCCCGCATCACCGTGTTCATGTTTTGAGAATCGAGAGTATTCAGCGCCGTTTTCTTCGATTCGCCCTTCGAGGTCTGCCCTGGAACGATCTTCTTATCTTACCTCCCTATCAAAACCGCCTCAACCTCATTAACTTAAATACCCTTGAGGAACGCAGAGATGCAGCAGACATTCTCTTTATTCATCGGCTGCTCTCAGGTCACGTTGAAAGCGCTTTCCTTCACAACTCTATTTTCCTCAACACTAACCCTCGCAATCTACGAACCCCTCGTCTCTTCTATTTACCGACCCACCACACCTCTTTGCCCTAAGTTTGTTTTAGCTTGTATTAAGCCTCATAAATGGGATCTCGTTCCCACCAAAATTTTATCGAGCCGACTGTAGATTGGCTTACGTAATGATCCCACTGCTTCATGAACACATCTCATTCTAGACAGCTCGTCCAGCTTCATAATGAGTCCGTGTGATTTAAGCTTCCAGTGCCCAATCCAGTCTTGACTCAGTTCGATTCCACATTTGTCAGGCTAGTTCCGGCTTTTCCCCATACCAACCAGGTCGTTTTTGTACAACATTCGGAAGTACTTTTCTTTGGCAGGCGGTGGTAAGGCATGTTAAGAGCTTTTAGTACATAAGAGCTACTTGTACTCACTCATTAACAATTTCGATTGATTCTGCATTAAAACGTAAGTTTTTGCTGGCGCAATTTCGGCCTCCACCTTCCTTATAAATCATGCCATGGTGTACGATTGATCATGAGTTGTAAAGAATCCGGCGATGTCGCCCACATCGGTACCATTTAGCACACGTATCTCAAAATAATCATAGAATTCCAGAAGTTTCGAATCCTTCGATATGCCAACCGAACTGGTCAAGAATTTTACAAATGGAATCGTCGATTACGTTAGGTCTAACAAATTACCCCATTTGGTCAAGTCAGACACCACATCAATTACAACACCAGACATACATACATTATTCTCGTTATAATCCAATCCAAAGTGGCCTCATTTGACAGCTGACAAAATGACAGCCAAGTTGTTAATCTTTTTAAAACAGACAAACAATATCGAACAAATCTGCTTATAACAAGCTTGATAAATACAATTCTGTTCGTAGACTGGGTGTTGCAACATAATTGTAGACCCGTCGTTATAGCTATAAGTACACACTAGATAATAATTTTTGATTTCTCTTTCACTCCCACAACTTGTTGTTACAGTAATTTACAAGTTTTGCGTAATTTGCGGCTAAATAAGGCGTGAATTCACCACGAATTTTCTTTTCTCTAGCTAGGTACCTTCAACGCAAACGAATTCGTTAAATGAGGCATCGTTAGGGAACGTGTACAATTGGCACGCAATTGGTTTTCCACTCAAGCAAACGAAATGCCACACTTGCCATGAGATACATTATTTCCTTAGTGGTTTGGGATTCTTTTTTGCATGTGACGAGATTATTAGGGATTGGATTGGGAATTTTGCCAAAAGACTAAAGCAGAACAGATGGATCGTTATTTGCATGACATTGACATTGTCCGTTTGATGAATTTGAGGATGGACATCAAAGCGAACTCGTGGAATCCAGAGCTCAAAACACTCACCACGGCGAATCAAGATATTATACTTATATTGGGTCCCGGGCCACAATGTTATCCACGGGAATGAAATAACGGATGAGTTAGAAGGGATCAGAACAGTACCTACCAATGGTCGATGAATCAGTGCAGTCCCCTCTAGCACTCGTTTAATCCAACATAGTACTAGACTTCTAAAGACAAGCTGACAAGAAATGGAGCACTGTTTATCTAGAGAACTCTGGACAAATAACAAGGCACATTCTTGCGTTAACAAGATCAAACTAAACGCTCTTTCTAGCGCTTGTCACAGGCCACAACCTGTTGGCGGGACCACCTTACAAGAATATGCATTTGCAGAGGCTGCGGCGAGCACAGCTCACTTCCTATCCGAATTCTCCAGCGAATGCAAAACCAAAAAGGCGACGCTTGGTGAAAACTATTTCAACAAGGTGGGCGATCTGTCTAAGAAGCCAGCCACCAAAAACCATCCTAAAATTTATTACGATCTCGGGATGGTTCAGTGAGGGTGAACCACCACCAACCAGCTCTTCTTCTTTGTCTTTCAGACTGGACATTCCACGCTATAGGAACACCATGGATCCTTGAACGTCCGAGTAAAGACGATATAGATCTATACTGATGGATCTAAAACAAGTTCTAGCACCAATTTCGAGGGTTTCCTCCGTATCACCAGAGATAGAAATCGCCAGTAGACTGCCAGATCATTTCAGCTACTTTCAAGCAGAAGTCACGATAATCCTGGAAGCAGCAACCGGGCCTTCTCACAAGGCCTTAACATACTAGAGGCTAGAAGAATGGGTGTAATCTCCAATGACTTCTGTAGAAGGTGTCAAAATGAGAAGGAATATTTCTTCGATGACTTCGATGACAAGGACAAACTGGTTTACCTAAGGGAGAACCATATTTATCTACTCAGATACTCAAGCTGCTCTAGAAGGCCAGCAAAATCCAAACTAGCCCTAGAAACAAGCAAAATGATCTCACACCTTACTAGGAACACGGTCATCCTTCACTGGATTCCTGCACATGCAAGGATTTGCGAGCCATGGAAAAGCCGATTCACTGATAAAAGATGGCGCGTCAACAACATTCATTGGACCCGAACCCTTCAAGCAAATCACTTTTCGCAAGAAATGCGAGAATCCAAAGAATCTTGTCTTAACACACCAGGCCAGCTGCTATTTCCAGTTTGTTTGTGAATATCGATAAGAACACCCTTCGAGTCCTAATAAGATTCCTCAGCGGACACTGCCTCCTAAACAAACATCTCCGTAGCATTAATCTTGCAACAGATTCAAGCTCTCACTCTGTCTTGAAAGTGAAGAGACCTCTATACACATCCTAACAGAATGTCCAGCCCTCTTTAAACTCAGAAAGAGAAATCTTTGGCGGTGAAGTTGTCTCATTGGAACAGCTTGCTGGCATCCACCCAGAGAAGTTCGTTCCTTAACTTCCTGACATCTTCTGGAGTACAACTCATCTAGGAAAACATAAGTGAAGGCAAGGGCTGTGAACTACACTCCCAAACTTGGAAGAACCAAATAGAGTCAAAATCATGACGATTAAAATACAATTTCTAACGGTGATACGTTAACAATTAACTTAAACCGCTCTGATTATCCTTGTTAAGTTCAAAAAGTATTCAAAGACCGGTGCTGGAACAAGGCGATTAGACCGAATCTTGGTTCTCCCATAGGCGGTCACCATATTCAATCAAATTTCACATGTCCGGTTTGCCTGTAATTCTGTCTGAAGACGAATACCAAAGTCCGACGTGTCAACGCTTATTTTC
The DNA here is from genome assembly GCA_951813785.1 of Criorhina ranunculi. Classification (NCBI taxonomy): domain Eukaryota; kingdom Metazoa; phylum Arthropoda; class Insecta; order Diptera; family Syrphidae; genus Criorhina; species Criorhina ranunculi. Next base: position 87,470,536 of record OX638381.1, on the reverse strand, counting down.
ACATCAAACGCTGGATAGGCTATAAAACAAAAACTTCTTCTTCTATAACTCTCTGTGTATTCCAAGAGGTCTATCTCCAAGTCTTTTTCTCCAATTTACATATTTTCTTCGGAACACCGTGGATTACTTCAGACTTATATAGGTGAAGTTCAATTTCTAAATAGCAACCGATAACCGTGAACATATGTGTATGTATTTAATGCGGAGTAGAACAAACAACCTAAACAGTAATTCCGAGATTCCTCTTTCGGTGTTTAATTTTTTTCTTTGTTTCAATGTCTTGAGACAGAGAAAAGTATTTAGGTCTCAATCAAGACAAACGTTTGTAATCCAAATTTTTCCTTTCTAATCGTTTCAACTTATTTGACACCATCTTTCTTTCACCGGTTAACTGATTCACAGACTTGTTTTTTCTTCTCCTTTTTTCCACTTTTTAAGCATCAGAACTTATGCGCATGCCATTGTTTCCATCGAAAGTCAATAGTCCGTTTGTCCACCTGTCTTTACCCCGCGACACCCACTCTTAAATTCGCCAAATTTTTGTTGCTTTATTGAAATTCTATAGACGTTCCCGAAGACGCATGTGAAGACGAAAAATTCAGATTAACACAGAATGTGTATAAAGACCGCATAACCGTTGTTCTTTCTTCAACAAAACGTAGGTAATGAGAAGAATACTAATTAAATAAAATGTTTAATTACTATACTATACTATACTATAATACTAAGCGAAATGTTTATAAATACACACTGAAGCTAGTGCTAAACTGATTTGGCTTATTTGAAGTTAATGATAGTTTTCAAGGTTCCTGTTGAAAAGCCTTCCGTATGTACGACCTCCTCGTCGTTGAGTCAAATGGTATTAAACAGTCAGGGTAACAAAAAAAAAAAAAGTGAAGCCATACATAATGTTGTGTGGCAGTTTTAACCCTTTTGACTGGTATGACATCATGGTATTAAGTGTTTGATAACATCATGTGAGGAACTTTGACGTCAGACGGCTACAATCGCAAGAGATCACCAAACCCTTTTCCGATCGAGTCTTCCTTAGTCCTATGCCGCCAGCATCAACTATTGAAGACCATCGGAGATGTCACCTCTGATGTGCTGGGTTTCACTCGGCCACCACAACGATACCCCTGGTTTGACGACGAGTGTCGGTAAGCACATGCAACTATGCGAGAGACATACAAAACGGTGCTGCTAAGAAGGACTAGCGTTGCTCACGAACTCTACGAGCAGAAGAGAGATGATCACCGGCTTTTCGGGAGGAAAAAGGAGATTTGGAAGTTTTACCAAAAAAAAAAGGTCTGAGTGACACCCTGTAGGTATGTGTTATGAATTTCTCCGAATGTCTGAATGAAAGCCAAAAAAGTCTCAAAAAGTTTTACATACCGAGTTTGGTTCTATTTCTAATTTTTGGGGGGAAACCCCCGAGGTCGATTGAATTTTTGTCAACTATTCGGGTATTCCCCAGATATTCAGAGTTTCACTGGATATTTGATTTTTCTTGGAATATGGGATCATGCAAAACGTAAAAGCCTGATTATGTTAATTCAGCGACAGCTGTCTCGCAATCTCAACCCCTATAAACGCGTGCTGATTTACAATCAGCGCGTTGGCAAGCCCTTCCAACATACATAAACAATTCTAAACATTTTTTCCATTGAATAATGAATGTTTTCAAATCTGCAAAATCACATTAGTAGGTAAAACAACTCATACTCGACGAATGCCACCAGAAACAAGCTTGTTTATCTCTCACAGACTTTCCTAACATACTATAAGCTTACCAACTATCCCAGACTAATGACATTTTAATATGCAACACTGCATTCTTGGAACCAGCTTTTTCTGAACCAGCTTTGCACGATAATTTACCGGTTTATAAATTTTCCGATTTCATTCACATAATACCCTTTCCTCCCCCTTGGTGTTTCACAAATAAGAAAATGGTGCGACAAAAAAAACGAACAGAAAACGGGTGGAAATGATGAAGGAAACTTAAATCTCACCTCATCTAATCGCAGCAGCTCCTCTGTACTCATGCTGCCCGAAACTCCTTTCGCCTCCTTTCGTAATTTTTTCTCCTTTTTCCTGCGTTCCTTCTCCTCTCGATCGGATTTTTCCCGGTCCTTTTCGCCGGCTCCCTTTTTCATGAAATTAAACATCCTGCTGTGATGGAAACTATGGTTGAAGCGAGATGGGATGTAACCGCAGGTTGAATATTGAATTTTCTTTTCCCCTTTTGTGTTGTGCTTTTTGCACCGGTTTTCCCTTTTTCAATTCGTTCTTTTCACACTAAAAAATTCATAAATCCATATAACTCCTTTTGTTTATCAGTATCACACTCCTTGAGCACTTTTCAACACCTGAGAAGTGAGATGATAAATTAAAAAAAAAAATCGATAGTTGACGCGACGCGACGATGGGAAATACTCCCCCCGAATTGCACCGAAATTGCAATAAATTCAAAACGAAAACGAAAAATATTTCAAATAAGGAAATGTCCTTCGAATTGGTAAATTACTCAAAGAAAACACTAGTAATTCTCACGCGACAGTAGGAAAAGATTAGCGCAAACGATATCGATGTGGAAAACTCGAACATATTATTCGCGAAGAACATCCCGTTTTTCACACTCACTTTGCGGAAAATTTATTTTCTCCAGTGTGTAGCTAGTAGGGCAACAACAACAAACAGCCCATATAACCATTCACAAACACACACTCATACCATCAATATATGAGCTGTCAAAAACAAGTTAAACGCCCCTTGTGGTAGATGGTTTTTATTCACCACAGGATATTTTTTCTTTTCCTTTCCTTTCCCACTCCTTTTTTTTATTTTATTTTTTCCACAATTTTTGCGATAATTCTTGTAAGAATTTATGAAATTTTCACAACTCAGTTAGAATTTTTTTTACACTTTCAACTTTGCAACTTGTAAAGTAATACACTTTTGACAGTTCCTGTCATTAATCAAAGACTAAGTACCGCAAGTAGAGTGCAATACTCTCGATGAGTTGTGATGGTTTTATTTTCGTACATTTTTTTCGCATGGAATGCAGGAGATCGTATGTCTACTTTTACCGACACAAACAGTAACAAAACACTACCTTTAGTTGGACTAGTTGTTTTTCCTGATTAATTTTCTATTTATTTTGTAGAAAAACATTCGGAAAAGACAAAAAAAAACTAAATAAACCGCGATGAAAATTTACAAGCAATCTTTGACCGACGACGACCAATCGCGAACTCAACTTCAACATTCGTATGTCATTGGCACTGCCATCTCTGTTTCTAAATATGTTTTCTAATTTCACCACCAAAAGTACTCTTAAGTGGAATGACATTTAACATGAATTCTCTTTAGCATTTTTTGTGGCTGTTTTTTTTTTTTTATTTTCTCTTTTGTACGCACTGGAAAATGATTTTCTGTCTCGTTTTATCTTGTTGGATAATTTTGTTTGGATTTGTTTTGTTTTGATTGATTATTTTAACACCAAAGAGGTGAAGAGAGGATTATTTTCGAAAGAGAGAAGCTAAAAGAATTAAAATGCTTGATGGTGGTAACTTTGCAAAAAGATTGTAGTAGTTTTTCAGGTTAATGAACTATTTGATAAAATTTAAAAATATGTAATTGAAAATTCGTTAAAAACATATTTTAAAAAACGTTTATTTTCTTAAATATCTTAACATTTGCATCAAGTATCACGTAATAATTGAATCTTTTAACAAAATTTTCGAAACTTAGCCAAACCTACATAGTCTGGATTAGGTTCAGTGTTGGCATTTCAAAATCACCAAATCGGAGTGAAACTAGCAAAAAATCGCGATCTCACCAATGCAAGGACACATTGAGACCAGAAGTACATAGGTCCATCTGTGTAACAGAAAGATCTAAGCATTTCCTAGGAACTACCCATAGAACCAGTTAGAGCTCCATTGAAGTGAAGTGAAGTAATCGAAGAAGTTTGTTTTCAGGTTAAGTTTTCTTTCCTTATAATGAAGAACACAAGCACTGGCCAAGTAGAGGGAGGTTGAAGAGTTGCTTCTTAATCCCCCTCATGCCTACTACTCCAAAAACATCATTAGAAGACACCAAGCTTTTGGCTCAGCGTGGTGCTTTGCCTCATTGTGCCCCCGATGATCGAAATGCCAACAATTCAAACAAAATAGTAAAAAAAAAAACAAAGTCTTGCTCGCTCCGAATGGCGCCCCAACATCTTCAATCTTGCAGTGTGTCCAGTAAAATAGAAAACTACTCCGACTCGGACAGACATTTTCGAAAGCTAGATGGACATAAAGGACTGTTCAACGCCGAAGAGATCCAGATAACCAATTTCGTATGCTTCCGTCACATTTTTAGGCGCGTTATTATTGATATTGTTAGCCTTAAATTCTTGGTCAAGCTGATACTGATGGTTTAAGTGCTAAATAAAACAAATGTTGTTGTTCAAGCTAATGTAAAACATTTGAGAAGCCTTTTGAATTAAAACCATTCAATTCCATTCAAATGCGTTTAGTGCACCAAAATGTAGGCAATCATTTTTGCAAATTCAATAAACTGAATTTTTCAAACACGTAAACAGTCTGTTCTGTGCCAACATTTGAGAAGACACAGCTATGGTTTGAAAGCCTGATAAGATTTTGGATATTAAACGGCCTTGCCTTGTTTTTCATCTATTTTGTAGCCCTCATTCCATTCTACTCCGAAAATGGTTAGAGAATTGTCTAGGTAGAGTGTTGTGCAGTCTGTTGTTACTCCATTAGCTGCGTATTTACTTGAAATTTGAGAGCGTCTTGTCAGACCTGACACTCAGTCTTTCGATTGGCTTATTCTAAGTGAACTTTAACCTACAGACTGTTATATAAATTGTTCCAGTGAGAGAAGATTGATGATGATCTTAAGCCCCGCTGTTGATTGTACCAATGTACATCAACCCTTGTACCTTAAGGTTGGAGATTTTACTTACACCTTGCCACTATTTGTAATCATATCAGCAGTGGCTATCAAGGAAACTTAGCTAGACCAGTTAAAACTCCTTAGCACAAATAGATATATTTTTGCGATAAAACATCGTTTATTTCTTCAACTATATATACATTTGATATCGAAGACCTAATATCTTGCAAAACCCCCATATGTCCTTACAGATTAATACTTGATGATGATGATTTCTAACCCAACTTTAATAATTAAATAATTTTCATTTTCTTTTGCACCAAAACTCTTAAACATATCAAATGAAACCCTAATCAAACCCTTCTTAGAACTAAGACTTCCCCCTTAATACACAACTAAATATTTAACTCAAGAATATACTATCGAAAGGTACTTTTGTAAAGATCTTATTCGAAATATCTCTAAAGATCTGTCCCATGCTCTTCTGGTAGCCAATCTTCAGCTCACTGAATACCGTCTCCCAGTTATCATTTAAGAACTTGTTCATTGTCTCTGACAAAGTTTTATCACCGAATAGGTTCTCAAAATGCATATAGACACGTTTTGGATTGAAGACAACTTTGTAGTCCTTCAGTCGCATATACTTCACTCCATCTTTTTCGTAAGGTTCACCAATTAGACGATGTTCGATTTTAGTGTTGACCAAAGTAAGGTTAGCTTTTCCATGACCAGTGATGGGTAGTAATAGTATTCTACCGCTCATTGTGTAGTCTCCAACAAGTTGCATTCGGTCGGTTTTACTGTCGCATATTATGAGGTGATTATTTAAATCGGTTCTGTGAAAACATAAAAGGTTACATGGATTCAAAGGTCGTTGACATTTACTCACCTATATCTTACAACTCTACTGGAACTTATTAAGTCGTGGATTTTAATATCTTTTAGCGATTGTTTAAGGTTGATAGGGGCATTTCCAGCTTCGATGACCAGGTTCTTCACTTCAAGGGGTTCCAGAGGCGGCACACCAAATTCGGGATTTCCTGAAGATAGATTATAAAATTGAATTGGATGGTAGTGTGGTGCTTTGACAATTAATTGACAATTAACCTTCCCGAAGGACGGAAGGAAACACGTTTAAACACAAATGATTGTTTGAAGTTAGGACCCCGCCTTCTATGAGCTGTCGCTAAGAATTTATTTCATGTATAGAGTACTTGTAGCTCAAGTTGAAGTCTGTTTCAATGAGCAGAAGGTCTGGAAGGAGATGGTGATGCGTCAATTCGTGCATGTCCAATGAATTGTTCCTTATACTGCTGAAAATCTCAAAGCCTTAGAACAAAGTTCGTGGCCAGTTAATTGACAATGATATCAAGGAGGAGAAAGTGTAATATGGTTAACAGAGCCGCTGTTCGAGCTTCTATACAGATGGCTCTAAAACAGAAAGCTATTAGAAATGAAGATGTCTTCTCGAAGGATATGGACATAAGCATCTCCCTTATAAGCGTTTGCCTGATCATTGTAGGGTCTTCCAAATTGAGATAATGGCAAACAAAGAGACGCTATCGTAGCTGAGGTATAACCATTTTTATTGATAGTCAGACCGCTATCAAATCCTTGGAATCTGTCACCTTCAACTCAAAAAAAAGGCTCTAAATTGCCGCTTGTCTTTCAACGAGATGGCTGGACAATTTAAAACTCGCTTTATCTAAGTAGATGCCGGATCCCAGGTTATTGTATGTCCAACAAACTCGCCAAACAGGGTACAACTACATTGATTCTACCAGAAAAGGGGAATCTATATATGCCTTTCGCTACTTGCAGATTGGTACTCAGAAGACACGTGATCGACATCACTAGGTCGCAAGTAGACGGTTGGTAGCAAACGCTCTCACTGTCTTATTAGAGAGAAAAAGCTGCTTATAAGTACCAAAGTGATTGTTATACTGGAGCACTGCACCATTGGCAGGCACGTCTATAGGTTCGACTTCTCCTTTAATGATTTTTGTAGAAGCTGTATGGTAGAGGAAGTGGTATAGACCATTCTCCACCTTCTATATACGTATCCAGCTCTATCAGCTCGAAGAAGAGCCTAATTAGGAGTCCGCTTCTTCTACAGTCTCCACACAAGCATAGCCAGCCAGTGCTTCGTAGTTAACTCCAGCTGGTTCTGTGGGTAATTTTCTCAAACAAATAACGGATCCATATGGTATCACAAAGGACCTTCTCTGGTCTCTATCGATTTTACCACTGTAACTTAACCTATCCTTTCCATAGCATAGATACATTTGTACTATCTACAGGGTGTATTCTTACTCTCAGATGAAATCTTCTTTTCATTTTGACTACCGAATCACTTCAGTGTTTTTCGAACAGAAGTTATTAAGGCTGTCCACAAGTCATTCTTCCTTGCACAAGTCATGTAGACTTACCGTCTTTTAGTAGCAATAATGCCTTATTCACCGCCTCAACCAGACATTTGTCAAAATTCGCATCCCTCTGACATTTCTGGAATGTTTCAGCTGAAAGAAGAAGAAAACAAATGAAAATACTTTTAACAAACATTGAACATTGAAATAAAACTTCAGGGACAATTAAAACAATTTGGATAATTCTTATCACCGTTAATTAAAATCTAGTTTCACAAGATTAAGAGTGCTGCACAGCTCAAGGTGAACCAATTTTTTTTTAGCAAACTGCTTGCAAGGTTATACTATAGCTAAAAGATTTGATTTCTTATACTTATTGCTTCGATTATTAGAAACCAGTGATGACGGAAACATCAGAAGTTAAATAAATTAAATTGCAAATTTTAAGATTTAAAAGTTTTACCAATGTTAATCGCATCGATCGTGCAACTTGGTGGATAAAGTTTTTGGGCAGATGCCAATACAAACCAATAGAGGTGTGTTCGAGAGATACGCTATAAATTCTCAGTCTTCTGGCACGGATCCTAAAACAGGGATTTATGCGTTGAACTAACTTATTTCTAAATACGGAAATATTTAATTTTCATTTGATGTAGACATACATTTATACATGAGCCATTGTGATACCAAACGATTTGGGCTGAATGTGAATTGAATCATCAATAAGGGTGGTGGAAGAATGCGAACGTGATTAAAATATTGTTAAACAAAACTATTTAAAGTTGTTTTGTTAGGAAATTACTGTTTGGTAAAAACATAAACAAATAAAGAGTTGTCGGAAAAAGTTTGAATCTACCAAGCAATAACAGTGCCAGCATTATCCTAAGTCTACAATTGGGAAGCAAAATTTGAGTGAACGTTTATGAGATTTTAGTTAGTTGGTGACGAAACTCTTATCATTAGAGGCCAGAACCAGAAGTTTGAGGTCTTACGTTTGCCACAGAAGCTCACACTGGCATGTAATCTGGGGATAACCATGTAGATTTACGATCGACTTCCACTGGGCATTCAAGCGGTTTCGTCAAACTTTTACCCTGGGTAAAGAATGTAGCCTTCCAAAACCAGCGATGGTTCAGTGGCGGGAGTCTTTGTGAAAAGTTTAGACATTATGCATTTGTCTTCCAAGCGGAGATTCATGCAATATGTATTTATAACTGCGGACTATAGTGGAAGGGACACAGTATCTGTGTCTGTAGCGATAAGGTTTTGCTCAACCCTCTTACTAGATCCAAAGAAGTTCGAAAATCCTGAACTAGTTTCAATTCGGTTGGAAGATTGAATTTGCTTAGTCTTGTCCGGATCCCAGGTATGTCTCAGAGGAGAACTTCTCCGTCCCAGAACCTACGATGGTTTTGTTCGCATTTTTGGTTAAGGCTTCCATTGAAGGTTAGTTCCCTAGAAAACACAGATACACAACAACATAACTCTCCAAGTTACGTTCAGACTAAACGGATACTTCCCGAAGTCTGTAAGACTTCCGAAGCGTTATTGCCGTCTCTCAGCAGAAAAAACTGCAGACAACTTACGTATTGGAGTTTTAACGGGTCACTATGCTTTTACCTAACCTAAGTGAAACCACTGTTTGTGACGCTTGTAAAAAGGGCAACGACAGTTACTATGGGATTTTCCTGTCTTTGCTCGTAAGAAGTGGCAAATTTTTAAGACCGATGTGGTGAACGCTGGTAACCTTAGCTTCTTATCACGAATATTGACATTGGTTAACCAGACTTCTATTCAGGATCTCGATCTCTAAGTCAGGGTTCATGTAGTGTCGATCTCATAACTGCCTCAAGCTAGTTATGAGATCGAAGCTTTGAATATTGACCATCCCCTCATATTAACCACCAAAATTTTCCTTGAGAAAGGAAAGAAAGGCCAGAACGATTCTTTTTGTGTTACCTTCGCGAAACACTTTCACTACTTTTCCGGATTGGTCACCGAAGCGACTGTTGAATACAAGCTAAAGTGAGGGACAATCTTACACGCTCTTCTACTTCTTTGTACTGAACTCCTTGGGAAGAATAGGGCCTTAATGAAACTTCTCTATAGAATGCGGTACTAAGCGATGACTTTGACTTTGAAGTGTCCCTTCAGTGTTATCTTCCAAGTCGCTTTCGACCTTCTTAATCTTTTGCTGTCTTGATGGTTATATTCTAAAGTTTGACGGAAAATCTAAGAAGAGAAGAAGTACTCGTACACCACAATCGATCGCTCAACTATTGCCCTTAGAACGTTGATTTGATCTACACAAGATCGGCGAAAACCGACCTCCTGCACTACTTTGAGATATTATATAGTCAGGCTGTTCGATATAATTTAAGGAATGGGCTCTGGTGGCTGGTTGGTTCATTTAGAACGTTGAAAAAGTGTTCACCTTTGGCTACCTTTCTGGGCATTTGCAGAGGGAGTGTACCAAAATCTTTCTGTTATATTGAAAGATAGACCTTTTAGGCGGCCTTTTAAAGGTGTTAGGTTAGGTAAATAGGTATGCCATGCGATTCACTTAGGCACAGAGCCCATCGTGATGCTTCAAATATGTTAACTATGGTCTGTTAAGCGCACATTAAGTGAACTTTTCCGTTTTTTCATGAAGCTTCTTCAAATACATGCCTATAACTTCCAGATTTGAACAGGGAGTAACATCTCGTCAACAAACCATGCTTAAGCTGTGAAGGGGTCCTAGCCACTCTAGTGCTATATGTGATTCAAAACCAACAATCGAACCTCGAAATGAATGGATTTACCCGACGATGAACAGATTTGAAAAGAAAAACTAGACTTGTTTTCAGAGAACATAAAAGCTGAGATGAAGAAATACAGATTAGATCAACTGGAACTGAGTGAATTCAAAAGAAAGGGCAGTGATACGCAACTGCAAATGACTTTAGCAAATCCGAAATCAAATCAACTAGCAGCAAGTAAAAGTTTACAACGATCAACTGATTATGTAATCCGCACTTAAATCTAAAGTAAACTTAGAATTCAAAAAAATTCTATTTGCACCCAAGTGCCCCTTCAACTCTTGAAGCTAAGTTCAACAACAAATATTTGAAATCGTTCATAAAATTAACACTCAGCTACCGTATTCCATGGAAATACCTATCACAATTCACTCATGCTAATAGCCAACGATTAGCGCAATAAACCATAAATTACAAGGATAATGGTATTGTACTTAATTTAGTTAAACCGAAATGTTGTTGAACGAATGTCAAATATTTCGTATTGGCATAAAGTTGCAAAATCCACAATGGTATACCTACTACATTTATGTTATTAAAAATTTAACAAAGACAATAAAGAGGCACAATCTCTGGTCATATCTGAATACGTAACAAGACATTATCTCCAGATATGTGGAGTGCGGAGAGAAACGAGTGGGAAAACTGAAAACCGGACGGGCGGCGCCGTGCCCCAGACGGAAGGAAGGTTATTGGTCTTTTGGCCAACATTCAGAAGTATGCTCTGGCCGTTGGTATAGAAGAAAATTTCGCTTTCGCCGGTCGCCGACATTGAACTAGAAATTCGAAATTGTTTCTTTTGAAACCGGTTACCGTTGTTATGGTTGGAATGTGTATTATGAAAATTATTTAATGTGACTTGTAGAAAAACTGAATTTAATTTGAGGTAGTAAAACTTCTTTAAACAGCATTTGTCCCGCAGGCAGGGGTCAAGTTGAAAGATAATTGCGTTTGTGATGAAAGTGTCGGTAAAGTAGGGGAATACTAACCCACTGATTCAGCCTATTGATCCGGATTATTGTGTGCAGCGGGAAACAAAAACATGGAAAATGGAAAGAATGTTATTACATGTATTATGCAATGACATAAGGAACTGCACTGACTCGGAAAACTGTTCTGCTCTTATGAGTTGCATCAAGCGAAAGTTTACGTTTCTTCAAATGATTTTCGCTCCAATGGACTTGATTATGATCCTCAAAGTATAAAGCAACGATCTTTGATTACGTTCAGGCCCCGGAACGTTAGATGCTTCTACAAAATTGGCATTTCGGTGTCAATTTGGTACTTTCAAAAGGAGTCAAAAGCGTTTAAAAGCCTTCGACATCCTTTGGCACTCTAATAACCTTTCGTTGGTACTGGTCGTCCTCTGAGAAGAGCTACTAAGTGTGACCAAGAGAAGTTCCCCTGTGATACCACTGTGAGTACTATTGTTCGACCCCAGTCTACTCCTAAAATAATTTAATTTTCTTAATGTAGCAGTTTAGATCGGCCGTACTGGCGGTCTTCAGATCATTTATTTCATTATAATATTTGCCTTAGTGCACAATAGATAGAGGAATTGTAGTTTCCTCCTCCTCGTCTCTGCAACTTCTACAAAAGCATTCAAAAGAACCCCTAGTGGCTAAGGCAGTAGCCTGTAATGACACCAGTGATGGTGCAAATTTGTATTTTGTTGAGAGTAATAAGCTCCCTTGACTCTTTGGTCATCTATTTCAGGCCAGAAAAGTCTGGTGAAATGGGACGTAAGACCGCTTTTCCACCTGGAGTTGATTATGACTCGTTTTACAATGAGTTTCACTGTATGGTTTGGCACTCCCATGTCCCTGCTATAAGAGTGAACTACTAGGATGGTCCCATATTTAACAAACTCGTCGGCTTTGCAGTTATCAAGGATAGCACTGTGTCCAGACACCCAGCAAAGGTGAATACTGGAACAATTCAATATTCACCTGTGTTGGTGCTATCACTTTATAAGAGATGATAGGCAATCGAGTACTATTACGGAATTGTTAGTGATGTTTGATAAAGATTTCAACGCTGTTTGGTGAAGAGATCTTTGGCTATCGATGAAGATACCTTTTGGCATATCTTTTCTTCCTTCCTTCATTGCCATTATTTCTGCCTGGAAAAAGCTGCAGAAGTGGATGGCCTAGTTTTTATTTAGTTTGTATGAATAGATACCGCAGCTCATACCATCATTGGTTTTAGACCCATCATTAGGTTAAAGGAGTGATTGCATCTCGTATAACGCATCCTTCACTCGGATCTCCATGGATCCATTGTGAGCAGTATATGTATATGTGAATCTGTTTGTTGACGGATTTCTTAAAGTTACGCCAGTTCTTCCGTGTAGGAATTGTGACTTTGAAATTCCTTTTAAGAGTATTCAACAGGAGGGTTTAATCAAGTTTGCTTGGTAGGTCATGGAATCTGCATCAAATACGGGAGTGACCATTATGGTAATTGGGTTCAGAATGAAAATACCTTTAAAAAGGCTACTGCAACTTGTTTGGCTAGAGAATCCAAAGTTGTGAGGTTCAAGATGGTCACTAGCACGAAAGAAGGTCGATCTCAAGGCCCCAGTTAAGTTGATTCTTTAAATCTTGATCATAAGGTTTCTTTTCTCGAGTGCAGTCCACCATACTATTGACAAAAAGTGCTGGCTAACATTTGGATTTCTGAATTTCCTTATTTGGTTACGTTACTTTTTCCTGTTGTTATTTAACAATTAACACTTTTCACTTTCAAAGGGAAATTCAGTTAAAACCTTAAATGTTACATTTCAAATATTACACAACATTAAAACATGATGTAAATTAATTAAATATGTTACCGCCACATCTATTCGCATCCGATAACAAAACTCATCAATTTATTTGTCAAACAAATTTACACATTAGAGATACCCTCGCTTTCGATCAAAACTGAAAGATATCAAGGAGTACACGTATTTATTCCCCAATTATTCCGATAGTGAAACCATTTAAGAAATACCTAACTAAAATAAAATAATTGCCTAACCACCTCAAGGAGTTGTGGTATTTGTATGTACGAGTACGAGTACTCTGCAAAAAGAAAATAAATAAATAAAATAAGAAACTAGGACAAGTTTTCTATCTACTCTTCCAATATTCGTTGATATGATTTCGGATCACTGATGGTTGTGGTTTTGCCAATACCAAAGTGATTGCAAAAAAATAACCAAACTATCACTTGAAGTAGCCTATTACCACTTGCAATATTGCAATAACAACAACAACAAAAAAAACTATGCACTACGAAAGATTTCATAAGGTAAAACGGGTAGTAAACACTATCTAAATCCAGTATCCATGCTCTGATAGTTGATATAATTATTTTTTTTTTATCATACGTACGTAATTCTCTACTGATGGCAAATCCTATGCAAAGTAAAAATGTTGCTACACTGTATATAGATGTCCTTTTTAACATTTTGTTTAAGTTTAATTTATCACAGACTATATAACGTTAAATTTTCAGGCAATGGAACAGTATGTTAACACTTGAACTCCTTTTAGTTAAGTGTTATGCGAACCACACTATTTGGTATCTCAAACTATAATGCGGGCAAAGTTCTCGCTTTAAATTATCACTAGAGTCTGAAATGGATGTTACTCAATCTGAGCTTTTATATGCCAATAACTGGAGAGAGGTGGAGTAATAACTTGTCGTCCGGGTTTTTCTTTTCCGTTTCGCTTGCGTTAATCGTTCGATCGATGAATACACTGCGATTTATTGTGCGTTTTAACAGAGGGGCCAGCTAATGGATAAAGCTTTTCGAATGGACCTAAGTTAGATAGTTTAAAGTAAAAGAAATCTTTTGCTGATAACTTAATTAACAAAAAAAAAAGGCCACCCTGTAGAATCACCGTCACCGTCCTGACAATATGAAAGAACTACTTCTGCAGACTGTATGATGGTGACGAAAACCAACATTCTTGTATCAGCCAAAATGTCCGTCCACCAGATCAAAAAGATGTAAAGAAAGCAATATCCGAGCTAATATCCAACAAGTCTGCTGGACTTAGGTCCAGCTATTAGAGATGACATTTCTAAAATTTGGTCAGACAAGTATTTGTTGCTTTACGAATGGAATCTCTACTTTGCTTGCCTTATCCACAAGAAAAGAGGCCTTATAAACTGCCCACCAAATAGGCATCACTGTCCTTGTGTTGTATAATCTGCCATATCATGTGAAAGCCTGAAACCTTTCGTCAACAACCTAATTGGCCCCTATCAGGCCGGTTTTAGACCGGGAAAATTCACATTCCACCAAATTTTCACAATTTGGCAGATATTTTAGAAAATCCAAGAAATCCAAATCGAGACACACTTTTTCTTTCTATATCTTAAGGCCACCAATATGGCAGCATTTATAGAGACGAACTATATAGACCAATGTCTTGTTTTGCCATTCCTGCCAAGCACGTTTGTTTTCCAATATAACGCTGCCATGTCGCTCGATAATGACCTCATCGACATCACGGATGTCAAAAAGAATTAAGACAATTGACTTCTTTCACCTCATACTCTCAAAAGGATTGTGCAAAACTCACAAGCCAACACAAATGCACCTTTTTTGAAAAGAATGTGCCACTTCTTGCGTACGCTGACGATATTGACATCATTTGCAGAACTCGGCGAAGTATCACCAGCGCATTCGCCAGTATTGAGGTGAACCAAAATTGGTTTAGTGGAGAATGAGTGTTAGATCAAGACCGACAAATCAGACACAAAGTCAGGGAAAACAAAACTTCGGGGAAGTAAAGGACTACCGTTGCTCTGCTATTACTTCTAACATTTCATCAAAAATCAAACGAAGAATAACTCTTGCCAATCACTGTTTCTTTGGCTAAGAAGGCAAATGAATAGAAAGCCCAATCGCGTACAACTAACAAAACTCTGTACAAGACCCTAATCATCCTAGTTCTACTTTATAGCGCTGAAATATGGACTCTTTCGACGGCGGATGAAGATATCCTTGATCGTAAAATATTCGGTCCCGAATAAGTTGACGGAATTTGGATGAGATGAGTCAAAGACGAATTATACGAGTTGTATAGCTATACATTGACATTGACGGAATTGTCGAGCGAATGGACACCAACGCTATGGTCCGAAAAGTTTTTGAGTCTAACCCGGTGGGACAACGCAGTGGAAGAAGATCTCGCCTTAGGTGTCACGTACAATAAAACAAACCAACTTGGAGATAGTTAACTAAGCATCGGGCTAACTGGACATGCTTGTTGATTGTACCCCCTATCAACACCAAACTGTAGCACCACTTAAACAAATGAACCACTTAACGGATGAACGAACATCAACATCGAAGCACCCTGTATAGTAAATATTGCACAGAGCCTTCACAGTTGACCACCACTTCCACTGATCGACGCCACTTTCTTAACCATAACATTATGTGTGTATTGCCAGTCGCCAGTCAGACTAGATACGCTTACAACTTGCTTTAATATCCAAAGCATGCTACTAACTTTTAACTAGTGTTGATTTATTTTATAGCAAACTCACTTGCTCCTCACTTTCTATCCGAAAATTACTGTCTCAACCAGAATTCTTTCTTAACACCCAAAAACGACTAGTCCATCCAAATGTATGCGACATTCCAAAGCAAACAGTAGCAGCCTTGAAGCGTCAGCATTTCAGACCTATACTAACTATTTAATTTTCTTTCAAAGAAAAACACACATAATTAATTTTTTTATTATGAATTTAGTTTCGGTTGATTGATTAAAGTGATACTCTAGCATTGGAATTCCTTACTGCATTGCATATGTTTAAGATTTAGGCTGTTGTAGACATTTTTTTTGTGGAATTCAAAAGAAACAAAAATGTTACGCTCAATATGATTAAGCTTTTGGGTAACCTTCCTATGGGAAAATTAAAAAAAAAAAAAACAAGAATATGAACTAATCCCAGGCGGAAGTAGAAGGAAATGACAAAGATGTGTATTGTTTGTTGAATCAACCAATTTACTTAGTTATGAATTAAGACGTGTCAATATGGAATTGGTTTAAATTTTTAATAACGTGTTTTTTTACAAGTACTAAGTAAGTTACCTACTTAGGAATACTTGTATCAATGTTCATTGATGTTAAGACAAATAGGTTGTTGACGATTTCCTGAAAACTTCGTGACTTAAAGTTCAATACTTACAAGTTGGACAATTGTCTATAAAACAAAAAGCGTTAGCTTGCCGAAGTCGGATCAAGACAATTTGGAAATTTGCGACAAAACAAATAATTACTTGGCTTTAGCTTTTAAATCAACTGATCTTTGTCTAAGTCATCAGTTCTAACCCGTAGTCTCCTGACCTGAAAGTTTTGATTTCTCATCCGCACTTTGGCGAATGGCAGGCAATATTCTTATTCTCACGACAATGACAACAATTCTAAGTACGTAAGTGTGAAACTCAACATTGAAATTCTTACGAACCCAACAATAGGATCAAGAACTAATATTTTTCTGGGTTTTACCAAGCATCCTCCACTTTTGTGTACATAGACATGAATATTTGTTTCAAGTTTTTGTTTTTATTATAAACGTGTACACTTACCGGTGATATAATAGCCGTAAAATGCACAAAGACTACCGGGTCTGGTCAAATAAAACCCCATTAAATGCATTCACTAACTGAAGTAGGTATTCAACAAACGGTCATCGAAAATAAAAAACCGAACCGAACAATTTAGCCATTAAATTGTTCCCCCGCGTTCTTCGATTGTAGATACTGTGATGACACTAATCACTTGATGCCTCTTCTTATCCTTGCACTTCACTCGCTACTACTTGTAGTGGACACTCCATCATGAATGCAGTTGAATGACCTACATACATGCTGTAAAATAAAAGCTCATAAACTCCCATACGCGACAAAAAAAAATTCTTTTTCATTTTAAAATGCGTATCTTCTCTGGAAACTCACGAATTACGTGCTCATACATACACAAGAGTTGCTTCATACCTCATTACGACTACAAAAAAAAAAGAAATAAAATAAATCTACAATATTTTAAACATGTTTCGTGTTCATTTGCTTGAAATTTGAACGGATGATCACTAGTATTCTGGGCAGAAAATCAAGATGCTGATGAATAAGGTTCGTTGTTCAACTCTTTCGTTTTTCTTTGTTCGGGCATTATTGAATATCGTACTTAAGTGGAAAGAAGTACGTTCGTGATGTTCCTCCTGAGATCGACTTAAAGCCTATGTCTTGCGGTTGCTTAATAAAGGAAGTAGATGCTGTAGTAGGAATGCTGTAATTGGATTTTGTCTTTTGTGCTGAACTTCAAGGATTCTCCCTTGCATACGAACGTGACCTTAATTGAGTTCGTTGCAAAAAATCGTTTACGGGTTTTAATATTATATTACTCGAAATCATTTCCGGCACTTCTTTATGGAAACTTCTCTTGAGACAGTCTTGTTGATTGTATCAAATATTTACGATTATTGCAAGAGACGGCTAAGGTTAGGATACATTTATAAAATTTGTACATAATATATCAGAACTCAGAATATACACTCTGACAATAGACTTGAGGTGATCAATCGTTCCGACTTCAGACTGATTAATTGTTGGTCTTTCTGCACTTGCACATCTGCAGTTTGACAGTGCTGACCAGAAATCCATATTTCCTCTAAAAATGATCGGCATTTACAACATTGAAGAGGAGTTACTACGTATCCTGTCACAACCGAAGCAAAACCTGGTACCTTAGGACCAACTTCCAAGAGACAACTAAATACCATATTTGAACGAAGCGAGAGCCAAAGATTTGGGAAAAAAAATAAACTTATCACCAGTTAAGAGAACACTGAGGTACAAGATCCGGATGGCAAGATCGCATCGAGCAGCTGGCTTTAAGCAGAAAAATAAATCCTAGAAGTCATTACAACATAGGCGTCCCTGACTGGCACCCTGAAGATAACAAGTTTAATGGCGGTGGGTGATTCAAGGAAATCAAAGAGATGAACTGTAGAACTCTGGAGAGAACTGTGCATTCGGCTTGTTAAAAAATAGATAAATACCACTTGCTCCTCTGTACGAGATCTGTTAACTCGGTCCAGAACAAAAACTCTTGTTGAAAGAAAAAAATTGAAGTGTTTATCCGCCAGTAAAAGCATGAATCGCGATGTAAAAGATCTCAGCTCGACTCTTAAGAGACAGATCAGATAAGCTTAAATTAAGGTCAGCGGTGGGATTTTTCGCTGATAAAACCAAAAATGAATCGTAAGTTCTCGATGGATCACTTCCATTTCATCACTTCATGCTTTTAAGTTGCCTGCAATCATTGTTTCAAAAGACAAACCAATTTCCCCAGTTGTAACTTCCATATCCCATATGAAGTTAATTTCAAAACACGACCGAAAAGTTTATTCAACGCATTTTATTTCTTAAACCTACACATTGTACAATTTTCTAAATTATGCTAAAATCTTAAAACTATAGTTCAATATGTTTTCTGATATTTTAGTGCTAAGCTATTTTCTGGCAAACAAAGTGCTTTACGTAGAAATTTATCTTTATCTTTCGAAGTTTTAAGCTTCTGCCGTAGAATATCTTTCGCTGCTACTTTTGAATCGGCAACAACGGCAACTAGAACATCACTTCTCTTCTTTGTCTCTAAGCACCTATCATCATACGATTCTAGAAGACCTCTTTTGTTTAATGTATACTTTTCATTGATCACCTCAGCCACTTGATTCAAACCTCTCGATCGGTACTGTGTATCCATAAAACAGCGACTTAAAGTACTAAGGCACTCGTCGGCGTTTCGCAATCGAAATTCTTGTAATTTTAAGATGTTTTCATTACAAAGCCATTCTGGTTCATTTTGAGCGGATTGTTGAGGTTTCCCCAAAACTCTCACATCAATTGTCTGATTTAAAGCGGCTAATCTTTCATACAACTCTCGTCTTTCGGTTAAACGCGATTCGGATGAAGCTCTTTGTTGTAGGGACGATGTTGAAACTGAAGTCATCATTGTTGGTACAGAACTTCTGGAACATGAAGATAGAATAGATCTTGGCTTATTCCCATCTCTACGTGTTTTTATAAATTTGTGCTGTGAAATTGTGTTCTCAGTGGAATTTTTAGGTCCGGCGCAGCAACATAAACTTCCTCTTTGACAGTAACATTTTTCTACATGTTGTGGATAAAATTGGGTCTTATTATCAGATAAATTCATCGGAATTAATAATAGGATTGGAAAGGATTTGATTTATTGATGAAAAGAAATTTTCAATTTAACAACTGATTTGTTTGTGTACAAATGTTGTCATGACAGCTCAGAAACGTCAATAAATTTCCTTACAAATGAATTCAGAAAGTGGTAAGTTATATGATAGTTCGTCTACTTCGTGCTAAGAAGGAAACTCGGCAAAGGCAGTTTTAAAATGTTTGTCAGTTAAATATTAAATTTGTATTCTAAAAATGAAAAAACATACAAGCACAGTGGATATTTAAACAGTCAGAATACTCGTACTTACTTTCACTACCTATGGAGCATAGAGCTTCAACCACTCTCGAAGTCATCTTGTGCGAAGTGCTGCAACGCGTTTTAGCTCCAAGACCATACTTCCTAGGTAAACAAAGAACGTCAAAGTCAAATTTCTCGACCTCATATGCAGATGTTTAGTTAAGCGTTAGAATACGAAAGGCTGAGATCCTTCATTTTCTTCGCATTTGTCTTCAGCGAACTCTGCCAGCTTTGGTGTCCAAGTTGTGTGTCATTTGATACTATGTAGGTCCATAGTCCTGTGTGAAAGCAAGCAGACGTTTTTAATAAGATGCCATTGTCTATTGTATACCCAACCTTTCCAATAATGCAAACGAAGCATTGCTCCGCAAAGTGTTACTATGGTTAACGGCGGAAGATCTAAATGTTCCCTCATCCTATCCAAAATTATCTTAGCTATTAATTTGGGTATTGTTAAAGGAACACAAGTGCCTCGCCAGTTCCCACAGATATCTTCCAGAGAAGCATTTTGATTGTTCGAAAGTGTCCTTTTCTACTTTTCTTCTAAAGAAATAGCGATTCGGCATTTGATCTCAGCGCTGGTGTCCTTGCCTGAGTTCTTAGCGGAGCCTAGGTAGGCAAAGTCTTAAACTACCTCAAAGTAATATCTATCTACCCGAGAGGTCAGTGATGGACTTTTCTGGCATAAAACCACACTGATATAGAGCAATCAGATTGTTGACAAAACACCTTTGACCTTCACATAATACAGCAGGTAAAATCCTGTAGACAAGGAACCAGTTTACCTAACGATAAGTCGCCACCAGCTTAACATTCACAAACAAATTGAACGAATCTTCCCAGGAAATGTTGTTAAAAGAGCCCTTCCTTACAGCTCTGTTGGAGACAGTAACGTGGTCAATATAATATATATTCCACAAAAAAGATACATTATACACGATATTAAATTAAAAATGCTTTATTTAAACGTTTTTCTTTTACACAGTGTTGCCCAGAACATCTTGGCATTTTTGGCATCGGATTACAAAATATGAAGCCATTTCTGTAGAAGTGATGATGTGCCTCTTTGGTCTGGGCCTACATACATTTAGTCCCAACCTGCTACACCTTTATGTAAACGAACAAAAAAAAAACAGCACTTTATTAAGTACACAAATGATTCGTTATAATAAATATATACTTTTACAAAATCGACATATACTGTTATTACAAAGCGCAAATGATGAATTCATTTTCAAAAATCATTAAACTTTTCATTAGACGTATTTGTATCATAACTATTTTATTAAAATTTTTTCAGTATTTTATTGTACAAGAAAATATTTCTAAAAAGTTTAATTATATGAAAGTTATTCATAAAACATACACATTTCATGACAAATAAGTGATTTCTGATTGATTTTCTTTATTTAACTTCTAATTTTCTTTTCAATAAAATTACCTTAATCATATACAAGTGTATATGTGAAATATTTAAGATATTTCAATTTATGTATACAAATATATGTATGACAAAAAATTTATTAAATTTTTTTAAAAAAATATAAATTCACAGAATTAAACTAAAAAAAAAAAAAAAAACAGAGACGCTACAAATGAGTAAATGTGTGTGATAAATTTTCGCTAATGAAAATCATATTTTTTTTTTCTGCTAAAAAGTAAACAAACATATAATTCTTTAAATAATGTTAAAATTTTGGTGATTCATGAAGTTTTTTTTTTTCTTTTAAAGTATTTGTCATTTACACTACATTTAGTAAAGTAATTTTATCATATACAATATATTATTATATATGGTGTTTGTTTAAAATACAATTTAATTTTTACACGTCGGAAGGAGAAATTGTAGAAATGCACATTTATTCTTGCTCTTGTTAGTTGATTTGTTGCTGTTACTGTGGTTGATGTTGTTATTACGGTTTCCATTAATATTTTTTTTCAAATTCTTTTCAATTTTTTGCTTATTTTCCTCTTTGTTCATTTGTTTGACACGATCCTTTTGCCTCGTATCTTCGCTTGAGTTTCAGTTCTTTTTCAATTCTGCTTTAAAATTTGATGTTTTCATTTAAAATATTATTTTTTTTGGGCGGTAGGGTTTTCGATTTTGATAAAGTTGTTATCGTTTTAGCGTATGTAAAATAGAAAGATGATCTTATTAAGCGGATTTAGATATAAACAAATTTAAAAACAATTAATTTGATTATTTTAACGTTGATTTTCTTTCCTTTAAAAAAAATAATAATAATTACATTATGTATACTAATAATTAAATGCGAATATAGTCATAGATTTGCTTAAAAATTGTTAAGATCTAAAGGTTTTGGGTTACAGGAGAGAAGCATGATTTAGTCAAGTAGTGCGCATTCTCCTGAACCGTGTTAGGAATGCAATGTTGTCAGGTAGGCCTGTAATTCGATGGTTAGATTAAGTCATACAACTCTCATGGAACCGTCTGAGAATTCCTCCCAATAAAAACGAGTCAATGACGCCGGATCGGGAGGGAGGAGGATCCTCATAAAGGAAACAGACCACCACGAGTCGCCTTAGTCAGAGGTGCCCTCTAGATTTTTCCATATTTCTTCCCTGACCGCGATTTCGAGTGTCAACGCTTGGTTTGAAAGATGCGTTTGAATCCATCATGGCACAATCATTTCTTTTACTAAGCAGTGCGGGACACTTACGAAGTACTTATATGTAGCTGTCTTCTCTTCTAGAAAACCCATTCGATTTTGTTGTATACGTTTTAGATTACGAGACTATGCAACGGGGAAATTTAACACAGCGAATGAAACCCGGATCTGAAATTGATAAAAGCTTTGGCTTGAAAATTGATACTAAAAACAGAATCAGAATGAATACGGCCATTGCATTAGTTATTGAGATTAAAGTGGTCCTCTAGAAAAGAGGTAAACTAGGACCGAAAGTAGGTCAATTGTGATACCACTGTGAGTGCAAGATTTGGCAAAAGCCAATCTTCTCCAGAAATCATTTAAATTTCCTAAGGTTATAGTTTATATCGAGTGTACAATGTTCACATAATTTAGATCTTTGAAGAAGTTTGGCCCTAAGATGGTTTTCTGATGTTTTCAAGAGCAGAACACAGTTCTTTGCAGAAATCGTTATGAACAATTCCACATCACTCACCAAGTCTAGCTTATTTCAGGGCCCTATTATGATATTAGTTTAATAGTTTGGAGAGTTTGTCGCTTTTTATTCGGAGTAACTTATGTATCTTACGTCACGCAAAACGGACAGCAAAATTGCAAGCAGCTCGGAAGAACTCTTGTTGGTATCCACGCTATATATTTCTCAAAAAAGAAGTTAGAGAATACCACCGGTTTTGTTCAGAGCTGGAGTCGCAAGAAGTTTTTTTTTTGAATTTTCGCATGTCTTAAGATTGTTTTGAAGAACTACATGATGTACTTCTTCCTAAAATGTAACTTCAACGACGTTAAGAATGACGGATGACGTATGGATTTCAGTACAATGCAACGCGGCGTTAAAGTACGCTCTGTTTGACAGGGCCATTAGGATTCAACCTACACCAAATAAACCTGGCGTGTCTAACCATTGCAAGTCAAGATGTTACCATCTAAAATTGACAGCTTATGGCCAACTGAAAGTATGCATTTAATAGTGACACTATACTGTGTTCCTAAAAGTATGCATCACTTTTGAGACAGTGGCAGATTTACTCACGCGGTAAAGGCATAGCGACTTTCTTGTCCTCCCTACACCGCTCAATTGGCTCATATGGGACTTCTTGGGAACCACTGGATTGCCGGCAAGACGATCTTCCCAATCGTATGCGATTTCGACTTGGCTTTTGAACGAGTATTTGCCAACGTTGTGTTGACTTTTGTTAATTTTCAATTTAAACCACATGCGCCTTCTCCACAACCACTCACTGATGTTTTGTACATGAAATAGATCTCCATGAGAGCTGTTGATTAACACCACAGAGAGCTACTTAGCTCCACCAAGACAGAAGTTATACTTCGCCGAAGTTTCTAAACGCAGCGAAACGAACCAAAAATGCCAGAACGAGATCCCAATCACCTCTGTGTGATGTAAGTTCTTTGCATCTTTACTTTCACATGGTATATTTTGATTTTCGAAACTCTATCCCCTGATTTCGATATCACTGCATTTTCGGTTATGCTCCCCAAAGCAAATTTATAAACGTTGTCGCAATACACGATTATGCTAGCAGCCATACTTTGTGCACTGTAATGAAACGTACAAAAGTTAATGAACATAGGAATATGGTATTCCTATTGCGGCTTGATAAATTAAATCAAGTGTATTCGTATTTTGCAGACGTTTTACCTACGCAACGTAATGAACACTGATGTTGAAGCGTTTCTTATGTCGTTTTACGCCTTGTGAATCCCATTATTTTACAGGAAAGTAGCAGTGTTTCAAATGTATGATGTACCAGATTAAGATATATAATCGAATGGAGCTAGAGGATTTAAATTCAGTCCTAGATCACCGTCCAGAGATGGTTTAATGTTTTTTTTTTTTTTTTTGTACAATTTCAGAGTTTTTAGTTACTTTAAACTGTTCCTCTGAGAATAGGTACACTAAGACCAAAAGTTGGGTGCTAAGTTTGCACTTCAGTCTACTCCTGAAAACATTAAGATTTCCTAACGTAGCAGTTTAAATCGGGCGTGCTGACGGTGTTCAGATTATCTAGATCGTTAAAGAAGTACTCTCCGAATGTAGTTTTCCTGATGTTTGCAAGGGCGAAACACGTGCAGAAGAAGTGTTCGATTAATTCTTCTTCGTTTCTGCACCTCCTGCAAGAATCATTGCAGGAGCATGCCGGCCTTAGATGCAGTGCCCTTATAGGACGTTAGTTGATTTCGAGAGCTGATCTTTTTAAAGTTGAATAAACGCTTCCATCTCTTAGAATCGAAGGCAGACCAGAGCAGCTTAGCATTTTTGCCAAGATGTCAAGATGTTGCCATCTATGATTTGCTTTCGACAGAGCATCGGTGTGAAACAGGCGTTAAATAAAAGACATATGCGAGCTTCCTACTGTCTGCACGTTGAGAGCATTGCAATTTGCATAACTTTGAATGTATATATGCGATATAAAAAAAACCCATAAACCTTATCTCTTCACAATTCTTTCTACAAATATTAATTCTTTTAAATTAAAAATATAAATGCGATAAAGAAAAACAATATTTTAATATTTGTTGGCAAAAAACAAGCGATGTTTAAAAAATCTTCTTTTCTTCGAAAACAATGGAAAAAAAAAACTTATTTTATTCTTAAAAAATATACGTATGTATGTATGTATTTATATATTTAACTTTCGATCATTTGCGCTTCTTTTTTTGTATATCAATCTTCTTTATGTAAAAGGTTTTGTTATTTTCACAATGAAAACAAAATATGTTGTAATACTTACAATAAATAAAACAATAGCATATGTATATCGTGGCAGTTTTAATCGTCACACCACGTCATCTATTTTTGACGAATGTTGTGACCAAAAACCATGTTGAATCTCTATGTTCTGTGTTAAGATACATGTGAACGTCTAAGTGTGTTTCAAAATTAATTAGGTTTTTCTTTTTTAGAACCTTTTAATACATTTCATAAAATATTAATACACGCTCCTTGGTTAATAAGTTAGTGGACGGACAATTTGAAAACAATGCAAACATAAATTCAACGCAATCTACAAATAAGTTTCGTTTTATGTTAAGAATCAATGCAAATAATGAGGATAGTTGTATGAGTATTGTTTTTTATTTTTATAAAGACTTTTAAAGAGTTAGTAAGAACTGTGACTTTAAATGATTAAAATAGCTTCCGAAATGAATAAAAAAAATAGTAAATAATCAAAGACATCACAAGAGTTATTTAACAAAACTTTAAAGGTGTATACAGAAAGTTAAAAAGGGCATACAAAAAAATATATATATACAATGAAACTTTCGTAGGTCGAATTTCTATTTGGGTCAAACATGACCAAATTTCCTTTTCTACGAAATCTTGGTTCCAATAAATCTGTCTAAGGTTGTAACATAAGTATTGCGCGTTTATTTATGTTTATTTTCCAATTGTCATTACATGTACAAAACAAATTTCATTTGGAATTGCTCATTCAGTCTGCAAATTTCGTTTGTGTTTACATCATTGTAAGCATTTTTAACTGAATTCTGAAATAGTTGTATTACAAGATCATATTCAGCATATCAGAATGGAAGTGAAGCCACTAGAGAAATCCAAAATGTGTAAGGTGTACGGCATTGGATTGCAAAATTTAAAAATGATAATTTTTCCCCTCGTTCGGGTAGGCCAGAAGTGGTAGACGATGAGTTCCTAAAGTCCATCGTCGAAAGAAATCCCACTGTGTCGGTAGACGAACTCGCAAAAGAACTCAATGATACCATCCACGGACATCCAGAAAAAATTGAAAAATTGGTGTGTGTTGCACCTACGCAATTGAGGATTGAGCGAAATGCCTAACTTTGCAGCGTGTGAACCGATAGGCCAGTGTCCCGCGCTATTTGCTGTGATTCTTGTTGTCTCGACGCGAGTTCTGTTGATAAAGACTTATTCCGAAGTCGGCAAAACTTTCTTGATGAAAGCAATTGTAGATCTCGGAAGAATGCCCAAGAGGTTCTTATTCTTTTTTTAATAACAGTAGAAGTTCCCTTAGAAGTTTTCAGCAGTTATGTCTAATGAAGGAAATTACATTGACGACTACATTTTTGCATTTACTTATGTTACAATCTGAAATATTTCCAAGATAGGGAGCAAAAATATATATGTAAAACGCAACGAAAAATCAGTGTTAACTATAAAAATTCAAATAAAAAAAGTTCCACTGTATTATATACATAGCAAGGTTAATAATTTTTCTCATAAACAAGTGAAAAATTGTAATGTAAAGCAACATGTGTAGGTAAGTTTTATGTGCATCTAGCAACTGTGTTAGTAAATAGAGGCATTTGAATTTGTAGTTAAAAAAAAAAATACTCACGAAGAGGGAAAATGAAAAAATTAAAGAAAAATTATATTCAATTTATTCGTAGGCCAAATATATTTATTCCTTTGTTTTATATTTTTTCTCATCAATCTTTTTTTTGTTTGTTTTTGTTTTGTTTCTTCTTCTCACACAACAGTTTATTTCAAATATTTTTCTTTTTTCTTATAAGAACATTTAATAATATATAATATATGTATAATTTTCTTTGTTTTTGTTTTTCTGTTTGTCTTAGCCAAGTAAATATTTTTTTTTTATTTATTTGTATGTTTTAAGTTTATTTTGTTAAATTTTCATATCCTTTGGGGGGGGTTTTTTTTTAAAGAGTAAATGTACTTTTTTTTTTAAATGTTGCTTTGCATAATAATGAAAACAAAAAAGAAAGTGAACATTTAAAACAAGTCGAAATTGTTCCTCATTATCCACATAATATAGATCCTCTTTTGTGATTTCCTTCTCCTTGGTCAATAATATGTAACTCCATAATTTAAAACAGTTTAGCTTAAAATATACATATGTATAATATGAAGTATGCTAAATAAGCTTAAACATTTTAAGAAAGAAGACCACGTAACACGTATGAGATAGAGAAAGAGAAGAGAGATACCTTAAACATCGTTTGTTAATACCAACGTTGAGATTTGTTTTTCATTTTACCAAAATGAAAGCACAAAAATAAAAAAAATAAAAAATTAATAAATATGAAATGAAAATGAATACTTTTAGTAGAAGAAATTTTGTTAAAAAAAAGAGTTTGTCAACATCTATTTGTTTTAAAAACCTGCTGCCAAATTAAATCGAAACTACAATCACAATATTGTTATAGAATGCTAACAACTATTCAATTCAAACAAACAGAAACTCTTCACGTGTGTTATGTTGTTGTGTGTATTTATTTTTTTTAGTGACTTACGAAGAGGTGGCGTTATGCTGTTGACTTTGTTTTTTTTTTTTCGTTTACATAACAATAAATATTATTTTTGAGAAAAAAAAAACATGTATTCGTATTTTTAGACATAGAATTTTATCGGCATAAAAAAAGGAAACAAGACAAGGTATACTTTTTAATCGATATAATTTTATTCTTTATTAGTACTTTTTTCTTTTTTTTTTGTTTTGTATAATTTTCTGAAGGAGGGGAAATAAAAAAGGAAAACAACTATATACAGTCGGGCCCGGATACAATCACAATAATGTCTAGGCCAGTTGCACATTTTAAGGTTTTTGTGTGTTATATCGAATAACGTTTGATGTGACATTATATCCGAGCTCGACTGTAAATATTATGGTCTGCCTAAAAAAAAACAAAAAAAAAACTGAAAACAATAAATAAAGAAAACGAAACATTAAATGCAGAAGAAAACTAAGAAGAAAAAAAAAACAAGTTTTTTATTTAGTCCGTTCTGATTGTTGTTGGATGTGGTTTTTGTTTTTACGGGGTCAATTCTTTATCTTCATAAATTATTAAGCAAACAACAATTCACATTTTGTTTATATTTTATCGAGTGAGAGTGGAGAGGGAGGAGGGACGAGAAAGAGGTAAAATATACATAATATCCTATATTTTCACATCGAATTCAAGTCAAAAGATGAAAAAATATTACAATTTATTTATTTTTTTGATTTTTCTTAGAATGTACACAAAGTTATACTAGTCAAATTATGTATTATTTATTTTTTTTAATAAAATTTTGATTTTGCTTATTGTTTTCTTCTTCTTTCTCTTTTTAAATAATGCTGCTTTCGTGCAAATTAAATTTTTTCTTTTTCTGTTAACTTACGAAAGCAACACAGAAAAAAGAAAAGAAAAGAAACAAATATGTATTTTTAAGTTTTTTATGAAAAGAAATTAAGATTAAGCATCATTCTAATTAAGTTAGTTTCTATTTTTTTTATGTTTTGTGTTTGTAGGTTTATTTTAATTATTATAATGGTCTATTTGTTGTTGTTTGATCTTTTGTTTAAATATACTTTTAAAATATTTATTGAAATTTATTTTCAATTTTTTTTTTATCTTTTTATTTTTGTTGTATGTGGATGATTATGAAGAGAAGAGAGAAATTGATTGAAATTTATTTTTTGCCTGTAAGATAGAAAAAAAAATTTTCTATTAGAGAGCGAAACTTACGTTCATTTTTTTTTTTGGTTTTTTTTTATTATTTTTTTTTTTTTTGTTGGTTGGATGTTCAAAAAATACTTAAATAAAAAAAAAATTAAGAAATAATAAAACTAAAGTAAAATAATAGATTATTTATGCCGACAAAATTCTAGTTCAAATTTAGTTGTTAATTTAATTGTATATATCTAATGATTGCACGAAAATATTTAGCTATTCGCGGGGGGGAAACCTCTTTTGTTTTATCAGTATTTTATTCTATTTTTTGTTGATTTGACAAAATCGGTGATCAAAATCTTCTTTTTTTTTATGAAAATATATTGTTTTGTACTTTGTTTGTTTTAAATAAAATTGCATTTTGCTTGTAGCTGGTTGTGTTTAGGCACTGGTATTACAATTGTAAATTTTATTTTATATAGGTAATAACTTATTTCAATTCCTTATAAACTATGTTCATTTTAAAAGCTGCAACAAAATTATGTACGTCAATGAAGAATATGTAAAACAAATAGAATCACCTGAACCCAGCTCTTATAAATAATACTTGATTATCAAATAAGCACATGAAAAGCAGAGTCAGTTGCATTTTAAAACAACTTAATATGTTTATAATAGTTTGTAGATTTAAGCCAATAGAAAATGTATACATTTAGTTAAACTTTATCAATAAGTCATGAAATAATTAAAACTTTTTTAAATAAATATACGTTACATAGCTATTTCGAATTTTACAGTCTGATGTATGTAAATTGAGTTATTGTACGTGTTTATATTTTTTATATGGTTGTAACGATTTTGTTTATCATTTCGAAATGTTTTACTAGTTATATTTTACTTAAGACTTTGGAGACACTTAGATAAAATTAAAATCTCTGTTCACGATATACACAGACGGTGCAAATAATTATAGAAAAGTATTTGCTAAAGAAAAACCTTTATACGATATTTATAGACCTTGAAAATGTCTTAGTTGGGCAGGTCTTACTTGTACTTGTAAGTGCCTATTCAACTTGATAATGGACTATGCGTCCGTTGAAATGAGACGGACGGCTCATAGAGAGTCAAGGCCTAGCTTCTTAAAACCATTCATGTTGTACGTATTTATAATGAGAATGGAAGGAACCTATAGTTTTATTGCCGACTCCGAACGGCGGATTGAGAAGCTTTTCATGACAAACTATACTCTTACAAGTTTGTCATGCCTGTCAAGAGGTGGTACACGTTAAGTGGTTTTGGGAATCGAACCTGTGTTCTCTCACTTAGCAGTCCAACGCAATAACCACTAAGCCACGACGACCACTTTGGGAATGCAATTTACTTTCAAAATTTTTGAAGAAATTTGGTTCTAGTAAATCTGTCCGCAAAGAAAGCTTTCACTGTACATACCATACCATCTGTAATAACCAATACCATGGGACATTTTGTACGCCGATTGACAAGTACTTAGAGAAAGTAGAGCAAGAACTTAACCAATGAAATGTTTCAGACTGAATGTTCCTAAAACTAACATGTGCACTTCCTCATTGAGGGCCCCTACACTCTGTTTTCCGATTCTATAGTTCGGATCGTGCGAAAGCGGACATTTTGTATGGGCAGCTCAGATGCGTACAGCTCAAGAAATACAATAAAAGTTAAATTCAAGCCCAAAATCGTCGCCGGTGAATTTAAATATCTCTTCACAGTTATCATTATTGACGAACAAATGGAAGGCGATGTGGCACACTGCATAAATATAGAATTAATGAAGTGAAGATCGGTGTGAGGAGTGCTATATGATCTCTGAAGGGCAAAATATACGAAACGGTAGTGGAACCAACTATGCTATATGGATCCGAATGTAAAATAGTTGTATTTGAAATGATATCCAAAGTCAGCATGAAAGCAAAGCGGAGACTGTTCCGTCTAGTTCTTAGAAAGTACTCACAGCTGTGGCTCATATTACACTGAGGATTTTCTGTCTGAACCGCACCTCGAACGAACAGCTTCACATGAGAAATGGTCAGGAATTAATAGAAATTACGAAGTGGAATTAGATCGGACACAGCCCACGTCGCAAAGAAATTGGAAACGAACCCGGCTACGTCTTTGAGTGCACTGGCAGAGATGTTTTCTGCATGTTACAATGGAAAAGGTATGCTCTTCTGAGTCTTTATATTTTTGATTCAACAGGATTTTGTAAGGAATCCGAGATTTTTCGCTGCCTACCAAGAGGTATTGCCATTATTTAGTTTAGTTTATTATGCTGAGATTGAAACCTGTGTCAGCTTGTTCAACAGTAGAATAACAACGATCACGCTTACGATTTTAAAAGTTTCACATTATAGAGATGATCATCAAGGTACTACTGTCGATTCCTTTTTCACTTTCATTTTTAACATTAACATTCAAAAAAAATATACATATTTAAATCAGCACACAAAAGTGTGTTGTCAGTATGCAACTGACACAATAACCACCAACCCTTTAAGCTCAAGCGTCACGGGTAACTGAAAGGAATAGCAAAGTGATTAGTTTGTGTTAAGTTACAAATGTTCAGACAATAATGATGGCCAATATAAGAGGATGTCTATGTGTTAATGATTGAGATGAGAACAGAGAAACAAAAAATTAAATAAACCAGAAATGACCATAAGCCAAATTTCGAAATCAAACAGAGAATAAGTACGTATATAGTAAAGCGGAGATGAATATGGATATGAATGGTTAAAATGAAAACAAATTTCAGAGCAAGGCAATGCACGATACGAAAGAATGATACCTGGAAACTGATGATTTTTTTTTTGTCATGGGGATGCGTATTATAAATTTTAAATGTTAAACTGAATAATATGCATTTGTATTGTTTGCATCATTTTTTTTTTTTTTTTTAACCAGAACTAATTACAATCATAATAACGTTAGGACATCTGCACATTCAAAAAATGCAATTTTTTTTTCTACTTATTTGTTACATACAATTTAATTTTTCTTAATAAATAGAGACAAAAAGACTACTACTGTGCTCCATTTGAACTGTGATATTCTTATTTTTTATTTTTTTTTTCATTTTATTGACACAAATCATTTAAAATTATAAAATTACACATTTACTACCACAAAAGTACTTTGAATTGTGAATTAACAATCAACTTACCCTCAGTTCACTTAGAAACCTATTAAAATCTTAAAACTGACTCTTAAAAAAAAAAGGAAAAGTTTGATCACCGATATATGTAATTTGAATTCTTAAAAAAAAAAAAAATTGTGTTGTTTTTGTATGTTTTTTGCGTGTTTTTTTTTTCAGCCAATTTGATATCATTCAAGAGAGATACCAAAACAAAGCAAAAATAGTGCGTGTTTATTTGTATTTTGTCTATTTGTTTCAAAAGCATATGAAATTATCAACTTTGAAAACATGAAAGAAAGAGCATAAAGGTTGTTTATTACACATCCACCGGCACGACACGAAAAAATAATATTCTTGGGAAACATATGGCATAATACACGGTGGCATTAGTTGCAGGTAATTCTAACCGGATTTTGTCGTTGAATTTACATGAAACAAAACCTACACTGAGCAAGATAACTTGCTGACGTCGCACAGTGGGACGTTTGCACAATGTAGCTGGTCAAAACTAATTTAAGATTGATAAGGGTTCCTTATGTTTGTACTGTCGTACCTGGTTAAGAGGAATCCTATGAGCCATTTGAAGTATATCAGTTACAGTTTCTCACTAATCCAGGTACAGCAGAATTGAAGTTGATAATACGGATAACGTAACTGATTTTGCTGACTTGAGCAAAACATTTTCATGCACAAAGAGATGGGAAAAAGTTTCACTTACAATTTTTTTTTAATAAAATTAACGATGCGTCACCGAAATACAGGTATTCTCCCTAACCAATTCGACTGTATATACAAATGATACTTTTCAATCGGAGATAAATATTCGCATTCGTCTCGTGTTAGCTGGCGTCACCTCCATAGGGGAAGTATTGCAATCGGTCCGAAAAAATAGTTTTTCAAAATTTTAACAGAGGTTCACATTATGATACACTAGGAATCTTTTGCACCCATTTTCGATTTGATGTCCGTATGCGGGTGACAATTTTGTTCTCCTTTGATATCTGGATAACGGAACAGTATATGACCATGAGTTTTTTTTTGCTTTATTTGTCAGGACTTAGATCTGATTATATTTTGAGCAAAATCGGTCCAGCGAATGCTGAGATATTTGAAGAAATACTTTTTAAAAAGATGTGCTGGATACGCAATCGGTGTATATTGCAAACAATTTTCGCTGTGATATTACGCAATACGAGGTGGGAAGTACAGGACTGATTCCCAGGTCGATTTTTTTACTATCAGTTTACTCGCT
Organism: Criorhina ranunculi; assembly: GCA_951813785.1. Taxonomy (NCBI): domain Eukaryota; kingdom Metazoa; phylum Arthropoda; class Insecta; order Diptera; family Syrphidae; genus Criorhina; species Criorhina ranunculi. The sequence goes on along the minus strand of OX638381.1, from coordinate 87,437,460 downwards.
TTATAAAATCTCTGTGTAGTAACTTTTTGCTCCCTCTATGGAATTTACCATCGATTATCTGTACTTCAAATTTAAATAATTAGGTTTTAACTTCTAGATTATGATCAACTAAATTGTTCTAAACGATCCACTGTCGGTCGTTTCGTTTCCTGTAAGTCGATTCAAACCGTTGACGATTCCTGCTACTCTGCTGTCGTTTCGTTACATACCGGTAGATGTGTAGCAACCTTAATTCATAGCTAACGCGAAAACCATTTTTTGAAAATTATTCTCACAACTTGTTTGTTACATAAACAAATAAATGAAAAGGCTATAATACTGCTTCGCATTTAATTTCTTCTACAAAGTAGATATCTTTTTTAATATTTAATTTTTTTTTTCTTTTCCAAGTAAAAATTGTAAATAAATATTTTCGTTTATCTTTTGGCAAATTAGAAAAAAAAGGAAAGAAAAACTACTATTTTTTGTTTACGAGAAAATAATCAAAAAAAAAAAATAATAAAAAAAAATTAAATAAATATAATTAGAATTAATAATGGTGGTCGGGGTGGTCATGATACGGTTTTCTTCTTCACATAAATTTTATTTTTTACTTTGTAACTTTGTTTTTTGTCTTGCAAGAACATTTCTTTTTTTTTTTGTTTCAAATATGCAATGCAATTAATGTAAAACAATAAAATAAAATGTGAATTTTTATAAGATTTTTTCTTTTTTTTCATCTTGTGGCGCAATTAAGAAAAATAAATTCAGCTTATTGTTAATTATCCAATTTAATTTACACATAGTTTTTCGTGTGTCTGTGCATTAAAATCATACTTTGATTGGATTTTATAAATCCGTTTTATATAATTTATTATTACTATTATCAATACTTTTTTCGTTTTTTATTTAACAGAAAAAAATGTCTTATTTGTGAGTAAAAGAGAAAGAGAGAGAAAGAGAAAGAAACAAATAAACTAAGCTAAGGTGTATAATGTTAAAAAAATATATTTATATGTGTGTGTATACGTATTGCAAGATAAAGCGCAGCAAAGAAACAATTTTTGTTTTTTTTTTTTGCTAAGTATGTCGTTGATTTTTAGTGAACTTAAGATTAAGCGAATTTGTTTGTTGTTGTCTAACTTTGCTTTGCATTAAAAGATTAGTTCAACGTTAAGTGAATCAAGTCATGCAGGTTAAAAATGTGGCATCAAAAGTATAGGTTTGCATCATATAAAATGTCCAATGTTTCCTCATCACTACAACCCCCATGCATTTAAAACAAATATGAAGCAGTATCTCCTTCAGTTTTCCAAATTAATTACCGATAAGTTAATTTTTTTTTTTAAACCAAAATTAACTTGAAATGAAGATCTAACGAATGAGATGGCTGCGGTTATGTTAAACGGATGGACGACAGGATCAGAGCAGATGCTTGGGACTACAATATTTTGCAGTTGCAGGAAAACCTTGTAGGTCGGGGGATATCCCCTATGAAAGTGACCTTTTCCATATGAGAAAAGTTAGGCAAAAGGGCACCCCCTGAGCTAAAAGTCTAATCATCGCTTCTTCTGAGACTTCCAAAACAGTTGTTTTTGCACCTGCGATGAAAATTGCATCAAGTGTGATAACTGGAAGACGTCTCGACAAGGATTGGACGCTAGCGATCAACCAAAACACTCCATTACATCTTGTTCCTGTTTGGTGGCCTACGCAAGGAACTATCCGTTTTTCGGTCCAAGAACCACGTAAAATTGTTAATGCGCACAAATACATCGAAAAAATCGACGTAATGCACAGGAAGTTGGAAGAAAAGCAAGCGGCATTAACCGCCGACCGCAATGTTAGTCCAGTCGGTCATATTCAAACAAAACAATTACGACGTTTTAACAAACAACAATACGAGGTGAGAAGTATAGGACTGGCTACCCAGTCGAATTTGTTTTTTAGTTTTACTTCAGCGCTCGCGGTCAACCAGAAAAACTAGACCCGATAACCGAAATGTGTGAGGCGACAAATGAGAATTCTGAGCATAGTGTGCCTCAAACCAACTGGATCGATCGTGCTGTCAGAAGGATTCTTCAGCCGCTTTATAATCGATAAGATTGAGGGATCTCAAAAATTAAGAGTTTTATTAAGACAGAATTTTTGGCACTTGAAAAATATTATTTAAATAAATAGGACATCTTATATGAAACAACCTATAGTTTGTTTTTAATTAATGAAGTTTGCATTTCAGAAAGAGTATATAATTTTTTTTTTTTTTTTAGAGCAATGTGAACTTGTAACGACTTGAGTGTAGATGGGTGAAAAAGAGAAACTTTGAACTTATATCGTTAATAAACAAAGAAAATAACACTCATGTTTTACTTTTATCTCTAATAAGGAATGAAAACTTGATTGGAAATTACTTCTATGCCACCCTCTACACAAAATAAAACGAAGGATAACAAAAAAAAATAAAAATGAATGATTTGATGAATAAATGAAGTTCTTGCTGTCCCTTAATATTTGGTAATGGATTTTTTTTTCTTTTTTTTAGAGTCTTCTAATAAATTGTTTAAATTAAAAACAAAACAAACTTGAGAAGAGTTCATCTCCTGCTTAAGTTGTTAACCTTTATAAAACCTAAAAAATTATTAAGAAATATATGTATGAATATTTCTTTTTAAGATTTTCAACAACACTCGTGGCCTCTTTTTGAAATGCTGAGAGAAATAAATGTCTTCTTTTTTTTTTTAACAAAAACTACATTTTCATCAAGGTATTGGTTGCATATGTAATTTTTTTTTTCTATTAACTTGCATTTAAATATAAATTAAATTCTTTTATCCATTTTATCGTTATCATTTGTGTGTGTGTAGTGTTTGTTGAAAAAGTTTATTTTTTTAAAATTACGTAGTTCCTGTTTAGTTTATTTGTTTTTTTTTTTGTTTTACCTTAAGATTTCTACAAAAAAAAAATAATAATAATAAATTGTAAACTGACAAAGAATTAAGATAATTAAAAAAAAAAAAAAAAATTACTTTAAGACATTTCGAGAGAACAGAAAGAAATTAGAAAATTTGTATCTTAAAAAAATAATAGTAATAATAAAGAATTTATTTCTTTTTATTTTTATTATTTGCGCCACGTGGTGGAGTCACTGGTCGCCCCGAACCACCAAAGTTAGGATAAACAAATCTACGTTTATCTGCAGGTTTCAATATCTGGAAAGAGCACATCAGCGTATCATCCACGGACATCATTGCACCTGAAGAGCAGCATATACACGACGGTTATGTGAGGATGGTTGTCATCAGAAAAGATAAAATAAAAAAAAAAGTGTAGAGAAAAAAAATTGAAGAAAAAAATATTCCATCAATATTTTGAATATACGATATATTTTGCACACTTAAAAGGATTAACAAACATTGTAAGTATTTAATTTGGAAGGAAGCAAACTTACCCGCATTATCAAATTCACCGCAGTAGTTGGGAGCTGAAAAAAGCGTGACCAATTGTCGTTTGGCGAAGAATTCATAGCCGTCCTCTACGACTTGATGAGCTCGGCATATCAGATCAAAGTCATGCTTTTGCAAGAATTTATTAACCACCTAAATGAAAGTTTTAGAATTTGAATAAAAGCGGTACAACAGATTTGCAATTTGAAGTGAATTCGATTAGGTTAAAGTTCAGTTAAGTGTTCACCTCGCAAACCTAAGCTTTATCAGTCGGAACCACATTTATTTTGTGTAGTGTTTCACAGAGGGTTCTATCGCTACTGTTTTTATGCCTTTTTTTATATTTTTCAATTTGCGCTACACCTCTGTATGTCGCTATATTGCATCACAACACACGAGACGAATGTGGTTCTGCACTTTATGAGTCTGGCAGCAGTTGGCAACACATCAGGCGATAAAAGTTTGGTTATAGTTTTACGTCTTTCCGCACTGAACACCGCTCACTAAACTTCTATCTCAACAAGAGATTTAATATTAAAATACCAAGTTGATAGGGCTGGGATGAGGGTCTAGTCTCCTTCGAGGTACACCTAGCATTCAACATATATGGATCAAAAATGGATGCTGAAACTCGAGCTCGCTTCTTGTGCGAATCCTAAACCATAAATCGATCCTTCAAAATCGGAGATTGGTGCAGTTCTTCAAGCCAAAGTCTGATACAAGCCGCAGGTATATTTGAAACTGATAACATTACCAGGCATCGTAAACGTGGCAAACCCTTTTTCAAGGAATTATCAGAGATTTTTGACATAATATTCTGCAACATTATTAACTTTCTGAACTCCACAGAATGGACATGAAAACTACGCTTTTAGTCACACCCATCAACATTCAGGTAACGTGAGTTGTGGTACCAAAACGACGCACCTGCGCTACTTACCAGACAACTACTTCTGTCTAACCTACCAGTGTTCGCCACCATTTATGTATGTTAACATTCGAGCAGCTATCAAATTCTGCAGTCAACGTATATAAAATCCACAGGGCACATCTAGACTCATGGAATATACCAGTATGCCGACAATCGCATAATACTTAAGTTTAGGTGTTCTCATAGAACACTCCGGTATTGGAGCTCATGTGGAACGGAATAGAAGGTGCAAATACCAAGAGGTAATAAAAATCCCTACAACACCTGCTGTGACTGTCCCACACCAGCCACCAAAAGATCGAGTACTCTCGGTAGTAGCTTATTTATAGGCTAGATTACCATAAGAAAACTCCTGGGATTTCATCCGTTTCTAAGTGGTTACAAAATAAGGCGTCTTCATGAACTCCAATGAATAATTTGTATGTATGTACACTTACAATGGACACACCAAACTCCATTCGTTTGTGAATATCAAAAATATGTGTTACTGTCATGTACTTTTGACTTTTCAATTACACAGATTTTGCATGAGAACAAGCCTTTCGTCCCCACAGATAGGTACGAGAATTCTCATAATGCAATAATCAATTTTAAGCATTAAATACCTTTTGTGCGGATCGAACCATTAACAATTACCTTGATGCAATAATATATCACAATCTTACTGTCCCAATATTTTAAAATTACAACGAAATAATAAATCAGCAATTTATTAACCTGCTAGGGGACTTTTGAAAATGATGTTTCATATGACTTAAATTGCAAAAAATTCACTGATAAAGATTGTCGACATCAATTATTATCAGCTTCAATTTGATATGCCACAAACTTGATTTGCGTTTTAATAGCCGGTCTAGTGGTTACGAAAATTACAAGTCAATGCAATTAGCTTAGCTTATACGAGTACAAGCAACCGGAACAAAATAAAGAAACAAAAAAATAAAATAAAATTTTGTTTTCCTTGCCTAAGAAGAAAATAAAGCAAGTCACTCGAGCGTTAACTCAAGTTATGTAAATAAATTCGTAGGTTATCAGTCATTTGCATAAGTTACTGAGATAATTTAAATTTAAATATATATTCCTTTTCTTTGAAGGTACGAGATGTTATGGCACACAAACAGATTGCTTTTTTCGTTAAGTTATTATTGGGACAACAAATTGACGTAAATTGCTTTAACTATATATATAATACATCAATGTGATAATCTTTGGTGCAAACATTTAATTTTTCAAAACGAAAATATAAAAAACAAAAATTAAGACTGACATATCAGCAATACAAAATACGTTGATAACTTTATTCAATTCCTAACTTATCATGATAAGTTATCATTTTCCGTTCGATTGCAGACAAATGTGCCGAAAATGATTCATTGGAATAGAAAAATAAAATACGAATGCATTAGGGTTGTCGCTTATCAATAATCCACTGAGAGTAATGAGTTTCTTTTCTTCAAAGTTTTACATTTTCAGGAGCGGACTCATAGTTTGCACAGTAAACTCTAAACAGACAAAAGTGCCGACACTTAGGCTTTAACATCCAACGATACAAGGATGAGGTAAAATGGCATTCACCATTCGGTGTTGTCACGTATGTTGGATAACCATCGCCCGAACTTAGTCCTCGGCGGTAGCTCTCTTCCTACAGCCAACGAAAAGTGCAAGATCCGGCGCGAAACCAGAACAACGCTAGCAATGGCAACAATATCAATAATTCTCTCCAATCATTCTGGACACCACCCTCGGAGCAAAAGACTGAAACTTAATACCACTTGAGTTTCAAAAATCACTACACCAACACTAGCGGTATTTGAATAGCATCATAAGTATAACCCCTTAAAGAAAAACTATGCTTAGGCTGGTGCCATTCTCTCAACAGCTACCTGGCACGTCTTGATTACAAGACAAATCCCCAGACTTCAGGAATGGCCCACACAACACGCATCACCTTACAGATGTGGTTCTTGGAGAAATCTCGCAGTTCTACTTCAGTGTGTGAGTTTTCTCGAGAACCCTAACTTATTTAAAGCTTCCTGGATTGTGCCTTCCAGGTGGAGTTTCTGGAAATTCGAGAAGCATGTCGGTTACATCAAAACTATTTGACACCCAAACTATCTTAGTGGATAGCCAAGGCGCAATCAAAGCTATTGATTCTGCCCCCACATCCTCCACTTGTAGAACAATGCCGAACTGAACTTGTGTACCGTATTGGTCAGTTTACAGTCACTCTGGCTCGGTAATTAGAACATGGTCTGCTAAACAAGCTGACTTAGGTTCACCTTACATCACCTAAAACTCACAATAACAACTAGGTGATGTGAGATGTGAAATCTATATAAGATTTTATAACGACCGGATAGTTGCGCAACTGTTTTGTCGATAAAAGACGAAAGAGTTTCGTAAAACTGAAATTTCGCTTCGCTTATGCCAGCAACAGATGTCGGTAAAATGTTAAGTATACGTGCGTCACCATAATATCCGACAATAATACGAAAGATTTGTTAAAGGACGTAGAGAAAGGACATGATGCAACCACTGTGCGACAAAATATCATAATTTTACGTAAATTCAAATTTAAAAATTGGATGGTTGCGCAACTTGCAGTTACGTGTGCAATCCAAAAGATTGAAGAATACATCAAACATTGAATGCAGATCTGGTTTCGGGCGGAAGAGAGAGAGGAGTTTCCCTACACACTTCTAAGCGTTGTTGTCAACCCCCAAACCAAAAACAAAAAAATAAACTTACCTCAGCTCCAAAAGTGAAACTAACACCACGATCATTTTCTCCCCATCCCATTGTGTCTTTATCAGGATCAGACCACAAAAGATCACATAACAGGCCTTGATCTGGTACATCTGTCGGTCGCATAATACGTCTTATTTGTTCCATCGATGACAAATCAGGACTCAAGCCACCATGGCAGCAGAAAATCTTCTCATCAACTAAAAATTATTAGAAAAAGAAAAAATATAATTAATAATCCACCTTGAAACAAATGATTTATTGAAAATCAATACAAATTTTTGGCAACACTCACCAATAGCTGCAACTGGCAAGCAATTGAAGCAGTCTGTAAATGTCTTCCATAACTTTATAGTGTAGCGTCTTTTGCATTCATCGTAGAAACTGAAATAACAAAATTTTTATTAAGATGAATCTAAGGAATGACGACAGCTATGTATAGTATGTGTACATTTCTGCTTTTGTAATTAGCAAAACCACAACAGAAAATTAATTTACAAGACCCTACGGTCGTTTATTGCGGTCGAGTTTATGAGATTTACATACATATCTCTTGAATTAATGAACTGTTGACATCACGCAATTGAGATTATATACAAAATTTCTTACCCATAAATTCTGTTTATGCTGGCACACTCATGATTTCCCCTGAGGAGGAAGAAATTTTCTGAATATTTTATTTTGTATGCAAGCAGCAGACATATCGTTTCCAATGACTGCTTGCCACGATCAACGTAATCGCCCAAGAACAAATAATTTGATTCTGGTGGGAAGCCACCGTATTCAAAGAGACGCAACAAGTCATAATACTGTCCGTGAATGTCACCTGAAATTAAGAAAACAAATCACAAATCAATAATTATGAATATTAGTAGTGTGAGGTCACACTATAGTGTTAATTTTTTCAATGAACAAAAGTTTTCCAAGATTTATAATACACAATTCCATGGCGATGTTGGTCGATCGTTATCGATCGATACGTCTATTTAAAATTGTTCCTTTTTAATAAATGATAATTTTGTTTAAACAAAGACCAAACAGACCCCAGTGACATTGAGAAGAAAATCACAGCGACCAACAGTTGTGAGGCGTTCAATCAATTACGAGTTTATTGATTTCTTTCGCTTGAAAGAGAAAGCTACTGACCTCCACGCAATGAAAACGTGAACAGGGTTAGTACAAATCAAAAATTAAACAATAATTGTGTAGCATTTCGTCCTATCAGTGGCGGCATTAATCACCGGTTAACCCAAGATTATAGAAAATTATGTACTTGTAGTTTAAGGCTGTTGCTTGAGTAATCTTTACAGCTAGGGTTAGTTCTCTAATGAAATAATTTATAGGTAATGTGCTAATCTGTGCAAATGGAATGAGTCAATTGGGCGTAGCTTAACTCAACAGCTGGCATTTCACAATCAATTGAAAAACCTTTTTCCGTAGATAACAACTCGAATTTCTGCACTACAAAATTCAAAAGTTAAGGCATTAACCTATATCGGAGGAAAGTTGTACGAATTCAAGTCGATTGATAGAAAATAAAGATAAGAAACAGCAGTTATAAATGCAGAGTGTGTTTTATTGAACCCCTTAATGTTAAAAACAGACCACGCTGTGTTTGTCAACTCGACAGATGAGGCGGAAGATTGAACAAACTGTTCATATCATCTATTTATATCTACAGACATAAAACGCGCCAGACAAGACAGATATTCTTTGCTAAACGATAAACTATATACTATGAATGTGCGCATTCAAATTTAGCGTGACGTAGTCCCCGGATTCCATTGCTTTTCCCTTATAATGAAAAAGAAAATGTTTGCTTCTTTATACCCAAAACTCTTTCACGAGTATACACTTACAAAACTTGTGTTACTTCTTAGTGTTTTGTGTCTGAAAACTCAAATTTTCGAGCATATGTATACCATACAAACTATTCCACTTGGCCCCTTTTCGTCTCTTCTCCTTCGTCTTAGTCAGATGTGCTCTTTAGATTTCTCCACAGTTCTTCCCTGACCGCGATTATTCGTGTCAATGCTAGAGTCCTTTACCATCCCAAAAAATTGTCTTCTTTTGCTAGTCAATCAGAATATCAGTAATTGTAGGTATGTGCAGCTGTCTCCTAGTCCTCAAGACACAGCCTGCAGCTATCATCTTCTCCACATAAAACCTGAAGTCTCCGTGTCTCCCGTGAACAACGCTGCTCACGTTGAGCTCACAACCTCCCTCTTAGTGCACCCAACAGACATTTTATCGTCATTTAGATTTTCTTGCATTTTGTAACGCTGTTCCATCTTCTCAGATCCCACTCACCGATCATTTCTTTCAATATTCCTCTAGCTAGAACACCGAATGGTTCAAGACCCAGCAGCTCTAAGGCTGACGCATGTTTCGCTAGGTGGTCCGCCTTTTCATTTGCTGCGATATCTGCGTGTAATCTAACAATCCATTAAGTTTTTGAAACATAGTCAATTGCTAGGAATGTATCGATCCCGGTATGTGATGTCCAATGCTGGTAAGATATTCATATATTTAAAAAATGGAACCAAGTTCCTTTTGGTAATGGATGCACTGATGAGACACTAGAACATTGGCACAATGGTCATTAGACTTGATATCAACTTCCCGGACTACTTCAGGAGCAGAAGAGATCACCTAAGTCTCAGAAAAAAAACGACTTTGTTATATGAAAAACAGATTGTTTGGAGAACCAGCACGAGCACCAGACGGAAATGTTCTGCTCCAATTTGTAAAGAGCACATACTGGTTGGAACGAGGACCACTTACAGGGATACTTGGCCTAACCTAACCCTTTTGCCTTTATGCCAATTATATCTCAAAAAAAAAAAAACTCCTTTAAAAGTGGATACTGTTTCTGAAACAATAATTTAAGATCCATTAATTAATACGAATAAATTAATGTTGTCCATATGGAAAGAATTATTTTTAGAATCTCTTTACAATTTGAAAATGCACAAAAAAAATTATATTGGCAGTGATTTGCACTTGTGATTTTCCTCTTCATAGGAACGTAAAATATTATTTATGGCCTAAAGTAATGTATAAGTACGAGTATATAATGGGTTTTCATTTGAGTCATATTTAGAATCGCTCGAATGGAAAACATTAATGGCGTCAATACGATTTTCATTTCCAAGATAATTGAAGTGGAAATTGTGGGATTTTAATACGACTTTTTGTTACATTGTACATAGAATATACACCATAAGGGAACGAACGATAAATTTACAGAAAAGTTGTATAAAATACATTGTGGTTGATGAATGCGTTGAAATTAACTTGAATTTATGGTCTGCAAAGCTTAAGGCAAATCATTTGAAGGAATAATTTAGAGACAGCAACCATGTGTTTCCTATTAAAATAACACTTTACGAGTGTTTATAAATATGTACAAAAATTTCGAAGCCATAGGCAACATGCCACTGGCAGGAAGAAAAATTATTTTGATCCTCATTTCTTTTAGCCCATATAAAATTATCTTATATGACGGTGGTGGAGGAATTCTACTTCTGATGTTCTGACAAGGAAGGAAACAAATGAGTACAAATCATTCTGCTTTGAAAATAACCTTCTCAAGATCATCCTGCTCACCCACTCCATACAATGTTCATGCGGCAATAAACTCGAAACGCATTCCACAATTCAATTTGAAAATGTCTATTGAATCTCAATTTTCAAAATGTAAACATCTTCTGCAACGCAAAACAATAGATAGACAGAAAATATAGTGAGGTGGGCCTTAGTCCCTTATCACTGCTACCACTAGTAGGCCTCTTCTTTAAAGCTCCTCCATGAGGCCGGAGTGAGCGATGAGCACGCAAAACAAAGTCAGCAAGGGAAAAATTACACCCACAGAAGGGAGGAGAAAAAAAAACACTACACTACACAGAATGAAGAATAATTCGCGCTGCCTCAAAGACAACTCTATATGCTTCATTTACAAGAAAAGTGATTTTTGTAAGAACTACTGAAACTTATCTCTGTTCAGTGGCACATACAAATTCCTGTCTGGTGTACTATGCGACTCTCAGTCTGGTAGGTCGACAACAGACACACATTTTCAGACTACTTTCCTGACTCTAAATGTAGGATTCAAATCTCTACAGAACAATGATCCTGCGAGGACTGTTATTAATAGAAGAGAGCAAACCAAATGTTGAGCACTTTCAAAGCACTGCGACGAATATTTAAACCTACGTGCGAGATATTACCACGAACTATATCACCTGTATCAGGCGGTGAAAAGCTAAATTGGATCAGACTCATCGAGCGAATGAACAACAACGCTCCAGCTTTGCATTCCAAGACAGTCAGGACCGAACAGTCTCCGTTTTGAATATCAATCAATCGCAGAAACAAAGATGAAGTGGTAAATGTCTTATCTTTAACCAAAGCTTAGGTCTGTTTTGCAGAAATCAAATAAATAAGTCTAGAGAGGACGCTTACGGTCTCGGGAAAAAGTTTACATTTTAAAGTAGCTGTGCCAAGAAGTACCACCTATCTTACCAGTTTGTTCAAAGCGTTATGAACACAACAATGAAGCAACATTAACCACTGTAAACTCATGTTACATCGTAACATTTAGCAAGACACAGTTTTTGCTCGAGTAAAAATTACCCAGAAGCACGTCATTATAATTTTCTTGAAACTATGGACATGACTGTGGTCATTGCTAATTGTATCCAAGACAGATTATAAAAATGTTTATAGACCAGACAGACATGTTGACCAGTACGAAAATTTTAATAAAAAAAATCTGGAACATCCACTCGTCGCGTGCGGTGATTGCTCATCGCCCGCTTCGTTCGTGTCGACATTTGTTGCGTGTGAGTTAAAAGAAATAATCCCAGACCATTTAAAATTATTTATTCATTCGTTGGCAACACAAATTCGACAGAAAAACACAGCGTGTTCGAATGAATTTATTTTAAAGTGAATTGACTCAGTGAAAATCAAAACTGAACCAAACACTATTACGAGCACAAATTAGTGCTATTTGCTGATTAAGCTGGCTTAAATCCTTTTCCTGTTATTGCAGTTTTTTCTTTTCTTTTATCGTCCAATGTCAAGCAACCAACCCCATTGAAGGGAGAAGACAAATTTTGAAGCTAAAGTGTATGGCTCAGCAGGTCACGTTTTATTCTCTTGACCTGTGTGTATCCCCTTTTAGGCAAGCAATCACTGTGAGTGTATGCTGGCAAATGACGCAGTCAGAAAATTTAATTAATTCTACACACAGCGGGTTCTTCGTTCTTCTTCGTCATTCTCGGTCAATGTAATATAGTGCACACACAACTGTTGGTACATATTTATAGACCTTTAATATGACCAAAATGGCACAAAACCCAAAATAATTTCTTTTTATTCATTCAAACCACCAATTATCATACGTAAGAGAGACAAAAGCGCCAACATACCAACGTCTTGCATAAGTTCGTGTAAAAATTCTTTTGTTTTTTATTTGCTTGTTTCGATTTATTTTTACCTGAGAGATGTTTTTCAACCCAAACTGTCCACTTTACTCGTAAAATGTCGTGCGTTTGTTAGCAATTCTACAATCATCTCTCAAGGAAAAACAATTTGGCGCAGTGATCACAGTTCTTGAATTTTCTTTTCTCAATTGTATCCTTCATTGATGTATTTCTTACAATTAGTTTAAATAATTTTTCGATGGTCAATTTCAATCAATGATTCAAAGGAGATCAGCGAACAAAAATAAAAATAGCGACAGCATGGTATATCATAATTCATGTTCTCTTTTACTTTTGGCAACGCAACTTGAAGGTTTAACATTTCATGAATTGAGAAGAGAAGTTCATGCTATGACTCAGTTATATAAAAAACGCTTATACCCGCGGCTTCGCCCACCTATAATTTGCGAAGTTACACTTTAATAACCAAAAGTAGCCTATACTGTGACCCGAGGTACATCTACTCTGAGTGCAAAATTTGAAGTTGATTGGTTCCGTAGTTTTCATGTTACAGAGAAACAAACAAACAATTGGACAACGTTTCACTTTTATAATATTAGTAGGAAGTAAGATGATTTGCCCTGGTAATACTTTGGTCATCATCAGCATCATCGCAGTGGCTTGGATAATAATATTTTTATTGAACGTGATCTATTACAATCGGTATAAAACACTTGTGATCCTTGATGGAATCGTCAAAGATATTAAAGAGGATATTAGGCAGTATTCGACCGACAAATTTGTATCTCCTTCTCGACTTACAGTCCATACAGACGAGACCGTAGATCACTAAAAGGATTTTTCTCTTAAACTCATCAATTCTTGACAAAGTCCATCCGTCATAGAGCAGGATCTTGTTCAATCATTTTGGTTGTTCGAAAGAAGACTTTGGTACTCATGTGCCTCTTTAGACCAATAATTAAGTTTCATCTGAGACAAGGAAAACAATCTCAAAGTGTCGTCCTAACAGGTTGATATTGGGCGTCGTTTTGACATCATCTATACATTCACACACTGTTTTGCCTTATTGACCATAAAACCCATCGTCGCTGCTTCCGTTTTAATACTAATGATTGCGCTCCTGGCATCACGCTGGGTTCTTTCGATTACATATGTCAATATAGTCAGTGTATGGAAGTATTCACTAACTTATGATGGTGCTACAGTTCGGGGCCTATCCAGCCAGCACAATCCATAACCAGCTGCCGAGTTGGGAGACTGAATATTAAGATCTTGTGATAGACAACGACACCGACTCCAATAGAAATAGTTATTGAAGAGGACTTCGCGATGACTTAAGGCGCTTCTGTCCCGTGTTTTGTGCTTGTAGTCCATGTTGAAGTCAGTGCGCAGCATATCAGTTAATTTTGAAAAAATGCGATGAATGAACAGGATTTTGCTATGTCCAGGTTTTTCTCCCACCATTGGTGAGTTTTTCTCAGCCTTAGGGCCACGTTAGTGGCTTGCTGCATACCATAAATGTTGAATGGCACCAAGTGTAGCATAGTTCAGCCGTTGGAGAAGTTGTCAATGTACCTGTAGTACTAAGGCAAACTGTCCATTGTGATTCCCCTTAGAGCCGTGTTACCATTTCTGCGTATTAAATCCGCTAGAGGTATTTCTACGTATAAGTTTTATCCCGTCCTCAAGAGTGTACAAGAGTTCGATAGTTTAACTAGGTGTATGTAGTTTTATTGGCTTCGTCTCTGTTAAAAAACAAAAAAAAAGCAATTGCGACTGCTTAGTGTAGCAAAACAACATGTCACAGGGTGGAAGGCATGGATGTCTCAGATAATGACTTTCAGTACATAAAATGTTTATTTCTCTGACCCACGTAAAATAGAAATTAATTACAATTAACCTTCAAGCATGATACTGCATAGGATTTTAGTTCGTCTTCATAATCCGTAAATTGGACACCTTTTGACAGGTAATTACATTAAATTAAATATTAATTGTATATCACATCAAATCAAATAAAACAACTTAATTCTGGTTTGGACTTCCTGTCCAACCTTAGGTGACTTGTAAATTTCAGTCGTTACAAAAAATTAAAGAGAGTGCATGCATTATACAACAGCAAAATAAATTAATGCATGCCCATTACTATAAGCATTACGTGATAAAGTTTTATAATCTCGTCGACACATTTGGTATTCACAATTTTGTTTCGCAAAAATAATATAAAAAAAAATACACTCCTCAACGAAACTACTAGAAGAGTGTGCGTAATATCACTCACAAACTGGTCGACGATGGTGGGTTGAATTAATCCAACATTGAATTTCCTTGCGGGCATCGACATTGAACTTGACTTTGTTTAAAAATTGGCAGGCGAGAAAAAAACCCGGCTTATGGATGGGTCGGTCGTCGTCTCCCTATTTTGAAAACAAACGTGACCAAGCAATAACACATTTACTTCATGGTGCGCCATTAGTTCACATCTGTTGTAATAAACTGGGAAGGGCATTCCACCCCACACCCATCGCAACACAATAAGGTGTCATCTTGCCCACCTACACTCTGCCTTCTGAAAGCTTTACTACATCGACCGTGAATTTTCGATTAAAACTTCGATTTTACGTTTTATATTTCGTTTAGCATGCAAAGCAATACACCTTGTGTTTATGTACACATCCCAACCTTGATGACGACGGTCACTGTCGTTACGCCCGCCACCACACCGCTTCGAACGACTAATTTCCTTCCGTGCCCTTTCCCAATGAAATATTAATATAAATAAGCAATTTATTACATTTGTATAGGATCAGGGGGAATGGTCCGTTTGTCGGTCGGTCGGGTATACAAATGAATATTCTATAAATACAATTATATATTTGCGTGAGTGTTTTGTTTTTGTAACGCACAATCGTGGAGAACAAGGCTGTAAGCACACAGCAGGCTAGTTAATGATGATGTGATATATTTTAGCAATAATTGGGGAAATTAGGAAACATTTTCGACCTTCGAACGAACGTCTGCTAGCAAAATATTGAATTTTGTTCGTGTAAGAGAGGATATAGAAAAGAAAACACGCACAAGAATCTCAACGAGAATCTATCGAACCGGAATTTGGCAGATTTTCTGTTTACGTTGGCTTAAGGAATTCCGAATATACACAAGAATTTAATTTGTTTGAACAGACTGTCCTATTTTCGTATCGTTTCGTGTCGTTGTTACGTTAAGAACTCGAAAGGACATCAACTTTGATAACGCAGATAGCGCCTATCTGATGCCAATCAGTATGAAAAAAAATCATAAATTATAATTGGCTTTTAGTGATTTCAAAACAAAAGGTTATAACTTTATCGCGTTGAACTGAATTCTGTGCTTAAAAATATATGTATGCGTGACTGGTATGAGTGCAATCAGCTCCAGTTAGTGTTTAGTTTCGTACCAGTCCCAAACTAAATGAAAACGTTCATGTCGACAAGAGAAAAAATAATACTAGACTTTCATAATCTATTCCTTCTTGCCACTGATCCCCTGCTTTACTCTATGGCTTCGCGGACTACGCTTATATTTCCCACTTACGTGACTGATACATTTTTTTGTTTTTCATTAACTATCGATTAGTTCCGTGTCTGCATTTTGAAAGATGCCCAACCAGACCGTCTAGTTGTCATCTCAGTTAGTCAGAATTCCTGTTTTCCTAGACTTCTCGTGTGAATGCAATCATTTGCTTACCATTGTTCTCTTGAACAATGTGTGTTGCTCGCTCCTTGCATAATGAGCTTAATGACAATTTTATCATTTGCCGATGTCAAACAAGCAAGATTCAGCTAAGGAACCTTGTGTCGAGTTGACCACATCAAAACTCTGCGGATCATCATTGAGCAGTGCGTTGAATACCGATCGCCACTTCACCCGCTGTTAAGCGATTTTAAAAAGGCGATTTTAAACGGTGTGTTTAGATTGCCTTGCGTTGGAGTGGTAGGACACTAATGATGGGTTAAAGTGTCACGTTCTACAGAAATGAAGACTGTTGGAGGAACTCGAGATTCAAAGTAGAGTTCGGCAAGACTGCATTCTATCGTAATTGTCGATGGAAATAGAGCAATTCGATGGAGTTTTGCATTCTAACTTAGGACTATGGACCTCCATCCAATGACAGCGCTTGTTGAGAGAGAGGCAAACGACATGGGGTTGAAATTTAACATTGCCAAAACTACAATCATCAACCTTTGAACGAACGCATCAGCTCAAGTAAGCATTGCAGGTCAATTGTACAAAGATTAGAGCGCTTCCAACATCTTGGAAGTATTAACTCTACCGATGGTGAATTCGGACCAGATATTCATGCAAATCGACAAAATACAGTCGGCTACCCTGTGTGGTTGAGTAAGTAAACGGTTCAACAGAACCCAAATATCACTAGGATTTGCCTTTCTGTTAACACGACAATTGTGAGCTGGTTGATGATGTGTGTTGTTGAAGACTTGTGAAACAGTCGGTGCCTAGCGTGGAGTTCAGAAAACGAATTAGATCTCGTATCTCTTTAACCGAGATGTCGTAAAATTTCTCGAAGAACGGAACAAATTGCTTCTCCAATCAATTCGGTGTCATAGTGAACTGTTGACAGTAAAATGACTGCCTTTGATTTCTTCGGCACATAAGACACTGCTGCGACATTAGCCGTGAACTCAACGATAGTGGATTGTGTCAGGCGACTACGATCTGGAAGCATCTCTTAAGGAATACATTTCTTATTACGTCGAATGCCAGTCCAGATTCCCAAATTTTTTCCACACCACAAACCACAGTCCTCCGGCTAGCTCTGTACTTGGTTGTTAGTTCAATCAACACGTTTTCGCCCAAACGTACAGCTCTCTGCTGTCCATCTTCTTTACTCGTATAGAGAATTCGTTTGTAAGGGTATCCGTTGCTGGAATCACAAACCCACCATATTTTACAGGCTTCGATGGTATGTATTGGATAAACCTTGTGTTTCCTCTGTATGGGAATAGTTGCCCGTCAACGGTTATGACTTCTGTCGGTGTATACGCAGTTTCCAAATGATGATTCAAGATTGTCCAGATGTCCCGAATTGGAGCTGCTTTATCTGCCCTTTGTCAAATCTTATAAACCGATTTATAGCCCAAAATCAATTTAGCGACATCGTTGCTCTGAATACGGGATCCCTGTTGGTTTTCCACATTTCTTCTGTATGCTGCATGTTTGCGAGATTTAGACCAGCGGCTAGACAAAGTCCAAAATATGCATACAATTCTTCCTCTGTAACAGACTTCCTAATTATTTGTTTTGCCGGGTTACTTTCATTGTATATTCGCGCTAATGTACGAAAAGTAGGCCTTTCCCATTTTCATCGAATTCAGAATCCAATGACAGCGTCAACACATCAAATGGCAAAGAATATTGACAATGATCTCATTTTGGTCAGCAGTAGCAAAGATAAACAATTCGCATTGTTCTCAACATTACCAAGGTTGTGCGAATGTTCAAAATACGGTTTGCAATAGATGTCCCATACGATACAGACACGTATCCAATAGACATACATATACTATTCATTTTGAAAAGTTTCCTATACCTTACTCACTCCGTGTTGCGCTATTTCTGTTTATTTCTAATTTGATTTTATAGTTTTAGCTTTTCTTTGTTTTTAATGTTTTTACTAACCTTCAATAAAAAGCGAAATTTTTGTTTTGAAAAATTGCCAACAGATTGTCTCCAAGCAAATCTCTATAAATCTGAGTAAAAGTTCTAATTTTATATGAAACGAGATTTTCTGTATTTGACATCTTCTCCGCATTGGATATGGCCAAACAAGGGTAACTTTGAAATATTTTGGAGACGAAAGGACAACAAGTGATGAGTAAATCCTTGGGGGGGAGGAACATGTATAATATAAGATTGATCAATCAAAGAATATGAAGTGGGTGGTAAACAGGAAGAACAACATGTCATCTTCAAATGAAGTGAATACACGACTAGAAAAATGGGGAATGATCTAAATCGATCAAATAGTTTGTTGAAAATTCAAGTAAATAGAATTGAGAGTGCATTTTTCAAAAGAGATACTACTGTCACCATTGTGTTTGGCTTGAGATATGTTTACGTGCTCAAATATACACTTTGGAGCTACTTTGTCGCCCCATTGGATGCCTACTTTGATATGTACGTATTAATTTTAACAAGAGCAAATGAAGAACATACAGGAAATCTAGAATTATGTACACAATATGGTTAAAGAAAGTTATGTACGAATAAAACTTGAAAGGAGAGCTCGTTCATGTTTAAAAATTCTGTATCTCCCTCTCTCTATTGCTCGGACTACAGTTCGTTGTGGACACAGGCGTCATACAAATTCTGCCTCCAATTTGTTCGATCCAAGGCAGTTGTTCTCCAGAGCCTAAACGTGTTTGGTTACATTGAGTTGTCATTTCTTTCATTTGCCGCACTAAGTTCTTTGTCTTAACCTGTTTATATTTTATAGTCGACTTGGTACCCGATCTTCATTCATCCTTATGACATGTCCTACTTGGCGAAGACGTCTAATCTTGACGAAGTTAACAATATCTGGTTCATACTCATTTCGGTCTATTGTAATCCCAGGCAGAACCCTCTTCTTAATGAAGTGTTGATTGTTTCTCTTTTTATTTTCGGTAGCTGTTGCTGTTCCCTGACCGAGCTCGAACCGGCACATCATGCACACTACCCAATTCACCAGTGTCACCACTGATGGAAAAGCTTAAGCAGTGATTTTGCTAGGGTGGAAGAACACCTCTTCAGAACTACGGGTAAAATATCATCGGGACCCACAGATTTGTGAGACCTGTACAAGTGCGAAAATTGATCTGTCCCATGGAGAATTTGACACTCTGGAGTACAAGCGGAGACAGAGCATAATCTGATATACGTTGAGCTTGACTGTAAAATGGGCATCAACCAGATCGGCCTTGGCTGAGGAGCTGACAGTTAGAATCTCATTGTTATTGAGCGTTGGAATCAATGAAAAGACAGAATTATGTTTTATGTTTTTCTGCGCTTAATGAAGTATTTTTTGCCTCAATTTTTGGAAACATAGGAATTTGACACGTCTAATGTGGGCACTGCAGTCATTTGTTTGAACATTATTCGGTTTTCCTAATACGGATTATCTTTCTTCCTGATAACCTCCTTGCAGCTCAAGTCGAACCACTCTTTTTACTTCGGTTTGGTGCTCTTCATTCGACTAGGAATGAAAGAGCTTTTATCAAGGAATCCTCCTTGAGGAGTTATCATAATTAGCGAGGGCATCCAC
Organism: Criorhina ranunculi; assembly: GCA_951813785.1. Lineage (NCBI taxonomy): Eukaryota > Metazoa > Arthropoda > Insecta > Diptera > Syrphidae > Criorhina > Criorhina ranunculi. The sequence goes on along the minus strand of OX638381.1, from coordinate 87,417,609 downwards.
GGTTCCTATCACTACATTTTTTGCAATCAAGTCAACATCATCAACTAGATGGCTAGATCTGTTAAATATCGTCCCATTTGGTTTAATTCAGCAGTTCTGGACTGCAAATTCTAGCTTAAAATTTACCTGTTCTAATCCACCACCTTGCTTTCGACCTTCTTTGGTCACACAAGCATTAGGCAAGTTACATCCGATCCTCACTTTATATTTAATATCTGTGCTCTATTGTTCTCGATCTGAGGCTGACTCATCTTTTTATGAGTTCGTCAGCTTTTTCATTCACCGACATGCTACAAGGCCATCGACTTAACTAAGTTCAACCTTGTGCTGTGATAACTAAACCCGAAAAATTCACCTCGTGCTTTCAATGAAAATTGTGATGCCATCTAGTCATCTTGCTGTCATTTAGACTAACTTAAGTGGCTTTCGTCAGTAACTGAACCTTTCGATTTGAAAATACTTGTTCATTGTAACTAGTGTTGAAGTAGAGATGAATTAAGAATGTATTTATACCAAGCTTTTGTACTTAAGTAAATTCTCAATCGTTTTTCGTAACCCAGGTAAGACAGTATGTAGTCGAAATCGAAACTAACACTGGTACCTTGACGAACTCATTTGAAGCGCGGGCTAAATTAACTACAAAGATCCCTCGTACCCTACCACCATCTTGCTAGAATTGTAACACCAATTCACGTTGTGAAACATATCACAATAGAGTATGTAAAAAGCACTACTACAGTCTACGTATATGTCTTTACTCAACACCTTAACCACTTCCCACAATTAAGTAAAAAGCTGAACTCAATGAGTGTTTAGGCCTGAGTCTAGTTGATGTCAACTATGCCCTTAAACTGTTACAGAGCGTTACAGTCTGCGCAGAGTGATGAAGGAAATACTGATGTACATTGATTTTAAATGCTCCAACTTGTTGTAATCTTGAGCAAGATCGGGGTCATAGGTGTGCCTCAGGATCGTTCTTGAAAATAAATGATTGCATATGGCTGTGGAAATGAACTCCCTGCCGAAGGGTTTTTGTCTGTTTCGAGATGCGACACTTTTGCACAGAAAATGCTTCTTTTTTTTTTTATAATTCACTAGCGCTAAAGGGGTTATGAATACCCTTATGATGCTATTCACACAGCGCTAGTGTGGTGTAGTGATTTTGAAACTCAGGTGGTATTAGGCTTACATTTTTTTGCTCCGAGGGTGGTGTCCAGAATGACTGGGGAGAATTATTGGTTCTGTTGCACAATATTTCTTTCGAACATCCCGATGGCATTAGTACGATCAACGCTTTTAAGCCAGAATCTTTGTCTTTCAAACAAAGTCTAGCTTGTTTAGATGATGGAGTAGGTAGGTAGAGGTGGCAGTTCAATAGAACTTAAATATGCACTAGGATGTGCCTTTTTCCTGCCACAACTCGTGTCACCTGGTTGATGATGTGTGTTGTTGAAGATGGAACAGTGGGGTGTGCCTAGATCCAGTCTGTGGAGTTTAGAAAACAGATAAGATCTGGTATCCCTTTACCCGAGATGTTGAGGTCGTCGAAGAATGGGTGGTTTAGTGCGCAATTTGGCTCTTGCTAGTGCCGGACATTTGCAGTGGAAATGGGAGAGAGTTTTCTTCTCATATTTAGATGATAAGTATGAATGAGCAATGTCCAGTGTAGAAGTCCGTAAAAGACACAGGAATTCCATCGACAATTTGAAGATTTTTTTTTTTCTTCCACTGCACATCAACTGGTGTCATAGTGCGTTTTCTGTCAAACCTATCTGACAGTACAATAGACCAGCACTGCTCTGAGTGCTGTTTCGAGAAAAAAAGAAGTTGCCCCTGTCAACTTCGAATAACATGAAAACAATTAACACACTCAACCGACCCCTGACCTTTGGACGTGTGTTAACTATTACCCCCACGCAACAGGCCCCGTGTTTCACCCTTCTCTATAAATAAATAAAAAATAATCGAACTCTATAAATTTCGCAATCATTTCGCATTGTTTTCTTGAATCTATTACGTTCCGGCTAACATGAAATTCAATTAGCAATAACAATTTTTTTTTTTCTTTTTGTCCTGCCTTCTGCACTGTGTAATATAGTTCAGTGGTACTTCTTTTGTTTGACTCGCTGTCAATTTTCTACTCTACTCCATGTCCATCTGCTTTTTCTTCTTCTCTTACTTTCTTTTATAAAAAAAATAATTCTTAATTGGAGGTGAAGAAAAGAAGGTGGAAATGGAAATATCATTTGTACACCATTTAGCAGGTGTACGATGAAACCAACAAAAAAAAAAAACTGTATACGCGAGTTTACATACATACATTGTATGTACCGCACTCAGAGATGTAGTGCTGTCACGATGTGTACAAATGTACAATTGAAGCTTTGTCACACGTTTGCTGACAAAGCGAAAAAAAAATATAAAATGTACATACTTGCAGTGGTGAGGCGACGACGACGACAACGACGACGTAAGGTCATTAGAGGGTGCGTATTGTAGTACGTTCGTCATAAGTGATATCGATTTTGCCTTCTTATAGAAAGCCTCATCTACGACTCGGATGATAACTAAATTTCGTAAGTCACATTCTTATCTATCTCGTAGAATCGTAGGAATAAATTCTCTCAAAAGGCGTGTGCACAAAACTATGTACATATACATCTTCAACTAGTTCTTCTGCGAATCTCAATTGAAAAAACCTATTAAATGTATTATGTACTACATGTGTATGTATATTTTTTTTATTTCACTAAAACTTGAGTCATACTGTCTAGTCGCGAGTAGTTAAATGCTTTTTTCCGCTGTGGGCACATGGAGATTAATTTTTCATTGCACCCACTCGTGTAAAATGAAATAGAAACAGTGTAAATCACAGCCCAGGTCTTTAGGCATGCGATTATCATATTAACGAACCTTATGTATTGTATGTGCATGTAAGACACATAAATTGGTGTGTGGACATTTTTTTTTCTATTGTGAGACCTCTGATCCTATTGGTGTACTAATGAATGAACATAAACTTGACGCGTGCATATCTGTACGTGACAAACTACAAGAGGTGAGAGAATCTTTTTAGAAGCACTTAATTGACCTAGATACTAACGACTTTCAGATTCATTCAGCATCTTCGAGGCGGGAGACGTGCCTGACTATTTGATCAATCATACCTAACTTCAGTGATAACCAAGCCTTTGTAGCGGTCATCTCATCCTCCAAATCGATAGGACAGTGCAAAAATTCTCCCGATTTGGCTGTCGGTTGAAAGTCAATCTCCACTGGATAACTGGTCACAGTAACATACAGGGAAATTAACAAGCCGATGGACTAATAGGCTAGCAAGGCGAGGATAAACTTTTCACGGGTTTATAGCGGAAGAAGTTTATATTCGGCTGGGTCCTGTGAAGACTACAATTTTCTCACTGGCAAAGAACAATGCTAGTTGGAACAGTGCCATATCCAGGACGATGTGGCCCTCCTACAATCAAGGCAAAACATAAGAACTCCAAAACAGGACTCGTGCAGATATTACCAGGACTCTAGCGATCTGTACGGACCCAATTTTTTTATTTTTCTGTCGGGGTGTTGGAAAATCACTAATGCATTGTACTACCAGCAGGTACAACCCTTTTAATGTGTTTTCATCATCTTTCTAATAAAGTCGAGTAAGAACTTCAATAATAACGAGCTTAGGTTACCAGCCCTCATAACATCAGCCCCAAAAATCTTCCATCTGATACGAGCAAAGGCAGGACAATCACTTAGAAAATGCTTCGCAGTTTCGTCGCCTTCTCCACAAAGGTCACAGATAGTGGTGTCACTTAAACTTAACACGTTGGGATGTTTGGCAAAGGAGAAGTGTCCCGTGATAACGCCAATAAGTTTGCAATCTTTTCTGCTGAGGGACAGCAACAATGCCGCAGACTTCCTAAACAGGCGTCGGGAAGGATCCGATTAGTCTGTTGGCATCCTGGAGAATCAAGCCACCTACAGTTGTGATTGCTAGAAACCCAACCATTGATAGAAGCCCTAACCAAAGATACGGGTTAGGGCTGGGGAAATTTTCCTCTGAACCCTGCCTAGCAAGCTCATAGGAGAACTCATTTCCGGTAATCCGGCTATATCCAGATAAGACTTAGCAAATTCAGTCTTCCAACTGAATTCAAACTAGACCTGCATTCTTCAACTAATTTTGGATCTAGTAAGAGGATTGAGCAAGGCCTTAAGCGCAGCCTGGCTGTCGCTAGAGACGCAGATACTCCGTTCCCAGCAGTGGTTTTTCACAATATAGTTCGCAGCTATAAGTTCTCCGCTTGGAAGACAGACACATATATACCTAGGGGAAACTGCAGTCTAACGTTGTGGCTTTTCACAAAGACTTCAGCATCTGAGCCATCACTGGTCTTGGAGTCATCTGTAAGAATTCGACGACATTCCTTAAACATCCTTTTAGTCTCCCTTAATCATTATTGAAAACTTCAATTCAACGATAGAATTTGAATTGATAAATCCTTTTCGTGGAAAACTTTACTTAACAAGTACATGTGTGTAAAATATAATACTTACCACAGATTTTAAGTGGCGCTTCCAATTCTAATAGTATTGGCTGTGAAAGAAATATTTCTCGTGATTTAAGACATAGTCCACGGATTTCAGTTTCTGATAGTTGGACATTTTTTCCAGGTCTGGCTCCGCGAACTGTAAAAAAAAGGGAAACAATTCCAAAATTACATATTTTAGTATAACAAAAAACAGTGAATTAACGCAATGTGGTTTGACTCCTGGCGTACATTGACTTTGAGAGCAGTAGATGATTAAATCGATCCACCGGATTAGATAGTTGACGACGCAAATGTCACTAAAGCGATGGTTTACTAAAAGTCTAACTAAAATCAATTATTAACCTCTGTCAGGATTCGAGTTAAACATAAAAACAATGTCAACTACAACAACTTTCACATAATTCGTTGAAATCACTAGGGACCCTGTGTAACATTTACATATTTGCATAGGCACATAGTGTACAGACTAATAGACGAACAAGTAGGTTTCCTTGATTCTACATTGCGTTACAGAATGTCATTACTAAAAGTGACTTGTTTATACTTATTTATGAACATGGAAGCATACAAATTAAAAAAAAAAAAAACGAACAATTTATGTTAGGGTATGTACTAGTAAGGTCATAGGACTTGGGTGGTAGATAAAACAATTGCAATGCTAACTTAATTCCTTTGAGAACCATAGGAAGGACGTCAGCAGCTGTCAGAATCCCAAGCTAGTTTCAGGCGGTAGCAAACAAGGGAATATAAAATCTGATTGAAGAGTAAGTAAAGAAGTAAAAGCATGCAAATATTTTAGACTTTGCGATTACCTTCTTGTTAGTATACCAACATCCGCACAAAAGAGGGATCCTCTGAATCGCACCAAGTCCAGATTATCACTTCATCGATTGCATAGTCGCTTATGACGTCTACTTGTAACATCCCAGTCCAACTCTAGGCCATGGTTCTTATAAATTTTCGCGCCAAGAATTTGTTTGTTTGAAGACGTTTTCATAAGTCTAAAGACGTCTTTTTGTTCCCCAAATACCTTTTAGTTTGCGCACAGCGAATGAATGGGCAACAAATTCAGGTTCAAGACTACACGATAGACCGGAACTAGATTATAAGGATCAATTGGTCGTGGTTCTTGACATCTTAGTCTATTAAACTGGAAACAATAAGTTCAGGGTTGGGGAGAACGAAAGGTATGGAGTATTGAAACTTCATGGGTCGGTAAGCCGTCAAATAAGTATGGTTATGGTATGGTATTTTGGCCACATGAGTAGTTTTCGTGATTTTATGCTCTACTCCTTCGCTGAGATAGGGTTTATTGCATACCACTTAGTTGCACTATGACCAGGGTCACGGCTGGAAGATATTGTGAACCAAGAACGATTATTTTATAGCCAAACCCCAACCTACGAAAGGTTGTACTGGTGTGGGCATATTAATTCTACAATTCTTTCAAGAATGATGTTTAAGAAATCGTATGATAGCGCGCCGCCTTGTCTAGATCCTTTTGACATCAAAGATCCCGGTATGGTATTTATTGACCTTGATATAGCAGCGCATATTCTCCATCGTCATCCATCCGTACAAATCCTGTAATAGTGGGTATCGATTTTAAATTCCTGAAATTTCTTCTGGATTTGCAGCAGTGGTTATCTTTCCTGGCCTTAGCCGCGATACGAACTTGTATGCGATGTTTAGAAGATTGACGCTGATGTTATTGGCGCAGAGTTCCATTCATCGGACATACCTACATTCGTCAACCATAGGTATTTTACAGACAAAGTGAAGGTTGGAGTATGCTCCTCACTTACTGCTTTAAACCGCTCAGCAGCTTATTCCACAGTTCTTGCAGCTTAATTATTGTTGAAAATGTCCTTCTTCGTCGGCATGATACAGTCTGCAGAAGTGTTCCTGCTTATGTCCGGCAAAAATGAGTTCCATACAAAAGTTAAACAAAATTGTAATGAAAAATAAATTGCCTGAGACGAAGAAAAATAGCTAGTAGCTTAAAGTTTGGCATAGGTAAGACCGAGATAAGAAGTGATTAGGTATCTTATCAAGAATCTTGAAAAAGATTAATTCGACTGAAGTTAAGAAACGCAAACTCAAACATAAACACCGGCACCAAATGAAACATGAACCGGTCTTTGGGGTTCAGTGCGTCTTAATCAAGTATTAAATTCGCCAACTGGAATGGAACTCCAACATGTGAATAATAAAGCGGTTCAAGGTACGCTGTAGTAAATAATACCTATTAATCGACAAGTTAATCCGTACACTTAGTTGTTTACTACTCTGGGACCAAAATAGGGAAAACAACTACGCTCCAGTGATCAATAGTCGTCCATTATTTATGTGTAATGTAAGCATTAATAAAATATCAGTAAATTAAGTCAATTCACTTAATACTCGCGATAATCTCAAAACAACATATGTATGCCTTTGCCGTTTTCGTCGCCCTCCCTTCCCGTTCAATCACATGCACAACACATTATTTCTCTTCTCTCTTTTTCTGGCTCGCTTCCTCTCACTCTTATCTCGAAGAAAATGAGAAAAAAAAACCTTCGGCAAGAGTACATAACTTGGCATCATCGCATTCGGGAAAGAAAGCGGTATATGGCTAGCAAAATTCAACAAAAAAAAAAATAATAAGAGTTCTGTTGTGGATTTGTGGTTTTTTCCCACCATAAAATCTCTAGGTAGACAAGAAAAAAAAAACAGAAACAAAATGCGTAATACGTGCGTGGAAGATATATAAAGTATGTCCGGTCCGAAAGAAAAGGGTTAACACAACACGGTGCTCATTTGTTACCCCATCCCACGGGCGTTGGCACACTCAGACCCAGAGCCAAACCACTTTTAATTCATGATTAACCTTTCCAAGAAGGAAAAAACAAAATCCATCCCATTACCTTCTAGGAGCCGCGATATTATGCTGTCAATATTCATTAGTTCAGCCATGATGTTCTGCTCCTGCTCCTGATTCTGGTTCTAGTTCCGCTGCTGATGATTCGGATTCGGCTGTTCTTTTTTTTTTTTTTTTTTTTTACAAATCACACACACGCGTCGAAATATATAATTCTTTTCCCAAGATATTTTCTCTACCGATGGGAAATATAAAATTCTTTTTCTATTTTTTGTACCAGTCACAGTTGCAAGAGTTGATTGTTTTTAAAAAAAATATATATAAACTTTTATTCGCCGTAAAACTTTGCTTTTCTTGAGGTTCCTACAGAGAATTGAAATAAAAAAAAAATTATTATTGGTTTTTTTTTTTTTTTGGTTTTTATTTTAGTGGAAAGCCAGTCACAATTGCTCTATTGTGAATGATTTATTAGGTTTTTTTTTGCAGGGGAATTTATGGCATGGAGTTTTTTTCTTCACGTTTTTTTGCGTCACGATCTTAGACCAGCGATATGAAAAAGGTTAAGAATCTTTCTACTTTTTTCCCGTCAAATTAATCCGAAATCTTTTCTTTTTTTTTTTACGTCACACGCGCGATTTGGATAGAATTTTTCGCCCACACGGAATTCGGCAGAAGAGAAAAGAAAGGAAGAAAAAAAAAATCAAAATCGACGAAGGAAAATTGCAAAAAAATGGATTGGAAATCACAAAAGTATAGAGAATTGAACGCGAACAAAAGCGAGAAAATAGATTTTGTATTTCTGTCACCTTCTCGTCAGCAAGTCAAAATCGTAAACGCATTTCTTGTGGAAAAAGAAAAAAAAAAATTAGGCGATATTTTCACGAGATAATTAAACACTTTGGGGAACGTTATTTTTACCAGAAAGCAATGTGGGAAATATTAATGGATGGTTTTCAACATTTTTATTGAAGAAAATTGGTTTAATTTGAGCTGTAATTTAGTTCACCGACAATTTCCTCACACAAGCGACGTTTTCAGAACCTCAGAAATGGCGGCGATGCGAACGAGTTTTGCTCAGTCTGCCTCGAGAAGGCAGGTTGCCTGGAAGTAATCTAAGAGGAATATTGTGGAATTGAACAATTTCGTGGAATTTGAAGTGCGTTGTGAAGCGTTTGTATGCGATTTTAAAAGAAGACGTGGGTTTTTTACTAGATATAGTGCTACAGCGGTGAGATGGCGCTAATTGTAAATGGGGATTGTTCAATAATACATTGTTTTAGATTGCATGTGAAAACGCTTTTTACTTTGGGCGTTTTGTCAGCTCTCCTTTTCAATTCTTAGCCCGGTCTTGTCATGGAATACCTCTGATTGGGAGGCTTGAAGATTAATCATCTATTTTTCGCGGTTGATTTGGTCATCCTTGGGTCCTCCCAAACCAAACTCCAGCTCGCCAGAAGGCCTATACAATGCATTACCTTTGAAATAGGTGGAGGAATTCAAGAATCACTATTGACGATAGCAGTTTCATCGTATTGGTGATTTAAGAGTGCTAGGTCATACAGAGCGTATGGATACCAACGCTCCGACTCAGAGAGTCTTCGAATCTAACCCCGAGGGACATTGCAGTAGAAGAAGACCTCGCCTAAGGTGGTGCGCATAAATAAAAGGTGACCCCAACCAACTTGGAGTGTATAACTGGAGGCGGCTGGCTAACGACCGGACTAATGGAAAAGTTTTATTGGTTGAGGCCCATTTTCACCACGAACCGAGGTACACAAGATCGAAGGAGTAATGCAGAGTTTTCTTATAGGATTGATCGGGCTGGTTCAATTTTGACAGAGTTTGGTTGATCTGCTATAAGAAAGGTCAAGCTTAAATCCCGGGCGCGCTGCATCCAGTTTACTAAACCAAGGTTTCTTGTGTCCGCGATTGCTTCATTTTTAAACCGTAAGTCTGTAATTAAGTCCGTATTTTCTTTGTGAAACAGGTGGCCGGGATTTTAGGACCCTCTCAGCTGGAGCATTCTCGTCCATTCGCTCGATGTGGCCAAGCCAGTGCAGTCAACCTTTCGCACTATCTGCTCCAGCACAAGATTTAAGAAATCACCTGACAACAAGTCTCTTTGCATGTTTTGAATAGTTCGTAGATTCTGCTTCCAAGCTGCACGGTGCATTTCGAATTCTCGCGACACAAACGGATCAGTTTTGTATTCGATGAAGATATGGTAAGTTTCGACTTGGAACTCGCTAGTCCTTACCAAAATATCGCCAACAGCTTGAAAAAACACAACTTTTCATTTTATCAAATATTTTATTGCATTACAAGTGTTTTCATTCAGAGTATATGTATCTTGCGACTGTTTGATCCAATTGACTGTCAATTTCGTTTCCATTTATCAGCCAATTTGTTACAATAAAAATGAAATGTACCGTGTGGTGCGAAAAGCGAAAATACATACTCGCAATAGCATGTAAAAGTAATATCAAACAAACATCATCATATGCTACAAACTAAATATAAATATACAAACTACCATCAACCATATCCTGCCTACTTCTTGCCCAGCAGCTTGTTCATTTCCTTGTTCTGCTTACTCATCTTCAAGTCAACATCTTCTATCTTATAGTTCATGTTGTCTAGCAAGTCATTTTGCGATTCAATTTCTCCTCGCATATCAGTGGCAAGACCTTTAAGACGTGACAGACTGTCACACATTTCTTCTAGATTCGATTCAAGTTTGCTATCAAAACTGGACTTATCCATTCTACTCTGCTCTTGCATAGCACCTGGATCTGATCTTATTCTGGAAATGGGATGATTTTCAAACGCCTCATCCGGCGATAATGGTGCAGATGACATATATTCTTCACCAATTCGACTTCCACTGGGTGAAGATGTCATTCGAGGACTCATGTTGTCACGATTACCCGACAAGTAGTTTTTCAATCCACCAAAAACACTTTTCAATCCGTTAAGATGACGCTGGCTAAAACGCAACGTTGAATTAATCTCCTCCAATTGGCGAGAAGTTTTCTCCAGTTGCTCCCTCTGCTTTGAAAGCTCAACAGCTGTAGCCTTGCCAACTTCTTCTGTCTCATACAGAAGACCTGTGTCAAAGAAAGAAATTAAAACACATGAAAATCAAATTATAATTAATTGTAGGTACGTCCATTAACTTTACCTAAACTTCTTTTTGATGTCTCCAAGGTACGTGACTCGATTTCCTTGCGTTTCTCCTCATAGACTTGTTCCTCATCTTCGAATGGATTTGTGCTTGGTTTTGGTGTTGTTCGAGAATTTGCCAAAAACGCGTCATCATCTACGTCGTCGAAATGATTATTAACAGGTGTGAGATAATTGTTCGCAGACATTTTTCTTTTTTCTTTGGAACTGAGATTTTAATGAGATGATTGTTAATAGAAAAATTTTGTATAAAGAACTACTGAAGTGCTTTTCAGCTCAGACGATTGGAAATACAGATTATTTTTTTCTTTTTGTTTCACCCACCCCCTTTGATAATTTGACGTTTGGAATATCGTAATATCGTAAGTTACATTTCTCGTTTCCTCTTTGTTTCACTACTATCGCAAAAGAAATGTAATTTCCATTGATGTTTGTTTCAAATTGTAGTCTGAAATATTGAAAAAATGCTGGATAACTAAATGAATGCATATATTCACAATTTTATTTATTAAAATTGTTTTCAGAATTATTATTTCGTCTCCACAACGTGGTAACGGAGAGAAAGATATTTGTGAAAACATTTTGAAGTCCCAAGATTCACTCCAACAGTAATCAAATTCGTATGATTTGACACGTGGGTGTGTTCATAAACGACGGAGAAAATTATCAAATTCGAAGAAATAAAGTGAATAGTGATTTGATTTTTTTTTAAAACAAGAATTGAAGACTTCAAGCTTCTAATTGATTTGTATCGGGGTGGGCTTGATACGCAGAAGGGGTTTCATTCTCTTTAAGATGGGTCTCACAAAGCTCCGTGTTTTAGTACATACTTATCTGTTTAAATGAACAGGGGTATAACAAGGTGATCTTATATAACTTTTTCTTCGACTTTACAGGTCTTTGTTTAGAGAATCCAGGAAAGCCTAGCTTAACACACCAAGACGAATATGCTCAAAGCTATTTTTAATATACCATCACAAGGGAATCCTTGTTTTTCTGTAAATCTCGTTGAAAACAACCTTAGAGCCCTGAACTTACTTATTCAGGTGGTGCTACAGTCCGGTGTGAACCTGGGGTCTTCAACCAATAAGTCTCTCCAGTTTGCATGATCCCTAGATAATCGCCTTCAGTTACACACTCTAAGTTGGTTGAGGTCCCCTTCTACTTGCGCGCGCCACCTTAGGTGATGTCATCCTCTGCTACGTTGTCCCTACGGGATAGTTTCGAAGACTCTTCGGGTCAGAGCGTTGGTGCGTCTAATCGCTCTGCATGACCTAGCCATCTCAAACTACCAATGTGCCAGATGATGGTAAGTCGATGTGGCTGTACAGCTCGTATAATTCGTCGTTGAATCGGGACAGAATATCTTACGAAGAATTTTTCACTTGAAGCAACCATGATAGAGTATGGCGCTTAAGCGCCATATAGTAGGATCGAGATGATTAAGGTCCTCTATAGAGTCTTCTTAGTTCTTTTTTGGTATAGAGCCATACTACTCAATTGCCTTTTCAGACCAAAGAAACAGCAATTCCTCGTTTAACTTCCGATTAGATGTTGTTTTAGGAAGTGATTGATGGGGCAGTCAGCATTCTCCATCGTTATCCTACACAGGCGAACAAAACTGGACATGGCTTTGTATAACTCAACAAACACCTACATAGAATAAGCCACGCAGCAGATTTAAGCTGTAAACTTTGTCTTGAGAGTGAAGATACTTCTCTTATGGAGTCTTCTGCCTTCTTTCAACTCAAGAAGAAATTCCTTGGTGGACGAGTTTTTCTAAAGGAAAATATTGATGCCCGAAAGAGTTCCTTAACTTCTGGAGTGAGAAACTTATCTAGATCTAAAGAAAAACGTAGCCATAACGATAACAGAAAGTGCCTATAGCACCTTTTCGGCGTTCCGTTGAGCTCCTACGTACAGCGACCAGTGAGAGAATGGGAGTTTTGGAAACAGAAAGAGCCGACGGAACATGTGTATACTCTAGAAAATATTTCGCTGCGAGAAAGTAAGACTGCTCCAAAGCATTCAAGGGGGTGCTTAGGTCTATCAAGTATAGAGCCCTACATCAACAAGTTTTTCCATTTCAAACCTTATCAACTTTCGTTTTCCGTTGGAAAGGAAATACGATATTGTTCGCTGTCACTGGAATCGCTGGAAAAGAACCACCGATTAGCGAATTGGAGTGAGTTTTTCTTCTGTTTTGGTTTTCATTTTCATTGTCATTTGTGACTTCTCGGTTCTCGCCGGTAATTGTTTTTCTTTTTTTTTTCCTTTTTCATCGCTTATTAATTTTATTTGTAAGTTAAAGTTCTTTACTCCATATTAATTAAATATTAACGATATCGTTTACCGATAAAATGAATAAAGTAAGAATTTCTTTATCTCATCACTTTACAGGTGTTGCATCAACAAAAATAAGTGCGACAATTCTTTGGAACTTTTGATGGATGAGTCACTGTTCTTTGCAATTAGAAGGGATTAAGGTTTTTTTCTTTACTTTTTACTTACACATGTGCCTTCACTCTAGAAGTGGAAGTTAAGCGTTGTGCCTTGTAATGAATTAAATAGTTCCTAACATATTATACATAATAAAACAAAGTGAAACCATAAAGTGGCTTAGAAATGAGTAAAGAAGATTCGTGCGTTGAGACTCCGGCAGCACCTGAATGGCTATCAAAGTTGGAAAGTCGTCGTGAAAAACTTGTGCGTGGGAAGTTGGGTCATGAAGCAGGAGCGGGTGCACCATGTAATGATTGTGGTGAGTATATGGATTGCTTTGTTTGATTAAAGTAAGCTAAGGACTTAACTAGGTATTTTCTTTTAAATGGGATTATGTTCAGGTTCACTAGATAAAAATTATACCTAGTAAATTGTGTGATTGTTCAGTTCCCATGTCCGATAATTGCTATCATTGTTTCCCGAGAGCTTGAGATTAAGTTTTGTTATTGTAATCCATCAAGTGTGAATGTAAGGTTGGTCAGATTTTCAGGTCAAGTGCATGGGTTGTGGTGATTTGTCATTCGATTAAGTATTCCTAACTACCAAAGTACATATTTGTACCTAGGTATATGTAATCCGTATACTGGAAACATTTGTGGGGCTCCAACACGAGCTATTGAAAAGTTTGTGTACTGTACACAATGTTATCAGATATTTGTCAAGTGAATTCCTCTTTTTTTTTGGATAAACAATTTCGTTTGTTACGCTTTTTATGTTCTGTTTTATTTTGATTACTCGAACGCCCCTATAGTTTTTAAGACTCAAATCGAAAGAAGATAGTTCAGTTCTATTAGAAAGTTCTTACACAGTGGATCGTTTATGATTCTCTGTCATCTTTTTCTCCTTATTCCTCAATCTAACTTCACTCGTGTAGCTGTCGGATTTCTGAGGAAATACACTGAAAGGTGCTTCAAACTCTCATGATGACAATCCGTATCAAGGTTAGAGTCACAATCATTAGCCTGATAAGCGCCCTCAAAAAGAAGAGCGGTACCGCCACCAAACAATTTCAAGCAGTGCTCTAGCTATGACATTAACCGCAAAAACAAGAAAATACTGTTTGATGTTGGACGGCTGCACTTGTAGGAGATCACCAGAGACTTTTCCGATCAAGTGTCCCCTAGTATTAAGCACTTGCCATAAAAATTCATAAGAAATTCATCCTATAATGTACTAGGTATCGCTAGGCCACCAAACAAAACCACTGGTTCGACGAAGAAAGCTGGCAAGCACATGCAGTCATGAAATTACAAATTTATACGTTTCTCATTTATGTAGATTATTTGTTTTTTTTTTTTTTTTTTTTTGCAGGCGACAAATGTCCTGGTTTGGATCTTCATTTTTGGCGCAAGGTTTGTCGAAACTGCAAGTGTCGCAAAGACCAGCATATGTGCCCTGATGATGATCTCTCTGGTTGGGCCCAGTTTGAAATTCTTGGCCAAATTCGATCGAAACCAGCATGTAAGTATAAAATCCTAACACTTACAATTATATCCTGTAACCTCTCCCTCCCTTTGCTTGCAGACATGAAAATTAAAGCTCTGGCAAATCAGCCCGTTCAGCTAGATTGGGTTCCTCCTAACGCTACGCCAGATGTCGTTTCTGATTACATGGATAAACTGGGAACATCGCAAATTCCAGTGGCTGGAAGTGATGCGGCTGCCAAACGTAAACAACAACTTGAATTCCAAGTCCCGCCACACGATTTGGATGCAGCTCTCTGTGACAATCTCACTGAGTCCGAAACAAATCAATTGCAGCAATATGTGCAGAAAATAAGAGAGAACTGCGTTGGTCAGGGAAATGTAGTGAGAGTGGGCAACGTTCTGCACGGAAAGATGGGACATGTCGGTGGTGTTGTAAAAGAGGACATTCCACTAAGTGCTCAGCAAGTGAAAGTGATTGAATTACTTCATGAAATACCATCAGCTGTAACTGCTGATCCGGTTTTAGTGAACATTTTGAATTCAGATAAGTTAGCCAGCGCCATCATTAGTGACACAGTTAGTGCATATCCAAAGATTTTCATGGCATTCTCAGAACCTTTGGCCCAAGAGGAAATGGAAGATGTACCAATTGGTATAAAACAGAAAGTCAGAGAGCTGAATAAGGCGGCCATTAACAGTTTGGTTGTAAATGGTCCAATTTACGACAAGATACTGAACAACTTAAAGCAAAAAAACTTAGACGTTGCAAGGGATCCCGTGTTGGGACCTATTGCAGACTTCAGAAAAGAGTACATTGCCAGTCCTCAGTTCAAACACCAAGTGTGCTCGTTTGTTGATTCATTCAATCCACCGCAACCACAATTTTGCACTCCCATTAAGACGCAACACGATCCGGCAGATGTCTTCAATTCTCCACTTCCGCTAAAACACCCAATTCAGACCAAGTTTGGAGCAATGATGAAACAAGACACCCCAATGAGGAAGGTGAAGTTTGGCGGAGTCAGTGTTATTTATGACCTGGGTCTACCTATCGACGCTGAGTACGAAAAAGATCAAGTGTTTGCAAAGGTTATTAACTCGGAACAGTTGAAGAATGCACTTCAACAGAATCCCAGTCACTGGAGAGGAAAACAGGTCGCCATATCGCTTTCTCCGCTTCCTCCCGACTTCGACGATGAACCGGAGCTTAGCGATGATACGAAACAGAAACTCAAACAGCTCGGATTGAACAAGAGTTTGTTGCAAAGTGGCCTTATTAACGGACCCTACTATGACAAAGTTTTCGAAGCCTTAAAAGACAAAGGAGTGGACTACGCCGATTGTAAAATTTTGGCTCCAATAGAAGGCCTTCGGGAGGAACTGCTTATAAATAAGCCTTTTCAGGAAGAAGTCGTTAAATTCGTTGAAAATATCCCGGGTGCCGCACACATTGCCTATGCAGAGAACAATGGTGGGAATCCATTTCGCAACAATATCCCTGGATCTCGAAGTTGTGACTCTGGTTTCGGTTCTAAGCCATCGACACCTAATTATGCAACACATCCTGATCTAGCTGGGTTGGACAATGATCAGTCACTATTCGGATTCAATGCCAATTCCGGCAAATTCTGTTCTATTCCAGGAATCGAAGAGATGAACATGTATCCGGATGTTCAACCCGGAATAGCATATCCATCTTTGGACAAGTCGTTTGAAAATCTTCAGTTGGGTTCACCACACTCGACATCCTCTCCCATTCCCATTCCAGTTCTTTCATGTCGCGACTGTCAGAATTCAATAATGACCGGTGAAGTCGCTGTGAAAGCCGAACGCGCTGGCAAAGAAATCGCCTGGCACCCCGAATGCTTCAAATGTCATGAATGTCGTGAGCTCCTCGCCGATTTGGTGTATTTTTTCCACGGCGGCAACGTCTATTGTGGTCGCGATCTCGCAATAATCTTGAAAATTCCTCGCTGCAAGGCTTGTGATGAACTTATTTTCACCAAGGAGTACACTGCTGCTGAAGGAGCTACATTCCATATAAAGCATTTCTGTTGCTATCAGTGCGATAAACCGCTGGCGGGCCAGCAATACATTCCCGATGAAAAGACCAATATGCCACTGTGCTTGAAGTGTTATGATGACTTTTTCGCTGAAGCTTGTCAGTATTGTAGGAATCCAATAGGTCCATCGGATCAGGGAGTCGCTTGGGGAGCAGTACACTGGCACGGGGCGTGTTTTATTTGTGCCGGTGTGGGATGTGCCAAATCGCTGATTGGCGGAAGATTTTGTGTTAAGAACAACATGCCGTTCTGCAGCCCGGCATGCGTAAGAAGTGTTATGAATTAAGTAGTTCTGTGGCTCTAAAATTGGAGTGCTTTGCTTCTAGAATTAAGAAACGTATATTTTGTATTTAGTATAAGATAGTTGTGTAGTTAATTAAAATGAATTCGGAGCCAAACTATCGTTCGGTAGTAGCTAGTTCATTGGACAGGTTTTTAGATCCGCTCGCGGACGGTAAGGGGACTCTAAATATAACTTCATAAATGTATTATTTTTTATTATTATATCGATGTGTCAAATTTAGGACGACTATTGTCCGTAATGCAGCTTAAATGTAATATTTTAAGAGAAACGTGTACGCACTGTGCCTATTTTATATGAATGCCATTTCATAACTCGAAATAAATTTATATTTTTGAAATCAGTAACGAAAGATTGGTTTTTATATTACAAATGGAAGTTGGTTCGCTTGAAAGGTACCTATACCTAGCTTGATTGACTTCGGGATAAGTAGATATGCAATTGCTTCATCAGGAGGAGAGTTATTGCACTAGAAAAACAAATCCCAAGTTTAAAAAAATTTGGCGCAGACATCAGGAAGCCGAAGAACAGCCCAGCCACTTGATCCTATGACTGGTAAGAGGAGCTATTCATACATGAAGGCTATGTCTCAATGGAGAGAATTATACAATTTTAGCTTTGATGGGGGCCTTAACAATCTTAAACTAACAAACTTAAAACTAAGATAAGTTGGGGTAGTGAAGGAGATCGGCAATGAGTAGTGCGGTTCAAGTCAAGAATGGTAAGGCTTGAGTTGATCTTCCATAGCGTATGGTAGATTGGTTTGTTCGAGCCATATGAGGTGCGATGGGTCGGTTACAGGAGACTAGGGGTTCGAAAATTACGAGGGTTAGTGTTGAAGAAAATAGAGAAGGGACACAATCAACGTAAGCTGAAAGGAATCGATAAATGAAGAGTATGTCAGCAGTAACTCTGCATTCCTCGAGGGTATTCAAATTTTTAAGATTGAAGCAGTTTTGATAGGGAGCTGGGATTAAAGGGTCGTTTCAGCACAGACTTCGAAGAGCAAGTCTAAGAAAATGACGCTGGATATTCGATTCTCGAAACATGAAAACCTGAATACTGAATATTGAATGATTACTGTGAGCAGAGCTGACTGGCATATTCTGTAAAGGGTCACTGGTCACGTATGGGTTGGTGAGTTCTTTGGACCATCGTTTTATAAAACATCGTTGGCCTTACGGATTATCTCATCCATATGTGAACGGAAATTAAGCTCTCTATCACGAAGAAATTGAAAGTAGGGGGTAGGTTAAAGATAGAGTTGGGAAGGGGATTGGTGCCGCTTATATATTGTTGCTTCAAATAAGGGAGAATCTGGTGATTCTAGGAGCAGTTTCCATCGTGGTCATGTGATTTATAATTCAAGTACATACTTATTTGCAATAATACTTTCTACTATCTAGTTCTATGTAGATGTTTTGGTTTTTTTGAATTAATCTCATAACCAAGTAACCATAGTGATGCGACGTTCCGATCGGTATCATATCTTTTTACACGTATGACGTTGACGTACCATTTCAACTGAACCTTTGATTTGTGTTTGCATTATGGACAGATGTGAAATACTGCGTTGGCATAGACACCGGCTACAAGCAACAATAACAATGCCAAAGAACCACCCCTATACTTTTGCTGACGAGGTACACTCAAAATCCAACCAAACAATCCATGTATCTATGTATGAAGTTCCTGATCGATTTATTATTTCCCCGATTATTCTCTATATACAAGTATTGTTCCCATATTCCATATGTGTGAACTACATTGCAAAGGCCCTCTTCTCTCAAACTCTTGAACACAATCGGAACTCCAAGTGCTAATTCTTTTTTCTTTTTTTTTGCGATAGTATTTAAGATTCATATTGGACCATAAGAATGTTAATCATCTGTGTGACCTCTTGAAGTAAACGGCATGATATCAAAAACCCGTATGTTGCATTTGAAAGGATAAAAGATCGACTTGCACCTTTTGCATGATCCACTCTCTGATGTAATGAGTGCCTATGGTGATACGGGCTACTTTGTGTATAAATGGAAAATGAATAAAGGAAAAGTGTCAACTGCAGAAGTCTAATGGGTTTTTGTGTGTGGGTACTAACAGACGCATTCAGTATACCACCTGAAGTTCAATTAATTGGAACCCTTATTATTATTTTTGTGGACCAAACGCTGTAAAGGTTTAAGTTACATTTCTAAAAGCGTTTGATTGTTGTTGCTAAGTAAACACAGCCGGTTGTGGTATATTATTCCGGCCGTTATTTCCGAGTTCCGAGGGAAGATAAGATGGTACACAACACACATATCTACTATGTGTCAGGATGCCGAGTATTTTTTTTTGTTCTATTTGGAGAGATAATGGAAATGTTATCGGAGGGGGAGAATAATCATGTGGAAAGTAAGTTTATTGATTGCATTTGTGAGGTTCCACTGTCTATTAAAGCAGATGTTTGCACTAGTTTTGAAAAATGATTACCTATGAACCAGGGATAGTAAGACAAAACATGGTACTTCTTTGTGCTCCAGAATTATGGGGCCTAGCCCTAGATTATCGTGGTCGTGCATTGCGAGCTGAAACAAGTTTGAGTTAGCAAAAAGATATCAGAAGACTTGCCGACTTCCTCACCGATCACTGTAGCCTCAGATATCACTTACATAAACTAAATATAGTTCAGGAATCTGAATGCAGACTCTGCCTAGAGGAAGACGAATCAGCCGAACATGTACTATGTGAGTGTGTGGCTGTCTGCAGGGTCAGGAAACGCTTTCTCCACAAAGGATTCTTAACACTGGAGGACATTCGTAATGCCTCGACTGGAGATATTATCAACTTCATTAGGAAGATAGAGGATCTCCTTGTCTAACTGGCTCCAGGCACAATAGATCTTTTAGGTCGCAGTGCCAGATGCGTCTGTCGCAGAGCCTTACTTATAATAATTAATAATAAAAGCAAAAAGAAAATGCTTCTCATAACAAATTATGCTTTGCTTGTTGGTTGTTAAGTTCGGCAATTCTAAAGGGAGACCAATCAACTGGCGGCTGGCTTAAAGGCGGGAAAGCGAACTATAATTCTAAATAGTAAAGGGAACCTAGTCAGCGTTCATAGGGAATTGACGACGTGACTCCTAACACGGACGATGAAATGCATGTTTTACAAAACACCGATCCTGCCAGTTCTGCTACTTTGTGTCGAGTGCTGGACGATAAGCCGGAAATCAAAGCAGATATTAAGCACTTTTGAGAAAAAAAAAACTCTTAGTCGAATATATGGTCCTCAATGCGAGGAGGGTGAATGGAGAAGAAGATACAACCAGTAACTCTATGAGCTATATCAAGATATGGATGAAGTCCAAAAAACCAAAACACGTCGACTTGGAGGCTCGGCTATATCGAACGAATGAACAATAATGCTCCAGCCAAGAGGAGCTACGAGTCTGTTAAGTTGAGGAAGAAGTCGGAAGTCTGTTAAGTAAAAGAAGTATATATGTATGTAGTTGTCTGTTGCTGGCATTACTTTTTGAACTCAGCTCAGCAGTCCAGTTATTTAACCTTGTTTTTTCCATTCAAATTCGAATTAAGATTTAGAATTACATAGGTATCTCAATCCAATCAATCTTTTTTGACAGTCTCAACTATACATTTATAGATGGACCACATCACTTTCATTCACCTACATATTTCTTAATTTCACTTTGACGAACAACTTGTAGTCGTTATGGCACTGTGCACGAATATCCTCAGTTTTCTTGCACTTCCCGTCATCCGTTTCACCAGAAGCATCAGAGCTATATACAAGTTCTCCCACCCAGAATTCTTTTTAACAATACACGAAGGGGTGATCCGGGACAATGTATTAAGAAAACAATAGCTAGGACTATGCATTGGGATTTTTTTTTTGCTTTCAGTTCAAGGATTTTACTCGAGTCTAGAGGGAGGGAATTGAAATTGCGGCATCACTCTTTACTTACCGTTCATGGGAAAATTTATGCAGGAATTCACTTCCTTGGCGTAAGCTCATGAGTAAAGGGACCTTGATGACGAAGAAGAACAATGGACGTATGGTTGCTCGACGCCAGTCGAAATCTCAAATTTTTATTTCGGGTCGGTCTCTTGGGAGGTTTTGCTCTTTTATTATGTGCCGAGAGTATCATCTTTATTTACTTTTGGGAATCATAGAGGATGAGGAATTATTATTTATATTTGTTGCATATTTTTGTATTGGTGGGTGTAAGGCATATGATTCTATGGGAAACTTTTTATTCTCAGAAAAGAGAAGTTGAATTTAGGGATTATAAAATGAAGTGGGCATGTGACCAAAACCGGTAACCAAAGCTTGAAAATTTCCAAGTTAAACCCGAAGCTATTCTTTCGCCACACAACAGTTTGAGTTGGCATCGGAAAGCTAGAACTTCTCCCAACCATTCATGTTGTGTATGTTATTTTTGGAAGGGACCTTCAGTTCGGTTATAAACCGACACCGTCCGGCAGATGGAAAAGCTTCTTCATGACTATGGTCGAACTCGAACTTGTACCAGCTCTTTTAGAAGTCCAATGCACACTATTGTTTAAAATGGCTAGGAGATGTAGAGCTAATTGACACTGGCGCGTTCCAAAGACTCTTTAGGTCCACCACAGAGAGACAAGGCAGTCAAGGAACTAGGGTGTTATCCACATGTGGAAAGGGGTCCTAACCAATTCGGTGTACGAGAGAGTTAACTTCAAATTGATTTTTACTGAAGAAAAGAGTTTGTTGGGGCAACCACCTTATGAAACTTCCAGGTTCAAATGCACATTACTGGCAACCAGAGTCTAAAGCCGGTGAAGTATAATACCACCTCGAGGTGTGTCGTTGCTGATAAATCTTAAAGCAGCGGCGTTAGATTAATTTGTAGTCTGTAATTCGTACTTGATGGAATTGTAAAAGGTTATACAAAAGAATTAATAATGTCACATGTGTAAAGAGGACGTTTCTCTAGACCTCATTTGTCCTACCTGCACGCTCTTGACGTGCTAGTTAGAATTTTAAAATACATATTGAAATGACTAAGCAAAACAATGGGTAAAATTGAATGAGTCACCTTTAGATTGCTTCCTAATCAAATACAAAGTACTTAGATATCCTTAATGTTTTGTAAAATGTTTCAGGACTGCAAAGGAATCCGAACCCCACATAACCAAAACATTGAAAATGTAGTAATTCATAGAGAAGGTGGATAAACAAAACATGCAACGTTGGTTTTCCAGTCTATGCCAACGTTTTCCTCAACCCTCTGAAATCAGGATAATGCATCCCTAGACAAAAAAAATCGTTATTTACTTCCTGTTGGGTTGCGCTTGAGCGTTTTTCTGTTTACTCACGAACTTTTAATTTAGTGAAACATTTCTTGCATCTGTCATTCGATAGGAGAAGTTCCTTCTTAGGGTGTAAAAGTGTTTACAACTGGGTATTCCGTTTCCTCTTTTTTTTTTTTCTTTTTTTTTTTTGTTGGGCCTAAAAATGAAAGTGTCCATGGAAGAGTAGTGGCGTGGGAAGACTTAATTGCTGCACGCATATCATAGTGTGAAGCAATGGGCTTCCTATCTTTTATTGAGTGTCCTTGCAGTTAGAAAATATACGACGGAATTTTATTTTTAATTTTGTTTTTGGGTTTGGTTTCAAACAACAATAAAGATCCGTCTTTTGTTGTTGTAAGGATGCGTTTGTGTACTTGGTGAATAAGTTGTCTTTAATTAATTAACTTACTTCATACGTATGATTCGAAAAGGGCAAGTATAGGAATTCAAGGTCCAGCCGTAAACAATTCAGTTGAAGATAAATCTTAAGCCTTGTGACATTCATACATAAATCGATAACCACTCCGAGGTGTCGCGATGAGTTAAAAAACTAAGCATAAAGTCTCACTTTGTTCTGTCTTGGGGCATAGATGCATCGATGGCAATGAAAAGGCCGATGAACTAGCAAGAATGGAGTTAAAACTGAGTCATAAAAAGGTCGATCACTCAGTTCCGATGCCAATAGAGATACTAAAATAAGGAATCAGACTTCTGGAAACTGAAGCAAAGTCCCACCAGTGATCAACATCCTCACAGACTACAACCACAACCTAATGGCTAGAACGGTCTTCTCTCGGTTAATTAAAAAGCCCTCTCTGCACACCAGTCACGGACAAAATGAAGGGTGTTTTCCTTTCATGTTGGAGTTTAGTGAGCATGTCGTCCAATGACGATTGACCATAAGAGGGGTGAGAGAACACCACCTTATGAACAGCCTTTGGTTGCTGATATAGTCACTAGTACCTCTCCAGAGGTGAGAAACTGGAGGCAGCTAGCTAAAGATTGAACTGGCTGGAGACGCTTTTTGGTTGAGGCCCAGATCCACCCCGGACTGTAGCGCCACCTTAAGTAAGTTGGATGATCAATGCCTCTGTGAACAAGAACATTTGTGACTGAATTATAGCCGGTGTTCTCAAAAGCCCCATTTACGACAAATAGTTCTCTTGTAGGTGTAAAGGGCTACCATAGCTTCCAGTAAAAAATGGCACCAAGGAATTTGAGTTCATTGGAGGGACTTAGTCTTGAGCCGTAGAGTGTAGGAAGGTTGGTAGCACAGATTTTATATTTCCTGATGAAGAAAACTGGCTCTGTTTTGTGTGGGTTTACTTTAATCCCAGATTTGTCGGTCCACCTAGTTAAAATTTGCAGGACATTGTTCATCAGTTCATTTAGAACTTAGAACTTGAGGGTATCATACTAAGACAGCGATCGCAACCTCATCCGCCTATGCAACCACAGTGTAGCCATTTGTTTTCAGGTCCCCAAAATAATCATTTAAAGTCGTGTTCCAGAGGAAAGGTGAGAGGACCCCCGATTGCAGTCAACTTACCTTTACTGTAAATGTGCTGTGAATTTCAGATCATGTTAGTGTTTATGGTAGGTTTCAAAGACCCTTTCAAGTACCTTCAGCTAAGCATCCAAACTTGCCGTAATCTTGATTTTATCGATGGCAACTTGCACATCTTGCATCTAGGAATTTATTCGAAATAGAGAGGGACTGCATATTGAAATGAAGGGAAACTGATTAAGTCTTTTATAAAAAAAAGTCTTTATTCATCAATAATATTGTTATATGGGTACAAAGTCAAAAAATATATATGTACGTATAAACTATTTTATAAATTACAGTTTTAATTGCTTAAATTAAAATTCAAAATTTTCTTATTTTACTTTTAGTATCACATTTTATTTTTTAATTCATATAAATACGTTTCGTTTGACTTAAGTATTATTTTCCTATAAAAAAATAAATATATTATAATAAGATTTAAATACAAAAATATAAATTTACAATACATTATTTTAGAAATTTTCGTTTAAGATATGAATCATAAATTTAAATATTGTTTAAAATGTTCCGTTTACTTTTTTGTTTTTTTTGTTTTTTATTTAATTGTTAACTATAAACCTTGTACTTTTGATCAGAAGTTTTGAAAAATATTTATTTATTTTTTGTTGTTGAAATTTAAGGAACAATTATGTTGCGATATTTTCGTTGGTTCTTAATTATAATTAATTTTAATACAACCATCAGAATAAATATAAATTTAAAATTACGTAGAAAAATAAAATTAAAATCTAATATTTGTTTTTTTTTTTTTTGGTTTGAGCTGTAGGCTTCTTCCTATGTATATTTTGGTAGTGATAAGCTGGTTTTATAAAAATTATATTAAATAATTTAAATTATATATAATTAGTAAATTGTAAACAAACCTCGATAGGTAGTTGAATACTATTTTACACTTAGAAACTAATATGACTAGAATTCACTCATTTTGAATTATCGTGTGACACACAGATTCATGAACTTTACAAAATAAAACTTAAGACTTAAAAAATAAGAAAATATTTTAAATTAAGACTAGACTAGACACAATCTTATTAAGTTGGACCTTTAAATAATTGATTATTTCAAAATGTTCAAATTTGAGCTGAAGTTTGTTTTCTAATTTAAAATTTATGACTAGAATGTGTTTGTGACTAGTTTGTTTTCAAAAAAATATATATGATTAGAGCTATGATGAATGATTATAAATAAACAAAATTACTTAACTAAAATGTCTTATAAGAACAAAAGGATTACAAACTAAACATGACTAGATTGAACTCATATCTCTCTGTTGGAATGCTTCCAAGTAATGTACAAAAATTAATATAAAATAAGAAATATATGTATGTATGCTGTGCAAATTAATTGAGACACATAAGTAGGCTAAGAATTTTGTGCTGTATTTTTGAAAATTGTATAAGATGTTGGGGTTGGAAAGTCAAGTGTTTTCAGAATTTTTGGGTTGCACAAGGCTGCAGGTTCGATTGCAATGAGTCGTAAGATCCATTGCGATCAATAACGCAAAACCACGGCTCATGGTGACAGTATTTTGATTTGTGATAAATCCTAGACAACCGGTGCTTCTTCAGCTTGTCCAAACAACTAGTGTCCAAACTCCTTACTCGAAGGTCCAAAATAATGCTCTACAAAACCCTGATCTTGCCAGTCTTGTTTTATGGAGCTGACTGCTGGACGATAAGTAAGACAGCGGAGCAGATCTTGCGATCCTTCGAAAAAAAAATTCCACGTCGAATATTTGCTCCTGTCTGTGATGAGGGCGAATGGAGAAGAAGATCCAACCGCGAACTCTACGAGTTGTACAAAGATGTGGATGTAGTCCGGAAGGAAAAAATCCGTCGACTTCACCACATCGAGGGAATGGTAGAGAATGCTCCAGCTAAGAGGATCTTTGAATCCCAGCCACCTGGTTCACGAAGAAAAGAAAGACCGAACCTCCGGTTTAAGGATCATACGATCGCGGACGCCAGAAACATTGTTCTATTAAACTGGTAGTGGCGTGCCCGGGACCGTGAAGACTCAGACAGACTCTTCAAGGGTCACTGGCCAGATATGTAAGTAAGTAAGTAAGTAAGATATATCCTATGATTTTTAAAGGGACCAAACGTCGTCTGGTATACAGATGGATTCGTTTAATGTTCGACGGGATCTTTTTGGAGAGGCAAGAAAACCATTCAAGAAGCCCAGAAAAAACGACTACAGTGGGCGTGTGGAGGGGCGAAAACGCATTGTCACTTCCATGCAGTGCCTCCTGAAAAAAAAAGCTAACAACGAGCATTGGCGTATCACCTAAACTATTTTCTCTGGGAGTATGGAAGCAAAGAGTGCCCACGAAAAATCAATTAGAAAATCGGGGTCTCTTCTCAAGGAGTAGGCAATGGGCGAGGGAACATCAATATTGAACTTTAGAGGTTTTCAAAAAAGTATTTCATTTCCAGACGAGAGCCAGGAATACCGGATAAATGTCGTGAAAAGAAGTCACAAAGAGATGCTATCACCCAAAGTTATGTAAAGCGAAGCTCAGGAAATCAGATTGCATGGTAAAAAACAAGTTCATTTCAGCAATTATTGAGGAATGGTGCGGATCCTTAATATCTTCAACACCCAACAACGGTAACAGAACTTATTGAAGCTAACATAAATTTGACAACAAAACAAAACATCCCTAAAAATCAGCTTGGCCCAATTGATTTAAACAGCACTGCACATACCTAAACCACTGGTAAATTACTTAACAAAGTTTAAAAACAAAAGTAGGACCACAAAATTAATAATTAAAAAAAGAATGATAAAACAATCGATTTGATTTTAATAATATAAAAACAAGAAATTGTACCAATGGCAATACTTAACTTAATTACCCTAGAGCCTAGGCCATAACTGTGTGATTGCCTAACGCACTAATTCTCACCTCGTTTGTCGTTTCAGTGAGCCATAGTCACTACCGTTGTATGCTGAATTACCGAAGTACAATGTCTTAGATTTGTAAGGGCTGTCGCAGCAATGTTCTCTTCCTCTGTTAGATTGTGCTCAACTATTTGCAAACGGCCGGAACTTGAACTGCAATTAGAAATCGAGTCCATGTCGAAATCATTCGTGCAAATGCCTTCGTCTTCATTTGAATGTACACTGTGACTGGAGACACCACCACTAAAGAGGTCTTTTTCTTTAGAAATCTGATCGTCGCCGCCGCCACCACCCTGCTTCTTGTTGTGAGTTAATTTATGCTTCCTTAAGTATGCGGCCCTCTTGAAATTCTTACCGCAATCGTCACAGTGAAACTGGGGTGGCGTTGAACTGTCCTCTTGACCTTGGTTCTCCTTTTTGCCCTCGCTCTTCTTAGGTTTATGCCAGCGACGGTGAGAGGCCAGATTTGCTGGACAATTAAACTGTTTTCCACACTCTGGACATCTGTATTCAAGAAGAACTATACAGGAACACCTGTGCTGAGCTAGGCCAAAAGCATCTTCAAATTTAATTCGACACAATTTGCACACATAGTCTCCGATAACGTTCTTGATGGCAGCCAACTCAGCCTTTGTCTCTTCTGTTATCTCGACGATGTTGTACTTCGGATCGATGTCACCGTTGCTGTACTGCAAACTCCCTTCGTTTATCTCTTCCAGGGGTCGAATTATTGTTCCGGAAACTGGGGAACTTGTGTCCTCGTCGAATTTCAATTTCCTTGTGGCCTTATTCCGACTTGGTTTCGGTTGTGGGGGGTGGGCTTTTGCGGTTTTTGGTGCCGAATCACATTTAATCGGTTTCGAAGGGGTGACATCACGTTTTATGGTCAAATGGACTTCGGTTTTCATCAGTTTGCCAGGGTTGCTGAATGTTGTTTCTGGGGGATAAACTGAATCAACAGCTATTCCACCTGCTGACAATAAAGCCGAGATAGAGGACAACGATGATTCATCAGATCCTTGGGAGAACTTTCGCTTTCGCTGTGGCGATGGTGGGGGCGTGATGGGTGGTTGCTCATTGCTGTTAGTGCTGCAACTGTTTGCACTATCACTACTCGCGCCACTGATTTGGTCATTTGGAGAGAGTGGCTTCACAGACAGGTCCAATGGAATCTCAATCTTTGTTTTAAGATTAAGATACCGGCTGCGGTATTTTGGTGGTAGCTGAGCAACCGTAGTTAGAAGACCCAAGCCACTGGTGATACTATGATGATGCGAACGATGGGATAGTGTTTCCATAATTACATACTTTCTTCAAACTGTTTTTACTTCACTCTTAGATTAACACTTATTTAAACACAACATTTAAGGAAACATGATTTGAATCTTGCAAAAAACTTGAACTGGCAGGTCTTCTAAACAAACGAAAACAAAGTGATTGAACAATTTTGACTGTGTAACAACTTCTAGGAACAATGTTAGAGTTCCCTTCTAGAGGACGTTCCAGGACCACGACTCTGCATTGAATGACTAACTCAATATCTGTTTGTCCTGCATTTATGGATGGATAAAAACTCTGACTCTGAACTAAACATCCCCTTTATTGAGTCGCCTAGTGCACACACACACACACAGAGACAGTCACTCTCGCAGGAATCTCGCATTGTTAATGACATATTAGTCACCCTTTTTCCCAATACGTCACAGTGTTTTTTTTTTTTTCTTTTCTCTCTGTTATCCTGTGCATGTAGGACTTTCTATGGTGGGGTAGGCACAGCGGCAAAACAAAGTGGAAAAATCCTTCCCTCAGGGTTGCACTTCGTTTGGTAGTTCCCTTTGTGGTAGTAAAAGATGGTTCGTTACTCTTGGTGGTGTTTAGATTAGAGAATTCCAACTTAGAACAATATTGAAAATTATTCCAATTCCTCCCTTCCGCAAAGTATAAGTTAAGGGTGGTGTTGCCTTGCAAGCAGCGGCATACAGTGAAAAGAGAATAAAAATGAAAACAAATACTCATACATTTAAGAGATGTTCGATTTAGACTTTAGTTGGTGATGATCATAAGGGGGTTGTATAAATGGATATGCATAGAGAGTGAATAGGGGTTGCTAGGCAAGCGTCAAGTGAACCTCTGCTTACGCCTGCGTTGTTAAGTGTTGAATCAGTGTTGCTGAATAAATTAAATTGATACGTTAGTTTTGGATTTATGGCGGAAGCTATTTTAGTAGTAAATAGTAAAACTTAGGGAAAGTAGGAAGCATTTTTGTGGTATTTTGAGACAATATGTCGAGGTATTGGAATACCACGCTGAAGCACCCAGACCAAATAAAACAAGCATATTGTACTACCAACAGGTTTGTACCTACAACACTTTTACTGTATTTTCTTCGTATTTCAGAGAAAGGCTACTCTGGCGTCACTAGAATTGTTGCCTTCCCTCTGAGTTCGAAAAGACAGCAATTCTCATAACAAAGGTGGGATAAGTGACACATAATTTGCCGTAAGATCTTGACATAGAGGGAGCTTTCAACAATGTTAGAACAGATTCTATATTTGCTGCACTTCTTGACCTGAAGGTTGACAGCTTCTTTTGCTATTGGATTGAGCAAACTCTTAAAATCAGGTTTTTTCATGCTAAGCTGAGGCTATTGGGGTACTCCGCAAGGTTGAGTATTATCGTTACTACTATGGCTCATAGTAGTGAACGAACTGCTTCGAGCCTCAAAACCACCAAACGTTTTATCGCTACATCACCACTACGGAAGTATGACAAACTTGCAAGAGTATAATCGGTGATAAAAAAAACTTTTCAGTCCGCCCTTTGGAGTCGGCAATAGAATTGTAGGTCCTTTCCATCGGTGCAAAAAAGAAAAATATAACACGCTGAACATCAATGATTGCGAGAAGTTAGGCACTGGCTCTCTATGAGGCGCTTCAGGTCGAGGAGGACCTGGCCTTCAATCAACTTGATTTATACTGCAATACTGAGGCCCATCCTGATGTACAGCGTATTACTCTGGTGGACAGCATTGTATAAGAAAAGTAACACGGATCTTCTGGGAAAAATCCAGATGGATCTAAAATAGCTTATGGTATGAGAGGGAGAGCCTTCTCCAGTGTACTTGATGTAAAGATCACTGGGTGACTGCCAGATCACTGTACTATATTTTTCAGTACGATCCAAGTTGGTAAAACAAAACCGCAAGTCTCTTAATGCTGGGTTCCGAGACGTTCTGGGAAACTGCAAAGTGGAGGATCAGGTCAGAACCTTTATGAAAATAGAGGGGAACCTCCTGTTTCTCTAGAATTGATACAATTTCGTCTCGATACTGAAGCCAGAAGAATTGCTAATAGCAGGTGGAATAATTTCTTTCATCGAGACAGATCTGGCCCTGGATTTGAAGAGAACAGAAAGATTTCTGTCCATAAATACGAAATATACAAGAACCATAGTAGAAGCCCTTACAGGGCATTGCTTGATAGGGAGGCACCCCACTAAATTGGATGCCCCTTCAAACAATTTACACAAAAGCACGGTAACTAATCTTTTTTGCAACTGCCCCGTTTTTCCCTACCCTGCCCTGACATACCCCAGGAGAGCATATCTACGAAGACCTCAGTGACCTAGTCAAGCTCGATATTAACAAAATAAAGAGTTTTGTCTGTGCAAAACAGAAAAGGGTCTGCACCGACATGGTTACCCCTAGTATCTTCCTTGATAAAGCAAAGAAATCTATCATAGAAGGTTCGTACTGTTAATCCAGTAATCCACTTGGTATCACGGAGGACCTACATTGTGATAATTCTTGTTAAGCAGCCACCTAATCTAACCTACATATATGATGCATTAATATTCTTGTCCAATGGCAACACGTCCACCATTCAAATCTATTCCGATTGCCACTGCGCTATCGAAGCCTTCCACAAAGTAAATCCCAAGCATTGTAATTCCCTTCACTCGATTTGATACCACGAAAGTTCTACGTGATATGTGCTGTGATCTATGGTTGTTGCTACACCACCTTATAGCCACCTTATACGAAAAGGAACCCCTGCTTGGCTCTATGTGATGGATGAACGAACACAGAAAAATAAAATAAAAAAAATTGTACATAATGCCATCGACTACGAGTACGAGTGTCGGAGCACTTCGAGCACGCGACCTCAAATTCATTCCGCGTGCTTGTATAGTTTTATGGCATGTGCTGCATGAAAAATCCTTCCAGGTGCACTTTTCGGGAAAAATTGTTTTATAATGCGATTTGAGGGAACTCGCAAAGCCGTCGACGACGACGACGGGTGAGGGACCCAAAGTGCACACATTAGAAAAGGGAGAGACTACGACACAACAAAACGAAGAACAGAGAGGAAGAACAACAAAAAAAAAAGATTTTTTTCGCAGGAGTGTCCTTATAAACCGTACTTAGTACAAATAGGGGATGTGTTGCGTACGCGATTGTTGGTTGTGCCGGTGCGTTGCGCTGCGAGACGATTATGATTTCCTTTACATGGTTGTTATTTCGAAAAAAAGACTAGATTTTCAACCACTACCCTTAAATACCCCTTAGTGTAGAACTATGCCGACGACGCTTATGAATATGGAAATTTTCAAGTTTCCGATTGCTTTCCCCGAATTTCGTATCCGACGGGGTCAAACAACTTTTGCTGGTTTCCCTTACTTCACACATACTATAACTGGCACGAGACAAAAATTCTAGAAAATACAAATCTGTCCAAATCGTAAACAGCTGGAGTCTTTTTGTTTTGGTCGTTGTTATGCTTGCTATCGTAGATTTCCAGCGATTTCGGTCATTACTCGTGTAGTGAGAGGTTAAAGCGGGTATACTCTCACTTTTTGTTTTGGGGGTTGAAAACGATTGAAAAGTTGCAGCTGGACGAAAGTCTGAACTATAGTTATGTCCCCTGTATATTGTAGTTATGGTTACTGAATCTGTTTTGCAATTAACATTTCAGAACAGGACACACTTTTGACACGAGTTACTTGATACATATATGTAATTAGGAAAGTCTAGAATGTGGTAAAAAATTTAAGACGTGCAGACTTAGTACCTAAAAAAACAGTTCCTGGAGAACCGAGGCCTAGCCATTTATGTTGTGGTTGCCATTTTTTCGCACAAATAGACGACACCTACAGTTTTTTATAGCCAACTTCGAACGGCGTACTGAGAAGCTTTTTTATGACTAGTAATACTCTCAGAGGTTTGTCAAGAGGTCTTCTAAAGGTTAGTTGTTGCTGAGATTCGAACTTGTGTCAGCTTGCTTAGCAGTCCAACGCACTAGACACTGAGCCACGGCAACCACCTAAAGTAGGCTTAGTGCCTTCAGAATATTTACACTTGATGGGATCTAGCTTTATCTATTACAAACCGTAGACGTCTTTGATCTATGTCTTGTTTTTTTTTTATGACCGTCAATGGATGTGGAATCTTCTTAGATACCAGCAGTAGCTGGCATGTACCATTCACGGGATATGGTTCTCCAATGCCACGCGCCTCCTCTGTCTAGCAACTTTTGCTATG
This sequence comes from Criorhina ranunculi, assembly GCA_951813785.1. Taxonomy (NCBI): domain Eukaryota; kingdom Metazoa; phylum Arthropoda; class Insecta; order Diptera; family Syrphidae; genus Criorhina; species Criorhina ranunculi. Next base: position 87,385,368 of record OX638381.1, on the reverse strand, counting down.
TCATATGCGTCTTTCGTTTCGACTCTTCTTAATTCGTTCTGTACACTGGTAATGAAGAGATAGATCTTCAACCAGTCGTCCCCTGACCTGATCTTATTGCTTATTAGAAGCTGGGGGCTTTGCAGGTTAACTCTTCCCTCTCCGAAGAAGCGCCTGCAGTGGAAAATTGGGACACTTTGGGCAGAAGGCGGAGATATTTTCAATAGCCGCCCTGCTAATCTTCGTCTTCTGTCGCATAACGCCGGGGAACATGTGGTTCACGTATAGCAATTTGAAAGCATACCCTTCGAATTATTCCAAACGTGTACCAGCTACTTGTGTTACAAAGGCAATATCAACTTCATGACATGCTTCCAATAATCCGGTCTAAACTTAATGCCGGAACCCAGGCTAAATTTTAAATTGGTCAAAGATCCTGCAAATACTGATCATGAGAAACCGCTGCATCTTTAGCTTAATAAAGCTTCTGGGTTTCAAAAGGTTGTTCGACTTCCACCTTAGCTTCCTAACCAGTAATAGACCCAGAATATTGGCTTTGTAGAAAGCACGTTCTAAAGCAGTATAATAGCAGTGTCATCCACGTAGGTGACTACTTTGCAGCCCTCACGTTCCAGGATTAGTAGAAGTAAATTAACAACTACATAAGTTCCAAAGCCCTTATTAACAAATCTTCTGGCAGAACGGCCACCTAGTTTAGTGTTGATAATCCCATTGAACAACTCACTTTGTGAAGGGCTTCTTCGATATCCAGAAAGGCCATAATAGTGAGCTCCTTATATTGTAGTGTACATAAATGATGTGAAGCTAGGTAGGTAGATAGAATACTGAGGTGGGAATTAGTCCCGTATCACTGTGGCCACTACTGGGCCTATTGTGAGCGATGAATTCGACGATGTCTTTGGTTGAACTGGTGGTTGCTAATGGGGACGAAATCTGTAGAATATAGGTACCTTTTGGACCTTTTGCCTGCTTTTGGTTTTCGGGATATATGTACATCAAGTCTAAACAGCTTCTTGGGCCAAGGCAAGATGATATCCGATTTTTGCTGAAGTTTGGCAGGAATTATGCCGGAACTATGGTACTTGAGAACGTAAGACTTAAAATTTGAAACGAAAAGTAACTTGATTACAGAACCAAACGACACACAGATGTTGCTTTAAAGTTTTGTAATCGCTGTTAAATATAAAAATAAATACAAAATTATTACATACATGTATATATATTACCTTGCTCTTGTTCCCCTTGATGTGTAAATAATATCCACTTGTTTCTTTTGTTTAATACATGCGTTGATTTAAAAAAAAAAAAAAATTCGATGGAGGCCAACACAATTGTGTATTCATTTTCTAACCACAAAATAAAATAATTCACTGTAATTATTTTTGTGCAACCCCTAGAAAAATATCTCAATTTTTTCATTATTGGGGGTGACATATGTAACTACTCGTACGAATGCGAAAATGCTTTTGTTTTTAACTTTTTATTGAAAAAAGATTGCGTGACTACTTCGTCAGAATGGCATGAGTTGGGATTTACCCTTTTGTTTTATTTTTATTTTTTAAATTTTTAAGCACTGAAGCGAATCTAATGTAAGTTTTTTAATTTATTACATTCTCGTATTTATGAATCACTACTTGTGGTTGTTTAAAAAAATATAAATTCAATAAAAACTAGACAAATAAATGGTTAAAAACCGCACCATATATCCGAGAACGATCCAAATCAACGTACGACAAAATACGCAATGGCAAAGGTGTGCGACATTCCTTCGATCTTCAGTTGGTCTTGAGGTATGATTTTCACTTTCTTAAAGGTGCCCCTAACCCCGTAAAGTAAACGATCCAACAAAAAAACGGTGAGGTATGGTTCGAGAAATAACGACAACAGCCAAGGGGAGAATATGAGCTCACCTAAAAAAGAAGGGTGGATTCTAAAGGAATGTGTTGCTTCCTTAGATTTCCCATGGTGTGTTGAACCGCAGTTCACAAAGATTCAGATAAGAAAACAATGTTTGCCTTTAGATTGGAAGTGAATGACGATGTTTTTTAAGAATTCCATAAAAAAGGAGAAGAAGGTGAACTAGGAATACCTCAATGGAAAGAGAATGTGGAATGACTCAACTATGTGTTAATAGAAGGGGTTGTTTCTTGGGGATGATTAGGAGTTGAGCAATATATTTTTGATTTATACATTTAGAAGGAAACAAGTTACACTAGTTTATACGATTGCAGATTTGAATTTGATCGTTAAGGTCGCATTTTATTAAGGTCCCTTATCCCTATCTCTCCGCGATGAGACGTCTTTTTTTGCTCTTTTACAGTCTGTTGGAGAATTTTTCTTTTTTTTGGATTTTTCGCACCAACTGTACGAAGTTTCCTTTGCTTGTTCCTAGTATGTTTTTTGTTTTACCTTCTGAAAAACACCCGAACATCATTCTTGCTATAGCACATCTCTCTTGATGAATCGAGACTTTTGAGTAAATTTTTCTCCTGTCCCGATTCACTCGAACTCTAAATTTGGGCCAATATATCATAACAGAGGCATGATTTTTTAAAAGACTGAACAACTATTAACTTGAAATCCAGCTTGTGGACTTTGAAAAGAGCAGGATGTCAACAATAATTTTTTTTTTAACTTTTTTAAGGTTATCGCGGATGGGTTTGCCTTGAGAGCATAGTGCCTTACTTTAGGAAGGGACACCTGCAAAGGCAATGATATATGTAGTGTTAAATGGAATACCAAGTTTGGGGGTGGCCATGGTATAGCGGTTGCATCATCGCTTGTCACGCTGAAGGTTCCAGGTCATATGGCTTGAAAGTGTTGATCGTACTAATGAAATCGGGATGTTCAAAAGAAATACTGTGAATTATAATCATCAATGGTAACAGTACCAATAATTCTCCGCAGTTATTCTGGACACCACCCTTGGAGCAAAAAGACTGAAACCTAATACTACCTGAGTTTCAAATCACTACACCAACACTAGAGCTGTATGAATAGCATCATAAGAGTATCCATAACCCCTTTAGTGCTAGTGAATTATAAAAAAATAAAAAAAATAAAGTTAAGCTGCATGAGTTTTTATTGCTCAATGAGCAGTAGAAGTTCTGACGTTTTTTTCCTTTTTGGTTATAAATATGTCGGTCATATCTTTCTGGAAATAATGGAATTGTCTAGCTTCCTCCACCTTTGCCACACTCCTGTTGCTAGTTTCGAGGGAAGTCTAAATCCTCGCGTAGCTGGTTCATAGGTTTCTTCATCCAAACCCAGACTAAGACAAAGATGAAGCTCCTCCCAAGAGATGTGAGTCCGTCGTGACACTGTTCCACGAATGTGGTTGTTGAGGGGCGATGGTTTAAAGTTTATAAATCCAAGTGCATACATTTCCCATTGATTTTCCATCTCCATTTTTCATCTATGACAACCATCCTTAATATCTCATCTTGAATCTTATAACCAAGCTTTTTGTATCAAAATGTCATGTTTTGCTCGAGGAACTCGATGGACCCTTGCATCTAAACTCAGGCATCTCGGCTGAAGATCAACATCGCCAGATTAAAGTCATCAACCTAAGAACTAAATCATCCTCACAAACTATCATTGGAGGACAACCTGTAGAAGGGGTAGAGTGTTTCCAATATCTTGGCAGTATATCTCGACCAAAGGACGGAATCAAACAAGGCTAAAGCTGCGTTTAGTATGCCCCACACATGTGAAAATTCAAACATGGAGGTGGCAGTGGATCGGACATTCTTTTCGAAAAGGCGACATCTCCATTGCTTGCCATGTGATGCAATGGAATCCGCTAACCTAGGACAGAAGAAGAGCAAATCCACCAAGTCGTACATGGCAAAGGACAGTCGAAGAGAAATCACGGCAGCTGGAACGAAGTTGGGCAGAACTACAAAATGTTTCCAAAAACCGATCGCGATGATGCATTAGCGTCTTGAAAGGCCAAGACCAACAAGGGGAAATCGGACATAAGTAAGTAACTAAATAAACTTTTTGTCAAATGTTGGGGTAAGCTGTGACCATGTACCAGAATAAAACGGTTCTGTTGTCACTTTCCTCGCTTCTTCAGCTTCTAAAGACAGTGCGTTGTAACTAATTCTTTCGTTTTCATGCGATTCTGTGACTAGAGTCTTGACCTCTCGGGCTGTGTTTAGTGCTCTGCTTACATTTTAAAAAGAAAATTGCCTCTAAAATACAGCTTTGGATGCTGCAAGTTCAAGCAGCAAATACGACCTTTAGATTCGAAACTGCTATACGAGTATATAAACTTAATTATATTATGTATTGAAATATGTTTTTACTGATCCATAAGTTCAAACCCCTTCTCCAAAACAAAACAAAAGGAAACTAAGTATTTATTGGTGCATAGCAGCAGTCCGTTAAACAGCACACTTCTATTGTGGTATTTATCATCGTTCTTTACATAAGGCACGTGTACTAATACATTAAAGTTGAAAATACTTCTTCAACACACATGCATTCAAAGCGAAGAATAGCATTGGACCATGAAAAAATCCTTCATCTCTAAAAGTAAAAGCCAACCCGACACTATACTTCTATATATCGAACAGAGGGCAAAAATCAGCGATTCTACTGTCGATAGATCTCTATTCAGACTTTCAAAAACCTGAGACCGTAACCTAAGCATTCTGACATTCACGTTGACAGTTGTACCAGCGCACAATGCACCCGAACGGAAGAAAAGGGTGTACGCATAATGCGGTGAAAAGATCCTTTTGCACAAGGGGTTGAGAACATTCCTGATTGCATTGGACAACCCAAAAAAAAAAAAAAAACCGGTGTACTCGTATTTGACTGACGCTATGACATGCCCTAAATTAATTTATTTTTTAGAAAAAGCATGTCGCATGCATTATTGCACGGTGTTCGGTTTTTGTTTTTGCTTTAAAATGCACCGCAGCTTAATTGTTATTTTACTTTGAATTTAATAATTAATGTGGCACTTGTGTGAAGGCGCGTATAGAAGCTTACTGTCTGCCATAGAACATAGAATACCAGAGGAATCCTGATTGTGGTTAAGATATCCTTTGATTTCACGAGAACTTGATTCTTCTGCTGCATGTGTTGGTAACCCTTTCGTTTCTTTTTTATTTTTAACGGTAAGTGGAAAATCACTTAAATGCAATATGTTTCAAGTAAAAGGTGAATTTAAACAGGAATGGGTGCCTTGAAGAGGCTACGCGTGCATCAGCAAAATTAAAAACTGGTTCTCATTTAAATTTGAATAAATATGAAATTAATATTTCACCGAACCGTAGGGTACATTTTGGGGGGTGTGTTCGTTTTAGGTATCTCTATGGAATCAGTTAATATTGAATGACTTTAGGTATTGTTAAAAGAAATATATTTTGTATTTATGGAATAGAATATTTGAAAGCTTATCCAGCCTAGTGAATTACTTATGTGTCTTGAGTGGAGTACCCAGTTGAAGAGAATTGAGGGAAATTACCTAGATCATCTATTGTGTATTGAGAAATCGTTAAAATCAGGAGGCTGGAAGCATATCTGACAGATCCTAAGGAAGGCAAAGCTACTAAAAGCTAGCTTAAAGGCCGGAACGCAATCTCTTCGAAATAGTGAAGGGAACCTAGTGATTGATTCACAGGGAATTATAGATTTGTTTAAACAGCACTTCCAGCTGTTGCTGAATGGGCCCAATGTTGAGAGAGTAATAGGGCATGTTGTGTTATGGTATGTTCATTCAGGAGGGTTGTTTACTGCCCTTGGTTCTGCGGTTTCTCTTGAGAATCTTATTGTGCCTTCCTTTATGAGTTCTAGATAAGTTGTTTAACTCCAACGGATATCAGCAAGTTAAGGAAATTCTCTATTCCATTAGGACAACTTCGCCACCAAAGATTCTCTTTCTGAGTTGAAACAGGCTTCTTCACTTTTAAAACAGATGTAGGTGTTTGTTGAGACGCCAGTGTCCACTGAAAATTTCAATTACGATTCTAAGGTTGTTCCTATCAAGTACCTAGATTTTCTTTGTGGCAGTATCGGGAATAGCAGGTTTGAACATACTTGTCCTCGTATATCAATGCAGACTTCTCTGGATTCTTGCAGGTAAAGACCTTTGGCATGTCTTATGAAAGGTGATTTGCTTATTCTACATCGCCTTTGCCCAGAAATCCGCTTTGGACAGGAATCTAGTGAAGGATAGCCATGTTGTACCTCGCTGGGTCAGAGATAACTTTGCAGGTTTCTAGGACTAGCTTGGATTTGATGACATTCGTGACAAGTGCTTTTAGTGTGCAGCTTGACTATTTGAGAAGATAAAGAAAGTTTTATTCCAGGTGTGAAGGATTGATTGAGTTTCACACACTGATTCATGGCAAAGTCCTCCCTTAACGAAATGACTATAAAGAAGTTTTTATCAAATCAATATTTGAGTAGTATGTCGTGTGGGAACATGCTGAAGGTTATGACGTGCTCCAATTTTTCAAGTAAGTGTGGCCGATAAGTCTACGTTAAGTCTGAGTCAATCTTTCTCTTTTTTAATTAAGCACAAGCCCTGAAAGCTGTCGAATAAGACTGTTATCAACCTTCTACCCTTCTTTTAAAGAAATAGGAATCCTTCAGCCTGAGATACACGAAAGCTAAAACAAAAATGAACACCATAACCGGACCGAAAAGTTGCAAGACTACCAGTTAAACCCTGTTAAACATCAACTTGTAAAAACTACCCCTTCCTAACCTACTCAACCATACAATTTCCTTGTCGCAACACCTTATGCTCACTCATGCATACACACATTGGTTTAGGTTTAGGTACTTGTAAATGTTTAGTTCCGAATTGACAACACACTCTTTGCCATCATCGGCATTGGAACACGCATCACTTATTCGGATCCAAAATCATTACTCTCCAAAAATGTTAAAAAAAAAAAAATGCATTTACGGTAAAGTGTCATATCATTTCGCTGTGAAGTACTCTCTTCTGGGTTTTGTAACACACCCCACATAACAAACAATAACTCCTTTGTGTATGTTATTCATTACGATTGCGTCGTCTGGAATCGCTTCTGATACTCTGGAGGGAGTTCAGTACTTCATTTCCCTGATTCTTCCATTAACGAGACCGCCACAACGAAAGTAAGAGTTTGTGTTCCATTTACACCATAACCATTGTGTGTCATGCGGTATGACTCTCCACATAATAAATTCAAGGAACGCTCATACCCATGGTCTATGGAAAAGCTTTCAATTGGAATTTGAGATACTTGCGCTTCAAATTCCGAGAGGAGGTTTTGATTGAAAACAAAAAACTTAGGGGTAAACTGAATGGGACTGTGCATAAGGACAAGCGTTTCGCAGATCGTGTTACCATTTTAATTGTAAATTATATTAATGTCAAGGTTACGATTGTAGCTCACGGAGCAGTGTTATATAATTAGAAGCGCGGAGACGTACAGGGATAAGATGATTGGACCCTCATTAGATGCATTTCCATTTAGATCTAATGCCGTCTTGAAGGAAGCAATCATTTCGCAATTAAAATGGATGATGTATCTTAAAGGTGCGTGATGAGTGGGTTTTTTTTTTCAAGCAACTATCATTAAATTGTCGTTCAGAATATCTAATTGCAAGTGAAAAGTGTCACGTTGCAGGTGGTCAACGTTGTCAATCTTCTTTTTTCAATATGTGCTCCTATGAATTTTAAGTGCATGCATGAGAACGAGGGACTGTGAGACAATGATGATGCCTATCAAATCAATAGAATGTAGCTTTGGTTCTTCCTCCGTGCCAGCAGTGAAGTGATGTATCCAAGTTTGATCCAAAGTTACGAGTTCGACAAAAAACAAAAAACAAAATCCGACTCGGTTCGCTTAAATTGTTTCAATTGTTGTTAAACACCTGATCATAGATGGCAAGATCTTGACGATTGTAACAATGCTGGGCTCATCTGGCTTGCCCTCGATCCCGAGATCGAAAACATAAAATCGTCTAAAAAGAGACCAGCTCTCGAAATTTATAAACGTCCTAGCATGGCAATGCATACAAGGCAGGCATGCTTAGCGTTTGGGTATTGTATGCAACGATTTCGGCAAGAGCTGCAAAGACGAGAGAAAGGTAGAATTTATCATACACATCCTTTGCACGTGTCCCAGTTTTAGAAATTAGTTGGTGTATGCTCTCCATCAAGGCACCTCCAGCTGCTTCGAATAACTCGGCCGATAAGCCATCTGATCTATTATAGTAGTCTTGTTGGTTGTTAGCTGCATAATTCAACTTTGATCAAGTTGACCCTTTCTGATGCACGGAATGTATATGTTTTCTCTATTCCCTTAACCTTTCGGTGGGTGACTTAGTTGGGCCTTTTTGGTTTTCTCTTGTTTTCCTTGAGCTATTTCTTTAAACTTTGTTAGTTCCTACACTCATTGTGACATTTTATATATTTTCCTCACTATTATCACTATTAATTATCAATTATCACATTTTAAATAAATTTTGTTTATCATATATGTACATGCGTCCATTAGCTTAATTTATTCTGAGAACAACCTTGAAGAGGCATGCGTTAAACCAATAATCACGTGAAATTAAGCTGAGATTTGTAACGCAACTGAATTGAAGCGTTTAGGGGTGAGAGATTGAAACTTATTTTCTTATAAATAAGACTCTCAAGTCTGTATCTAATGTAGGGTCTGCCTTCTGTTTCTAAAAAGGTTTCGATTGGAGTAAGCTCTAAGGCACTTATCTCTCTTCGAATTCTAGCTCTCAAGTTTGAGACCGTTAAGAAAGACCATAAAATAATTATGCTGGGAGCTTGGGTTACCCAAACTTGAGAGCTAGAATTCGAAGAGATGTTATGATCAAAGGCATAAGTAGGAAGCGTTCCGCAGTATTTTCCCCCACTCCACAAGCGCCACCAACTGTGGTCAAGTCAACACATTGGGATGTTTGACAAAGGAGTAGTAGCCTGCTAATAAGTTGCCTGCAGTCTTGTTTTTTACTAAGTGATAGCAAGAATACCGCAGAATTCTTAAAGACGCTACGAAGCATTCGCTTCGTTTGTTTGCATCTAGGAGAGTCATGCCATCTACAGCTTTGTTTGCACTAACTGAAGATCTGGAAAAATCCAATGTAGATTTAAAGCTGGAGAAGTTCATTTCATTTTCGGTAACTCGTCTGTGTCGTGGCATCCAGACAAGACTGAGCAAATTCAGTCTTCCGGGAGAGATCAAACTTGTCCCGCATTCTCGATTTATTTTGGCATTAAGCGTAGCCTACAGACAAAGATACTTCGTACCCATCAATTTCCGCTTGAAACACCTAGGGGAAAGTGGTTGACGCTTTCCATAAAGACTGCAGCACCTGATCCAGATCAGGGTCTAACGAAAACCAGTCTTTTCCACAGAGAAAGTCGACTGTAGAGCTACAGAGAAGTCTTCATCCCGGAAGCATTGCGTCGGATGGCATATCTATAAGATTTGAGTTACCGGCATGCTGCGGAAAAACCCGTTGCAACCGAGTCAAACTGTTCTCTGGAATCCAGCGAAAATAGCAGTCACGTGTTTCCTTGAAAGCTTATTCCACCAGACAACCGACGCATATAAGAAGAAGGGTCGTGCAATCTCCTTGTAGAGCCACAAACATTTTTTCGGTGACAAGCAGCATGTCTTTTCAAAAGCGCCCTTTCTCTACCTGAAAGCCAGCAGTACACGATTCGCTTCAGACTTAACGTGCTTCAAGCAAAGAAGTTTCCTATCCAAGATTACTCTTAAATAGTTCGTTTCGTTGACCAGTGGGACACTGGCGCCTTTATGTTTCAAGCCAACTTCCTCTTTCAAGTTATGAGAACAAAAGTCCGTTCCCATTCCGAAAGCCCATTTCTTATACACAGGGCTCGAGGGTTTTGACGGGTTAATGAACTTTTTAGATCAACAAAGTCCAGAAGTAGAACAATTAATGTGAAAATGAAAGGTGATCATGTCTCCAACAGACATCTTCAAAGTCCCGAAGTCTGTTAAAGTAACGTAAGTTTCTGGCAAGTGTCAGTGACACATTCCCAAATATACATACATACATATGTATAAACAAACCATCAAAGCACATAAATTTCCTCAATCATCTGCTTGGACGCGTTCAAAATTTGAATTCATCACAAGGATTCCAAAAAGAAAATTCTCGTATCATTGGATTGCTTTTATGGTTTTCCGGTGATGCAACCCTAATTGCATTTAAGCACGCGATATGGAACAGTGTTCGTATATCCTTGTGAACAGTATTGGAATCTCTTAAGTAATCGCACCCTAGGACCGTATCGAAATTCGATTTTCCAGGTGTTTCCGCATGTTTTCGATTCGGACCTCGAAAGATGGGGGGGCAGGACTCATTGTCCACTTCAACGCTTCTTCAACCTAAAAGCAGAGGGATGCAAGGGATGTATTTTTTTTTTAATGCGCGCATTTAGTTCGATTACCTACACACTATTAATAATTTTTTTTTTTTTACGATGAGACTATTATGCCCAAAGGAGACAGGAGACAGGACACAGGAGTATCCCAAAATACGAATATGGTTGGATTGCGTGCGAGTGCGGTTATGTTGCCCGTGGTTACGTGCTCAGCTCGTCTTCGCCGGTGTTTAGCCAGAGAGACACCCTCGTATTTATATGATGAAAATGGAAATTCGTAAATTCAATGAAGCGTACCGAGTCCTTTATGATGCAAGAAGGCGAGATGCATATTTAAGTAATTATTCTTGTATGGTCCCTCGGGATAGAACCGAGGGAAAGCGTGAAAACGCACATTTTTTTAAAATGACAGTAAGTGTTCTTAATTGTATTTGTTATAAGAGTAGCGCGGGCCTTTATCCTTGCAGTGGCATTTAGAAAGAAGTCCTTGAAAAACGTGCACTCACTGGAGGCTACATTTCCGAAAAGAGTGTGTTTTAGAGCTTTATGTTTAAATTTTAATTATTATTGTTAATCGGGAAACGAACACTCCTTAGGCGAGTGTTTCAAAGCGTTAATTTATTTACAGAAGACTCGTTTGATCTTACTAACTGCAAATAATATTAGAAAGTCTTTTATCTTTTTCAGGTACATGGCTGGCATATACGGGTAGTAGAAGGGCTAAATTCTCTGCATAAAGAATGCAACATCAAGAGCATGCAGATAGGTCTCATCACGCTTCAGGAGACCTATAGGTGTTTGGTGCAGGTCTGCCCTGAAGTAGAGGAAGGCTGACTGACATTGTTCTTTAAATATACTTTTGCTTATTCTGCGGACAGGTTCAAGCCCAGCAAAGAAGCCGCTTGCTTTTTGGCATTTCACTTCCCATGTGTGCTCAAATTTAATGCAGAGCGACCTGGTTTTTTTTGCTCCAAAAAAGTACTGTGACATTCAAAGGCTTGAATTTAACTTAGCCTCACTTTCTAAGGCTAGCTGAGGGGTTCGAGGCGCTTGTACGGGTCTGAGACATATTTGGGAAAAAAGGTAGTAAAGGATAATGAAACTCAAATGCCAGGCACACTCTAGTGCTACTTGGGTTCATGTTGAACCGCCACCTCTACCTACCAAATGCCAGAGTGCAGCCTTAGCTAAGGTCCTATCAAAATTTGAACTACTTTGGAGGTGAGGTGATTGATATAAAGATGGTGGGTATCGGCTTTGACTTCTTAGATTTTCTCCAAGATCTGCCGAAGCTTAAAGAGCGGATGGCCTGGTAAATGAGGTAGCAGGCTAGACATTTTCTAAAAATAGAAGGGAAGGGCCTGCTTCTCTAGAATTGATCAAATTCCGCCTTCATACTGAATCGAGGAGAATGGCTAATGACAGGTGGAATAAGGTCAACAATTTTCCTTCACCGAGACGGATCTGGCCTAATCTGGATCTGAAGAGAACGAAAAGACTTCTGTCCATAAATAGGAAATGTATAACAATTGTAGAATGCCCTCACAGGGTATTGCGTGATAGGCAGGCACGCCACTAGAATGGGTATCATTTCTAACGATTTCTGCAGAAGCTGTAGAGACAAGAAAGAGGAAGAAACCGTAACCTACTCACGTTTTTTGCACTCACTCTGCCACATTAACGCTGAGAAGGCAAAACCTCTATGAAGACCTCAGTAGGTCGCTGAAGTATTTACAAAATAAGGAGCTTTGGCTTGTCGATATGTGCGTCCATACACACATACCATCTGGGTCTCCATTGCAGACAAGCTTTTGCAGTTCTAAACCATATGTGGGACCTAACGACAGTTATATAGTCTTCTCACCCCCGTCTCTTTCTCTTTTCTTCATCAATTAATATCGGGTGCCTAACCTATCCAGTTTTTCATGTGTAATCCTGCTTTGCCAGTTAAAGGTGGCATTAATCATTCATCTGGACACGACAATTGAAGTCTAATAACATAGTTGTATCAAAAGTCCCAAAACTTGTTGTACAAATTGACACATTTATATTTTTAAAGCTATCAATGGATACAAGATTACTTGTTAGCACATCATACACTGTATGCCCCCGAGGTAGACTTGTTTTATTTTTCACTTCCAATCAAGCCGCCAATAGAAAGCTCATGGTCGAAAACAAAAACAATTAATATACCTTAATTGTTTAAAAATTTGTCTTTCTGTTTGTGTTCGTATACAGGTTGTATGAAGAGCTTATAAACCTTGAAACCTTTAAATAACTCAAAGTTAGCTAGTTTCAATGTTGTAAGTTTTTTTTCTTTTTCAAAAACTCAGTCTTTCGGAGCTATCAGGTGCTACAGATCGCGGTAAAAAAAAACCTTAACTCGTCTAAAAGACATAAAGTCGGGTGTCAAAAGATTGAAAAAAGAAAAGTTCCTCAATCGGAATCATCATAGCATAGGTTGACCATTGAAACAGAAAATAAAAGCATACAACTACTGTTCGTGGATAGCATGACTTATCGTTACAGTTAAAGTGTGTTGCCCCATGTAATCATTATTGTGTCGTGATAAACTTGATCGACTGAAATACACGCCATATTTAGCTAAGATTCGTTACACGCTCGCAATCAGCAACACGCATCATCAGCTTCCTTGAACGTAGCTTCAGTTTTTTTTTTTTTTTTTGATTGGATTGCATAAAGTGAAGCTTTTCCTCGATTATTAATAATTACAAGCACATAAGATCCCCAACGGGTTTTCTTTAACAAAATTTTCCGTTTTATGTTAGATATTCCTTTTGAATTTTTCAATTTCAATTGCAGGCGAAGCTAGACTTTACTTCACAAAGTCGACGCAGTGTTTGTTAAGTGCTCTCGCGTGGAATACGTTGATCGGTGTTCCAACAGTGAAATTATTATTTTTTAATACAAGTGAACTATGAAGTTGATTCCTGCAAATGTGGATGACCAATATGAGAGGTATCCCGAAATGAAACGGGAGGAGGTTCTTAAGTTGGTCCAATGGCTGAAGAAACAGCCACACATGCCTAATTTGTCAGAAATGGATGCGATGCAATTTTTCTACGCTTGTTACTATAGTATGGAACTGACAAAGAGGACAATTGACACCAATCTAACCATCAGAGCTCACTGTTCGGAGTTTTTTCACAATTTGGATATTGAGCGCAGCGAGTTGAAACGAGTCATGAGTACAATGTAAGGATTAAAATGTTTAAGTGATGACTGATGATTGAACAGTTTTATTTCGAAATGTAGTGGAGTTATACCACTTGCCAAGTCAACACCGGAAGGATATAAAGTTATTATTGGAAGGCTAGCTAACACAGATGCGTCAAATTTTAACTTTGCCGACACCATGAAATTGTAAGTATGAAGATATTTTAAGCCTTTGGTTGAGGGTGATAAAGCTTAAAGCAAGCTGTGCAGAAATAGAGTGATTGTTTTTGATGAACGGTTTAAACATTGTTTTGGTTGATTGCATTGCTGTCATTTTGTCAGCTGTCAATTTATTATGGAGCCACAACGATGCGCAATGGTTAATACATTTTATACTGTTATGTTGTGTAGACGTAGGGTGGTTGCCGTGGCTTAGTGGTTAGTCCGTTGGACTGCTAAGAGAGGGGACACAGGATCGATCCTGGAAATCACCAAACGTTTTTTCGCGGCACCACCTCTTTACCAAATATTTGTATTTTTGCAGACTTAGGAAGAAAGGAAAGCAAAAAAACAGACCATTTTTCGTGTAACGCTTTAGGTAACTTGCGTCATTTTATAACTGGTTACTAAACACTAGCTTCTGCTCACTTGTTTTATAGGCGACACCTTACCGCTCGCTTAGCAATTCGTGATCGTTTCCTCACGATTCTCAGGAGGGCCTTCGGAGTCCTAGCCACTACCAGCTTCGAATTAATATCGGCACCGTCATCTTCACCAACGAACGAGGTGTCGTCAGTGTCATCATCACCATCGGAATCCGCGACTCCTTCGTCTAATAACTCACACCACGGCTTCAGTTTATTCCTCTGCATGTCTAAGGTATCTTCGATGACGTAACGATCATTCAGCAACACTCAAGTCACCATATACGGTCGACGATAGAGAGGTTCCAGTCTCCATGACTCCCCAGTTGCGGCAGTTTCATGCTCGATCAAAACGAGTTCGTCGACGTTGGACTGGATTGGCTTTCGATGTTTTAGATTATAACGCAACTTCTGATTTGCTTACCCCCGTTCAGTGTTGCGCAAGCCGGCATCACCTTTTCATCGGCTGAATCGATTCCCCTTCCCCAACTCCAATAGCAACTGGTTCCCGAGAAAATATCGTGGTGAGCACATGAAAACCAGCTCATGCAGACTGGCCTTCTTGGTGGATTTTCTCACTTTATTGAACCCTTGGGTGAGATATAGTCCGTGTAGCGCTATAACGCAAAAGCCCCTTCCTTTTTCCGAACGGCAATCGCGCAGGTTCGATTGAATCAGAGTTCTTGTTTTGGCTTTGGTCTGTTTGATTTGCCTTAATTGTATCGGTAGCAACGTTTACGTCCCTATAGAAGAAGCATTGAAGCCAGTGAAGAGCCCTAAAGAATAAAGAACGAATTGATGTCGCAGTCGCTCTTATGGATATTTCTGTCTACTTGACACTGATTCGACACTCCTCATGTACATATATGTACCGACTTTACGTGTGAAAAGAACTACTCGACTCGGTGCCTAACTCAACAGCACTGCATCTTCAGGGCTCGCAAAAAAAATGACAAGAAGAGTTCTCACTTTCAACAAGACCGTTCCCGCATGGAACGGACCACCACTAAGTAAGCACAGGACTACGAACTTGGTTGTTGCAGTCCAATTTCCCGATCAATCGTAATCCAGTCTCCGGAAATGGAGGAAGATTCTACAAGATTTTTAGACGGTCGGCAGAGTTTATACAGCACCAAGTGTTGTTGTATGTCCGTGCACCAGTGTAATCCCTCCGCTGTTTTACAGGGCATTCACCTAACCTAATCTAACCTAACCTATAGCTTTGGGAAACAAAAATGTTAGTAAAAGGAAGCAATAAAGAACAGATACTCATTTAAATTTACAGCCTCTTGACTCTGTCTGAGATAAAGCAGTTAAACGTGACCTATTATTTAATAAATGTATAATAAATTTGTATTTTAACTTACAGTTACTTTATGCTGTTTGACTTTTGGCTAGTTGAGAGTGGCATTGAACCTGGATACATCATTGTTGTGGACATGAAAGGTGTTACGTTGGGACATCTTGCCAGATTGGGCTTACTAACAATGAAAAAGTTTTTAGTTTATTTGCAAGTAAGTAGTTTAAATAATACACAAATCTTACATAAGACCAATGTTTATTTATTTCAGGAAGCAGCTCCTGTTCGATTAATGGGATTTCATTTCATCAATATCGTTCCATTTATGGATAAACTTATGTCATTAATGAATCCTTTTATGAAAAAAGAACTCCAAGCTTTAATACAAATACACAGCAATTTAGAGAAGTTTTATAATTACGTTCCAAAAGAAATGCTTCCTTCTGATTATGGCGGACTTGAACCGGACAGTAACACAATCAAAGGTATGAAATTAAAAAAAAAAATATTGTCCATTAAAAGGTTTAACATTAAAATTTAATATTCATTGTAGAAACGTTTTATAAAAAAATGGTTATGAATCGAGAGCCTATTCTTGAATATGGGATATTCCATCAAATAAATGAAAAACTTCGTCCAGGGAAACCAAAGAACGAATTGGACTTGTTCGGTATCGAGGGAAACTTTAAAAAATTAGATATTGATTAATTTATTGTGTACAATATTTATTTGTTTTATTCGTTAGGTGCTGGCGAATTGTGTTAATTTATTTTATGTGCTTTAATTGTTTTGAAATAAATGAGATTTCGTTGTGAAATCTCACCGGATAGGATGAAAAAATGCTACAATTCATGAGTATCAATCTTTTGACTGACAACAAGACTGTGTACTGTGGTGACATCTACTGGAGTCCATCAGATCCAGCTTCGGCCGAATTTGTTTAGAAAAGGAAAGAGAGGCTTCAACTTGACTTCATCTATTTTGAAACAATCAGTTTAGATGTATGAATTCAGACTTTTTGTAACCACGATGTTAGGTTAGGTTAGATATATGTCCCGAAATGGAATAACATAGGCTTAAGGCCGATTGCGATGCCTACAGAATTCCTTATGAGGAAGAATTCTATACGAAGAAACATTAAGAGTTGTTAATGAAGAAAAGGCGTTCAAGTTTGGGGTTTTGGCTTAGGTCACTGTTATCATTGAAGTGATAGTGACTTAGAATTGTCCTTCTGCTGTGAGATAGCGCTGGACAGTGGCAGATGTGGTAATTTATAGTTTCTTCCTCCTCCTTTTCATCTCTACAGCTTCTCCAAAAATGATTGAAAAGAACCCCTAATCTCCTAGCGTTCTGTCCTACTAGAGTGTGAACTGCAATGATACCAGTGATGGTGTAAATATGTGTTTTTTTACTTCCCACCTTCATAAGGGAAGTATTGCAATCGCCCAAAAAAAAAGTTCGAGATCTTAACAGAGCTTCACATTACGATACACTAGAAATCATTTGCAACCATTTTCGAAGTGATGTCTGTGTGTGCGTGTGTGTGTGTGTGATAATTTGTTTCTCCTTCGATATCTGGAGAACGGAACAACGTACGATCTTGCGGTTTTTTTTTTGTTTTATTTGTCTCAATGAAACTTAGAGCTGCGGATGCTGCGGTCCAGCGGATGCTGAGATATTTGAAGAAATGCTTGAGAAAAAGGACAACCTAACCACTTTGCTGTGTTATTGGCAAAAATGTTCGGTGTGATATAAAGCAATACGAGGTGGGAAGTACAGGACTGGCTCACCAGTCGAATTTTTTTTTAGTAATAAGCCCCCTTTTGGCTATTTCAGACCAGACAAGTCTGTTTCACCATTGCATCCGGAAAAAGATATCCAAAGAGTGAGGTGGTGGCTGGCATCAGTTGAGGTAGAGGTGGCAAAAAAAAAAATAGGGATAACTTCCATCAGGGTAGGCGAGCAAAATGTAACTTCAAAACTGGCCATTAGATACTTGGGTGCTTTGATCGATATTAGACTCTCTTATAAGGAACACCTAGAAAGAGTGCAGCCTTATTCAGAATAATGCTGAAAACTGGTTCACCCAGACAACACAGGAGGCTTCTTTTGTCAAGGGTGGCGTAATCCGACAACTTAGTCTTCCGCCAAGAGGATTCCGAGACGTCGGTGTTGGGTGTCCTTTCTTGTCGACAGCATATATGTACTTGGTCTTGCCGTTTCCGTCTCAATACCCACAAAAGCGCTGACATCACGCTGGATTCTTCCGATTATGGTCATATTGTCAGCGTATGAAAGTAATTGGACAAACTTTTGAAAGATTGTGACTCTGGTGCGATTTTACGAACGCTGTTAAAGAAGTCGCATGACAGCGCGTCACTTTGTCTAACTCCATCAATTTGGCATCAATGATCTCGTCGAGGTCTTTACCGACCTTGATGGAGCAGCGTTCGTTCTCCATCGTGACCCTGTACAAACGGACGATTTTGGCAGAGATAACTTACTATTGCTCTGTACAGCTCGTCTCTATAAATACTGTCATCCGTAACCCTAAAATAAATGAAATTATTGTAGATATCGATTTGAAGCTCATGGGTATTCTTTTCCAAGATCTACGGTTGTGTAAATATTTGGACTTTTCTGGCCTAAAGTCACACCAATATGGACCGATCAGGTTGTTGAGGAACAGCTTCAGGTATTCAAATAACACGATGGATAAGATTATGTAGGCGATGTTAAGAAGACTTAGGCCTTTATAGTTGGCGCAGTTCAGACGGTCTCCTTTCTTGAGAATCGGACAAACATTGCTGAGGTTCCATTCATTGGGCATACTTTCATTTAACATATTTTAAATTCGGATTTGCCCAATTCTTTTCAAATATTCTTCTTTATTGAACTAAGCATAGATAGGTAGCGTCGATCCTCATGACTCAAATAAATAATATTATTCAATTTCATAGGAAATAATACAATCTTTCAACAAAACAAGTTAAATTTCCAAGTAAATCGAAACTCATTTCAAATTCAATGGAATTGCGCTTAAATTAAACAAAAATGTATAAGTGCAACTTGCAAAAGACATCATTTTCATCAATCTCCGTTTAAACTAAAGCTTCTTAGTCCTACTCCTAACACCAGAGAAGCTCTTAAGAAAGCATCAACAAAAGAAAAACAAGCAAAACTTACCAACTGGCCAAACAACATCTATCTATACCCGTATCTGCATCGTCTTTAACAACAAAGTAATCACAAATACCGGTCTATTCAAGCTCTGGAAACGTAGACGTGTGTTAACTTTTAACCAATTTTTTATTTTTTTACGGATTCCACTGGGGAAATGGTATGGCAGCGCAATAACCATCAGTTGATGATCAGATTTTATTAAAATAAGAGCTACCAGAGACGAGCTTCAACTTAACAAGTAAATTTAACGAATTTTTTTTTTATCGAAACAAATACTCGAGTCATTGAAATTATTTGAACAAGATGAAGTCATTTCTACTAGCGGTAAGTGTAAGCCAATCTTTGAACATTTCAAACATTGAACACTTCAATTGATGGAATTGGGTCATATTTTCGATCAACCTTTCATATCTGATGCAACAATTATATGCATATGTATGTCTTTGGTTAAAAAGCAATTGCGATAGTTTGACAATTCCATAACAAAACAATTATTAACTTCGCATATTACTTAGGTTTTTACAATCTCATTATTTATTCAAGGTCACCCTGTTGTATACAGTCTCATCTGCCTTCGCTGATGTATCGCACATTCTAAATGAATATACCAGTACTACACAACCGCCTCCAGCAAATCCATATGTATTCAGTTATTCAGCTGGAAGAGAACCCGGACATGTTGATCGAACTCACACCGAGGTTTCAGATGGTACTGGAGTGATTCGCGGTGCATTCTCATATGTCGATCCAAGGCAACAATTGCGAACAGTAAAATACACTGCCGATAAATATGGATTCCATCCAGAGTTGAGTCATGAGCCGGAAGATACTGAAGCGAATAAATTGGCTAGAGCTAAACATTTGGAGCTGTTCAACAAAATAGCCGAACAACATGCAAATCCTCAAGCCCCCCAACAGGTGAGTTATGACATTTCCACTGTTCCAGAACAATGGTTTGAATATTTAATCGGATAAGGAAGTCATAAAGTTGATGAATTATTGTCACACGGACTTGTTAACCAGCTTAACAAGATATAAGAAAGAATTGAGGTTTACAAAAGTTTATTAAGTTAGCACAACAGTTTAAGATGTTTAAAACTCGATCGGACTTATAAATTAACTTAATATCGGCGCATTTCATTTAAATTGTACGATTTAATGCCTTTATTTTAATTTTATGGTTTGCGTGTTACTTTGCGAAATTCTAGCTCATTGACGTTTCAATACTGGTTTCACAAAATAAGAAGCTCAGTGATTATCGAAGAACAAGAAACATGGTTCGCATTCGGGGAAAAAGAGAACTTGTTTTGTCATTTACTGACCTCCGACTTTGTCGTACAGTAATGTCCTTTTTATCATACAATTTGATACTTAATTTGGAATGCAGAAAAGACTCAATTTCCGGTTGATTATGACTGTTAACTGTGACAGTTATAACTGGTTTTAGAGCTTTACTATAAACTGCTTCATTTGCTGGGTTAGGCAGGCTACACCTGATGTAGCCACATTCGGACAAGAGAAGGTCCTTTGTGATACTACATGGATCTGTAATTTCCTCCAGAAAACTACGCAATTGAAGCACTGAAGGCTGCTTATACTGGTGTCAGCCATTTTTTTAAGATCGTGGAAGAACCTATGTAGAGCTCATTTTCGAGCTGAAAGACCTGGACCACATTCAGGAAAAGTAGAGAGTCATATCTTCCTCCTCCTCGTCCATATTTACTGAGTTACTTATGATAGCGCTAAAGTCTTGGCTGGATATGGGCTTCAACCAACAAACGTCTCCAGCCAGCACGATTGTTAGCTAGCTGCCTCCAGTTTCGCACGCCAAGTTGGTTGATGTCCCTTTCCACATGCATGCGCCACCTGAGTCGCGATTTTCCTCTATTGATGCGCTATTGTTCATCCGGACTACAAGTCTCAGGTATCTTGATACTTATATTTGGACTCTTCTGGCTAAGTCGATATCGCTCTATAGCCCATACGATGTTTAGGAGACTTAATCCTTTATAATTGGCCAAGCTTCTTAATAATAGAACAATCGAAACTGTGGTTCCATTCATCGGGCATGCTCTCTTTCGACCATATTTTGCAGATAAGTTAGTGCATGTTCCTTACCAAATTATCTTTCGCAGCTTTAAATAGCTCAGCAGCTAGGCCGTCAGCTCCAGCAGCTTTGTTGTGCTTCAGTTTAGATATGACTGCGTCCAGGTCAGATGAACGAAATTGTTGGCTAACATCGTCCAGGTTGAATGGGTCATTTTGCCTGACAGAGGCATTGATTGATTCGTCATCGCCGAAATACAGTCTGCAGAAATTATCTTTCCAAATACCCAGCAACGACTGTGACTTAACTACTATACTATGTTCCCTTGTTCGTATCTACAGGCTTCATTTCATTCCTGGAGTAGCATTTAGCTCCTTTCATTTGACAGTTGTTGCTTCTTAGGTATCCCACACCAGATCGGGGAACAAAGTGGATCCATTGAGATCCGAGTGAGGCTGTACATTAGTGCAGCCACCCCTACAACCTAACCTAAGCTATTCCTTTAGACACTTTTCTGCAATTCTTACTTTAATTTCATCTATTTTTAATCAATTTTAGCAAATCCGTGCTGGTCCAGAAGAAAGTGAAGCTGTAGTTCGTGCCACCAATAGGCATTTGAATTTATATGATAAAATTGCACAACAACATGCACAAATTGGAGCACAACAGCAAGCTGAACGTATAGCATTTGAAGCAACATCAGAAGCCAATCAAATAGGAGAGCAAATCTATCACTAGACAAATAGATCATTTTATCATTGTTAATTTTGTAAACTAAAAATAATAAATAATCTATATGTAATTTTGTTTGTCATAGTTACGGTTTACCACGCCACAAGATGCATTTAAACTCCAGAAATAGCATAGTGAGTATCGGCTATCGGTAAGTGTCAACTTTAAAAAAAATAGTGCTAACAGTATTCAACCTTGTGGAACATTTCTTTTAAACTCAAATTCCTTTGGGATCCAGCTTTTCTTACTTACTCATGATGGTCCTACAAGTGGATCTGGATCTGGGCCGTAGCACTCCAAGTTATTTGAAGTCCCTTTTCCGTTCAGTCCTAAAGCGCTGTACTTTCCGAGGCACTCCTGACCAGACTGTTGATTTGCATCCGCGCTATATGTTCCTTCTATATTAGTTATTGCATGTAGACTCTTCTGACTAGGTTGATGTCGCTGGACAGCCCATACAGTTCGTCGTTAAGTCTCCTATGCAGACAAACCCGTAGATCACCCGAAGGATTTTTCTCTAAAAAAAATAAAATCGATGTCAACCTCATCCATTCCTGACATAGTCCGCCGCACTTTAGTTGTTCAAGAGAGAACTTTGCTACTTAATTGCCTTCTTAGCCCGAAAATAAAGACCATTTGGCAAGAGTTATTCTTCGTTTGATCTCAACGCTGGTGTTCTTGTCCGAATTTATTTCGGAGCCCAGTTGTTTTGCAAAATCACATCAAGCCGAAGTCATAACTATCAAGCCGTCAAATAGCTGAAAATTGTAGCCAGTATGTATCACTCACAGATATTGTGATTTACATATGTATATTCACAGCCAGGCTGAGATAAGATCTTTTATGATCAGATCGCGTGACTCTAAAAAAGATCGCTTTACAGCACAAAACCACAATCTGTTGAGTCGCAGATCATTACGGCATTCTGAGAGACTGTGCGGCTGACGAATTAGCTAAACAAGATTCTCTAGGTAAATTAGTACGAATCTTGAAAATGTCACAGAATGTCGTTTGTTAAACATCTGACTCACACCGGTGATGCATGCTCACAGATCGTAACATCCTGAATATTGCAACAATGCTCCTTAAAGATCGGAAGCGTAAATTCAACTGAAAAGAGTCTAACTCTCCAAACTAACCAACATCATAACAAGATGCTGCATCTTAAGCGGTTGGGCATTGTATGCAACGATATCTGCCTGAACTTTAGGGATGAGAAAGAGAAGAATCTATCTTACACTTTCTCTGCCCATGTCCCGCTCTGGATTGTCTACTTAAGTGGGAAAAAAATGCATACAATTAAGCTTCACAAAATGTTATTTATTTTATTGTTCAGGAAGAACATTATTTCTTTCGACTCCAGTTTAGGAACTCTGTTGTTGCCCTGGTGGTCCGCCTGGTCCGCCTGGTCCGCCTGGTCCACCTGGTCCACCTGGTCCTCCGAATCCTCCTGGTCCCCCTGGTGGTCCACCTGGACCGCCTGGGCCGCCTTGCATAGGGCCACTTCCACTCATTTGCACTTCTTGTGCACTTCTCTTTACCAAAGTTCGAAACATACCATCCTCAGAGACACCAAAATCCTGAAAAAAAAAAATCATTTTTACACGCTTTAGGTTACCACTTCCGTAGATTTGCAAACCAATATAAGGACCATGCCGAGCAGGACAATTAGAAATTTAGTTGCTGTTTTCATTTTGAAAATGTTTTCAAGTTTGATTAGAACTGTTATTTTGGTACCAGCTGCAGGTTCTTAAATACTAAAGCCACTGGATCATTTTAACCGACGACCGGCAAGTTTCGAAAAATGCATTTCCATTTGCACACCCACATTTGATTGGATCTGAAACTAGCAGCAATTAATTTAATTGAATTCATTCAACAATAACGATGAACACACGAAATGGATTTACATTGTTATGAAATTTATGGACTAATGTTTATTTAAAAGAGTATATGCTTGTCATTTTATTTATGGTCGGAAGTAATTATAACGTAGGTACGAAAAAATTTTAGTTTCTAAAAGGGTTTGCATTTAAGTGCTATTATCTCCACAATTACAGTTTTTTGTAGCCTCGTATCTCTGCTTGTTGGATCAACTTCTTTTCCTATTGGAGTTGTTAAAGGATGCTCTGAATTCGCTCTGCTTTCAACCAATCGACCTTAACATCTCTTTGATCTCATAACACAAGTTTATAGGCATTGAAATCAACCCAACGGAAGGTCCATGGTTTTATCATGCCAAGGAATTTATCAATATCTCACACTCAAGAATTTTATAAACTAAGTGACTGTGGCACAAAATTATTAACAAACTTCCTTCTTGCTAACAGCTTACTCCGTTTCTAACAAGTTAAAATTCTGACCCACTAGCTTATACTTCTCCAGGTCTACATGTCAACATTTATCCACATTTTTTGGAGTTCTGTAGCGACCCATTTCTCGAAACGTTCTTGTGCAGTAAAAGGTTCAGGAACAATGACTCCCCCATCTGTTCAAATGTTCAAACACCAGAAACTCAGAAACCTTTTCCTTTCCTTTGACATCTGCATGTCTTCTAACCCAAATCGTTGCCAAATCTTTTGCAATTGCACAGTCATTGAACCTTCACCCCCTTCATATGTCCGATCTCTGCTTGGTTGTCCCATGCATCTGGCCAAAACGCAAGTGGGTCAAGGCGTGTACTGCGGCTTTTGTCCCTAAACTGAGATGGAAGGCTAGATCTAGATCCTTCGAAAGGATGCGCTGTTGGCTATGGTTTTCTTTTGACAAGGAGTGTCGTTCCACTCGGATAATTTCAATGAAATGAACGACTTGATTTTCCAATTGACAGATTGTATTCATTGAAATACTAACAATTAGTTCTACCGTTTACTAGTCTTATTTCCTTAATAAGTTAGGCTAGGTTTAGTGGCTGATGAGAATGATCACATCCTTATCACACTTAGGTCCATGTGGACCCATTGTGATATCCATGATATGTTTTCTCTCGTGGTAATAAGTGTCGTCGTTCTAATCATCCAGACTCTCTGGCAAAATTAACAAGGTCGAACGGTGATTCATCCGATAGCTCGTCGATATATTCGAAGAAAAATTTGCCCAGGGTGACAGAGGAAATGGGCCGTGTCCTCATGAGCCTCTTCATCACCGTATCCCCTGCAGTTATCAATTCTATCAGCACTGACAGCGACTTCCTGTCTTTTTGTCGGAGTTTTCTGGTTTTTGTTTTGTCGTATTCTGGCCACATCATTCTCGATACTTCACAGGTGGTTAGTGATTTCCACCTTTTATTTGCTTCCATTAATGATCTTCTTTCAATTTTGGCCTTACGATAACAGAGTGGATGTTTAATCGTAGCATCTGCTTGTTTTCGGTCTAGGGCTGAGCCCTTTCTGGTCAGTTCATCCGCTGCTTCATTGCCTGGTATCCCGCTGTGACCAGGGATTCCGCAGAGCTGCATTGTGCTGCGTGCCAAGAACCTTAAGCTCTTCGCGGCAACACTTAACAAGGTTCGATGTTATCTACGCAGCAGCTATTGATTTTATGGTCGCCTGGCTGCCAATGTTAATTGTTATATCCTCCCGTGATATTGTCTTTGTCACTGCTAGAACATCCGCTTGGAAAACGCTGCTGTGGTCTGGGAGTCGTATGGAGCCGCTTAGTATTAAATCCTTCGAGAAAAGACCCGCCCCTATACCTATGTTAATTTTTGACCCATTGGTGAAGATGGACTTGGAGTCCCTAGATATTTCACTGTTCTTGAAGGAAAGTCCCATGAGAATGGTCTTTCGAAATCCAAGTATGGGACAGTGTATTCTGATTCGACATCACCGCTAAAATAGTTCTAAATGTATTGGCGTGTCCATACGTAATCGGTCTCCAGTGCTTTGACTCGCTGATTCTGAGAGCGCTCCTGTATGTAGAGATATATAGGCAAAAGGTTAAGATTTGTTGGTGTTGTTCTCATCGCGTTGATTGTTCCAGTGCATGCTATTCGCTGTATTTTTGTCATATCTTCAAGGTTGCTAGTTTTGGTGGCAGGGTGCCACTAGACCAATCCTCCGTATGTTAGTATGGGTCTTACTATCACAGAGTACATCCACAGTGTTATTCGGGCCTGGATCCCAAGTTTTTCCCGTCGAATCTGCTGCAGGTATAAAAGCGACGGATGCCGTTTTTACCCTTTCTTTAATGCTCAGGTTCCAGTTAAGTTTCCTGTCGAGTATAAGGCCTAAGTATTTCGCATTCTCGGATAGCTTAAGAGGAGTGCCCTCAAAACTCGATACCAAGAAGACTGGTATTGTTCTTTTGTTAGTGAACAGAACTAGGTCGGTTTTCTGAAGGTTGACTTCCCAGTCCACATTGTTTTGTCCAAACGTTTATCGTATTCAGGGCTCTCTGCAATAGTTCGCTAACAGTAGTTGGGAATCCGTATTAAGTAGCACTACATCGTCTGCGTAGGCTGTTGCTTTTATTCCACTGTGGAATAACTCTAGACTCCTTCCTTTTGTGAGGAAAATATAACACACGAATAATTGTTGTATGATCTACTGCGCTAAATATTTCAAAGTAATAAATACACAAGTTAAATTATATTGTTCTGTGTCATTGAGAAATTACTTTTTTGTTAATTTATTTGCAATGGTCTGTTTCCTAATACAATTTTTTTTGTTTTTAATTTACACATATAGTTCTTCTTACGCTCTTTTGACTTTATTTCGCCAAATAAATACACTAAATAGTTTTTTTATTTTTTATTTTTAATTTAACAACAACAAAAAATATATTTATGTAATATATTATATTAAGTCGTCAGGATTTCTCAAAGAAATTTATTGTTTTTTTCGTTCGTTTGGGCAAAGTAAAAATAAATTAAACAAAACGTCGTACAGCTAAAGGATATAATCTCGAAAAAAAAAATAAAATATTTTTTCACTTGTGTTTCCCTTTCGGTTAACTTTCGTATTTGCATATGACACTGAATGTATCGCCACCCAATCGATTCGCCAGCCATTTGTTCTTGATAACAGCCAATTTCAAGGTTTCACAACGAAATTTTGCATAAAGATTTGTATGTAGAGCTCGACCCATTCCCTCGATGACCAGTAAATCAGTCTCATTGCTTTCTATGGCATTGCAGAGTTCTAAAACAAATTACATATATAAAATACGTTTTTTTTTCCTAGTTAGTATATGATGCAACAAACCTGGTGTCAAACGTCGCATATCTAAACATGGTCCTTTCTGACCGTTGGCGTAGACTAGAAGTTGCTCGTTCTTAAGAGCCCTACTTATTATATCACAGTAACAACTGCATTTTTGCAGTATATCCTCAAGTTCTTTATACGTCACATCGTTAAGAGAGGGTTCAGAATTCGCACACAATAGGACTTTGGTTTGGCGCTTCAGAAGTTCTCTGGCAAATGGCAGTATACCTAAAACAACATCAGCGCCACTGTTGTCAACAAAAACTACCGCACATTTGTGTGGTGTATTCTGTGAAAATTAAAGTTACATATTTTGTTTGTAATAAGTAATGTACATGCATACCTGCATGCGTTGCAACCATTCATTTAGATTGTCTATCAACCATGGTCGCTTCTGAATTTTATCTAAAGCATCGTGGAGACCAAAGTTTTTATCATTTTCAAGAATGTCTGAAACAGCTTTCGCACCCCAGTCAAATATGTTACCTGAAATACAAAAAAAAAACAAAAGAAGCTTTCAAAAGAGGCAAGTTCTAGAATAAAGTACACACTAAGCTACCCTTGGTAATCAGCATATGAATGAAAACATGTAGGTAGTGAATATGTACAACATAGTCAACATGAAATATGTATACTCAATTAAAAGACTAGACAAATTTTACACAAAGACTTAAGATTTCTTATAATCACCCCTTGTGCCAACTAAATAAGACCTTATTCATTTGTATGTTGATAAGAAAGATCAACACACGATAACGACAGAAAATATTTTCTAATCAAATTGTAGACAATTAAATACGATTAGCATAAACAAACGAATGGAGAAAAGCTTAAAACAAAACAATAAACTCATAAATCACGTTTTTCTGTGCTACCCCCACAGTTACATAACACAAGCGGACAAGGTCACCATTTTTATTTCTGTGGCATGGCCAAGGTGTTCTACACACCTAACCATGGTAAATAAATTCGATTTATCATTTACCCTTGAGTTATTGTGTAACTTACCTGCTAATACCCCACGAATCAATTCTGTCCACTTTCCATCGTTCTGTAAACAGTCGATTTCATCTAATCTGGTTTTGAAAATTTTTATGGATGCCTGGTTCTCATCGGATTTTTGCTTTAACCACGGATCTTGGAATCCGTACAGTCTTAAAGTTGTTTCATTTAATTCTAGTAGATCTCTAATGGATAAAGTTTTATTGCTGCAAAAGAAGAAAAGGATTCAGTTTTTCTTAATAAATATATTTACCAACTTTTAGGTTATGTTAGGAAATATTTGCGCCAACTCTCAAACCTCCAATTTATAACGAACCATACAGGTCCTTAGGGTGCTCTGACATGAAGATAAAGATACTGTACTAGGCAAAGATGTGCCAATAGTTACAGTGTATTCAGCATGAATCGAGTTTCATTTTGTTGCCCTTGCGCAGAAGGGATATTACTACTACGTAAGGTGTTAGCTGTCGGATTCTACACAATGGTAGGATTTCAGATGACCTTGAAGTCTAAATCGGAATACGACAGGGCTGCTACGCCTGTTGATTATCAGTGATTTTATTCGCACAGCTTCGCCAGAGAAAAGCCATGGTATAGGTACAATGGACAATGACATCTTACCTGAAACATTTCGACTACACTGATGATATCTGCCTACTTTTATATAGGATATAGAATGCACATATGTAGGAATGTACAAAAAATAGCTTATAACCAGGAAATCAAGACTGGCAGAGTAGGGCTAAATAAAAATGCAGAGAAAACAAAGCTTTTTGAAACGCTCAACGCTGGAGATGAAGTTCAAAAATTTGACAGCTTTCTTTATGTATGAAGTATGGTCTCGGTCAATGTAGGCACCGATCTGATTCTGGGCAGCAGAATTTCTTAATGCTTTCTAAAATCTAGAAAATCTATCAGCTTTAAAACCAAGCGAAGATTATCCCGATTCAATGTTGAGTCAATATTTGTTTGTGGGTGTGTAGTAGGTACTTGGAATGTGACCACCCTGGGGATTTTCATACAAAGCCACGTGCCCGGTGAAGTGGTAGCGGGTCGGACTCACCTTACGGCGCGAATCAATTGTTGTCTCTAATGGTAAACATAACGCAATTTGAATACAATTTTTTTATGATTATGAGTCAGACTTGAAAATATCTGTCCCCATAGCTGCAAAGAGGATTAAAGTCCTATCCACAAATTGTTTGACTCAATTGTTTTCTCTAATGGTAAACATAACGCAGTTTGAATACAATTTTTTTAGGCACCCGATCAGATTATGAGTCAGACTTGAAAATATCCGTCCCCATAGCCGTAAAGAGGATGAAAGTCCTATCCAGAAATGGTATGACTCAATTGTTGTCTCTAATGGTAAACATAGCGCAGTTTGAATACAATTTTTTTAGGCACCCGATCAGATTATGAGTCAGACTTGAAAATATCTTTGCTTACCTAATGCAAAATTTTACAGAACAGGTCTAAAAATATCTTCGTACTGTTAAATACGACTTAATAAATTGTTTAACTCACTTATTCTTAGAATTTTTCAAATTCTCCACATGATCTTTATATGCTTTCTTGAAATCTTCAGCTCTTGATTCGGATGAAGTGTCTGTTTCCTCTTGACTTGTCGCTGCTTGTATGGCAAATTTATCAATCATATCATTAAATCTATTAAACCAATAATCTGCCGCCTCTGGATCTTTGTTAAGGTCAAGTGTATCTGGATTGTAATTTTCAACATCTGCAAGAAGTGTAGCACACATTTTGTTTGATTCAGTTTTGTTTTGGTTTTAAAATAAATTATGCGCTTTCGTTTAGCTTGACTGATGAGATTTTATTAAATTAAATTGTGTAATACACTTTTATTTTGTACTCGTTTGGTAATTGACTTTATGTTCGCAAGTAATTTCTTTAATTTAAATAAACATAACCCGATTATACCAAACACTTTAATGTATAAAAAAAAAAAACTCTTCAATTGACAACGAACTAATGACGGCTGGTTATGTATAAGGATTAAGTTTTATATTAATGTTTACTTGTGATAAAATTACTTTAAATAAAGAGGAATTATTTTTATTTGTTTGTTTGCAATGTAAAGAATTTAAAAAGGAAAAATAAAAACCGAGATAATAGATTAAAAAAAATTTGTGACCACGAATGACAGTTAGTGGTTCGCAATCACAATTGTAACACTTTGTTGACATTTTTTTGATAAAAAAAAACAGAAACTGGGTCACGGTGAAGAGTTTGGAAACCCGCTGTGGTTAGAATACGAATAGGTAAATTTAAAAATTTAATTTTTAATTTTATTCAATACCTAGTGTTGTGCAGATCAGAAACGGATGACTAGGAGTATTGTACAGTAAAATGAAAGGTTTATTTTTTGATTATGTCGACAGGTATTTTTGTGCAATAACAAATAATGGGTCCGATGCATAGTTTAATGCCTGTGAGGGTGTGTATACATTAAGTTCACTTGTACAGCTTTGAGAATGTGAGCAGTGTGAGCTTAACACAAGTCTTAGGAACGAGGACTATGATGAGAGGAGAGTGGCTTTTCAAATACAATAGCTCTCTAAAATCCCTCACAATCAGAATTTGCATGTCCATGTCGACCCCAAACAAAATAATGGGAAGACAACAATACAATGGATTTACAATCTGAAAAAGGAGACAAAGAAGAAGGATATTTGTTTGTTGACTAATTGTCCTCCCTGAATCTCATGGCAATTATAATGGTTTTAGGTGGCTTATTAGGCACCCCAAGTTGTTAAAATTGTATTCACCAAACGAAGGGCTGTATTTCTGATTCTGCATAGGCTGGGGGTTTCGCATATGAGGTGGATTGTTACTTCCAAGTTACTCCCAGCCTGCATGT
Organism: Criorhina ranunculi; assembly: GCA_951813785.1. Lineage (NCBI taxonomy): Eukaryota > Metazoa > Arthropoda > Insecta > Diptera > Syrphidae > Criorhina > Criorhina ranunculi. Next base: position 87,354,808 of record OX638381.1, on the reverse strand, counting down.
TCATATTTAGCTGTGACATATAATGTACCTGTAGTTTTTAAATTTTACTTCTAATATTAAAAAACAAATGCCAAACAATATGTTTATGCCCTATATGTCAATTTTGTCATTAAACTCTAGAACCACTATTGTGAATGTAAATAAATATACAGTGAATTTCCAATAAAACTGTCACTTATAAGTCATCGACTTTCATTATAATAAATTAACAGAAAAAAAATACCAGAGTTCCTTATAATTTATCTTTTTCACATATAAAAACAAATTAAATATGAATTTAACAATTAAAATTCTTAAAGGTGATGAATGCACAGTGACTGTAAGAATACAAAATTTCCTAAACACCATCTCTATTTATGATTAATTTCAATTTAATTAGGTGACTCCAGAAACAACCATAATCGAAATGAAGCAACAAATCGAGAGACTTATGAAAATCCCTGTTATCCATCAGAAAGTTGTACTTCTGGGCCGAGCAATGATCGATGAAAATACTATTTCATCATATCCCACCATAAAAGATGGAACCAAATTAAATTTGGTCATCAAAAAACCAGATCCACTCAAAGAAGTAATCTTTCGTTCGTTTCGAAAGTACTACAACGAAGAGCAATCAGAAAAATTGACTAAAGAATTCATGAATGACTTTGAAAAGAAACTGCAACAGTTGAGCTTAGACGACATTGAAAGATTGGCCGAGAATATGTTGGGAGATGCGACTATTTAAATAAAAGGATGATGGAACTGCAGTGTTTATTGTTTTGTACCTACTTTATAAAATATATGTGAAATTAACAATCTAGACAATTTAATTGAGTTATTTCCCCTTTGGAGTGTCAATAAGCAGTTCTAAATTAAGCTGAATTCTAGATCGTATTCAATTCTCTCTATCCAACAAAGTTGCTAAAGCAAGACTTGGTAAGGAGCATGCACCCACTCATCTGTAAAATATGGCCGAATGAATGGAACCTCAACATTGTCCGATTTTCAAGAAAGGAGACCGTCTGAACTGCGCCAACTACAGAGGAATAAGCCTTTTTGACATCGCCTGAAACTGTTCTTCAACAACCTGATAGGTCCACATCAGTGTGGTTTTAGGCTGGGAAAGTCCACCAGTGACCAAATACTCACACTACGGTAAATCATAAAAAAAAAATACTCAGGAACTTCGATGATCGATACCCATCACCTTTTCATCGATTTTAGGGCGGCGTATGACAGTACCTATAAGAGACGAGCTATACAGAGCAGTGTTTAGTTTTAGCAGCCCTGCCAAATTCATCCATTCGTGCAGGATGACGATAGAGAATACACATTACTCCATCAATGTGGGTAAAGACCTCGCCGAGACCTTTGATGTCAGAAAAGGATTTAGATAAGGCTTCTTTAAAAACATTTTCGAAAACTCACGGGCCAACACCAGAGGTACAATCTTCCAGAAGTCTGACCAATCACTCACTCAATTATCTCTCGATTAACTAAGGGAGTCAAATCTCTTCTTTATTTGTTACTTGAATGCGGAAGATTCATCGATAATCTTGAATTTTACATTTACAGTCAGTATTGATGGTTTCATTTAAAATTTAATTTGTGTCTAGGAAGTTCCAGAGACTTTTAAGGCATTCAAAAGTTATAACTACTGTTTAGCGACTCCAAGAAAACCAATCCAACATCAACATCAAAATCTTACTAATTAAGCGCTAAAGTGAAATAAAATTAACATCTATATTTCGTTTCAAAGTTCTTACAAGTCGTTTTTTAAGCACTGAGGTGGTAAGAATAAATTGGTCCAGTTTTAACCGATGAAGTAATGGTTTTATGAATCGTTCACGACTAATTATCATCCGATCTGAAAACTTCTGTTTCACTGTATTTGTATTCTGGCGATGATTGTGATGGTTCAAGTCTCTGGTGATAGGCTCTCCGAATGGAAGGATTCATTGTTGTTGGCAAGGGGTATTCGTTAATTTTAACTGAATTTCTGTGAAGCGTTCCGAGTTGTGCCTCGAAGAGCACATCATTTATTGCCTTTTCTGCAAATAATCTCTGCATGTGATCCAAATACTTAAGTTTTGATGCCCACACCTTGGCGATATCTCCTTCGTTGTCATACATTGGATTCGAATCTACTGAATGGCATGGCAGTGGTTGCACATCGTTCTGCTTTACTTCTGCATACCTTGGTCTCTTATTTGGATATTGAGGGTAAATAGGATAAACCTCACTCTCCATATGGCTCACATCGTGATTGTTTGACTAAAATTAAATTAAATTGTCTTATCAGCCACAAATGGAACTTGAATTTGACTCACCAAATCGTTATCCTCTGACGTTGCAAATGACGATGACTTTCCCCAAGGACCAGGAGTCTCTAAATCTTTTAAGAACATCAATTCTTCATACATCCATGATGATGGCCGGTATTCCATGCCCATACTTGCAGATTCTGAAACTTTTTTCAACTCTTTGCGAAAATTACTTCGCATTGAATTGATTTTCTTTTTAACATCCTCCACTGTTGCATCGTATTTAATTGTCCGGAAGACGTGGAGCAGTATGTCGTATGCCTTATTGCGTTTGTCCTTTTTTGTGTAATCAAGACATTTTACATCCCAAAGCACCGGTAGATCGTGATAGGTTGTAATAAATTTTCGAAGCTTGCCACGCTCGTCTTTAATTTCATCGATTGATGCCATTTTTTTGTCGTACCCTATCAATATATTGTTTTCTAGTTTCTTTTTCACCAAATTCACTCTACTTCAATACGACTAATAGGATGCACTGTCAATAATGTCATGTCAATATTATTGATGATTTATTTGTGGTTGATGTCTGTGCTTAAAGTAGTTGACAACACGTTATTCGAACTTGTAATTTGAATATTCGATATTTTCAAAAAAGATTTTCGATAATGCGAATACTTTTGTTGAGGCTCGCGCCGTTCTGTAGTTATCGACACGAAAGATTCGATGAAATGAAAAATAATCAATTGCCAGTGGCAAACGATATTTTCTTTAAAGTTTTATTGAACAGTGTAATCAATTATCAAGTATGGTTTATGATTACGGGTTTGTTTATGATACTGTCATCAAAACGAGTCTAGGTCTTGAAACTGAAACAATTAACACAGTTTGTTCGCGCTTCTGAAAAGTATTCCAACTCGGTCGTGTTACCCAATGAGACGTAAACAAAGTCAACAGAATGTGGTAAGTAGTTAGATTTTGTTTTAGTGAATCTCTTCTGCGTACGATTTAGAGTTGAGCATTAGTATTTGCATTGTTTGGAGAACTTCTCTAAAACATCAGTCCTACATATGTTGGGATGGGTTTTACCGCATGGTACTTTTCGTCGTAGACAGTGAAAGTGTGCAGCTTTTTCATACGTTGCCTTGGATATCTGATATCATATTATTGTGTAGAACATGACACATGTTGGATGCCTTCTCGAAGTCGATAAACAGATAACAGATGAAGCGACGACTTATGTATACTCAACGTAGGAAGATCCTGAGCGGGAGCCAGCCTGCTAGACTTCGTGAGATCCTATGCAAAATTATGTTTATTATTAGTTTGGTTGCTGCCGACAGAACACAAATACCACGGCTGTTTCTACAATCCATCAAATTTCCCTTCTTTGGTAGCTCGGTGATTAATTTTTTATTCCACTATTTTTCAAAATGACGCACCTACGCTACTTGTACTACTTCTTCTACTCCTTTAATATGAGTAATTCTTTAGTCAATAATCGGCGCTGTTTTGCGATTTCTTAAGAATCGTTCTAGAATGAATCGTGAGAAACTCAAGCCAACAACAGAGGCACAATCTTTCTTAAATCTGTACAACTAATGTGACAAACGCGGCTATACACAGCCAGGTCGGCGTATGGTTGAAGATTCAGTATCACACACAGGTGTTGTGATTTATATCGAAAGCTAGAGTGCGATCAGATCAGGCAATATAAAATCTACGCCGAACTCTGTCTCTGAACGAGATCTCTAAACAACTTATACTCTGTTGGGTCCCAGGGCATTAAGACTTTTCTTGGAACTGGGAAGCTGGCGAACTAGTCGGACAAAGCTCTCTAGGTGCCTATGTCGGTTCTTAAACGCCTTGATTGACACTGGCAATGTTCTGTCGCAAGCAAATCAAAGATGGCAACATCTAGATTATTGTCATAATGCTGGGCTAATCTGGCCTGTCCCCAATTCTAAGAGATCGAAAGAGTTTAATTGACTTAAAAGAGAAAGCTCTAAAAACTAACGTTATGACAACGCACTGCTTTATAAGCAGTTATGTTCAGCGGTTCGGCATTGTATGCAATGATTTCATCACTGCCAGTCTAAACGGTTATGTAAGGGAATCTGAATAGTTTCAGGAGTAGATTGGGCTTCCTAACCCTAGAACTCGCAGAGGTATAACAATAGACCTACTCTTGTTATGAATGTATCTCTTTTCTAGAGAACCGTCTCAAAGTACCTAAGGCCCTTTGAACAATAACGACATGAGAAGAACAGTGACATCGATCTAACCAGTCAAATTCAAATCGATCAACTCAGATGGTTAGGTCATTTAGAGCAAATAGACATCAATAGCTCAGAGAGCTTTCGAATTCAACTGAGAGGGAAAAATCAGTAAATGCAAGCCTTTCCTTAGGTAGCGCGCGCAAGGGGAGAGTGACTTACCAATTTGAGACAGCTAGCTCGGACTGGCTGGAGAAACTTGTTTGAAAAAGTCCAATCATTAAAACCGATTCCCATTTTAAAATGAAAAAAAATGTACGTGTAATTGTGAACTATTCAGTGACCCCGACGTCACAATCCAAACCAATAAGAATCGAATTCGCTTTCGCTAACGTCAAAAAGAATAAAAAAAAAACAAAAAAAAATAATTTTTCGCCGTCCGCCTACAACAGGCTCATCTGTCAAATTGTAAAAAAGGTGTATTCTATAAAAAAGAACTCCTTTGCACTTTTATGCCGCTTGAAAACAGAGAAATAAATACACAAAATTATTAAAAATACGGGAAAAAACTATTGCAATTTTATTGTTGTTTCATTGTTTACCGATTTATATTATAATTTGAGTGTTTAGAGTGTTAAATTGCCTCTGAAAAGGGCGACCAACCAGAGACAGACAAAAAGGCAGACATTGAAAATATACTATGGAGCCCATCGATATCGCAAGACTTGAAGAAGCTGTTGTGGTTTTCTATCGCTCCACTTCTCAAGAACAAGCAATCACCCATGAATGGCTGACAAAGGCGCAAGCTAGCACACAGGCCTGGTCATTTTCCTGGCAGCTAATGCAACTTGGAAAGGTGAACTTTTACCAATGAAAGCTTAACAGAACAAGAAGTGTGCTAAATTATTGTATTCTTTTTGTGATTTTCAGAGTCAAGAAGTTCAGTTCTTTGGAGCAGTTACATTGCACTCTAAGCTGATGAAGTTTTGGCATGAAGTTCCAGCGGAAAATCGCGAGGAATTGAAACAAAAGATTCTAGAGAGTATAATTAATTTTGCTGATGGACCCAAATTAGTGCTTAATCGGTTGTGCATTTCTGTAAGATTTTTATTAAAATTGAATATACCAATGTTTGTCATGCTCATGGCCTTCCATTTCAGTTAAGTGCATTCATTGTACATATGCTAGTAGAATGGCCAACAGCTATAGAAGACGTGATAAATACGTTCCAAAACCAACAAATTCCAAATGTGACAAAAGAAATGCAACTGTGGATAATGCTCGAAGTTCTACAAGCTATTCCAGAAGAAGTACAAAAAATGCCTTTCAAACTTACTATACTATACGTTGACATGTTTTGAATTTTCTAGATGACTGCTGTATACACATCTGTGAAACGTGCCACATTACGTGGCGAGGTCGCTAAACGCGCTCCTCTTGTAATGGAAACCACAGAGACCTATTTGCAGATGCATATCGATCGCGATTGGGATCATGAAGTTTTTGTTAACATGATGAGAGCAGTAAGATGCGTTGCAACATGGGTCAGGTAAGCGAAACAAGGTTAATTCTGGCTTCGATACTTACTTTGCCTCTTTATAGGAATATTGGTTTCTCCATAGAGAATTGTCAAAACATAACTGCAATTCTCCTTAAAGTGGTCAACAAATGCTACTGGCCATGTGTCCAGGACCCAGATTCTGATGGCTGCATGTCTGCGGATGAGAATGATTTATCAGAAACTTGCCTAAAAACTCTGCTGAGCATTATTATTCAACCAGATTGCCATAACTACCCTAAGACTGCTTTTATTTTAATTAAAATGTTCCTTGACTCCCTCTGTGGTATAACTAAGGCTGAATGGAAGAAAGACAACAACAATGAGGACATTGTTGTGAATATCTATGCATTGTTTGTGTCGGCTATTGAAAGACATTCGCAGCTTCTACTAAATGGCATAACCACAACTGACCCCGAACTCGCAGACTTAAACAGACGTCTAGTGAATGAAATTCTTCAATGTACTGACAAACCGGGTATCTATCCGGTGGAAGAGTCCTGCAGCAGCCAAGCCATGGGCTTCTGGTACTTATTGCAAGACGAAGTTTTCGTGATGCGCAACACAGAGGAAAGAACTAAGTGCTGGGAGTTCATAAAGCCGTTGTATGCTCATTTGACACGAATTTTGGTTAGAAAATCGGAACAGCCTGATGAAACCTCAATCGACAAGTGGAACTCTGATGATTTGGAGTCTTTTAGGTGTTACAGACAAGATATTTCTGATACCTTGGTAAAATATAACATCAATAGCGTCTCTTTTTTTCAATTAATTGGTTTTTCTTTTCAGATGTACTGCTATGACGTTCTGCATGATGTCATTCTCGATATCCTCGCATCGGTTTTGGACGAAACAATTGCTGGTATTCAAGCCAATCCAACCGAATGGATAAAACTTGAAGCCTGTATTTATGCTTTTCTTTCGGTCGCTGAGCACATTGACACTACTGAATCCCTTCAGATTCCTAAATTAATTCGAGTTCTTTCCGAGATTCCCTATGAGAAAATGAATGAAAAGCTATTGGGAACTTCCCTAGAAACTATCGGCTCCTTCTGCCTGTGGTTCAAAGATAATCCTGAATATATCGCTCCTGCTATTCAACTTTTAGTCCGTGGTCTCAATTCTACAATGTCATCACAAGCTACACTCGGTCTTAAAGAGCTCTGTCGCAATTGCCAGATTGAAATGAAACCCTATGCAGAGCCCCTGTTAAATGCTTGTCAAGCCTGCTTGGCTAGCGGACGACTGAAAAACTCCGACTGTGTTCGGTTGATGTTTAGCATTGGAAAACTGATGAGCCTGTTGCCAGCTGAAAACATTCCATCGTATTTGGACATCATCGTCAGTCCATGCTTTGAAGAGCTACAAACGATTTGCCAAAGTGAAATCGTGAGTTTGATTTTAATCATACTTCCATTCATAATCTTTGTTAAATGATTTGTATTTTAAAATAGAAAACTCCCTCCGCAAGGATACGTACGATATTCCGATTGAATATGATATCGACACTGTTTTCATCGCTCAACACTGACTTGGAAGATGACGAGCAAATTGAAGATCTACAAAATGTGCAACCAGTTCTAATAGTTATGCAAAAGACTATGCCAATATTTAGGCAAATAGCTGAGCTCTGGGTAGATGAGATTGAAGTTCTAGAGGTTTGTTTTTGAGTGTCACATAGGAAATAGATGAAACAAAAATTGCTTCTTCATTTTCAGACGGCTTGCACTGCATTGAAACATGCAATCACCAATTTAAAATATAGCTTTAAGCCGATGTTACAGGATTTATGTTACTTTATCGTGGCAATCTTTCAAACAAGATGTTGTGCTCCAACGTTGGATATTTCAAAAACGGTAAGACCGACTAGTTCTAGTTGATTGGTGGTTGTTCTATTTGACTTTCTCCTTTTAGGCCATAATTATATTCTTCAAGGACGAAAGTGTTAAATCACTGATGCAACAACTACTGGTAGAATTTGTCATGCATAGCTTTAAACTGTTTGAGGTAATAATCTTATAAAGCTACATTCAACTTAAACAATTATTTTTTTTCTTCCACTTAAAGTCCACACCAGAGAATAGCTTCTCGAATATTGCCGAAACTATAGAAATGTTTTACGCTTGCCTAATGCAAATCATAAAGAAAATTCCAATTGCGCTCGATGACAAATGCATCGCATACGACAAACTGATTTTCTATGCCCTCAAAGCGATGACTTTGCCAGAAAATGGCCCCATCCGGACCAGTATTCAATTTCTATCACATTTCATTCTGCAATCTCGTAACTATCCCAGCATGAATCAAGCGGTACTGGATTCTGGTGAAGATATCATTCAAACAGTTGTGATGTGCGTTGGTTGTGTTACTCCACGTGCACAAGTGGATAAATTCGCTGACATATTTCTCTCGATCAACAAGAAATATCCAGCTGAGATGGTAGCATGGATGAAAGTTTTATCGGCTCCCAATTTCCCAACACCCTTGGTCAACGAAAGTGACAAATCTGCGTTTATGTCTCAAATCATTAAGTAAGCTTAACACACGAAACATTCAAGAATTGCTTAAAACATCATTATTTTCGTTTTACAGAGAGAAAGTCAACAAACGTCTGATTCAGAAATATTTGAACGATTTTGCGGTGAAAGCACGTGGTCTCTCCGAGAAATATCAATAGATTCCTTTTAGAAATAGATCGTAGGCCTATATGCATGTAACCATTTCTATTCAAATATATATAGATATATATTTCATTATGTGTACTTTATGTGCTTTTACCACAATCAACATATGAGTCCATATATACTAATAATGTTTATCTTGATAGTAATTTCATGTAACAACTTTTTCTGTGTATGTACTTTATATTATTTCCCTAAACGTGTATAATTTTAAGAAATGCAAAAGTTGTTGATTGAGTCGTCGCTACTTATGAAACTCCATAGAGATACAGAGAGTAGATAAGAGAAGGCAAAGAGTAAATTTGACGTAAAATTGTGATAATAGCATTTTAGTATTATCCTCTTAACATAAATGAGCGAAGAAGATATTATATTAGTTGTAAAATACAAACGATGGAATTATAATTGTATAATAAATTAAATACATACACTTGATCATAATTATTATTTTAATTTTGCATCTTGTGTGTAGTGTACATATATATTATAATATTGTATCCTTACAAAGAATTCAGTTCCTTTACCTTTGGGATCTTTGTGACGCAGGAAAGACAACTTTACGATGACTACTCCTTTTAAATATGTTTTAAATAATAATGTGTAAAAAAAGAGAAATAAATGCAATAAAAATAAATCAAATTTTCATTATCCTATCAAGTAAGAATATTTTTTTTTATCATTTGCTTCTTTTCCGTGGGTATGGAATGGGTGTGGACTGTCGATAAGCTATCACGTTGCTGTAGTCAACACCGGCGTTTGTATTAAGGAGGATTTCTATGATCTCGTGAATGAAGTCCGGAAATCTTTTGGAAAATTAATGAAATTAGTCGGAGAGCATCTTCTCCATAACACGACGACAGACACCGACCTACGGCATATTGATTAGCAACGACGCGTATTCTGGTAACAAGTAGCACTCGATTTCCATACCTACGAATCCACACAATAATAAACGGACTGTCTCCAATGGATTCAACTGCTAATGGACGCTCAACATCGACATTGTTTTTATTTTCTTGTAGCTCAGCAATAGTACTTCGAAAAGCTAAAAATAAGTAGGTGTGTTTGTGTAGTGAGTACGGACGTCTGTAATATTCGCCAAGCGATAATTAGTTGTCATTGGTATCGGGAAGGAAGGTAAGAAATAGTGTTCATCAATAGTCAAACTATGATACGTTCCTTAAAGTATGCATCACTTTTGAGACAGTGGCCGATTTACTCACGGCGTTGGTGTAGGGGCCTCACTACACGGCTCAACTCGCTCATCTGAGGTTTCATGGATACCACGTAATTGCGCTGTTTCCAATCACTTACGATATCTATACTTCGACTTTGCTTTTGGATATTTAGGCCAACATTGTGTTGACTTTTGTTAATTGTCAACTTTAACCCCATCTAACTTCACCATAAACACTCGCCAGGTCTTCGTCTTTCTTCCACTAGGCGCATATAGGAAATCCTAGTTTGGGTGTGATGCAGTCGGTTGGAAACGTGACTATGCCGTTTGGTATGAGTTCACTAAGAGAAAACTGTCCAAAATAAACAATAGTTCATCCATCAACACAATAAACGAAAGCATTTTTGAATAAAACTTATTTCTTTTTATTTTATTTATTACTTAGTCTAAGTTTTGAGTTATTTCTCAGTACAAACATTTAAAGCAATTTTTATACCATTTTTACTAAACTCTCTTGTTTTTTTTTTTAATATTCGGCATTCAATTATTTTTTTATTTCTTTTATTTTAACAAATGTGTAAATGTTTATTATCAAATTGTAATCTTAGGTACATGCATATACATTTAAATAATATTGTTTTCTTAGCAAATCTTAGAATTTACACTTTTTCTTTTTTAACATATGTAAAAATGTTTGTTTCAAGCACAGTATAAATCTTAAGTCAGATATATATTATCATTTTCGAATAATAAAAATTCTCTCGCCTGTGAATATCATTTTAAAGATGTTTACGATTATTGTTTATTTATTTAATTTTTTTCATTGTGCGTTGTTATTAGAATTTTTTATATCCATCGCATTCACATCAGATCTCCATTTTCTTCTCTTCATCGGATTTACGCATGACTAATTTGCCACGAAAGCCCAACTCATCATTCTATGTCCACATTTCGGATGTTTTTCCGGCTAAATGATCTTCTTTGTGAGAGCAATGGTACATAGCAATAAAACAGTTTTTTAGACGAAACTGATTGCACATTATTGCACGATAAGAAAAGAAAAAAAAACTTTATAAACAGCAAAGCTTGAAATGCGAAACATACTTAGAGATAAACCTCTTTTATCCGGAGTACTCGGGACCATTCCAGCAACATAGCAGCACGAACTTGGTCAAAAATATCCATTTACAAAGATTAAGATGGGCAGGTCATGTAGCGCGAATGAAGGCTAAAGCTTCAACCCGAAGAAACTTCGACTCCACCTGTGAGAGACTATGCAGGAGGAACGATCTCATCTCCGATGGTGTGAGCAAGTGGAGGATGACCTAAACGGAAACTCGGGGTTTTTAATGAGGCCCTGGTTCACCGCGAACTGTAGCGCTAAGAGGTTTAAGAAAAATCATTGAAAACATCCATTTGTTGTACTTCACACTTGGATTTTTGTGCCAAAAGGTTTCTGCACACACCGTCGATGACTTCAAAAAGGCAGCAGATGTTCTGTTAAATGCATTTCTTTCAAACGCATCTGAACACATATGAGAGACATAATGGTAAAACCCGTTCTGGGTGGAATCACTTCCAGATATTAAAAACAAATCGGCGAAAGATAACAAATATTCTAGAGGTTGCCAGTGTAGGTCTAACAGTGTCTTCGTTTGCGCAACACACTGTGTTTTCTTTGACTAAGTAAATGAGAACCGCACTATGTATCCGTTGAACAGTTGCCCAACAATCGTACGATCCTCCCGCTCCCATACTTATGTTCCATACTCTAATGTAATGATTGCTGTTTTTTTTGTAATAAACCGTCATAAAATGAAGCACTGTTTTTTTTCTTTGCTTGTCCTAAAATTCGCTGCCTCTACACCAGTTAATAGAGTTCCAAAAAAAAAAAATGAGTTCACCTTTATGTCCGTGTATAGCTTTCTAAATCTTTAAAATGATACACACATCCGTGGATCATCTCTCTAAGGTTTTACAAAGTATTTTAATGAAACAAAATGTGCATGTTTTCACTAACATTTTGCTGTTTATCTTATATTTCTCTTGAAGTGATCTATCATTCATTAAGTGCAATCGCTGCAATTTATATATATGTATTTGTTTACACTTTTTTTTTATGAGAATTTGATTATAAACATCTTAAGATTATTTGTGGAAAAATAAAATATTTACACAACTCATTTTATATATTCATTTATTTCTTGTTTTCTCTTCTTCTTTTTATTTTTTATAGCAAATGAATTCGATTTAATTAAAATCACTTAAAACGTTTTATTTTATTTATTAGTGTTTATAAATTCTAGGTGTAAAAGTAATTTAGTTAGAATTTCTATTTCAATTATCCTCTCATTCCTTAAGTTAACAAAGATGATAATAAATTTAAAGTCTTTATTTTTTGTATTGTATGTATATATATATATATATTTGTATTTATTTAATTCTTTTTGTGAATATTAAAATTTTTAGAAAAATTAGAAAATAAAAGCAACTTAAAAGTATTTTATATTTTCTCTCTTTCTATTCAATAACTAAAAACAAAGAAAAATGAAAAATAAGAAGATTGCTTTGTTGCACAGTTAAACATATTTAAAATGATTCATATACATGTAAAAGTCTGTTTATGTGTATGCTAAACAAATTAAATAGTAAATAACTATTTGATATGTGATTAAAGTAATATATACAACGCGTTTTTACATATTTATTCGGTATTTTATTAATGCAAGGCATTTAAAAATATTTTTTTAATTTTATTTCTTTCATTTTTAATTCATTAAAAAATATTTATTTTTATTTTTTCTCAAGCTTTTTCAACAACTATGCATATGCACTTATAGACATATGGGATTTATAAAGTTTTACTTGTTTTTATTTTACTTTCGCAAATAAATTAAAATTATCATTAAATATAATTACCTATGTTATATTTTATATTTCACTGGAAAAAGATAAAAGAAATATTAAATCAATGATGGTTAATGTTGTTTTTTATAGAAAAAAATAAATCAATTAAAACAAAGTATTTGTAAAGTTACAATTTATGCTGTTTGGCCCTATATCAAACGTTTGACCCCAAAAAAGTTGACACAAATTAAAGACAAACTGTTGGCACATTTATTGTGCTTTTTTTTCTTTTTTTTTCAAAAATATATTGATGAATAATTTTTGTGAGATTGATACAAAGGCAGATTCAGAGAATCTGGGTTCTTGTCAAAATCGTACCGCCTTCCAAACTCTTCGAGTTTTTTCCAGGCCGAGATACAAGCGATTAGAGAGGCCTGCAAGAAAAGTACTTAGCCTCATCCCCACTACCAAAAACCACATAGGAATCTTTATTGACAGCAAGGCTGCCATCAAAGTTCTTCACTCACTTACTTTGTCCTCTAAATTAGTAAAACAGTACAAGCAAATTACCACAAAGGCAAACGCTCGGTTTAATATCACTCTTCTCTGGGTTCCCGGTCATAGTAACACAGAGGGGAATGAGAGAGCCGATGCGCCTCGATGCCTCTCTTGCGGAGGCAGTCTGCTCCCCAATGGGACTCATCAAGAGCACAACGTCTAGAAACTTTTACCATATCTAGCCAGATATGGCCCGCTTACAATAATAACAGGATGAATAACTTAATCAACAGAACCCGCACCAAGACAGCAAGAATCGCAACTGGAGAGGTCGCGGTGATGTGTACCAGGCAGCAGGCACGGAAATGGGACTTTGAAACGAACTCAACGCATACCTGAAAAAAATCGGCTCTGTTAAGTGAAATAGAACCTCGAAATATGCGAGTATATCTGTTAGCAAATCAGATCAGATCGCAAATATGAAATTTTGCTTAAAATCGGAAGCAGTGCACGTCCGTCCACGGATGAAAAAATCAGGTTCGAATCTTCGTTCTGCAACGAGGTTCCCACTTTCGAATAGTTTATTGAAAAAGTTTTTACAGATTTGCCAAATTTCTTAAGTGCATTTTGGTGTCGAAAACTGACCGGGCGGCATTAACAAAGTTGTACAATTCAGTGGTTTCTGTGGTCGACGTGAATGAGCTAGCCCATTACCCTGTGGACTCTTTGAATACATCTGGGATTTCAGCAACAAATTGACTCTTAAAGTCGGCGCCCTATAATACTCGTCAGAAACTCGAATCCTTCAACTTTATGCAATGGCACGCGGCTGCGAGCAGGATCATTAAAGTCGAACCTAGTCGCAGCTATCGTCATCACCGGTTGCTCTGCAGGAGACACACTATTTTTACCTAGCATTCCAATGATACCGTCCGTTTAGCAATTCTGATTTCAATGAGATCTAAAACCAACAAGATACCGTTACAATTAGATAAGAGCTCAAAAATAATAAGTAGATACCACTTAGCTTATGAGAGGATTTAACTTCTTTTAGCACCGTTCCGAATGATCACTAAGTGGAATTGCTGAATGGTGGCGAGGGTAATGCGTTCGCTTGTAAACCGAACTGTGCAGGATCGAGCCCGATCGGAGAATAGCAACAGCCACCGAAAAAAAAAGAAGAGAAACAAATAAAATCGGAGTTTCTCAAAGCACTACACAAAAAGAGGTTTCTGCCTGGGAGTACAGTGGACCGAAACGAGTTTGAGTGCTTCTGGGATTTGGAAAAAATAAAAATAAAGAAAAAAGTGGAATTGATCCGATGGATCACTAGAGCTGTTGCAACGGAATTGAATAATCCTGTTGTGGTTTTCAGAAGACGGCACAGAGAATAAGATAAATCCAAAGGAAGGGAAAGGATGATTACAGAACGTCAATGCCCAATAAATAATTATGATAACCTCATTTATACAGATTTCGAAACTCACCGCCATTCAATTTGTTTAGAATGTGGTGATAATAAATGTCTAATTATCAAGTTCAATATTGTTCACATAGTGGTACGCAAAGCTTCCCAAGTTCCCAATCGGTCGAAAGTAATATTTGAACCACCTCACAAATTTATCCCAATGACATTCAAGACTGAGGCTACAAACTGCATTTTTTGAGATTACTTTCCGACTTATCCTCACTTATTTCAAGAATGCAGAACCATTAAATTTGCATTAAATATTAAGACTTACAGATTTTTTTAATAGTTCTGTGGTACGCCACTGATTCATAATATTTGTAAACATACCTTTATGCTTGTTCTTATTAAACAAAATTTAAGAATAATTTGTAAAAGAAGTAGGAAAATAGAAAGAAAAAAAAACTTAAATTAATTCAAATGGTTAAATACCTACCATTTGTTACCTACAAAAACCTATTGAAAACCAAAGTATACATAGATTCATACGTGTTTTACAAATGTTAACGTAAAAATAAAGAAATAAAAAAATTATATAACATCTACATGAAGCTTACAACAAGAGAATTTATAAGAAAGAATTTTGGAAATTTTTAGACATTTATTTTCACTTTATTGGTACTGTTTTGAATTATTTTATAAATTTGTGTGTTTTTTGTGTATAATAAGTATACATATATTCTATACTAATGTATATTTCTAACTTTCACTTTATTAATTTCCTTTTTCTTTTTTTATAAAATAATAAATATATGTTTAGATTAGTTTTCAGTATGCTTTATGTTTTTAAAAGTTTAGTTTCACTTTTGAATTGTTTTTCTTTTATTTTTACTTCGGTTGCTCTTTAAATTTTGTGTACGCAAATAAAGTAGTTGTATTATTAATTTTAATAATGATAATTGTATATATATTTTTTTTGTTTTCTTTTTTTTTTAATAGTAATTGTAACTTTTAGAATAGAATTTAGGAAATGTTCTAGCATTTGTTAATATCAGGTGGTGTTTTCAAATATTCGTCAGGTCGTTTGTGTTCAATTAATGCACGCACAGTGCCGGTATCAGCTGGCAAATCGGACTTTCTTCTAATTAGAGGTTTGTCCTTGTTACGTTCACCTCGTATCTAAAACGAAGAAATTTGTTTTGTTTTTTTTTTTCGATGGGTTTTTTCGAAACTTCGTGTTCTAAAAAAGTTTTTTTTTTTTTTTCTAAAGCACATTGGTGAAATCTAAGCGTGGTATATAGCATGAACGATATTAATACTTTTATTGTTAACTACAAACAAATAAAGGCAAGAATTAGCTATAAATGACACGTTACGATACATAATTGTTATAAAAGAATAAAATGTTATATTATAGATATTTTCCGAATTGTATTCGTTATTTACATACACATCTCTGTTGTTAGCATAAGGACCAAAGTACCGAGATTAGTTATTGAGCAAAAGTTAGAGACAAAATCGCAGAAATTCCCTTAGGGTTGTTATTTTCATTCGTAGAAAGTTAGTAAGTGTTATTTAGTGTGTTGTAAAGGTGATTTAAGAGAACATATTTGTTAGTACTTTGAATGAATTTGAGAATTAAATAGAAGTAATAGTAGGTTTGAAAGAGCACTAGGCAAAAGAGAGTGTGGTATTTGTTAACTCTACTTCAT
This sequence comes from Criorhina ranunculi, assembly GCA_951813785.1. Lineage (NCBI taxonomy): Eukaryota > Metazoa > Arthropoda > Insecta > Diptera > Syrphidae > Criorhina > Criorhina ranunculi. The sequence continues at coordinate 87,338,468 of OX638381.1, read as the reverse complement.
TTGTGGATGCACTTTTAACTGGAAATCGAATATTTTATAAAAAGCAAGTGTAACACAAAAAAAACAAATTAATCTAACATTACAACATTGTTGTTTTTGTTTCTTTAGAATTAACTTCCAATTTTTAGGTCCACTACCGTATCAGTTATTTCAAAACACTTATTCTCGCTTACGACACAGTACTGATTGCTGGCGAAAGCACTCTCTGCGATATCATACAAAAGGGACTCAAAATAATTCAGGAATGGTTCTAACTGCTGAAATCTGCATGAACAGGTTCAAAACAAAAATAATCTCATTTACAAGGAAAAGAAAACTTAACCGACTGAAGCCAACCTGACTTTTAGGAACAATACTGACACCAATCAAAAGAGTCAAGTATCTAGGACATCACCTAGACAATTAACTCGTCTAGAAAACACACACAGAAATGTCCAAGGAGCCCACTCGTGCACTCATATGTAGAAACCTAGCCAGGGGTAATAGCAAAAGCATAAGATGGATGTATATTGCCATAGTGATACCATTGCCAAAAAGAACTAGTCTAGGATAAGGTGGTACACAGATGGATCAAGAACGGAAGAGGGAACTGGGCAAGTACACTAGCATTTTTCCAGCTAGAAGTTGGGAATGAACAACAGAGTCACCCTCTTCTGCTCTAGAGTGGAATATTCTGACCAGGGCTTTTTCTGAGTGTATGACTCACAAATATAACGCGAGGGGAACTGTGACGAGGGAATTAACCTCTCCAGGGTACTACCACGGGCCACAATACCCCTACAATAGTAACACGAATTATTGTGTGAAGTGAGGACTTGATTCTGTATGGGCCGACGCACCAAATATTTATTTTTCAGTCTACTAAACTCAAAATCATCACCGTGGCTTAGTAGTTTGTGCGTTGGACTGCTAAGTGCGAGAACACAGGTTTGATCCTCAGACAAATCTACGAGAGTATAACCTGTTAAGTGTTCTAAAATAACTGAGACAAAGTGTATAAATTTTGTTTTGTTTTTTGTCCATGGAACAAACTCTGAATTTTTTTAAATTAAGCAACGCGTGGTAATACATATGAACAAAAATAGTGTTTCTTTTTTTAATTTTTTGTATATCAAAGTGCAAATCAAAAAATGTTCAACAAAAAGCAATGTTTGCGTTCTAGATAAGTAAAAGTAAATTAAATTCTGCAGCAACTAAACATTAATGTTCTGAACATGAATGTCTGAGTATAAAACAAAAAAAAAGAAACAAACATGTATACTACATTTACAATAAAATAAAAGTGAATGCCTAAAAATTTATTTCGAGTTACAATAAACAAAAAAAAAAAGAGACAATATATCAACATAAAATTTGTTTTCCAAAACTTCCTATATACGAGAGCATTTCAGTATGCTTTCCAAGTTTTCAAACTGAAAAAACATTATTTTGCATGAATTTTCCATTCGATTTTTGATTCAAGGTTTGTGGCTAGTAATTTTCTTTGAAGAGTTTTTGCTTTCCACAAACAATTATTCATCTAAGGAAAATTAAAAGTGAATAAAGAAAAATAAAGAGTAATAGAAAGGAAAACAGTAAACCAAAGTGTGGGTGTGTGAATATAAAAAAGAAGATGACACAAATATGACACTGCTTTGCATTTAATACACTAAATTGGTTAGATAAGATACGAGTAATACTTTACTGACTTGTTGACTAGATAAACAGATCAAACATTAAAGTAGATGTGTTCTTCTAATATGTAAATCAATGTTGTTTGGATTGACTTACCTCTCTGGTTTCTTGCCTAGCTTCTTGTTCAAATTTATCATAGGTTAAATCACAATTATCCTGATATTGATCAAATTCGATTTGACTGCTAGAAATGCTTAAGCTCTCCATGCGACCGCTGAGTTTTGGCCATTCGGGATTGCTTTTAGCCAAATTCTCGACTTGTGCCCAGAGTTCTTCGCGTTGTGACATACGCTCCCGTTCCCTACAGTTGGTGGGTAAATTAAAAAATAAATATTTTCGAGAATTAAAGAATAAACTATTTATAGGTAGTGTGTAGATGTACACAATCAGAGGGGTTCTATTACTCTACTTATGTAGCTATCTTATTTATTATTTAACGTCCCCTTATGTGTTGATGAATGTGAGACTTGCTTTTCAATTAACCGAACGGTTAGCTACTTTACGTATGATGTATGAGGGTCATTTGGAAAAAGTTCTCGGGGCATAACTAAGAAATAAACATTTGCCTTTACTATTCAGTAAATATGAGTTGATGACTATTTGCCTATTTAAGATGAGATAGGAATAAGCTGCTCCCGCAGAGACTCGTGAATTCTACGAACAGAAGAGAAGACCACCGCTGTGTCTGAAATAAATAGAAATGGATTGGATGCAGCCGAGGTAACTTACAAAACAAAGGTATTTAGTTATACCGCAACTCTGGGAAGAGCATTTCTGCAGTTTGATAATCGACTATGATCAACAAATCTTCACTGTCAGGCAGAACGAAACATTTAATCAAGCGGACAATAATTTGACAAGGCCAATAGCATGTTGCCATCATACTATTCAAGGTAACAGAAGATCATTTAGTGCGAAGCGCAGACTACGGTCCTGATTGATACAAATTCATCCCAAACAATAGATAGTTACAAATTTAAAGTAAAAAAGTTGTCGATCGCTGCCAATCGTTATTTGTGTTGGGGGTAAAGCAATTCGAATGCAGAGAGTTTGTGTAAGCGTAGGAAGCATGAACATTTGAAAAGGATAAGCTTTCTTGATTTTTTCGTGACATTTGGCATTAAAGAAAGATGGAGATGTTGATGAACATAGATGAAGAAAGAGCTGAAGATGGTTAGCCAATGGTCCCCATGACTCAGTGGTTAGAACATTGGATTGCAGAGTAAGCTAGCTTAGTTTCAATTTTCAGAACAAACCAATGTTTTTCATTACATCACCGTGGAAAGAGAAACGAAAACAAACTCAATAATTGTGGTCACCTGCGATATTTTTCTGCAAACTTATAGAACATGTAAGATGGTTAGGCAGAAGGATCTCTATCTCAAACGGACGTCCTAGTAAAGTATGTCCTCACCTTAAACAGGTCTCACATGCGGGAATTATCCTCATGTGAATCATGCCGACTGTAGACAGTTGTAAGTTGAGTTTGAGCCTTTTAACAAGCGTAACATAATCACAAGTCAGTTCAAATGATTCCAAAATGTTGATGTTGTGGAGAGTTGACTAAGAAATAAAAATTCTGTAGATAGTTTGATTGTAGAAAACAACCTCTACCAGATTCAAATCACATGCGCACATTCTTTTTCTGGCCTTTGTGATCTGTTATAGATGAGTGCATTAAATGCACACACATACATATCTCTGTTCGTACACTGATCATCGGTTGCGAGATGCTAGGCCTTGGCAGATCATCATCGCAGATCACAAGTTAAGACAGACTGGCATCGAAGCATTTTATGACCTAACAAACAATTGCATTACTTAAACTGAGACCTCAGTCAATAAGTTCACATCTCGTATACTTAACACATTAAGAAATGATTGAGAGTTATGAGTGTTATTTGGTCAGACCGCGAATTCCCCTAAAGACCTTCATACAATATTAAATTTTTTAACAACGCAGCTAGTCATATTATTATAAAAACAAACATGCAATAGAATGAAATAATAAAATGTAAAGGTTATAGACTTGTGAGCCACAAACATGAATATAACTTGTAAATCAATCGATAAGTCCTTGGATTTCTTTGCATTGTACACCGAAGTTTCCACTTCAGATAAGATAACTTAAACTTGTTTATAAACATCAATATTGAACTAGATAATAAATATGCGTATAATGTTTTCAATTTTGTAGACGAACTCCATTCAATACATAAGTATTACAAATCGATTATTATACTCACAATTGTTTTTCTTGACGATAGTTTTTACTACACTCATCGAACAGTTTCTGATTCATTTCCATAAATAATTTCAACGCATTATAGATCAGTCCATGGATAGTTTTATTCCAATGCGTTTTCGAGTTCCGATTCAACGACGGAAACATTATTGGTAAGATCACTTGCGAGTTATCCGCTATTAGCGACATGATGTACTCATTATTCCAATAGTATAACGCACGTTCGGCAACTTGAAAGTGCGGACTCGATACACATTTGGCAATTTGTCGGAACAATGGTATCATAACCTTTTGAAACTCAGCCGGCTCAATCACATCGAGTAACTCTTCTAGTTCATTCAAAAACATCACCTCTTTGGGACTATGGGTTTTTGGCCAGAATTTAAGCAGACTCCTGTATAAAGAGAATTCATTTTGTAAAGAAATTGCTTGAAATTAAAAAAAAAAATTGTTTAGCACCTTATAACAGGTTCTGACAGACTTGGATCCTTCTCGAGGAACTGCACCACACAATAGGTCAACTGCGGATGATATACCGATAAGCTTTTTGCCTTATGCAATGGTAGCAGAACTTTGAGCAAAAATTGCTTATGCTCTTCCTTTAAGGGCAAAGCAAATCCATTGATAATACTGCCGAGAATTTCTAAAAGTTCAGCAATACCATTGTGGTGCTCAGTTTCATAGATGAATCTACAAAGAAAGTGTTGAAGTTTTATTGATTTTATACACAAATATGTGTATGTGGCTTACCTATAAAATACATTATTTATTTGCTTCCTAATAAATGCTCTCAGTCCAAGAAATTTTCCATAGATTCTATGCAGTACGGTTTTAAGGAAATCACGTTCTCTAGGATCTTCTGAATCGAACAGCTCTAACAGCTGTAGAACAAACTGGTGATCAATATATCGCTTAGCGATGTTTGGCTGAAAGTCAGGCGATTCTAGGAATCTCAAAAATAGCTCATATACAAATTGTAAATGTGGCCATGATGATTCTAAAGTAGGCTCATCTTCTTCCGGATCGAATTCAGCACCATTCGGGTTTGAGGATGGTGGTAAGGTTCGAAAGAGGTTGACCGCAAACTGTTTTAATTAAAAAAAAAATTCTCTTGAAAAAAAATATGGTTTACCAAAAAATTCTAGGGTACCATACCATATTTATAGCTTCCGGATAAATAGCTTCTGTGATGACACCACTTTGATTTGTCAGATATTCGACCATCTCGTGTAGGGCAGCGCGCTTTACTTCCTTCCATTTTAAATCGCTTAATGGCTCGGAAAAATCGAACAGTGTACAGCATTGTCTTATCTTTTGAATAAACAACTCCTCACGTTCGCTGTTGGAGGTTTCTGTGAATAAAAATTTATTTGTTACATTGGAAACCAAACATATACTGGTTGCACACTTATATTCTGATAAATAATGTGCTAAATAGAAATTAATGATAAGCTAAGAGTTTAAGTGCAAGGAGATCAATACATTTTTTTTTTTTTTTTTAGAAAATTATGTAGCATACGACGAAAAATAACTTAAGTCGACACACAATGTACTAATAAATGAACACAGTTTCGGTTCTTTTAGCCGGTATAGTTATGAATATGATGTAATGTAATGTAATTTCTAAGCAACCAAAATAAACGAACTAAATAAAAGGGCAAACAAATTGTAATAGCTGAATTCAAACTAGAAAGATGAAAAAACTCAAAAATTGTCAAGAAAGGGTTTTCTTATTTGGAAGCATGTGTGCATTGAAGAAATATAGTTCGACATTGTTGAGGGCAACGAATATACCCTCTTATTTGATAGAAACTTCGTAACCACTATCCCCTTCAAACTTGACTGAAAGGATGATTTTGAGCGAGAGGAATCTATCTGCTTCTACACCGATGGCTCTAAAACAGAATCGGAAGCGAGTGGAGGTGTCTTTTCCAAGGATGTGAACATAAACATCTCCTTTCGTTTTCGTCTTCCAAGTCGATATAACAGCAATCAAATCCAAGAGGTGAGGTATAGTGTGATATCCACATGGAATATCATCGTTAAGTCGCGATCAAATCCCTGCAACTCAAAAATAGTTTTAAATTGTCGCTTGTCTTTTAAAATGATGGCCGAATAATTCAATACTTTTTATCTGGCCTCGGGTGCCAGTCAGGGAATCTAAATATGCCTCTCGCCACTTGTAGGTTGCTACTCAAGTGGACGGATGGTTCCACCATCCTGGCCTTACCACAAAACATATTTGATCTAAGCTGGATCACAAACGCTCACACTGTCTTATCAAACAAAGAAGTCTGCTTATAAAAACGATAGTGAGTAACGGAACTCTGTACCATTGGCAGACACGCCAATAGGCTGAGCCTCCTCCTCTATAATGATTTTCGTAGGAGCTTCATGAACGAGGAGGAGGAAGAGAAGTTTCTACATCTTTTCTGTACATGTCCGACTCTCTCAGTCTACAAAGGAGACAGTTTATTCCACTGTCATCTCCGGCTAGTTCTGCAGGTAATTTTCTGGAAAAAACAACAGATTCATGTGATATCACAAAGGACTTTCTCTAGTCTAAGTGTGGCTGCATCAAGCCCTGATGGTTCGTTTTACCGTACACGCAATGAAAAATATGCGTTTCAACGCAAGACGTCGTTCACAGTAATTAGATATTTTTTTGTTTTGCAAACACGTATATAGTCACTGTCGTCGTCTGTGGTCGCCGTGGCTTAGGGTTTAGTGCGATGGACTGCTAAGCGAGCTAAAAAGGGTCGAGCTTCAGCAAAACATTTTTCGCGGCACCATCATGTGTACAATCTGTCATGAAAAACATTCTCGCTGGGCCTTGGCCCTATACAAATTGTCGCAACAAATATTTTCGCCCTTTAAATAAAGAAATTTGAAAAAATATTTACGACAGAGTATATACTGTATCCAATGACTGAGCACGTAATGGATGAATTTAGAAGCGGATTTAGATACACATAATTTGTGGCAAATAACGCGTGTCTTCAACCATTACTGTTGTTTGTCGAAGAGCTCTCAAATAAAAGTTGATTTAAGTGTGATGGGCAATAGCACGCACTTTTATCATAAGTTACAGCTCGATTATGTGATGTAACACGTAACATTTGTTTACCTTAAAATGAGCGGACAAAGGTTCGAGTCAACAAAACAACTAAATGTTCTCTTGCGACACCAACTCTCGGCAGGTAACAACAAAAGACATATAAAAGATTCTTGATCCGCCGTTCAAAGTCGGCAATAAAATTTAAGGTTTCGTTCATTCATGCGGAAAAGTTTTACACGCAGAACACAAGTGGTTAAAAAAAAAACCAATACGAACTGTCGGTTTTGTAATTGATGATCCTTTCGTGGACAGATGATTTGTTCCTGCGTCGTGCTAAGTTCTCGCAAGAGAATTGTATATACAATCCAAAGTTAGGACTACATGTTATGTGTCATTACCGCTTGATTTGTACCTTGGGATATACAAATGTAGGTAGGCAGAGGTGGCGGTTCAACAGAACCTAAGTTAGCACTTAGGATGTGCCTTTTTGTTACCACGATTCGTGCATCCTGGTTGATGTTGTGTGTTGTTGAAGATGGGTGAGACAGTCTACCCTGTAAAGCTTAGAAAACGGATTAGATATCGTATCCCTTTACCCGAGATGTCGTTGAGTTCGTTGAAGAATGGTTGGTTTAGTGCATGCAATCTGGCCCTTGCTAATACCGGACATTTACAGAAGAAATGGGAGAGTATACAAATGTAACTAAACGCAGTTTTTAATTTGAAATTGGGAATTGCTACCGAATGTAATCTGCGAAAGAATGGATAACTTAAAGTTGGATTTTATGTATATACACTGACTGTCGTTATAAGCAAATTCAGGTACATACTCTTATCAGCCAGTGAAACCCTCTACATTACAAAATTCTAATCAGAAGCCCATAAATGGCGCAAATAAGCATTAAAATCATTCCAGAGAAGATGTAAATTTTCTCAAGGGATCATTCCATAAACCATATCTCTCATTGTAATCCTCCAGATGAACTTAAAAAACTATAAATCATAGTCACCTTCATTTCCGGGTTCCTCGGCAATACACAAAACTGGTACAATTGAGAATCTACGAAAGCTATCCATTCGACGCAACCCACTCCGCAGCAATTTAAAATTAAATTTATTTCTATATTTACACAGTTAATTAAAATATTACAAGTAACATCGTCAGAAACGCAGTCTCGAGCAAAAACAAAATTCACAACCGACAGAGAAATGCACTTCGCCGCACAAAGCCACATCGCATAGTCAATTCGCTGCAAACACGACGAGATACCAGTGAATTCACTTTTTTTGACTCATTTTCGAGTTAAGACTATCGACGACATCAGAATAATATTTTGGCATGGATTCAAAATTCAAAAGACATAGTAAATACAAAAATGCACAACAAATACGAAAACAACTCGTGAAAATCGTAAATCAAGGTGCTTGAAGTGTAGTCAAAGAAAATTACTAAGTATATCGAGCGGCATGGCATTTATGTAAGGCCTGAAACGAGAACGAAAGGACTTTATGCGATTCAGAAGGTTAAAGTTAAAAGACACTAGATTTGTTATAGGGCATGGGAAACATTTCAGATGTTGAAATATAAAATCCTTGACCTTATGGTCATTGATTGGTCAGTTATTTTTTTCTAACTATTACCGTCCGAGCTCTTGCTGGGCCATTCCATTTGGAATTAGTAAATAAATGTCACGATGACGTGCTAGAATCATTCTTTTCTACTATTGCTAATTGAAAATATTTACTAGTGCTATTTTTAAATACAAATTTGTTTATTTAAAATATGTACGTTTGTTTGGATGAATTTATTTTTAACAGTCGTCTTGTTATAAACACCGTTGTGGTAATGTGAAGCGGCAAAAAAAAAAGAAAAAAAGCTGTCCGTCGACGTCGGTGTTTAGCCGTTCTCACACCCTGTGATTTTTTTTTTTATCCGAAGTAAGACACTTCTGAAGAAGACATATGGAAGCGATTCGAAAAACGAACTTAAAGCACTGGTAATACAGCAGTGGGAAAAGACGAGCTAAAATCCCAACGTGAAATCCAGGGGAAGCAGCAAGCAGAGGTGATAGCAAGATCCAATTCTAGGAGCTAGAACACAGATCGCGGCACAATCTGGTAGATGATTCTACTTTTTATTTCTGCAACAGACCAGTTTGATAAAAAGCATTTTAGATTAAACTACCCATAGCACCAATTTCTCAAACACACACTACAGCTCCTAGCAATGATGAGGACTGAATGGAATTCCTAGAGAACTTTTACTATCAAATGCTCAATGTTATTGTCAAGGTAAATATAGTGCGAAGAAAGGAACATCCTTTTAAAAGATACGTTTTGATGCTGAAAAGGTAGGTTTCCGGTGTGAAGAAGGAAGCAACAAGATTGTAGGTCAAAACTGTGACTTAGGTGGCTGGCATAAGTGGAAAGGGACCTCAACAAACTTCGCATGTGGAACTGGACGCAGATAACAAACGATCGAACTGACTGGAGACGCTTGTTAGTAGAACCTGGTTCCCTCTCGGGCTATAGAGACATAAGAAACATTGGCTCCAATACTTTGAGCGAATGGACAAAAATGTTCCAGACAAGAGGATCTTAAAACGGCAGCCATTAGATTCGAGACGACAAGTAAGACCGAACCTTTGCTATAAAGATGAAGCTATGGCGGATTCTAGGGTGCTTGACCTTACCAACTGCCTGCGATAAATAATTATGATACATACTTATGTAGTTCGTAACCCTGTCTACTTAATTTCCTCCACAAAGTGTAAGCTCCAACAGTAACTCCCATCTTTTTAACAAAAAGCTAAGAGAAAAAACAACACGAATGGACACTAATGGCATTAACTATCGTGATATGTAGCAAATTAGTTTTTCAATTTTCTTTCTCAACACACTTTTCTTTTCAAATTTTTCAAGACCACACTGAGTTGGTGCACGCAAACATAATTAATAAATAACGACTTAAACATTGTACTCCTGAACTTGAACTTGTCAATTGTTCGTATGTACATACGAAAAGTCAGCCATCTGTGAAATTAGACTAGAGTTCAAAAAAAAAAGGTGTAATCACACCTATAAAGAGCGTGTATATTCATAATTTTATATGTAAAACCACATCAGCTGGTATATTTAATTTTCGAGACGTTTTTCGTGTTTTTTTTTTTTTTTTGTTAAGTATTTAGTTGTGTGTCAATTGCCAAAACACGGCACCTAGATATTTAGTAAACTGTGAACAACGAAAGTCACTTTTTTTTTTTTGTTAAAATTAATAATAACACATATTTGCAAATTGAAATCAAATGACAAAAGAACTTTTATTGAATCTATATGAAGGTTAAATTGTTTTGGGATACAAATAAAAATCGGGTAAGAAGAGTCAATGAAATTATTATAAATAAAATGTAAAATGCTTAAAAGCCAAATGAAAGCTGAGTGATTTTTATGTGTGTATACTTTATGAATAATTGTAGAGAAATGCAATGCGAGTATTAAAATATGTATATTCAATGTGGCAAATGACATCACAATTAATTTATTAAAAGGAAAAAAAATTAATGAAAAAGAATAAATTAGAAATAAAGTCGACCAAAATTAGTTGGTTTGAAATATACATATAACTTAATTGAAAGAGAGCTAAACATGTTTATCTATCAATCTGAAACACCGCTTAAAGCACATCGCTGACAAACTATCCAGAAAATGTTCCACTAAAAGGTATATTTCTGCACCACCCAAAGTATGCGTTTAGAACAATAATAGACAAATGAGAAAAACTAAATTAGGGGCAGTGACGGATTAGGTGTAAGTTCACCAGATAAGGTGAAAGTTCACCAGATAGAGACGATCAAACAGTTGCCAAATCTCTAAATCCGTCGCTTTCACTATATAGAAAGCAAGTTGGAGAACTGGCCACAAGCCTCGCTGATAGAGACGATGCGATTTATTAGGGGGTAGAGGCAGATTTGCACATGGACCAATCGACTAGAAAAAGTGTTAGAAATGGTGCGCCAATTAAGGGGGTCCCGCAGATCCCCATGTAAGCATTTTTCTAAGGTAGGTACAAACATCTCCTCTATTGTAACCAACATCTCAACGGATTGTTGCAATATCAGAGTTGAGTCCTGTAGACTCAACAAACTAGAGCTCTCGTCTTAGACTCTTTAGTTTGTTAGTTAGTGGTCTTCTGAGAAGAGATACATTAAGACCAAAAGTAGATTAACTGTGAGTTCTCCCAGATACCACTTAACGTAGCAGTTTAGATTGGCCGTGCTGGCAGTTCTCAGATCATTTAGATAATTAAAGAAGTATTCTCCTAAGGTGAATTTTCTTATGTTTGCGAAGGCGGCGCTCGTGCAGAGGAGGTGCACAAATTCTTGTATACAATACCCAAACGCTGAGCTCAACGTCTCTTTTTTGTCGAATTAACGCTATCGACCTCTTATGATCAAGCACATGCCAGATTAGACACCCGTGACGTCGGCTTAGAAGACTCTAGATTGATTAGAGAGACTGAAAGAGAGTGTGAATATTAAGGTCTTCCGAAAAGGCGCGAACACCGACTCATTCGGCTGTTTGGAGCCGTCCGTAAACATAGAGATAGACTCATTGAAGAGGACATGGCGCTGACTCCAGGTTCTCTTGTCCGGTATTGTTTGTTTGTAACCTATATTAAAGTCTTGCAGATTTTTTGGAATAAGCAAAGTTTGAAGTACTTCCATCCACAAAGGAGTGGTGAATAAGAGAATTGACGTGAGAGAAAGGACTTACTCATGGAAACACCAAATATACACCGATCATTTTTACTGCAGTGACTAGAACACAAGAGTGTGGCACGCAATTTTTCGGATAAAGTATGAAAAGTTACTCGACATTCTCGCCCTCAGTCATGGATTTATATTCCAACAAGAAGATTTTTAGGCTAATGACTGCAGCTGAGGACTACAGTCGCATACCAAGCACTCAATAAAATGTATGAGCTTAGAAATTTGTAAACGTGTGATCTCATACAACATCATTTGGCCAGCAAGAGCCTTACAGCAGTAGTTTATTTAACTCAAACATTTTTAGAATTAAGGATGCAGGATGAATGACGAATCTCTTAAATATTTGTTGATACACATTACGTGTAGTTCTGAAGGATTGTTTGATTCAGTCTTGAAATGAAAACGAATATGACTCCCAAAGATTGTATAAAGATGCTTAACACAAAAATCAAATTGTCAATTTGTATTTATAATAATCAAAATAACAGCATTCATTGAAAACAAAATCATCTTAGAAAAAAGAAAAAAACTAAAGAATTAGCATCAATTAAACCAAAAAAAAAAGAAGAGAAATAATTGATCTACAACACTTCTAATAAACAAGTACACATTCACCATTCATATAACGTATAGATATGCATATAAGTATGATTTCATGACTAAATGTATTTAAAATGAAACCTCTGAGCAATGCCAATGAAACAGCTGCCGCTGCCGATGGCGAATGGAAGAGATTGCGATCACGAGCACGTCCAGGACTTCCAGTAATTTGCTGCAGCGTCTGTGGTGATAGGACGCTTTCGTTGCCATTAGGAAAATTACCCACGATGATGCCACCACTAGGTGATGTATTCTTCAAAGGATTTATTCCAGCAGTTATCCCAGAGCCAGTGTTGTTTCCATTCTCGCCGTTGCCACCTCCGCCAACATTTTTAGAGTTTAAATTTACTTGTTGATTGGATTTTATAACATTATTCTGTGAGGGTGACTTTTGGGGTTACCAATGATTTATTGCGTTTATTTTTTATTTATTTTTTATGATCGTTATTAGCAACGAGTATGTGAGGAAAAGAAAAACAGATGATGATGTTATTTTAATTAATATGATAATTAACGATAATTGATAGATTAAGATACATAATAACGAAATTAGGTAACGTATGATTTGGGAGAATTTGATAAATTACAATTTTGTTTTGCTCAAAGATTTGCGTTAATAATTTTGAAAACATCTCAACGAATTATCATGCTCGTTTCTCAAATTAAAATAAAAACGACGACTACACTCTGAAATGGCACCAAGCCGTTCCATTGGGACGACTTTCTTCCTGAGTTAAAAGAGAGTTCTTCACTTTTAAGACAGAGTCTAATCTGAGGTGTAGTGTGTAGATGTCTGTATCTGATGCTTGTCCTGTTGCATGAAACCTAGCTTCTCTAGATTTCTGTAGGCAAATACTTTTTGCATGTCTTATGAAAAGTTATTTGATTACCCCACAGTATAGTTCCGCAATTCCGCGGGCTGGAAAATGTGGATCGACCTTAAAAGATTATGTAGAAAAAAAAAAACTAGTTTCTGATCGAAAAAATACTTGCGCCTCTGTTAAGCTCACATAATTTAAATCGACATTTCACAGTGCGAGAAACAATTGATTTGTTGTTGCAACAATTTCCAGGCCATGTCATCTCACAATGAACCAACATTCATATAGGCATAAGCATACGTATACGTACGACTTCTTTTTGTGGGGTTTAATGAAATCGAACAAACAATGCCTGAGCTCAAGGCTGAAATCGAATGCGAGATTGTTGAGATTATGCCATATCTCTGGACAAACGTCATCGAAAATCTTATAAAAAGAATAGAGATGTGCAACAAGAGTCGTGGAAAACATTTTGTTTAAAAATTAATTACAATCGAGGGATTTAATGACAACAAAAAAGAACAATATAACACTTACAATCAAAAGTTCTTAATTTTATTAGAATAATAAAAATTCCAAGCAAATCTTTGAGCAAACACATTACAGTTTATAATCAAGTTAAAGGTTCCGGAAAATAAAATAAAATACGATAAGAATCACTATCAAACCGTCACGCAAAAAAAAAAAAACCCAAACACACCCACTCTCACACCCACAAAGTAGAAAATAAAAAAAAAGAAGTTTAATTTTAAATTATATTATAAACAAACGTTATAGATTCTAACCTTATTATTACTACTATTTGCGGATAAAGCAGATGATGCAGTTGATGGCGATGATGTGATCTGATCCTGTTGTAATGATGGCATATTTGTAAAACTACCTGTCAGACGTGATGTGACTTTAGGAAATTTAAAAAGTCCGTGAGATTGTGGTAGTGTATGTTGTTCTTGATTTTTTTCGTTTATGTCCACGTCCTCGTCGTCTTCGTCGTCGTCGTCGTCGTCGTAATTGTAATGTTCTATATTTTGATCGTCACGTTGTTGTTTCAATAATTGAAATTGATAAAGTTGGTCTTGATCGTCGTCGTCGTCGTCGTGATCGTCAGCCAATAAATCTAGTCCACTGTGAAATGACGGTGATTTTGGTATTCCTAGACCGTAACCGTTGTTATTATTGCTGTTGTTGTTTTTTGTATTAGTATTATTATTATTGCCGGCAACATTGCCGGAATATAACATAGCACTGACAACCATTTCATTAGCACACTCTTAGTGATTATCGTTAATTTCATTGCACGGGTTAATTAGTATTTTTGTTTTTTTTTTTCTCCTTTATTATTATAGAATTGGTTTTTCTTGATATATAACTCAATTTGTTTAATTAATGATAGTTATTTTCATATTGTTTTTTAGTTTATGTATGCACTTTAGTTGATTGGAAATAAAATATAATAACATCCAACTATATTCCAATTGGTTAATAATGTTTATATATGTTTGTATGATATATAGGATACTTTTCTTAAAAGTTTCAATTTATATTATATCTGCAAAATAAATTGTGAATAAGTTGAAGTAATTTCGCACGATGTGTTGTTTTTTCATTTTCAAACAAAAAAAAAGAGGAAAGAAAATGCAAGGTCGTTTAACATTCATCAGCGCAGTGTAAATAATATAATTAATTAATTAAACCAAAGAGAACGAAATGCAAACAAAACATACGCTACTTTTTTTTTTAAATAAAGTGGTGAGGGCGTGCAAAAGAGAATTTGCCGTTAAACAATACTAAATGAAACAGCATTCCTAGTAATTTAAATGCAAATTCTGGAATGTTATCTAAGTTAGAATTTACGAGCACATAGTGCAACGCAGTTTTATTCATATATCTATTGAATATCAGTGACTACATATGTAGGTGGTAATGTATAAGAAAAAATACTTCTAATGAAATCAAAACAATGGTCAAACATGGCGCCGATATGATTACACAAAATGGTGCTCGTTGTTAATGACCAGCAGCGCATTTCTACTTGTAGACAGAGATGTAATATGATTCGAATAATGAGGGTGAACAAATTTTCATCGGTAATATGTATCGATCGGTCCTGCCTCCCGCTAAGGACTTTAAAACAGCAGGAGTACGTTGTCTACGATTTGCAAAGAGACCAGCGCACGACTAATAGCAGTCAAAGGCGAACACCTAGATAGAATGTGGTCAGGCTAAACGAAGTGTACCTCAAGACAGTAATAGACAGAGGAACAGACCCGATTCTGGAAACGACCTAGGTTAGCGAAACTACAGTGGATGCTACAATGCAGCTCATATGGCAAGCGTGCGATGCCTCCATGCCTCGCACGGAGGCAACGCATGTACTGGTGGACAAACGATATTGCCGAAGTCGGGGCCTACATCTCAGACGCAAAGCTGCTAAAGGGCGAAGAAGAAACCAAGAAGCGACAGAAACTGTATGTGTCGAGTTTCGAGAAACCAGGAGAGTGCTCAAAAGAACAAGTAACATAAGCAAAAGTCAAAAATGGGAGAAGCTTCGTCATGACGTTTACAGCGATCTCTGGGGACTTGCCATACGCAAGCTGGCAAGGAGCGGCAGCGATCATAGTGAAGGAACTTCGACGGTTGAAAAGAGTCAGGGAAATCAACAGTTAAAACCAAGCCCAGAGGGCACCCCTGGATCAACTGGATCAAAGAACGGTAAACACCGAACCAGATAGAGCATAAAATGTTAATCAGCCCCGCGAAGTAATGCCTAGCGGTAGTCCCACGGGGAGAATGGTTGACGTGTGTAGGGTGTGGATAAGTACGTAGGCGTATTCCTGTAGGCAAGTACTCAGGTTTGCGAATCATACATGCAGTAGGATCTTTAGAATATTCCAAATCCGTTGGCGTAACACTCCTAAAGCACTGATGCAGAACATCATGGATACACTCTTCCCGACATCCGGTCAAAGAGCAGAATACCACTCCCGAGCAACAAGAATAAATCCCGCTATTTAATGAAGAAGAGCTGACACTCGCTGCAAGCTTTATGAAAAAGAAAAAAAAAAATGCCCATGGACCAGACAGGATACCACCAGAAATTTTTAAATTCATCATTTTTGACTAGGTCGATGTCACTGTTTAACTCGTATACTTTGTCGTTTAATAATACCCTCCTTCAAGGAAAAATGTTTAACGACTTCGATAGAATCCATGCTTAAGCGGCATAGAGTAGGACTGAGATGATAAGAATCATAGATGCCTTTTCAGCCTAAAGAAACAACGATTTGCAAGATGTATTCTTTGTTTGATTTTTGATTAGATATCGTCGTCAGAATTGATAGCAAATGCGGACAAATTCCCTTATTATCTCGAAGTTATGGCTGTCTACCGTAACATTCTGTCGATATCGATATAGTTCCTTCATGTTGACATCAAATAGTACTTAGGTTTGGTACGTGGGCTGGCGACGAGGAGCTATCTAACAACTAGTACTTCGTTTTGTCCTCGTTCACCGAACTGTCAAACCCTTTTGATCTGAGCTGTCAAACCCCTTTGATGTTTGGCTTGTGAGTTAAAGAAGGAACATGACAGCACATCTTCTTGTGGATATCGATTTGGATTTGGTTTTCTCGAGATTCTTCCGATGGGGATTAAGAAAGTCACCTGGCGATTATTTTTTCAATGACCTTGTCAGTGCGTGTTTGATTAAGAAAACAACCCCTGAAATACAATAGACCTACCTCACATCTACCTATAACAGAGGACCACTCATAACCAAATAACCTTCAAAATAAATTACAAAAGGAAACCTATAAACCCTTTACATTATGTATTCATATGCATCCGTCAATTTGCTCTTAACATCCGACAGCTTCAAATAGATTTGCCCTTTTTTATATGCAAATAAATAGCAATTTTTCTGATTTCCATTTCAAAAGACTTTCCCAGTGACATTGTACACACACACAACAGAATCTTACTTTTATGGTAAAGACTTCTTGATGTCATGTCAACTTCAATTTATCTAACGCCTTCGTAGGTTTCATGTTACGCACATTCAATTCGATATGTGTAGCTAGCTAGTCTTTCTTTTTTTTTTTTTTTACTTTTCTATTTGCCATATGTAATTTATAAAGTCACAATGTTTGACTCTATGTATGGAATCAATTCTGAAATGCAAAATTTGATTTGATTTACGGAATCGAATCTCACTAAGGGGGGGTAGCAATATTATACATATTAAAAATTTGAAGAATAGTAAAAATCGATCACAATTGCGAATGCCATAACCGGTTACTTAATTAAATTATTTGAATACTGTCAATGTCTCAATCAATTATTTATTTATTTACTTCCAGACACGAGAGCAAGAGGATTTTTTTTTTTTTTTTGATTTTGAATACGAATTTGGCTATGACCATAGAGAGACAATGTTTGTTTGGTTACTTTACACTTACTATGGACTAGTCTATGAAGGACTGTTAACAAACAAATTAAATTAGTTTTATATAATAAGATAGTCAAGTTCCAAGATTGAAATAATGTTACATCCTTCGAATAAAAATGGGCGGAAGAACAAATTACCGGACACAACCAAGTTCTCAATCGAATTATCTTCTCGTTCTGAGAAGGATGAACGGTATTCGCAAAGTATATAAATATCTCTACTGGTGATATTAAATCGAATCTGGCAAGGATGATTTTAACTTCCACATGGAAAACTTTCTAGACAAGTTTGCTTAACATATTGCCCTTGGGTTGGGTACAAATCGATGGTTGTCTGGAATAACATTCGAAAGTGTTTGTGTTGTTGAACGCTATCATTTCTTCTCAATTATTGATGAATGACGAAGTTTCTCACTATTTTGAGAACTGTCTTGTGATGACAGTTGACAAAAGATAAACAAAAAAGTTTTTATTTCAAAAATGTGTTCGTTGTATATACGTAAATACACAGGTTTTCATTTGACACTTTGTTTTGAGATATTTCTCGTGAATTTTAAAAATTAATTTGATCGTTTTAACTCGACGTGCTAATCTCATGTCAAAAATGTCATGTCAAGATTCTGTAAAAATTCACCGCCAGTAAGAATGATTAATTCAGCAAAGCAGCACACCCAGCTCGAGCCCTGAGACCGAAATACTGGTCCATTGTACTACTAGATACGAGCTAAAGTTGTCATTTATGTCATTCACGTGTACAAGACATCAATAGGTCGTTAACATCTCATCAAAGTTTTTACAACCAACACCTACGTTGACGAGATTTACCCACGAACTATACAAGCTGTACAGCGGCACCGACTTGGCCTAAGAAATCCGTGTGCATTCAACGATTAAGATGGTCATGTAGAGCAGATGAACATCAATGGCTCAGCCGGAAGAATTTTCGACTCCATTCCTGACTTCAACCAGCTGGCTAAGGAGTGTGCTGGCTGGCGAGGGTTGTTGGTTGAGGTCCGGGTTTATCTCGAACTGTAGCACCATCATAAGTAAGTAAATGCATGAAAATCACATAGAAACTGTTGCACAGCGTCATCGCTCTCTCCACAAAAGTCACTTAAAGTCAACACACTAAGATGTATGGCGAAAGCGTTGTGGTCCTTAAGAACAGCAGTACGTTGTTTGCAATGGTTTCGGCTAAGAATGTCGAGAATACAGACATGCGTCGGAGTGCATTGATTTGGATTGTCTGAATCTTGCAACACAGTACAAAGTAAACTTTACGAACTGTGGGACCCTTACTGCCTGGTGATCCATCAAATAGATGAGAGAGATAAGTTCAGTTTTGATTGGATTTCTGAATGGCAACGACAGGTGTAAGACCTTGTAGAAGTAGCATCTCTCAATGGATGTCGGTTCACTAAAAAGCGACAAGAATCTCTCTATACGCCTGACATATTGTAGCTCTGCTAGAAGTTTTGCTTGTTTACAAAGCTATTTATCCAAAAATTTAGTTTACCACCAAAGATGATTGACGGAAAACGAAATTATATAACAATTGGAAAATGCATCTTTTGTTTTTAAGTGAAAAGAAAAACAACGTGAAATGCCCCAATTAATTCAATAGCATGTTAATTTCCTTACAGTCTTTCAAAATTACCTTCAGTCACCTACACTCATTTTTTCTTACTGAAATTCCATTCAATCAAAAGAATTTAAAATTGGTTTTAAACCACCCGCCAACTCAGAAGCTCCCACCTTTTCACATATATCACTCGCTTGTCAAAAATGAGTGCTCCAATCAAGTTTTGTAGGCTTTAAAAGGTGCCTAGACAATTCTATCAAGCTATTGACGTCGAATTGAAAACGAAACAAAAAAAATAAAAAATGGTTCCTAGAAATCTTAACGAGTATGTATGTTCCGTCCACGAATTAGATCAAAGTTGTTTGACCTCGATCTATTTCAAGAATCAAAATTGGTCTGTGTGGATGTAGGTACTCCGAATGTAGAATAAGACCGAAACATAGCTCTATGTACATACGTATACACGTCTTGATACGTAAGCTGATTATATCTTCAGCAAAAGAAATGGATCATGGTTCTGTGCACGGTTCCTCGAGCGGAATTCAAATAAGCTTTTGGGAATAAGCGGGATAAACGTAAACTATTAATGCGTATAAAATTCCTGAAGCAAGACAACTAACTCGTCCCCATTGTAAGGTTTGCATTCAAGAGAAGTGTTCATTTGAATACAAAGAATCGCAGTTTGTTTCGCTAAAATCGTGTAGGAAAACATCAGGTGGTTAGGTGAGTTTTTTCTCAATCGAGATGAAGTGCTGGTTCGTTTGATTACTTTGTTTATAAGGCGACGAGTAGGTTGCATGATGAACTTTTCTCTTTTCCTGTTTTTTTTTTTTTTTTTTCTTCATTCGGACGAAAAAAGCATATTGTTGACAAATGTTTCTTGATTTTGTTTGCTTATCGCAAAGAACTAGCTTCGAAACGTTTAGTTTATGGTAATTTAAAAATATTCGGCATTTCATTCAAAGTCGATAGTTTAAATACTTCAAATATTTGCCTGTCATGTTTCTCAAGGTTGATTTAAAACATATTTCGAAGCCTAATCAGTCGAGGATACAGATTGGCACATTTGGAAAAAAATTATCATGTTTTGTGGGTGGAAAAGTGAAACACTTAAGCCCGATCTGACCAACGACAGTTTAATGTTTTGTTTCTCCAAAGATTTTGAAAATTAAAAAATTTTCAAAAAGTCAAAAAGTTCCATTTCTAACCTATAATTCAAAGGAAAACTTACTCTTTCTCTCTTTCAACATTCCAATATAATGTACAGTCAAAACAAACACTTTATGGAATCCATTAATAGAAAAACTCTATTAGTTAAAATTTTACCATCTGACGTTTGGAAAATACAATTAATTTTAACAGTCACTAATCTATTAGTTATATAAACTTTTTTTTTGAGTTATTGTGACATTAATGGCTTTCCAGTAGCAAACATTAAAACTTTTAATAAGTCGAAAATCGAGGTAAAACGATATTTTCTAGGGTCTAACAACTATTAATCAATCTCTATGAATTGGGACCTAAAGTTGAGAAACCACACGAAGGGACACTTCGTCTTTGCCAAACATCTCAACTTTCTGTGACGCTTGTGTAGAAAACGACGACACTTCTTATGTGATAGTCCTGCCTTTGATGTGATGAGTGGGGGTAAGCAAAGCTCCTTATCATTGCACCTCTTTGACGCCTTTCTTAGAAAGACGAAAAGAAAACTTGTCGCCGACTAACCCTTCTCTAAATGCTTTTTGAAAATACACAGTATTTCTAACATTTTTATGAGACATAGTGATACATTATTTTATTCACCACTGTATAAACTACATTTGCATCGAATTATTTGTCTGCAAAGAAGGCAGTTCGAAGGTGTTTCTTCAAATAATGTTCATTATCAATTATTAATATATATTATATAAAGGTAAACACCTTTCCTAATCATTATGTATGAAAATATATATTACAATACAGCCTTTCAAGGATACAATTACATGTGTATAAATTTACCTAAGCGGATCCATTGTAAAGGCAAAAATTGGTGGAGTACACAACGAAAATGTTCGTTCCCATGGAAGCAGGCATTGTAATTACTTAAGCCCAGGACAATGGTTGCCTTTGGGGAATGACGTCTACCACACGTTAATATTTGTTACGACGTAATTTGAATTTAGAGACTATATTTTGTGTGTGCGGCCTTTTTTTTTTGTGTCTCGAATAATGTGCTTGCTACTCTCTTTACTTCAATTCTCTACTGAATGGAATGGAAAAAATATAAATTACGGCAAAAGTCCATAAAGTCCCAACGAAATCAGTCTAAAGACGAAGGGCTGAATTCAAATTTTTTTTTTATTAGTTGTAAATGCAATGTCAGTATGAGGTTTGACTTCTGCGCGTCATCAAATCCTTCGAATTAAACAAAAATGGAAGGAGGCTCATCCAAAGAAGATGAGTCGAAAAGACCGAGTCTGTTTGCATTCTTGGAATTTTTATGAGACATAATACGGTTTTCTGAACTTTAATTGAATTTATTCTTAGCGTTAGCGTCCATCTTTGCGTTTGACTACTAAGCAAGAAGCAACCAAACGTTTTTTCGTGGCACCCAATCATGACAAACCTCCGAGAGTATAATTTGTCTGGGAGTCGGCAATAAAAATTGTAGTTCCTTCCATCTGTGCAAAAAATATTACACGTATGTAACTGGTTGTGGGAAGCTAGGCTTTGACTCAGCTTTGTCTAGTTTTAGGAACACTTATACACACTGAGGTACAATCCACTGCCTACATGTAACGTGCTCAGCGAGCTCATTAGCCTTACAGTTCTTCGGAATCTTATTATGCCCTTTTCTGTTCAGCGAGTGTAAAGCAAGCATGAATATATAAAAAACCGACTCAAGGGACTTTTTCTACACAAGCTCAGCTATCACTCCTTACAACGACTCTAGCTTATCGCTGTTTGGGAAACTATTTAAATAAGAAACTATTTAAGACTCTTTATAAGACTGTAACTAAGAAGATCGTTTTGAGAAAAGTAATCTTCGTAAGATAAACGATCCAGTTTGGGTTCACGGACGATGGAGGAGAAGATTTATTGACGAACTACATATACAAGGTGTACAATGACATAGAACTAGGCAAAAACAGAAAACTGCGTAAGATGGTTAGACACAACGGCCCACATGAGTCTCCGAATCTAACCCAAAAAGACAACACAAGGATGTCCTCGGCTTAGAAGACGCACACAAGTAGTAGGGGACCTTGGAGTGTGTAACTGAGGGCAGTTAGGTAACGACTGGGCTGACTGGGGAGGCTTGTTAGCCAAGGCGCAAGGTTACCCCAGACTGTATCATGAAGTAAAGTTGCACCAAGGTAGAAGTTGAAGTATGACGCAATTAATGTTGTTGACAGAACACGAACATTTCAGAAACTATCTAAAGATGATACTTCGCAGACTGTGTCTAGAGGACGAGGAGACAGCTATACATAGTTACCGTTAACCACGACTTCGCTTATAACGACTTACCGCTTTTAGCGACGTGACACAACAACATGTTAGGTTAGATTATTCACCACAAACAGTAACCTAGCTAGCTAGCACATTCTAGTGAAGACATATAACATAAAGAAAACAAGGTAAGTCATATACCATGACGTAAACAAAGCTATTAACTCGTCACAACTAATATATAACTTGGTCAAACAAGAAAGCAAAGTTAAATTTGTAATGCTAATCCCCTCTCCCGAGGGAATTCCCCCACTCATGACTGAATCTAAATTTGTGTCTCAAAACTATCGATTTTCCACTTTTATCCATTATGCATGACGATCCTTTGCATATACAGGTGCATGTGCAGGTGAAAACCATATCGCAAAACAAAAACACACAAGCACACAGAGAATAACTCCCAGAATGGGGAACGGCAAAAACTTAAGAAACAACAAAGCAAAGAAGGAAGATGAACAACACAACAACCACCAAATGTACTCCTCGTTCAAGTCGAAAAGGAAGAGGAGGATGGATGGCTTTAGTTATGTACAACTTTGTTTCGTCGTCGGTCTGGGAAATGGAAAGGAACATTTCTGGAGAAGCACAGAAAATCGATAAAGCAAGTCAAGCCACCAAGCAGGAAGGCAATGGCAGTCACAAAATCGAAAAAAAAGAAAAAATTAAAAGAGAAAAAACTCGATAAGTTTGTACTTAACCGTTAATTAAATTAAGAGTTTAATGAGGCGTTCCATTGAGGATGAAATTAATTTAAAGAAAAATAAAAAAATAGGCAGTGGATGTGATGTTGCTATCTAGGACGCCCGCTGGCGTACTTTTAAACGACCTTGAACTTATTTCTTAAGAAATTTTTGATTGTTTCACTGAAAATTCTCTCCACAATGGCACAATAGCTCTGGCCAATCTTTTGTTCAAAACATCATCTTCTAACCTTTTCTTTATAAATAAGCGTTAGCTAATCAATAATTCTTTGCGAAGGTTTGTTGACTTTTTGAACACACGGCACTGCAGTTAACTGAGTTTCACTGTCAACACTTTTCTGTTGCTTGGACGGAGGTACAAAGCACTTTTGAAATTCATTTTTTTTTTACACAAACCATTAAATATTTCTGCACAAGTATTAAATTTACAAAAAAGAAAAAAAAAGAAAAAGAAAGTACTAAATCAATAAACTTGGCTAAGTTGTGAATAAAACCTCTTTTAGGCACCCTACCAACAGGCGACGGGCGTAAAACTACCATCATCGACATCGGAGCCATAGGGCTTTGCCATTGTCAGCCATCAAAAACGGAAGTATTACACTTTTTGCTGTTCTCTCAGAGAGTAAGCTCGCGCCGGCAACAGGGAGGAAAGCTGGTTTTTGCTGGAAAAGGAGATGAAAAGCTTTTCACTGTACGCGTATGATTCGGAAAATAGTTTTGGTGTACAAATATATGAATGAATCGGTGTGACAGCATTGCCAACTATGAATTGTGAAAGAATGGTATATCCTTTGTATATTTATAAGAGAGAATTGCTTTAGGAATCTTGGGGAAAACTTTAAATCATCTCAACAAGGATAATTAGCCTGTTTTTTTACAACAGAATTATAGAAAAAAATCTACATCTTACCATGTCAAGTAATAATGAATAATTGAAGGGGGGAAATGGAACTGGAAAGTATCGTCGAAAAAACCCTTTTTTCACATTCGAAATATTCCCTATAGAACTAAATATCCTGAGAAACAGGATAGAGTACACAAAATAGATCAGGCAATGGTCCAAGTCGAAGTGGCGAAACTATTTCTCACTGCCTCTACTATCCAACACATAAATGAAAAAATTAATAAAAAAAAATATATAAAAAATTTGATCTCATTTTTCGTAAGAGCGAAACCACCCACCAAAGCCAATTGGTGGACAAGCGAACTCAAAAAATGCAGAAGCGAGGTCAAAAGACTACACAGTAAAGCGAACTAGAAGAAGACTGAACCATCTACAAGTCCGAACTTGAGTTAGAGTCTTGGAGTAGGTACCTTCTATGAATCCATTGAGAACACTAACGAGGCAGCCAAGCTTCACAAAATTGTATCCAAGGACTCGCGTTTGATTGATCTTTGGATATCTCAAGCATGGCAAGAATCGCCACAACTCTTAATGAAACATACTTTCCGGTCCGCAGCAACCCTGTGGGAAACAAAATCACACTTCAGTCTGCTCCATATTCTGATGTGGAAATCCAAGGTATCTAAGTATCACAGAGCACAAAATACCATGGGCCTTGAAATCATTTAAGTCTTACAAGTCGACAGAACTAAACAATATCATCCCAGCCCTGGCTTAAGGTAATTTTTCGAAGCTGTATAAAGCTAAGATACGTACTCTGGAGAGAAGTGAAAATGGTTTTCATACTCAAAGCAGATTAGGTCCACCACTCCACTTCAAAAGATTAAAGGCTAATAAGTCTCTGTTCTTTTCTGATGAAAACACTTGAGAGAATACTCGACGAAAACAAACTACTTATGTAGCACACAATACGAATACCTTAAAGGGTGGTCGCTGAAAACAGCCTAACATGAAGTCATTTCAGACACCAAGAAAAGCCTCCAATACAAAGAACTAACTTTAGCTTACTTCTGGGTCATAGAGGGTGCGTTTGACAATGTGAAAACGGAACCCATTAAGACAGCATTAGTCAATGGATGGATAAAATGCTTAACAGCAGAGTAATCAACTAAGAAATAAGGCGACAGTCTTATTAGTAAAACTTTTACAGGGGAACTCCACAAGTAGGAGTTTCTCGTTTTCTACGCTCTTCCTTACTGTTAACAAAATGCTGACCATTCTCAAAACAAAAAAGATAAAACTGTTAAACATGCAGGCGACGAACAAGGTTAATGAGAAATACTTGTCGATTATCAGAAATTGCATGGAAAGGCTGATGCTGTTCACCAGAGGGAGGAAACTCAATGAAATTTCTCTAAAACCCTCGTCAGAAGCTAAGTATCTTGCAACTATCCTCGATATGTATCTTACTTGGAAGCAAAACACAAATGAAAGAATGAAAACGTGAAATGTCTTGGATCACAACAAAGTGTTGCTCATTTGGAGACACATGGCAAGATCTTCACTGTCCTAGATTTTATTATACTGGCTGTCGAGATATAAATCACAAAATTTGTGGAATATGGGATAAGCTCATCTGTCCTACAAATTCGTCCTCAGGAATCACATGAATTTGGTGATTTATCAGTTCTGTATTGCATCGTTATGAGCTCTGTCTTATACAAATGCCATTAGGTTTGTAAAATAGAGAAGCCTTCAATGATGTCCATCTGTGGCTCGTTTCGTTCTTCATTGCGGATGCAATAGCATTCTTTAATCATCAACTTACAGGAAGCTCAGGAAGCTGAATTACCTTGTTTATATACCTTCTCCAGCAATTTCTACAAAGAATCTCATAAAATTGTCCCTCCATAAAGAATAAGAATAAAAAACCCATTTTCACCATCTAACTCTAACGGTAACACTGACAAAAATTGGGTGTAAATTAACCATTAAACCTAATAGACTGAAGAAATGGACTCTTAGCAAGTGACAAATGAGCTTATTCCAAAAAAAAAGGAAGCATCCCATGCCGTCGTCGTCGTCAAGGGAGGATTAAATCACATACTGTGTTTCTACAGAACAAGATATGTAACCAGAATAAGACCTAAAAGATATACAGATACCTACTCGGTCGTATATTTCTCTTAAAAAAGAAAAAAACCGAATTCTCTCTGTGGTGTCGGAGCTTTTCCAGCCGCCATACACACCGAATGACTTAAATTCCATTTTTATTGTACCCTTCCTTACATCGGCGGCATCGTACCACTTTTCCATTAGAAAGGGTGGAAATATAAAATCCTCACCAAGAAGAAAGCTCAGAACCTATATTCTGGCTGCAAATTGTATGTTTGTGGGCAAACAAATAAAAACACAAAAAAGAAACGAAACAAACATCCCCTCCTTTTTCGGACAAACAAACATTAAAGAGACAAGCGCGACAAGAGAACACAGCAACACTTGTCTATCTCTATACAAGGGCTGGTGTACTTCTACGATAACTTTATTAATTTACTTGAGTAGAGTGTTAACCAAGTAGAGACAATTGAATGACCTCCTTGGAACGTTTTTTTTTGTTTTTTTTTGCCAAAGTGGTGTGAACTTAAAGGTCTAAGTGGGTTCATTAGTTAAGTATAATAGACGAATGTGTGTTATAAGCAATCAAAATCCACTTACAATGCACATGGGAGACATGGTTCGGAGAGTAATGCATACCTTTGGGACGAGACTTTTATTGTTACAACAATTAATATCAATTATGTTTTTTTTTTTTTAATTGAACTTAACTACAAGCGGAGAATATTATATTGCCATCACAATTCCATTGGCAGAGTTATGAATTTTGGCTTTAACAAGCAGTAATTTACAGGAACGGAGGTGGTTTTATGTTTTTATACACTTTCAAGTGTGAGAAGCTGTATAAACGTAGAATTTATGGTCACTTGAGACATAATATTTTCCGGGACATTTATATGATTATCCTCTTGTCATTGTGAGTTATAAAGAAAATCACTTGGTTAACCTATAGAAGGGGGAAAGAAGGACACAAGCGCAGAATTACTTAAAACCGACACCCAAACATAACATTGCTATGTTAGTGGAAAAGCCAAGCCGCCTTCACATTTAAACTTGTAGAACAGTGCTGAAATGAACTTGAGTACCTACAAAGGTGGTCCGTTTTTGACCACTCTTCTAGTCACAGGAACATTGCTTGCGAACTGACCAGGCGAGGTAACATACTTTCGTACTTACTGTCGCTGGCTAACCTCAGTTGGAGTAGGCTAAAGAACGCTTTAATATCTAAAACGATGCGGTCAACCTATGACAAAAACAGAAGTTCCACAGCCAGGACTTGCCAAGATATCGTCAGAATTGTAGGGATCAGTACGTGCTATTGGCCAATTAGAGACCAAGCAATTGAGATGTTCACTTCCTATGCAAAGGTATGGCTCTAGCTAAAGAATAATAATATGCATCCCTTCCTTGACAAACTTCAAGAGACCGAAAATTGTTCTTCATAGCACCGAATGTTCATGTGCGTCCCTAAAGACACATCGAAAACCAGGTCTTCACTTTAGTGCTAATTGGATTGTTTTGCACATCCATCATCACCTACCTACCCTTGCGTTTATTTCTAACTGTGGACGAAGCATGGATTCACCACTGTACAGCCTGAGTAGAGGTAACAATTAAAGCAGTGAACGACCATTTTGGTGACTTGGCAGATGATGGTCACTGATATTTTGGGATTCCCAAAGAATTATTTTGGACAACTGCTTAGAGAAGAAGAAATCAAATAACAGGAGGGTATTTTGCTTCATTATAAGACCGTTTGAAAAGAGAGCTTAAACATAGGCGCATCAAAATACTATAACAGATAAAATGCTAGGCAGATATGATGGAACACTCGTACAAAAATCCGTCTCTCCGTAGAAGGAGTTATGCACAGCAGCATAAGCAGTTCCCAGTGAGGAAGCCCATATGTAGCTTCACATCACGCTTGTGCTTAGTTTAAGAATTTTGTGACCTTCTCCTAATGTTTGAGTTAACTGTTTAGCTTGTCGATGTCCAGTTTGACTTCGACTTTGAGAGCTTCTCTTGGTGCTCCCATGAGTTGTGTCATAACAGGCAAATGGGCCTATAAATGTTGACTATCCTTCATGTCCGGGAACCCGAAAGATCGTGATTTTATTGTGAACAACAAGTTGCTTGAGGGTGTTTAAGAAGCTTCAGTCAAACTTTGAATTAAAACGGTATGAACACAGAAGTGGCACTCAGCTCTGCCTGAAAGACAGATGTGTAGCAGCCAAGAGAGACTACTCGCTTGAATTCGGGCATAAGACACCCGCGCCGCTTCTATTTTCAGTATATACGACCGTGAATTGGTTAACAATCTGACAATGATTTTATAAAGAATTCTTGCTGTTTTCTCTTTAACCACATGTTGGCTTTAGTGATGCCAAATAACATTTTTACAAACGATTTAAGAAAAACTATTAATCGAAGAAATATTTAGTTCCGTTCACATTAAAGAACATTTCTTTAGAAATTAAAAAAAAAAGAAGAAGGATTTCATTTCAATATCCACTGTTGGCTTATCATACCACATCTCACAAGTAATAAAAAATTACTCAAAAGAAATAAAAAATAAATCTTGCGCATGACAAAATAAAATCATAAAATAATTATAATAACATCTCGTCATAATATATGTATTATACAGCAAAACACAAAATAAATGATAGATATCCTTGAAGTAGCACATAGATAAACAGACGAAAGAGAGTAAGCCAAGGAATAACCACGTTATGGAACAAAAGAAACAAACAAAATACGAGAAAAAAAAACTCGAATAAATAGAAATGAAACCTATAAACTGCGTGAATTGAATGTATAATTAAATAACTTATAACATTGTTAAGACAATTATTTATACATCGACATATTGATATATGTTTGACGTGCTTTACTTACTTTCATTCAAAGGACTCAGTGCTGTCAATTCGCAATTTTTCGAAACATTGTATCGAGCACTGCTCTGACGTTTCTCTTTTTTGATGACGGGGGTTGTGGTCAAACTTATACCTTTAGTGATTGGCGTTGGTGGTGGTGCATCACGTGGCGGTGTGCCTTTATTCTCTTTGTTTGCCTATGGGAGGGAAAAGAAATTTAAAAATAAAAATTAAATTAATAATTTACAATGAATTGGAAAGGACTATACTCTACACATGACATAAATAATAATTTATATCACACAGAAAATGGAATCGAATTGCTTGGTAGCATACAAAAGAAAATCATAAAAGAAAAATATAACATGAGAATGTATATGGTTTACGTTTACAAACACTTGGATATGGACATGTATTTTCCTACTAATGATATTATCTTCTGGTTGGAAATAAATGGAGCGAAGGCAGGACATTATATGTATATATATTTTTTTTTTTTTTGCTATACTTTTATCTATTATCTAGGTTTTCTGTTTTGCCCATTACACTGAACAATTGGATATACAACACAGTTTTATGCGGGGTATTTCGGTCGATATTTGGTAATCTACATTCGGAACACATTCGTCTTGTGACGCATGTTTTATGAGCGCAATTAGCAGGATGATTTTCTGAAGGAATGATAAATCCTCATACCTGTAATGCGAATCCTCGTCGTCTCGCTTTTGCCGTCTGACACAAGTATACATTTATTTCGAAAAGACAAAACAAAACAGAACTGGTATACAGATAGTGTTTATAAATAAAGTAAACCAAAAAAAAAAAGTGTACAATACATAAGTTTTGAAGTATTTATTGAAAATTGTAAACGAAAAGAAAAAATTTAAAAATTAGCATAGAAAAATTCTAGTCAAAATGCATATGCACAAAGTTTACTTTATGAACGCATCCTCCATCTTTCATGCAACATTCTATTCGTCGATATTGAGGGTGCGTTTGAGAATGCGACTTGAAAGAACATGTGCAACTCGACTAAATTACATGGTGTAGATGAATGAACCAAACTAAGTACAACTCTTGCCAAGTAGTATTTCTTAGAGCTGAGTAGTGAAATCCTATCCTGAAAAACTTAGCAGACTCTCTATTAAGCTCTAATTATTCAACTCTACGCATAGCATTGAAGCATTGGATGAAGATGAAGATGCCGGATGAAGATATCCTGAGTCGTTTCGATCTCCAGCCTGCAGAGTCTTCGAATCCAACCCGGAGTCACAACACAGTAGAGAAAGACTTCGCCTTATGTGGCGCTTAAGAAAAAGTGGGCCTCAACCAATTTAGGGGCAGTTATCTAAAAACCTGGATGCCTGGAGAGGCTAGTTCGATGAAACCCCCACTTGTAATGCCACCTTAGTATGGACCTTTAAAATACGATCAGGCTTACATGAATCAACACCCTCTATCGGATCAAGATAATCAAGACATTACATGAAGCTTAGCGTGTACTTCAGACGGGCTTTCATTTAACACATGGGCTGCCACACCAATTTTGAAAAAATTAACCTGGATGCCACCATAAAATTTCTCCACTTCGTGTCTTACTTTTCAGCAAACCAAATACATTTAGCTCATCGTAAGATGCCAAGCATTTTGTATTCATATCCCAATTGTACGTAGTGGCAATCATTTTTGAGTGCCATGTGTTATAGCCATGGCAGTCCATGTGTTAACGCTTCACTTCACTAGTTCTCAAAGCCATCACGATACTATTAAGGAGTCACATAGAAGTGGATACCACACTCTTTTGGTCAAAACATGTTGAATTGAAGACTGATCGAATGCTTTTAGTTTCCTGGCAATACAAGATCGCAGGAATCTAACGGCAGTCGTTAAATTTTTGACACCAACTTTGACTAAACTTGCATGCCTGGCTCCCTCTTCTTGATATTTATAGGAAGTGCTTGCTTTCAAAATAAATAACTTAAAAATGCAAGACCTTCTGGAATTCACTTCGAAGACTAAACTCATCATAGCATTACGGGAATTAAATCTAAGGATCTCAATAGACATGGTTGACAATATGATTCGGTTTAACTCCTCTACGCTCCTGAAAATATTCTCCAAGGATTGCTAAATCACCAAAGAAAGTTGCCTGTGGTGCCCAAAGCTCTAGAAATGATTAGTGTAAAGACAGAGTCTGTACAGCTTCATCCTGATCTAAATCCGGTTCGTTCTCCTTGGATGCTTGAGTTAATGGTCCGCTCAATGTTGATGTACCACAGTATCTCTAGTTGCTATGCCTTTTTGTGCACTTAAAATAATTTCTGCTCGAAATGAATTTTACTAATGACTAGACTTGTTCTTTCCTTTCCCTACACCAAGTGATGACATTCACATTTCCTACCACAACCACAAACTATGTACATATTTTATAAATAAACTGACAAATTACTAATTTCCGTTAGTTTCCTGTTAAAATAGCCATCAAACATTTTATAGGTAACAAATCTACATCAAATTGTAAAAATTTCATTTCCCAGGCAACCACAAACAAACTGCAACAATGCATTTCACAAAGATCGCCAGAATGAAAACATTTCGTTTATTTTTATCGTGTGAATAATTCGAATTAGTACCCAGTGACGTAAGCATTCCACTGACAGTCATAGACAAAGTATTTTCAAAAAAAAAAAAAAAAATATAAATTTAACGTAAAATAAATCTCCCCGCCCTAATTTCTATTTTATTTTTGCGTCGGCGGAGGTGAGAAATAAATAAACTCGCGCCATTGAAATATTATTCAAGGTAATTTTTATTTACGCCAAGGGTCATCTCAGTCACAACACATTGACACAAATTGTCATACGAGTGAATTAGTACAAGCAATATATGACCCAACTAATACTGGCATAATAATCATGACGAATTCATGGATGTGTTCAGTGGCATATATCGAAAAAAAAAAATAATAATGTCTTATCTCATTTCATCTCCGAGTGACAGCACTTTGTCCGAAGAAAGAAATTACTGACACCAATTTTGAGAAAGCACACGCAATTCTATAAACAAAATAATAATTTTTTTTTTAAATAATTTTTAATGCACATAATAGCTGCGAGGCGATTCGTTTGAGGTTACATAAACAAAATGTGAATAACTTGCGACTGTTCGTCTGTAATTGATTAAGTAGTTGAAGTCAAAACAAGAAGGTGTGTCTGTACGTTTCGAGTTTCTTAACAAGTAACCCTTAGAAGGGTTGCCATTTGGCAAATGTCAAACTACCAAGAACAGAAGCAGCGCTTATTTGTATTCTATTTCTCTTTTAAAGGTAGGCTAACCATAATTGACTTAAACGAAATTTAACTAGTGTCAGAAGTGTCATACAACTTCGCCTTGAGTCCCGTCAAAATAGACATGCGTTCATAATTACTTAAGCAAGTTTATTCATCTGTCAAACTGTCTAATATTCTTTGTTTTCATTACTTCGTCTTCTGTGTGGTTTTGAACTATAAAAGTTCATCATCGACCAAATATTCACACTCCGACAGATGTTGAAGAAGACCCAATTGTTGAATTTCGAATCCATACCCAACACCTTTTAATAGATTTTAAAACTGAAACTGACAGCATTTATACAGACGAGCTAATCAGAGCAATGCCTTATTTAAACATAGCCTGTCTGTCCTGTATGACAATGAAGAACACTCGTTGCTCCATTAAGATTGGTAATGACTTCACAGAGAGACGAGCTGCGATTTCTTCAACATCACTCTCAAAAGAATCATTGGAAATTAAGACACCGAGGCCAGAGGTATGAGATTTCAGAAATCAATATGCTGACTACATTGTCAAAATTGAGAAAAGACAGCGAGCTGTCAATAAGGGCAAAATGAAGTATGTATATGCTGTCAACAAAAAAGAACGCCTAGCACCGATGACTCGGAAAGACCATCACAATAGACGAGTACAACTTTGAGGTAGTCAGAGACTTGGTCAGCCTAGGCTCAGTAACAAGTTCGGTAAATGACATAAGCGCAGAAATAAACCGAACAATCTGTTGCCAATTGCTGTTTCTCGGGCGAACAACTATGATGAC
This sequence comes from Criorhina ranunculi, assembly GCA_951813785.1. NCBI lineage: Eukaryota > Metazoa > Arthropoda > Insecta > Diptera > Syrphidae > Criorhina > Criorhina ranunculi. Next base: position 87,305,152 of record OX638381.1, on the reverse strand, counting down.
GTTGTATAGGACCTCTCCTAGTCTTTAACTCAGAAGCCTGGGCCCCTACTCTGTATTGCGATTCTAAAGTTCGGATTGTTCGAAAGCGGACATTTTGTATGGATTTTATGAATTGCGTTTCAAATTGCCCATACAAAATGCCCCCTTTCGAACGATCCCAACTTAAGCATCGCAATACAGAGTAAAGGCCCTGGATTCTATCTTAAGTGGATTACAATGCTGTTGGTAGTTTTGCGCGATTAATTCTTTGAGTGTTTTTTTGATCCCCTTTGTATTGATAGGGTTTAAAGGAGAAGATTCAACGGCGACATGGAACTGACTCGAAGAATTTAAATCTATCGATTCAGGTGGCTAAGACAAGTAGATCGGACGGACATCGGTGTCTTCGAATCCTACCCAGAGGGACAATGCGGAAATGGAAGACATCACAACGGCTCTGAATCAGTTCAGACTGAGATACGAGTGTAAATCATTTCTTAATCTAAAAGCAAAAACCTATCAAATGGCCTAGTCATGATTGAATATTTAAAAAAAAAAAACCCACACTTGGATATCACTATCATGATTTTCGTATACTCTTATTTTGTATTTCTCATTACAATGTGATAAGAAAAGATACGACTATTGCCTAACATTTACAATTTATGTGCTAAATTTTGTTCGAGGACAATAACCCATTTTTTTTAATAAAGTTGATTTTTTTTCTCATTAATACTTTTCCCATATCTAAAGCTTCAATGTTATATTGATAAAAATGACATATAGTTCATGTTGGCATGTGAATCATAATTAATTATTCGTCAAATAACAGATTACACAGAGAAGTAGTATTTTACGGTGTGTTTTAGGATTTATGCCAGAAAAGTCGACCACCAATCGAATTTCCATACTAAGTCAGAGATCTTGGAGAAAAGTCAGGAATTCCAGGCAGAATCTGTCGAAACTTCGTGCAATTACTCACATACGCTGATGATATTTTTTCAAAATAGCTAGCTATTCCAGATGTCCTCAGATCTGGTCACAATGGACCAATCCCTGTTCCAAGTCCGCTGGCAACAGTTGCCAGCCACTTCAACTTAACCTAATCCAGCGAGCTGTCACGAGTATTGAGACAAAAGCGGCCAAAATGGGTTTAACGATTAACGAGGGCAAAACTAAGTATTTGCTGTCAACAAGAAGGGACACTCAACATCGACGAATCGGACAGAATGTCTCTCTCGACAAATGCACCTTTGAGGTAGTTTAGGACATTGTCTACCTAAGCTCCGCTAGGTAGAAGGCAATTGGATAGCAAAGCCCTTTCTCGACAACTAAAGTGAGTCTTTAAAAGACCTTAATCATTTCAGTCCTGGTAGAGGCATGCACATTGTCAAAAATAGATGAAATTGCCCTAGGTTGGTCTCGAAAGAAAAGTCCTTCGGGTGCTCTACGCTTCCGTCTGCATAGATGGAGAGTGGACGAGGAAATACAACGATGAACTGTACAATGACATCGACCTAATCAGAAGATTCTAGATACAACGACTGATATGGCTGTGACACTCCCGCCTGGAGACTTTGATTTGACTCCGGGAGGATGGTGTAGTAGAGAAAGACTGCGACTAAGGTACCTGCCATGTGAAACTGGAGGCAGATAGCTAACGATCGAGCTGTCTGGAGACACTTGTTGGTTGAGACTCAGGTTCACCCCGAATTTTGAAAGATAGATGTAGAGCCCTTCACCTACCACTAATCAACTTTTCGTGGTCGTACTCTCACAAAAAGGCTGGACCACCAGTCCAACTCTATAAATATCTACAATGTTTGCCAGAAATAAACTAAAAAAAAAAATAAAAAATTATATTTCAAGTGTCACAACTAATCATGGGACAAACACAAGACAATAAATTTAAATTTATATTTCTGTCGCTCGCTTGTCGCGGTCGAATGAATATGCAAACTACATTTTCCGCTTTCGTTAACCACTAACATGCATTTGATTGTCGCTGTCTGACGCCCCTTCACATACGGCACTCATAGTATATCGTACGCCAAGCATTTGCTCGCTCCAATTAAATTTCAAATTCCTCATTTCATACTATAGTCACGTACCTCCTACACACGCAAAATAGATGGAAATTTCCTCAAAAAAAAAAAATTAAAAATATCTCACAAGCCAAAAACGTTCGCCAAGATAAATCGCCCCCAAACGGATCACAGGACTCACAGCGTTAGCCTGTCAGCCATCAACATTTTCTTAGTAATTGTGTCAATGTCTTGTTTCGAAAACGATGGCACTGCAGTTTTCAACTCTCGATTAAATTCAAAATTACCTATAAAATTTGTCTGAACAGATTAATCCACATTTTGTTCTTATATTACACATCATTGGCTGACTGGCTGACTGGCTGAATGATCAGGGATGTGCTATGAAAAGAATTTTGTTTACACTTTAAAAATAAACAATAACCCCTTGGGTAACAAACGACGCTGAGCATTTAGGGTTGGGGGTAACAATTCATCGGAAACTAATCTGCTTCCTTGGCGCTGCCAGTGCCACACTGCTTGGTTTTTGGGCTAAATATAGCCTCCTCCTCTCGATGGTTTATTTCTTGAGTTCAAATACTCATTTGGCATAACTAGTACGAGAGTGTATCTATCGAACAGACTATCCATTTTTATATGCACATAAATAATTTTATGTTGTTTGTTCTTTTTTGCCGTTTCTTTTTTTGTATTTAATATTTTGTGAAAACAATTTGCGGTTCTAAAAATACAAAAACTTGGATTGTGGCTCTCATGTCAGGCGGGCAATTTTCGTGAAATCTCTGTATAGATAGATAGTGCTTGCATTTGGAAATAGGCATGAAGTGGCTTCTTGAGTTTTAATATTTGAAATGCGATAGAATTTATGTGAAATTCAATTCACAATCTGTTCGAGGGTAAAGGTGCATACACTCTATATTCAGTAATCAATTGAAAGAGAACAACCTTTTTATCTCTAACTGAATGAACTGTTGTTGCTTAGGCATGCGAAATAGCTTTAACAAGGAAGAAGGAAGCAAAAGCAAAAGAAACATTTTTACCAAGTTAGGACAACCATCGTGTCATCGGTCATGTCACATCATCCATAACGTACTCCTAAAAATCCTGCTACTGGACCTCCACATCAAATGCATTGTGCTTCTGGGTACCAGAACCATCAAAATGTATCAGGAATAAGAAATCAAATCGTTTGTACACAACCGTTTGTGATGAAGCGTGTTAGCTAAACACATGTGAAATAGCCAGATTGAAGATGAAGAAGTTCTCACGCCGCAAGACTTCTATAAAAGCTAAAGAAAAACGATTAAGAAACAGAATTCGTACGACACCAGCTCTACGAACTAGCCATCTCGGCAGTAACTTGTTCTACGAAATAGAAGTCTTCAGGGAACTCCTAAGACTCGTATCGCTTTCTAGACGGTTGCCCAATTACCCGTCTCTTTAAAGGTTCTCATGGGGACGGCAATGGACCCGCTCGAGAGGTCCAATTAAGTCTGAATATAACCAGAAAATCAACCAACGAACCATTTACTTGCTCGCTTCGACAATACTAGCACATATTTGGACCTGCACAAAGCTAATTTTAAGCTATTCAACACAGCACAGAAATGTACGTCTCGAACTTCAAGCTGGCTGTCTTTCTGAGCTTGCTCTCCGTCTATCTTTTAGTAAGAAGTATATGCAATCAAGCTGTTCTCCAGAGAATGCATTGGACGAATCCTCCCAGATGATCATTTTTTCTGACAACCAATCAGAGGTAAAAGCGCTGTGATCGTTTTGATTCGCAGCTTGCAGCTAGCTGATCACTAAAAAATAATTTTCTACTGAAGTCCCAGACAAAATCTCGTTAATTTTGTTCCTTAAGTTGACCGATGTGCTCGCTAGACAAGGATTTCATTTTCCTTCAGTTACATAATGTTGAAACTCAAGTCATGTGAACACCAAGTTCATACAACTCAACCCTCAAAAAAACAAAATAGACTTCAAAAAAAAATCTGGCATTAGGCAAACATAATGCTAAGTTTCTTACTGACCTCCTCACTCAACTACCATCTCAACAAACTGAGCATAAGTCCTCCGGACTTGCACCGACTTTGTGTAAAAGATCAAGAGAATGCTGAGCATATGGTGTGCAATAAAAACACTTCGGCGGAGGGTTCATCTCCACAGCCATAGTCAAACATTCCTGAAATTCCTCCAAGACCTGGATAATGGTTAACAATTTCCAGTTGTAGAAGAATTAAGCTTGACACAAAATACCTTTTAGGTCGCAGTGCTTTTCTGGTCTCCGATAGGATAGGTAACTTCTGCCTTAGTCCGAGAAGATAGCAGTTCTATTATATAACAACAGCAAAAGATTTAATTCTAGTTGTCACAATCAGTTGCGTCGCAAAAAAAAACACGCGGTATCACTGACAACGATATCACGAAGTACTAGTAAACTCGTATATCTACATAAGAACTTATCAGTGGGCCTTCATATCTAAAAATCTGCGTCAAAACTACCACCTGTAACACGTCAGCAATGTGTAGCTGAGTTTTCCACTCACAGTTTAAAGCGTGAATCGAGTGCAAGCTACGTTTGTCTTCAATTCGCTCTTAAGGTTGACCATGCCCATGTTTCATAATTTTTTCTTCAATTTCAAAGGTTTTTTTTAAGTTTTCCTTGTTTTCAATTTGATTTATACCACCCCTCTAGTTAGCAAAGGGAATTACTTTTTACTTGTAATATTTTATCGCAATCGCAAAACGTTCATGTTGATAACCTAAAAAACATTCTACACTTAGATTTCGCGTATCTTATCTTATCTTTAAATGTTATAACGTGCACTATGCAAAAATAAAAACAAAAACTCGATGAAAACAGACAACTAACATTGGACTGATGTTCCTTTTATTTACTTGACATACGAGTGCTTGGAAAGAACTTTAATGTTCACCCAAAGGCACTGGAATAAGTATTGGTTAGAATTGAGCAGGTTAACATCTACGTTATAACTCAAATGACAGCAGAAAATAAAAAACAAAACCCTTTTCCAAAGAAGCATCACGATGAATTTACATGTCAATGTTTAAATCTAATTTCAGCAACAACCTTGTGGTGAAAGTGCTACCTTAGTCAACAAAAAAACAAACGTCTCTACTAGATAAAGATCAAACAACTTTTTTCATTTATTTTTGGCATCTGCTATTTATCTATTCGTTTACATTCCACCGAATAGATGTAAATAATCAGATCGAAGATGACGTGCGATAATGCACGTGCAATTGCAACCGATTTTGATGTCACGATTAACGAATGGGTGACGTTAAGTGCAATTCACATTTTCTCCCTTCTGGGTTCAGAATTAAGTGTCATTAGTGACAGACAGTGTAGGTACAGATATGTACATACTTGTGATCATTATAAGCGATCGCCTACGAATCGCAACACCTTGATTAGCAAGCACAATTTACAATATATCTATTCGATTCCTATGTGCCTGAGATGCGAAAGTACTCTTTAACAACAGACCTTAATGTTTTTGTTTTTACTTTTTTTTTCGTGTGAGAATGAGACTTACCGACTGACAAATGTCGTAATTTCCTGGTTTTTTCATTCAACTTTTAAAGGTTGCTAAATCTGTCCAGTATTAGGCTTCTGAAGCATCACTAATCATGCGGTCTGAGACCGCACAAGGTAAGGGTTGAACTCCCTGAAATGAGACAGGCCAAAGAGCTTTTTGCGGAAACTATGACCAGGAATGCATAAGTATAAACAAAAACCGGCTTCACCTGGGAACATGCATTTCACTTGTTAACATTTAGCAGGGATATGCCTCGGTGGTTCTTGCAAGACATAGGATAGCATTTCTTGAAGATGCGGCAGATAAAGCTGATAGTCCTGTCGTCGGTCATGCTTTGGATCTTCCAGACTTTGCAGATGATCTGGTGTTTGCTTCTTACCTTACATAGCAACTCAAAGACCATCTCAGGAAATTGGCAATAGAAGAGCACAGTGACTGCAAATTTTGCGGAAATGCAGACGAAACCCGAGCGCACCTCCCCAAAGAAGGGAACACCTTGGGGCGTATCTTCTATCAGAAGAAGATCCTCTTCAGATACTTGGGCTCGTCAGGGTAGTGACTGCAAATTTTGCGGGAATGGAGACGAAACCCGAGCGCACCTCCTCAAAGAGCGAATCTTCTATCAGAAAAAGATCAACGTCAGATACTCGGACTCGTCAAGGCAATTGAACTGAAGGAAGTGGTCTTAACGAGTATCTCATCTGCCAAAGCTAGAGTCGGGGTAGTACCATAGATATTTTAAGATCGCAGTTAACCAATGGTTGATGCAGCTTTCATGGTATAGATTAACGTAATATTATATTGTAGTTTCCACAAGATAGTGCTACATGTCACACACCGAGCCGAACCTTGAGCTTATTGGATGATAAGTTTGAAAGTATCATTGTTCCTCGAAATGTTGCACCTCCGACGTAATATCAATTAACGTCTTTGGAACATTTCTTGTGAGTCCACACCAAACCCCAAATCTATGCCGAAACGGTAGATGACGTTAAGGACAATATTGACTGCTGAATAGTCAGACAGACTCGATTATAGCGACTATACGACCAAACGCCCAAGCGAAGAATTGCTATCAAATCCATGAATGTGGTAGTTCAGTTGAAAATACACGATACAACCGTTGTTTCGACTTGCATTGTGCCGATATCGGCCAAACTGTTGTATGCAGCACACACATTGTACAATCTGCGTGCGATTTACATACACCAGACATTTTATTCCTCATTTTCTGGCAATTGATTTGAAATTACGTTTTATGGTTGAGATAAGTGTGCGGAAGAAGTTTGTTACAATATGTGCTGGTGCAGTGTTAAGTGTTGATGCAACAGCGACCATACAATATCGGTTCAACGATCGATTGTGTTGAAACACACACAATACAATTGTCGTGTTCAACACCAAATCTGGTCATGTTTTGTTGTGTATCAGTCAGATTAGGTTCATCGATTGTGATGTAGTTCATTGATCGTCCGCCAAAGCACCTTCTGTTGACTTTTAACGCTACATCCCTAACTTTGAAATAAGGGATTCAATTGTCGCAACCATTGTAGCTCATGGGTCTACGTACAAACTGACGTGAATTTTTCTTACGTATCTTCAATCCTTAAACATAATACAAAATGCTCCTCTTCAGCTTTTATGAAGAAATACTTTTCCCAATATCAAATCAGTTAATCAATTATTAGAACCGGTTTAATAATAATTACAACACGGACATCAACCTGCTGCTCAAGCTCACCAATAAACCAGTTAGAGAAATAAGCCACCCAACCGACTAGGTACCCAAAAACCAGAATTGATTGTTTAAAGACACACTTCCACCACAACACATACCTTAGCTTAATTTGAAAAACAAAATTTAGAAATTCTGAAAACTAAATATAAAAATTCATAAATTCTTATGTGAAATGTCATCTGTTTTAACCTGTCAAATGCAAAATATTAGTACAACAGATGTACAGATAACTCACCTCATTAGCTGATGTGGGTGTCACTATTGGAATACTACTGTTACTATTCTCTTTAATTCCGTTATGTTGCTGCTGCTGCTGTTGCTCTGACGTCGTTGTCGTGTTATCCATAATTTTTGTTCTTTTCTCCACTTCTTCTTCGTCTTCTTCTTCTTCTTTTTGCTGATACTGCTGCTGTTGCTGTTGGTGTTGGTTTTGATTATGCTGCTGCTGCTGCTGCTGTGGCTGGTGTTATTATATTTTTGGTTTCGTATTTCTTATCGAATCTCGCCTCCCTCACACACACACAACAAACGCAACGAAAATTGATATAAACAAAAACAGAATAAGGGAGAAACTCGAAACTCGACGGAACACAACGAAAACGTTTTTTGATATTTTTTTTATTTTCACTATTTTTCTAAAAACTTATTCTTTCCTCGGCACAATGAAAAATAAAAAATTTCAAAATAAAAAAAAAAAAAAAAATGAAAAAAAAAAACTTTCAAAAAAAGTTATTCACACACACACACACAATAAGTGAAGTATTTTTTTTTTTTTCTTTGCTATGGATTGTCTATTTTTTTTTTCTTAGCGATGAGGTAAACAATTATGTATTTACTTTAGAATATGAAAATAAACGAAATAAATTATTAGTTAACAGTTAACACCAACAGAAGGTTGTTAAACACTTTGTTAATCCTTGTTTGGTTTGGATTACTCTTCTTTTTTTTCTTCTATCTTTGTTCTAGTGAGTATCATTCTTCGGTCAGTATTGCAAGGCAAAAGAACAAAAACATAAGGAATAACTAAGAAAATGTGTCAATTTATATAGCTAAGGAGGTGAGATACATTCTAGACTTTAAGATTGAGATAAGCTGTGTAAGGCCTTGTTGTTGCTTTAAACCATAGGTCGACCATCAACAGTCATCCCCTCATGAAATGACTAGGCTAGAGGAGGCTATCAATCAAATTTGGAAGGAAAGTGTGGGCTTCAGGATCTATTCGATAGAACCCAATATTACCCGGTCAATAAGACTTCCGAACCATAGTAGCGTCTTCCAAGCGGACTTCCTAGCTATCGAAACCAGTCTCATGGACAATTGGCGGCCCGAGAATCGTTAATGAGACTAGTTTCTAGGAAAGTCACTAACATGCCAGTCAAACTCTGTTAAAGTATTTCATCCACAGCTTATCAACAATGGTGTGACGAGCTCAAAATACTCATCGCGAACCATAATGGTATCTACGGGAACGAAATGACGGGTGTGTTAGCTAGGAAGGGATCAGAACAGGACCTTTATCTAAAATTTGACTATCCTATTTTCCTCCATAGACTGTGTCAAGGTTAATTCGAAACGCATTAAACTCCACACACTGAAGGCACAAATAGTTCTGATAGAAAAGAAGCGCGGAACACAGCCTACAGAAGGGTTTGCCTTGTACAGGTCTCTAAAATTCCTCACCCCAGAAGCTAAGATCGTGAGATTTGCAAACGTTATCGCTATACTTGTGGTAAGGACACCATGAACATATTTCAATGATGACTTGAAACTAAAGACTCAAAACACAAGGATTATATCGAAACCCTAAAGGAATCCATGTTAGAGTGAAACTCACAAACGCACTTAACAGAAGTCACCTACCACGTCTTATAGGCACTATGACAGGTCACAACCTGCTGGCGACCCACCTAAAGAAAATACGTTGGAGAACAACGGACTTATGCAGAGAACGTGACGATGTAGACGTTAAGGTGGACCCAACCCACTTCCTATGTGAATGCCCAAGCCTTAGTAGAAACAGAAAGTCAGCACTTCTTCAATGAACTGGTCGAATTGTCAAACAACCCACAGAAAACCATTTTAAAATTTCTTCGAAACTCGTATTGGTTCAGGGAGGCCGATCAATAATAATAATAACAATCCTTATTCCATTATTTTCCACACTGTGGAAAACCTATGGTAAAGTGAACTAACTGGAGAAAAACCAATATCATACGTCCAACTTCTTACTTACTAGTTAAGGTCCAGTGCACCTCGTTTATTGGGACATTGAAAAGCCGTAAGAATAGAGATTTCCACATAACACAATTCCTTAAGTGAACGTGATTACTTTCTCCTCCTCCTCCTCCTTAGGTACAACTGTCCTTACATTCTGTCTGTGACACGTGGAACATGTGGCTTCGAAGGTCAAAGGTAAACACTGCGAAGGCTAGAGGAAATACCAACCCTTAATATTGAAAATTCGGATATTAACACCACAGTAGAAAATCTTTGGTTCACTTGATTTGACGACTAAGATTGAATAAAATAACTCGAGGGTGTGCTGTAGAATAGGTTAGGAAGTCCAGCAGAATTATCACGATTAGTGTAGGAAATAATGATAAATTGTGGACTTGAGTGTGAGTACTTTGTGAATGTCTAGCACTAACAAGATACCGTACATTGAACAAACCTTAATAAGATTTCAGCAAAAAGAATTAAGACCCATGATTCCTGAATTAGATTTGACAGATTGGATCTAAGCATCTCCGTCAACTGATGCGGAATTAGAGTTCCTGTAACCTTATTTGTCAAAAAGGTTGCAGCGTCGCGTAAACGTTGAGGCAAATGAGACAATTGCCTCAGGACCTCACACCTTTTGTGAATTACAAGCTTACAATCTAGATTTTTAATTTATGTTCTTCTTTTGTATACATCTGAGCAAGAAATCTAAACAGCGAAAAGGAATAGCAAATGCCACGATGTTTAAGGGGAGAACCTTCAGAGAAAAGAAAATGAATGTACTTAATCACTGGCCCGGAAGAGTACAAGACCTGGCTGCTGTTAAGAGGGCCTATTAATCCATCCAAACATCAACACCTGCTTTTGGCAAGGCCTATAGCTCTGTAAAGGCGAATAATGATCAAAGCCAAGACGATTATTTTTTCACATCTGACTTAGAGCTTACAAACGCCAAATTTTATACAAAATCCCAAAGAGGTCATAAAACTAGTTAGCTGTCAACCAAAAACCAGAATCTTTGCAAATAGAAAGAAGCAGCTGACTAAGATTGTCTTATAGATTGTTGACAAAGCTCACACCCATTGGAAATCACAGCGAGAAACATGTACATATGTATGAAGGAACACCGAAAAACGATTTACGCTAGTGGATATTAAAATTGAGTGATTAAACATGAGAAATCACTACTGTGTTAAGTGAAATTACTACAAGAAATCATCGGTGCCCCGTAAGAATAAACACTAGACGGCATGACAGAACAATCTACCGAAAGCGTATGCGCAGAGAACACAGCTAAATCCGCCTTTTAATTAATGCAGTTTACTTCTCCCTGCTTCTTACGTAGAATGATAAAATCTAGAAGCGAAAAGATGTACAAAATCGTAGACCAGACAAAGGTACAGGTTTTAGGTAGCATGACAATATTCTAACGCAAGCCACTGCAAAGACTATTACTCTCAACTAATTTGCGTGAAATTTTCAAATAATAATATTTCTGTGTGTAGCTTGGCTGTGTGTCTCTGGCAGATAAGAGCTCATGATGGATCGGTCAAGAAGTCAAATTGATTCGACTTTTGAACATAAAATTAACTTTGCACTACGGAGTAAATTTTAATTGTGAATTTTTCACAAAATTATGCGTGCGTTGGAGAACACAAATATTGAAGTTCTGATTAGACAAAAAAAAAACATTGTAGCAGTTTTCGTCTAGCATACACAGATAGTTCCACTTTTTTCTAGGCGGGTAGTAGTTGGAGTTTTTTTTTTTTTATTTAATAAAAACATGTATGACTTCATTCCTTTTTAGCTGACATTTAAAGCGTGCAAGTCCACAGAAGAAAGGAAAATAAAGCTAATAAGAGGAAAGAAAAAGGAAAACGTGGTTTTACACAGCACCACGAACGACTATGACTAGAGGATGCCAACGGAGAATCTTATAACAGGAAAAAGACAAACATCTCAGCTACAAAATGATTCGCAGAACACAGCAAAACGAAAAAAAAAGAGAAAAGTCTCAGAAAAGGCTTTTTTTTTTATACAAAATGCCTAGGAACGTACACATACCGTGCAGAAAAAAAAAAAAAACGATAAAACATCTAGATATGAAGAGGGATTTAGCTTTTTTCTTTTTCTTTTTTTTTTTTGCTTGCAAGACACATTCAACAAACACCATCCATTGCTACGCACCGCTAGTAGATGAAAGAATTTATTAAATCTTTCCTTGCCACGATTTAGATTTGAAAACATAAATATACAATTTCTGGTTATTCCTGGTTCTTCGTTCTATTATGGTTGTTCTTTCGGATATTATGCAATTGTTTTACTGCAGAAAAATTTATGGGAATTCCTGTTTTATTATTTGAAAATATGTATTGTACTTTTTTTTTCTAGTATGTAGTTTTGTTAGAACATGACTTTTCACCTTGCACAGAGGGAAGAGAATTAATTTTTTTATTTTCCTTTGCGTCGCGATTATTCGTTTTATTTTCACGCTGAACAAATCGAACACACACTAGAACAATCGATAATATTAATTAGGTTGTACAGAAAATAGTTTTAAATCCATTTGTTTGCAATTTTTACACGAAATATGAAAACTTTTCGAGAATTTCCTTTTTTTTGTGAAAAAGGTGTATTTTCTTAGCTCGGTCGGCTCATTCGCACTTTACAACATTTCACGGTTTTCGGCTAAAGTCATAGCCGAACGCTGCTGCCAATATGCCGGAGAAAATGATGACGGTGTGTTGTTGCTGTGGGAAGTAAGTGTGGCTAGCCGCTTGTGGCTAGTGGAATGAATTTTTGTATGACAATTGGATGACAGATTGGACATTTTTCTTGCGCAAAATGTTTTCAATTAGATTTTTGACGTGCATCTACATAAATGTTAGATCAACAGCTTATTGAGAGACAAGTTTTGATGCACTTTCTAACCGACATCCAAGTCCACAAGAGTTCTGCTTGTTGAACATGAATTTAAAAAGCGAAACTGTTGACAGGTACCTAAATGTCATCGGAATTTAAGCATCAGTAAGCATAATTCAGTCGGTTTATGTAGCAGAAAATACAATTTTAATTCGTTTTTTAAGCTAGGTACGACTTTCAAATAATTGAATTGAGCCTTGATGAATTTTACCCAGCGTTCTCGAAACAAATTCAAATTTAACATATTTCTAGTTCTCCGTAACGTAATCGAATAAGTTGTTTCTGACGGAACGTTGACGTTATCTGTGTGATTTCTGCGCCATATTGTGGAACTTGAAATGAGAAATGCTCAGAAAAAATTGTTTTCTTAGGGGTCGTTTACATTGTATTGCTGTGATTTTAACAAGTTAAAATATATATAAGAGAATATATCAATTTTTATTGTGGCGGACATTTGAAATCTTAGAATATACCATCTACATATACACATATAGCTTAAAGCTCTTTTGTACTACGCTTGGTATTTTAAATTGAAAACGTGACTGCAAGACTATATTGAAGCAAATTGCCAACTTTTAAACACTTTCTGTACGGCCAGAAACTTCAAATTTCCTACTTCGCATTAAGTCCTCTTTATAAGAAGATCTGTGTAAGAAAATTATTACCCAGGTAAGACCAGGCTCACCCTAGACTGCAGCGTCACTTCAAGTAAGCGCTCAGTTTAATATCACCTCCTCTGGGTTCCACGCCATGGCAAGATAGAAGGGAATGTTAAGGCCGACACGCTAGCTAGATGTGGCTCCCCTTCTGACCTCGCAAAATAGCTCCATTTTACCCTTAAAAAGTTATCACTACACCTACCTACGAGAACAATATATATTTATATTAATATGATTACATTTATTAAGGCCCGCGGCCACATTTTTTCTCGAACTTCTTCAGATTTTCCAACAACATCAGTCGATTTCCTTTACATGCACTGAACTGAGCAGGGAGAAAATGATGCAAAGAGGTGAAAGCCAAACAAAGGGGTCAAAGCACAGGCTTTACGTTCATGCCAATAGAACCCCAGCACACCTCCTGTCCAGCATTGATCCTCAAACGGAAGGATTATCTTTGGACCCCATAAACTATCAAACGTAAATCTACCATCTTTGGAGCGACCCTAAATACTCTGGTTTATTGTCGCTATTGGGCTATAGGAATTACTTAACGTACTTTAGGATTGCAACCATTTTCTTCTGTAGATAAGTAAAGAAATATAAAAAAATGTATTTCGAAACGTTTGAAGAGAAAACCAGATATTAAAAATAAAAAATGGTTCTTCCCAGTAAAACAATAAAATATTTTTCCACACCAAAACCCAACAGAGCTATGCAGTCATGTAAAGCCGCTGTAAGATTTTAACAAATCAGCTGCTCCGACGTCAGTTAATCAGCTGCCAGTGGCAAAAACAAAAATACATCTTAAGTTCGCTTTTCACAAACACTCATCTTCTTTGTTTTCTTGATTGTTATTTATTTCCATTTTGCTTGTTTTTTTTGTTCTTCTTATTTATATATGATTTTCCAATTATAATCACTTTCTTATCAGCATTGAACCGAGAAGTGGGAAAGGAAAATTCAAATAGAACAGTTTCCGAGAAAAAATTTCCTCTGTCATGTTCAATTGTATTTGAAGAAAATTTAATTATGGAACATCGCTTGAATGAATTTTACCTAAGCGTACTCGAAACAGATATCGCTTTGTTTTTTGAGGTAACAAAATACCTGTAATGAATTCACTTATTTAATAAATGTATTTGTTTAGAATTTGATTGGGAACTTCTCTGGCTACGCCCAAGATGCTGAACTCCAAAAGACCTTAGCGAAGTACATTCACCGGACACCGTTTGCATGTTTAAAGCTTTTGGATAATGTTACAAAAAAACCAGAATGGCTAGAGAGTTCTGCACACGTCAAATGTCAAGCCTTGAAAATGTTTGTAGAAAACTGTGATGACGAAGAGAGTATGCTGAAGTTCATCAACTTTCTGGTCAATTTAGAGCTGCCCGATCATCTGCTGAACAAGTGGGTTGGAAAGATAAACGAAGTTGGAAGGAAAGCAGGCGATAACTTCTATATGGGCCTATTAGGCAAAGGTACCTTTGACCTGCGCTTTGTAACATACACTGGACCTTCGAACAAAACAGTCGATTATTTTTCGAATGAGGTAATTCTACATGAGACACTCAAGAACAATGCACACTTTGTGAGCTTAGCTGTTCAGAAGCAAAAGAATTTTGTCGATATCATCGTCAGTTGCATGAGAAACGCCCTAATTCTGGCCAAGGTGGCAAATGAATTCAATTCATCAGCTCAGTCCATAGATGAAATCGGAAATTTACAGAAAATGCTTGAATCTTTTGATTTACAAAAAGCATCGGAGATTCAAAAGGTTTTTTACTATGATTTCCGTAGATTGGAATCAAGTATTGATTTCCTGCGCAAGTACAATTTTTCTGTAATACCACTTGGGACTTTAACCGAAACTAGTGGTATCCTAACGTTCATCTACGATCATAAGAACATCATCCTCATTGGATATGAGGAAATCCGTCAGGTAATCGAAAGAAACCACTCATTCGAGGGTCAATCGAGTGTGCTGAAAAGCTTGAAGGATTTAGAACTGGAAACACTGACTTATTTCTTCGTTTTAACTGCAGTCTATGAGATAATAATCAACCGGCACAGGGTGTCCGAGAACTTTCATCATTTCTCACAAGAGAAAATCAACCGTGTAAAGATAATGCTTCGACAAATACGAAATATTGATGTGCTGTGCAATCTGATAGAAGATATCTTTCAGTTGATCTTTTTGCGTTGGGAACACCTTGACACATCGTTGTCCACTCGACCACTTGATGGGATAAAGAGAAAGTCACCTTCTAGTACAGAGGCGGAGACTCATGCTGCATTAAGTACTAGCTATTGCCGCCATGGGTTCATTTGTCGAGGCGCAGCACTGAAATGTGTTTTTAGTTTCTTAAAAAATTTCATCACAAAAAAACTCCACAGCGAGGAGTACAAGACATGCTCAGAGAGAATTCAACGAAGATTTACTCGTATTATGGACTGCATTAATGATGGATTATGGAAATATTCAGTGCTAGAGAAGATCACCGACACAGAGGTGGATAGTTTCCAGATGGAACCAGAAGACTTACTGCAGTTAGTTCAATTGCACAGAGAGAATGTTGAAAAGACTAGTAGCGACGATGAAAGCAAGGAAAGAAATAACTACGCGAGCCTTACAAGGCGAAAAGCGAAAAAGCGACGGAGAGCTACATTCGGAGGTGGTGATCCACAGCGAATTGATGAAGGAACTGTAAGTAAAGAGATAAAGGCGAACGATTTGGCGGAGATTACAAATCGAAGGAGTATCATACCCAATATGCTATCGACGCCTGAGAATCTGGCTATAATGGCGCTTGCAATGAAAAATTTCAATGATGTAAAGTACATAATACAGGTAAATATATATATATATATATATTTTTAACATCATTTTATCGAATACATATGTATATCCCACATCTAACGTACACCGTTGAAGAATTATTAATTTTTTTAAGTCTCTGCCTGAGACACCGCATTGTCTTCCATCCACTTCGATCTCGTTCGTCCTTGTTGTCTCGAACTTGGGAACTTAAACTTTGCTGTCCATTCGCGCGATGTAACCGAGCCAATGTAGTCGTTTTTTTTTTAACTACATCCACATCTTGATACTCATAGAGTTTGCGGATAAATCTTCTCTTCCTTTCACATACAGCAACCAATATCCGAATACTTGGTTCTGTCATTGTTGTTACAGTGACATTCCAGGGAACCGTGCGGCTGATGCATTAGTCAGACAAAGCTCTCAATGTACAAACAATAGGAAGCTCAAACATGTCAAAGCATCTATTAAGTCACCGAAGCTAAGGCAAATCGTAGATGTCAACATCTAGTCTAAGCTAAGCCATTGTAGAGTAAAGGCAAGAGCCCCAGCTCCTTTCTATTTGCCAAGATTCATCATTCCATTTGTATACATTTTCCATTTTTCTATTCAACAGACCTTTAATCTGCATAACACCGAACTGGACCGAGAGCTTAATTTTGTTGAAAATCAACAACAAACAAAGAAGAAGCTCGAAACCATCTACGATAGCTACTTGCACCAAGATTTAACATCAAAAGATTGTCAGGCGACAGTGGAACAAATAAAGAAAGCTGCGGCTAAGGGCTTCGAGGCATCAAAGATTATCAGCATCATTGATAATTTTGCGCACGCAAATACTGTAGAGCGCAGCACAGAAGTTCAAGCTCTCTTAGAAAAGTACTCCATTAACTATCCATTCCTGCAGCATTACCAGGGGTCGAATATACAGGCTGTGATTGCCGCCGATCTTATACTGAACCTCAACGTAAACTACGATATAATAGCGAACGTAATACCGGTGATACGCCGAATGTGCAAATTGCAAAAATTATCATCTTCGTTGACCGCAAACTCGGGTCTGCCTACCGAAATGGGATGTCTTAACTTTCTGGACAACATATGTGAATGCATGCGATTAATTAAAGCGGTTAATCGATCAGACATTGGTCTTAAGGATATGCTTTGCAATAGTTTCTACTCTCTGAAGCCTAGAAAACTCACTTTAGAGCTGCATCGAGGAAAAATCTTTCAAAATATCTTTTACAAAACGGAAGCTGAACTGCAACGAATCGATGATCTCAAGGTACTAGCCAATGACTTCACGGATCTCAAGTCTAAGTACAATTATTTCATTAGATTTCTATCCTACATTGGGAATCTATCAAAGTTTTTGCAAATGAGAGGCAAGAATGTTGATTTCCACACCACCACGTTGCTGAAATTCGATCCGAGCGATGTAATTGGTGAATTGATCTTTGAGGATAACATGACTCCCATGGAAATTGAGCCGCATGTAGTTGCGCTTAATCTCAACCTGATCCATGTGATTGCTCTGAATATTTGTCCTGAAATCTGCGGTAAAGAGCCCAAACAAAGCCGCTACAAAATTACCGAAGAGAAATACCAGTCTATATTCAATTACATATCGAATCAGAATGCTTTGCTGGGGTACCTCTTGCAGAAGATCAAGGGGTCGTCGCGAAATCTATGTATGAATGATGAATACCTGCAGCGATTCATGCTGTTGCACAGTGTGAATTGTTTGTCCAAAATCTACGATGGCAATCAAGTAATTGCCGCAATACTCTCGAATGAGTTGGACAAAGAACGCATTAGAAAGTTGGAAAAGAAGGTAGATATCTATGATATTTTGCAAAGTTGTCAAGAGCAAGTGCAAGATCAACAAGCGTACAACAGCGAGAAAGACAACATCATTGTAGAACTTATATCGGAGGACACAAAATACGTGTATCTTGCTGCTCATGTAAACAACATCAACCTTAGAGCTTCGTTGATTTACAAAAATTTCACAAGAGTGCCAAGCTCTCGTCTAGCGAAAGATCTTATTGAAAGCACTTTACTGCATCGCAATGCTGAACATATTGATGAGGAGATGAGATCAAACTTGGAACGTACTTTAGAAGACATCAGCATTTTTTCCAAAGTGTCATCGGTGCTGGAATTCGAATCGTGGCCACAAGCCTACGATTTTGGGTTAAAAACCCCAAATATGGTTCTCGAAAAGCTTCTTTGTCAAGGTCATTTCAAACTCTGCTATGAGTGGTGTAACGTAGTTCAGTTAGCAAACTCATTTAAACATCAAATGCGGTCTTTCTTTGCTACTTTCCTCGATGTTTTAGTTGAGTTGGGCGAAGATTTCGATCGACATCTACTGCAAACGATCGAAACATTTCCCAAGATAGAAGTTTGCCACTTTTACGATGCGCATAAGGATAAGTTCCGATCAGTCAGCCTGCTGAACTATGTGATTGATTTTCTGTTCAAGAATGTGAAAAACACAACCAATTTGAGGAATTACAAAGTCTCGCTCAAGATATTTGAACATCTGACTACAGATGAACGTGATCAGAATTGGAACCTGTTGAGTAAACCTTTATTGATGGTCGAGCAGTTGATTATGAATGCAAAATTTAAGGGACTCGCTAAGGTTCTGGACTCGATACGGCCACTTCTAGATGATCAGCAAACCGCTGATTCTATGACAGGTGGATCACTGTGTAAATTTTGCTTTGATAAGCGAGGAAATATCTATGACATTCACTCGAAGAACTCTAGCAAGTTTACGCTGGGCAATGAGAGCAGTTCAGCCTTCATATTGCTCAATTTTAATCTGTATCAGAAAGACCATGTCATCACGCTGGAGTGCGTAGATTTGCTTTTGCGGATTTACGCGACCAAAGCGCTGGATTACCAAGTTCGGGAGTTAACATCTTCGTCGGAGCGGACCTCTCAATCAACGGATATGGCCTCTTTGGACTCACTCTGTGGAACATTTACGATGCCTAAAACTCCCCCGGCAAGAGATCAATGGGTGCTAGACGAAGAAGCCGCACATTGCATGTGCTGCCGTAGGGCAGTATTTACTATGTTGATGAGACGACATCACTGTCGTCGTTGTGGCAGAGTGGTTTGCTTTGCATGTTCTTCGAATCGAATGCAGATTCCTGAGTTGTATGAAGATGTCGCCGTGAGGGTTTGCAATGATTGTATAAAGCAAACACAGGAGTTGGAGGCCAAGAGCAGTGCGATTAAATCTGCAAGTATAGTGACGGAGAAAAGAGTCAAGTACAATGACTATGATGAAGATGATGCGAGGTGGAAATTAAGCGGAAACATTACACATGACAAACTATTGCGCGAAGAATTCTGTTATGAACATGCTCCCAGCGTTGCCCTGTGCTTGTCAATTTTGTCGTACCATAGCAACAATCGAAAATGTGTAGATTTGCTGTTATTTCATTGCGGAAAGCTGGAAAAACTCTTAGTTCCCAATCCCGAGGTCGACTATCAACTCATCGCAAAGATGATGAATTGCTTAGCACTGGCTGCTAAGGTAAGTTCCATTTACAAGACTAACCAGTATGTCCATTTATGAATTGCTTTGCAGGTACGCTGTGGTCCACCTGAAGTCGAGACAATCCGCGAACATTCCGACATCATAATGTCTGTGGTTCAAAACGGTTGCGAAACACTTATACCCTCGGGACCGCTTAACAATCACAGTCTAAGAAAGTTAGCCGATTCGCTGGTTCAAGTGGAGAAGTGGCAGCTGGCGTTAGAAATTCATTGGAAATGTGGCTTCCCAACTGCTGGTGTGATGGCCGCACACGGATTAGCTTGCCTGCGCGCAGGAAGCTATGAAACAGCCAGAGACAAATTCTCCTACTGCATGACAAAACTTTCTTCGGAGCAAGAAAATTCAATTATTGCCAAAATGATCTCCAATGATACGGAGAATGTGGATTTCAAGAAGAAAATCGAAATTCCAACAATCAAACGGCCAAATCGCAGTCCACCTTTGCTGCAAGAGATCTTGAAAATCATCGAATCTGTTTCATATTCAAAGCCACAACCTGAAACCATTGCCAGAGCCTCCATTATGCGTAACTCGAACACATCGCTAGCGTCCATGCTCTCAAAGCGTCGCGAACACATTCCATTGTATGAACCCGCAATCAACATTCTTAACACACTTGCCAATCTGAAGCAGCTGACCAAAGGCCATTATTGTGATAACGCTGCTCTGAACTTCCTCGACAACCGACGGCAATTACTGCGACAGTCGCGGGTATTTGAGGAGTGTCTTCATTACGTGTTCACATACGGCTCTCACTCTGATATTATTAATTTTTTCATTCGTCACAAAGAGATCTCCACTGCGCTCAAGTATTTCATTATTCAAGCCCAAGATGTTGACATTTTCATTCATCATATCTTCCTGGTGTTCCTCAAGACTGGCGCGACCAACGAATTAATTCAACACATGCAGGAAATCGATGAACGTATGGTCGTCTGGAGAGAAGCTGTCATCGGGACCTGTCGATATCTGGAAACAAAGAATTTATTTAACTGCCTCTACGAATTGCAAATATTGCTGAAAGACCCGATTCGGGCAAGTATGACATGCGTCCGATTCTACTCAATGAATTGCCAGACGTTTCAGCAATTGCATGCTAATTCTTTCCATCTCGATAATGCTCATTGTCATTTGCAATCAGAGCTGGAGCTGTGCCAATGGGAAAACATAAACATTGATCGTAAGCGACAGGCATCACAGAGTTCATTTACAATGCAAATGGACGCCAAAAGCTTAAATGCTCACATTACTACAATTCTACGGCAAATTGATGTGGCAAAGTTTTTGGCACATTGCGAACGGGAACAACCACTGGAGGATGGAAAATTAATCACAGAGCTAATTCTTAAGCAAGTAGGGACAACTTTTTTTTTTGTCATAATTTCCCCTTCTCCATTGCCTTTATCTTTGCAGATTAGAATCGAACCCATGAACCTACCGACACTTTTCGATTCCGTTCAGGAAAAGATTCAAATTTGTATTTTGGTCTTACTCAGCGGAAAGAACATAGAAGAGGGATTCGGCTTGGCATATCGGTAAAATTCTTTAAACCTTCTATGGTTTCAATATATTAATATTTATTTCACTTTCTCAGTATCATCCAAAACTACAAATTACCTCCGATGAAAGTGTTTGGTGCAACTGCAAAGTATCTAGCTCGAAACCATCGCCTTGCTGAAGTTGAAAAACTGCTGAGCTGCATAACAGGCAACAATGGTACAACGAGTAGAGAAATCGATGAAATTCTATCTATTGCGATTAATTCGGCAACGAACAATCATGAACCGGAAATGAAAACCAATTTAGATAATCTAGCAAGAAAAATAAACAGCGTAGAGCTACGAATATCCAGTCACATTTTCATTGGACAATTGAAATCTGCATATTTACTGGCGATACAACACAATCGGTTAAATGATATTCGAAAGATTTTACGTCAAGCCGAAGCTACAAATCAGGTGCATATTAAAAAGTTGTGCGAGAAGAAACTGAATATGAACCAATGAGAATATCTTTATTTTATACTAAGCTTATTTGTTAGTTTGTTATATTTGTATTGTTAGTCTGTAACAAAAGTGTTTTTGTTGTAATTATTATTTTGAGTTTACTTGAATCAGGTCAATTAGGCGTTGTTTTGTAATGTAATGATTAAATATACCACATAAATTTTACACTACTTTATGGACAACGTTTTTTACTGCAGTGTTCCTGCCTGAAACACCGCAGAATTTTATTCTCGTCGATCTCGGGCTAATACGCTTAACTAAACTTCCTTACATGAGCAATTTAAAGCAAAGGTTTGGTCGCCCGTGGTCTCGAACCTGAATCTGGTATACCAAAGTTCTCAGTATTGTCGATCATGATACTCGATCCAGTCTACGAAGTCGGTTATATCTTCTCCTTTGCTCTTCTCCCAGAGGACCTTCTATGCGACGAAGCATCGAAAGGTTTCAAAAACAGGTTTGTTTGTATCCTTGGCAACACAGGATCGTCTATTTTTCGATCAGTTGCATCTTTTTGAATATTATGGCAAAGAACATGTGTTCCAGACTTCAAGTCAACTATTTAAAGACTTACATATGTACTTTTTAACTGGAAAACAACGTGGATCCTCTTTTTTTCTATGTAGTGTTTTCTTTGCCTCTCTTCTGCTTTCTTGGTACCTACTCTTCTCCTGTTGTTCCTGTTTTACGTTGTAACTTGTAAGGCACGCAAATGAGACCCTTTAGTCGCCGTTATTTGTGGGAAATGCTCAGCACACCACACTTTCTTTTGCTAGTAATTGGCAATCTATTTCCGTTTCAAATCTCGGGATTTACTGATTGCTGCAGATACCCATGGTATTCAGGCGTGGTTGTTAAATTTATTTTAATTTGCGCTCTGAATTGGGCTCTTACTATAAAATTGCCATCGAATGAGCAACCACAACGCTAGGGATTAAAAGCTCATAAACACGAGTTTTAGCAACGCATCTGGTCACACTGTTTGTACATGCGGCCGGAATTTGTCGAAGTGACATTTCAATTGTCATATCTGAAAACAAAATCTTGAATCTGATGATAAATATGTAAGTAGTTTTTGATACCTTTAAGCCTGTTAATCCTGAATGCTTTGTTTATAGTTTACAAAAAAACTGTTGGTCAGTGAATACACAGTAAAATGGAGCAGCACAATTTTTGGAAATGCATTTCTATACTCTTAAAAAATTATCATGCAGTAAATAAGAAAATGTTTGCTTGCAAAATTAAGGCGGCGCAGAAAGTCATCAGTGGTGTTGGTACATTTAAAGCTGAACAACTTGAGGTAAACTTTGATCATGGCACTCTGAATATTGGATCTGGGAAACTGGATGTTAGCCCATCCCATGAGTATGAGATATTGAGCACACTATCATCTGCTGATCATTTGAACCACTGCAATGGTTTTATTATGTCGCTTACATTTATGACCAAAAAAGATGAAGAAACAATAAAAGGAGTGGGATTTATAGGTGAGTAGGAAAGGTTAAAAAGCCGGCTGGTAGTCATCAGTCTTAATTTTCGCAGATTTTGTAAACACCCAATACATCTGCACATTTCAATCTAAAACATTTGATGACTTTCAAATTGCTTTGATATCGGGAGAACTAGTCATAAACACCTTAACTAATCGCAGAGAGGACGCAGAGGTAAATCGATGGGCGGATTTTGTCCTGAAGCCGAAACTTGTAAAGTGGTCCATGTCAGTTGCGAAAAAGGAACATGTCGTTGATTCGTTGCATATAATCGATGTAGAGCTATATAGCCGTTTGTATCAAAAAATGAAGGAGAAGTACTCAAAAAGTCTTATCGCGGTATGTTCTATGTTGATTTGATCCTTACGATTTCACTTTTTGTATTCATCTGCAGATTTGGGAGGAGAGTACAGATCCCTTAAAATATGTGTATGAAGACCTGGCGATAGCAGCATACCTGATTTGCCTTTGGAAAGAGCACCATTGTGTACCCACGGGATTTGCCGATCTGGGCTGCGGTAATGGTCTTTTAGTGTTCATTCTTAATCAAGAAGGCTTTCGGGGACGCGGCTATGATGTACGAAGTCGAAAAATTTGGAGTCTATATCCAACAACAACACTCCTCTTTGAAGAGACCATCAAACCCGATCGCTTTAAATTGCCCCCTGAAATCGACTGGGTTATTGGCAACCACTCCGATGAGTTGTCGCCATGGATTCCTGTAATAGCCGCTCACGGATCCATTAAAATGAAGTACTTTATGCTTCCATGTTGTCAATTTGAATTTTCCGGGATGAAATTTCAGCGAAGGAACTCTAAGCTGAGTTCGTACAATGATTTCCTCAACTATTTGGAAATGGTTTCAAAAAAATGTGGTTTTCTAACGCTCAGAGATCGCCTTAAGATTCCAAGTACAAAACGGATAGCCCTAATAGGCATTGCAAGGACATACGCTGAAAAGAACCACACACAAATCTGTTCAGAAGTTCAAGAGTTTTTAGTATCAGAGTTAAAAAACAATCGTATGAAGCTGCGACGAAAGGAAGAAATTGTTCGGAACTGCACACAAATTAACAGCGATATATTAGACGGTTTGGTTAAGAAGATATTCCTACGACTGCTAGGGCCCGAAACACAACAGAACACATCCACCTGGAATGAAGGCAGTACATGTACAATAAAAGAAATCGCAGAATATTTGTCACCAGAAAACAAGAAGAGCATAAAATCGGAATGCGGAGGTCTCAAAACTTTGTTTAAAAACAAACACGAAATTTTTGAAATCTGTCCTGGAGATGCGATTCGAATTCGACGGCCAAAACCAAGGGATATAAACAATACCAAACTAATTACTATGAAAAAGCGTCCGTGCTTCTTTGCGACGAATCATCCAAATGGATGTCCTCTTGCCGATGCAGATTGTACTTTTATTCATGCATAACATCCAATAAAACAGAAACAATACATACTGCTGGTGGTAATTTTATAACACACGGATGGGTTGGTAGGGCACATCAAAATGTTTTATTGTTTTCTAGGAATAATTATAATGAACATCTTTTAATTATAAAATGTGAATTCTGCGCGCGTTCGAAGATCTATTAACGTGAACTGTCAGAGCTGTTGCTGCGCCTTCGTCTGCGGATCGGACTACGGGAGCGACGGCGTGGGCTTCGGCGCCTTATCGGCGATCGATTTCGATTTCGATTGAAGCGGAATGGTGAACGCCAACGCGGTGGTGGTCCTCTTCTCATCATGGGTGACATTCGCCTCATTGGTGGACGAACCTTCTGCTGAAGCACTGGTGCGACTGTTATCTCTTGTCCATCAATCTGACCACCGTCCATTTGCTTCATTGCATTCTCGCATTCTTCAGGGGTGGCAAACTCAATGTAAGCCATTCCACGACCAAATGTCGGGTGAAAGCGATCCGTTGGAAACTCAACTGTTTTTATCTCTCCAAAGCAACTGAATATTTCCATAACGTGTTCCTTAGTTACATTGCGTGTGAGTCGACCAATGTGAATACGTACTGGCTTTGGTGTTGGTGAACGTTCACGACGTTTACGACGGGGTGACCGTGATCCACTACGGGACCGTGAACGTACCCTCTCCTTTGAGCGAGTCTTACTGCGCTTTTTGTTTCGTTCTTCGTCACGGGGACGGTCCTTTGAACGAGCCGCATCTCTTTCTTTGGATTCCTTGCGTGCAGGAGCCTTTGTCACTGGTGATTTGGAGCGGGAAGCACTCTTCCTACGTGTACGACCGCGATCCGAACCACTAGATGAGCTAGACGACGATGTCCCTGATGATGATGTATCTGATGAACTTGAACGTGATCCAGATTCAGAGCTGCTACGAGATGAACTGCTGTCTGATGAGCTGTTTTAAATAAAAAATTTCAATAAAATCAAATTCTTTTAAATCTTACCTAATGCAATTAAAGTTTAAACATATATTTTACCTTGCGCTGCTGTCACTACTACTAGATGCTGAACCACGGCGCCTACGATCACGCTCCCGGCCACGGCTCACTTGCTTTTTCTCCTTCTCCTTTTCGGCTTCAGGTGATGCTGACCGGTCTCTAGCCCTGTACAATAACAATTATCAATAGTAACTGTTTAATTGTTTGAAATCATATAAAACTTACATGGTATTTTATTTTCTTAACTTGATTTATGTAAATTAATTAGTATTATTTGAACTGTAAATCGCTTGAAACGAAACTTTGCATAAAATAAAAAATGGCCACAAACACTATCGCGGCTGTTAAAACGTTTGACTTTGACGTTTGGAAATGTAAGTAGTAAGTTCGAAAGAGCAAGAAATTTAGCAGTGTAGCGCATCTATCTCTTTCAAAATGTCGACACAGGGTGGCCAAAAACTTGTTAATACTTTAGATTTTCTGTTTCATATAATACGTTATTAGGTGTGTTTTTTTGGTATCCCATATGGGATTGGCGAAAAAAACGACATCGGGGACTAATAATGTCATCACAAGAAAATTGGCAGCACTTTGTATGGATTGACATTTCAACTCAACAGCTGTGAGATAGACAATCAAAACAAAAGCTTAATAGCATCTCTGCAGCCCCAATTCCTCAGGTCTTGGCCACTTTTTACGTATGCTAACAATAAATATAGATTTATCGAATTATTTTGCATATTGCATTTCTGCTTTTACGGACTTTCTGTCTTGCTCAGCCATTTTTTCATAACAAAGAATCGCTCGACTGACATCAACGAACGTCAGTTGTCACGTTTCCATAGAAACTGAAGTCTGGTAGCACCGTTTTTATCTGGGATAAAGTGAAGACCAGAAAATTTTGTGGTCTTAGCTAATGCTATGTGGGATAAGTTGTTGTTGCATTTAACACGCAAATTGCTTATCCCCGATGTCGTTCTTTTCGCCAATCCCATACGGGATACCAAAAAAACACACCTAATATCGTTCAAACGCGTTGCAAATAATTATGCTAAAACAAAACAGAATTGTCCATACTCTGCTATGATATAAGGCAAGTTGCCTCAAAACTTTGGCTTTACTTATGATGGCACTACAGTTCGGGGTGAACCTGGGTCCCAAGCCAAAACCTTCTCTAGCCCAGCATCATCCCTAGCGTGCTGTACCTATTTGGGCACATCATCGAAGATAAGGTCGTCCTCTTCTGCGTAGTCCCTCAGGGGTTGTGTTAAAGATTCTTTAGGCTGGAGCATTGGTGTTCATCCGTTCTACACGACTTAGCCATCTTAATCGTTGTACACGGATCTTTTCGACCAACTTGGGGACCATACTCGTTGTCTTTTATACATTTGTTGGGGTCATCAACAGTTAAATCGGACTCTAAATAAAATGTACTGTTAACTGGAAAGGGAAAACAGTCTCGTCACAACAGAGGCGATAATGGTGGTTCCTGATTAAATCTCGGATTCTTTTTTTGGTGAAAACGTAGCATGAATACATTAAAACCATCTTTCTGCCTTATGCTGGAAACAGATGTGCCGAATTTATGCATGCAGCACTACGTGCAAATCTGCATACGAAACACATGAGCAGAGTTTTATTTGACATGCATCGCATCGGCAGCTGTCATTCGGCAACTAACAGTTGAAAGAAAATTTATGAAATAGTTTGAAAAATAATATAAAAAATACAACAGGCACTGTTTTTAATTCCAATATAAATATACTTACTTCAGCATTTTTATTTAAAACCGCAAAAATTCTTGCGGTGAAAGATTTCTTTCGTCAGTCTGCCTTGCAAAACACAACAATAAAGAAGTGAACAGACATCGAACGATGCTACCAAACACTGTCAATTTATATTTTTTTTCTTTTGCGTTGTGGTAGTATTGCCTTGGTGCAGAGAAATTAGAAATAGAGACTGAATGCAGCGCTGCTCTGCATGCAGAATTTACGTGTGTTCAGCTTCATATAATCCTGTATATTCTAATTTCGCTGCATGAGAAATTCTGCACATCTGTTTCTAGCATTACCCTATTCTCAAACCCCGGCGCCATCTACTGGGCAATATATGGCGTGTCAAATCTGTCTGCCAGCCAGTTTGACACTACATAAATTTGTTCCCCCACTTAAGTCAGTTGGAAATACAACTGATACCACTGTTCCTGTTGGACAATTTTATTATTTATGTATAGTTAACAAATAAAAACATCTATTAAGTGTATAATATCAACAAAGTAAAATAGGAAATACATTCCAAGTGAATACATTGGTGGATATTTCTGTTTCTCATAGAACTAACATTGTTTGGGTGATGTTCTGTGGAGCAAATATTTTCGAACCCGCTGCCATCACCCGCAACAGTTCGACATGATATATTAAAACCCATAAAAGCGCCGCTCTACTATCTGCATTCGATATATAACAATTACTCATCAAGTTTGCTACCCTCAAAGATATATCAAAAGGCATAAGCAACATGGAAAGTAATTCACTTGAAGCAAAATACCGAAAACTAGCAAGTGAATACTCAAAGGTAATCCCTTTATTAATATTTTTTAATCCACACACACCTACATACGCCCCCCGAATTGAATTGAATTGTATATCAATGGAAACCTTTTATCGTGTTTAGCTTAGAGCCCAAGCCAGTGTATTAAAGACAGCAGTGCTTGATGAACAAAGCAAGAGCTCCGCACTCCGTGAGACATTGCGACAAAAGGAGACATCACTACGTCGATCTGAGCATGAAGTTGATAGTTTAGGCTTTCGTAATAAGCAGTTAGAGCGTCGCGTGGCATCACTACAAGATGATATTGCCTCGAAGGAAAACCGTAAGTCAAATAAACATCAAAAGTCTGATACTTCCACTAGTGCTAAGACCAAATCGAATTCATCATCTGGCCAACAAGAGACTAGTGGTTCCACATCTAGATTTGCCGACTATTTTGACAATACACAAGAAGTGCTGATATTCGAGGAATTGCAGAAGAAAATTCTAGAGAATGCTGAGTTAACTTCATTGGTAAGTGAACTGTGATCAAATGATGGGAATTTGAGTTTAAGGCCTTACTCCTAGATCGACGATAAAGATCGAGAAGTACAAATGCACGCTGAACGTATTTGTGATCTAGAAAAGCAATTAGAGAAACGAACAACAGAGAATATGGAAACAGAAAGACGTCTGAGAAAGGAAATCGATTCAATGCAAACAAGAATCTCAGAACTAGAAACTAAGCTTGTCGAAGCAGCCAGCATGGTAAAATCCATTTATATAACATTTTAATCAATTGTATACATAATTTACTTTAAGATTGGCAGTGAAGATGCGGTCAGTGCATCTGGGAGTGACAATACTCCATTACACACGGCTACGAATTCTTCTACTACAAGTGAGGATCGAATTGCTTATTTAGAAAAGGAAGTCTCACATTGGCGAACACAATATGAGATTTCTCGAATCAGTGACTCTATTCCACTTGAAATGTCTCGATTATGTAAGGAAAATAAACAATACAATGGACCATTGGTGACACCTGGAAGTTGCTGCAGCTCAGCAGCAACTGGATTAACTGTGATTGCAGCTAATAATAACGCTGTTGGAAATGATGCTAAAGGGTATGTTTTCTTTCTCTTCGGTGGCCCTTTAAAATCATAAGCTTGCTCTCGCCCCTAGTTAAGGTTTTTGTCTAGCATTTAGAATCTAAATCTTAAACGAACAATAGATGGTAAAGAATCCTTTAATCGTTTACAATAGAAAAAATTAAGGTTTTCTGAGGTTTTTGTCAAATCTGTTCTAACATTAAGTGAAAGCTCTCTCGATTCCTTCTCGATCTTTCAGTGACTTTTTGGCTATTTTGTCAGCATTATGAGGTGTATATGTTCATCTTCGGTTTACGCATGATGAACTGGGGACATTTGTCAAAATTTCTGTTATTCATTCAAATGTTTTCAGAACAACACGTTGGGCTCTAAAGTCTCGATTTAAAGTACAAACATTTTAAGTAGATTGAATAAGTAGTTTCTATAGCGTAGTATGCGTAAGTAGTTATCTATCCATCACCCTTTCCTTCCCAGTATTCGAAAGCCTGAGTTCCTGAAAGGCACTCATTTAAATTTATTCATCTGACATAAGGTTCAGGTTTTACTTGCGAATGGCAATGAATTTTACTTTCGGCTTGAACAAATGTATTTAATTGAGAGATTACTTTTTCTACAGTCTACAAAATGAAAGTAATACACCACAAACAACAACAATCAAGGAACAATTGATATTTAATAACTTTTGTAAGAAATTCGAAGATCTTCTAAAGACCAAATGTATGTCAGAGTCTCGTTTGTCGTCCTACCAAGTGGAAAGTGAGCATTTAAATAATTGTCTTGAAAACTCTACACAGGAGTTGAAAGACAAACAAACCGAGTTAATGGTCGCGGGTCGAACAATACAAACGCTCGAAGAAGATTTGGTAAGAGCTATTTATGTTACCCAAAGTAAATTTTGTTATATGTAAATGTTTATATTCCAGGCTACTACTCGTGTCAACTATGAAGAACAAATCAGTATCCTTACCGAGCAAGTAATAAGTCTGAGCGAACAGCTGGCTTCGTGTAAATAAAATAAATTTTAATGAAAAAATATATATGTATGTATTAGGAGAAATTTTGTTTTTTCTTTCGAATTTTTTAGTGTGCAAACAAAATAAATGTGTTGAAGGAAATATTTGTGCGCGATAATTATAGCAATTTATTACCAATTAACAATTTCAATATATGTATACATTAAAAAGAATATGTATATTTTCTGAACCACGAAACGGAGCAAAAGTCATCTTTATACACAATGTTTGTTTTGTTTCTTTAAAAGAATTGTATTTAAGTACATTACATGCATATGTATACATTCATAGATATATGCGCACATAGTACATTTAAGTGCGCGTAGAAGTTGTATATAAATATAACTTAAAACAAGTAAAAGAAAAACCTTTTTATGTGTATTTATTATATTAATAAAATTTTATTAATGTTGCAACAAAAAACTAAACGCATTCAAAAGCTTTTCTAATCTGTACTTACCTACGATCATGCTAAGGCCACAAAGTCCGAATCGAAACCTAAAGAGACGAATAAGGAAACACAGTAGTAGAGTCGCAGTCGAGGCTGGAGATTTGATAAGATTATTTCTGCAGCCTCTATATGGCGAATCAAATTCGAAGTAAGGATAACCATATCTAAACTGAAATCTAACAAAGGTGCCAGAGCAACCGGGAGATGATTTTGTAAGAAACATGCACCAACTCATCTACAAAATATGGTCCGACGAGAGTATGCTCGTTGAATGGAACCTCAGCATTGTTTCTCCGATCCTTAAGAAAGGAGACATTTTAGATATACAGATCTTCTTTCCAATCGCGGCTTCTTTAGGCTAAGAAGGTAATTGAATAACAAAGCTCTCTGTCCAACAACTAAAGTAACCATATATAAGACCTTAATAATCCCAGTCCAACTCTATGTCGCAGAGGAATGAACTTTGGTAAAAATGGACGAGGTTGCTCTTAGCTGTTTTAAGCAGAAAAATTCTTCTGGTGTAGTAGTAGAGGAAGATCGCCACTCAAGTGCCACATGCAAGAGGAACCCTCAACCAAAATGGAGTGGGAAACTGCAGGTAGTTAACTGACGATCGAGCTGATTGAAGACGCCTTCAAAAGTTAGTTACGCGTCTAATTTTAAAACCAAAGTTATAGCGAGCAATAGTATTACAATTTTATTAACTGCTCAACAAAAACAAAACATTCAAAACCTTTTCCTATTTTCTACAGTACACACACTTCACACAGCCTTTTTGTAACTAATCAAATTTAATGGCGAACGACGCTCCACATGAGCAACCCTGTTCGGCTTTCGGATTGCCAATAATTCGAAAACCCGATCGAATGAGTTCAGTGTGATAGTCGACAATTGAGCCCGAACAATACTCTATAGAAGTAGTATCGATGACAACTTGTGCATTTTCTTTGCCAAATATTAGATCATCCTCGTTCTTTTTGTTGTCCAAGTCGAATTTGTATTGGAATCCTGAGCATCCTCCACCTTCAACTGTAATACGAAGGAAAGTTCCGTTTTTGCAAATCTCCCCTAAACGTTTTATACAGGTGTCACTTAAATCGATTTTCATATTACTTTCTGCCTTCGATATAGATTCGGAGTGTTGACCGGTGTTTACTTTAAATTGTCTCGTACATATTTCTCTAGAATTTGTCGATATTTTTTGATTGTGTTTAGAGAAGAGACTGAGAAAATTTTTTAATAATACTCACTTGCGGGATATTGGTATGATGATCCTACGTAATATATGAGCCATGGTGATGTTTTTATAGCTTCAGTTGTACAAAGTTTCGTATTTTATTTTATATATTTAACAGAATTCTCCATGAAACAGAAGTGTTATGAAATTCTCGAAAGAAAACAAGTGATTTCTACAACAAATGTCAAAATCATATGTTCTAGGATCAGCTGGGTGGCATTTTGATGTGTTCATAAATACCTCCAATATCATCCACGGCTTTTCAAAAAATAAACAGGGGGACAAAGTTTTTTTTGTTTTACAAACATCTCCGAGTAATGAATCCAGAATCTAACATCAAAACAAAAAATGAACCAAGTAGCAAGATTCCAGAAAAGAAAAACGTTTGTCATTACATCCAATCAAAAAACAAAGACCTAACGTTTCAGAAAAATAAGTTTGGAAGTGGTTTGAGTGTCGCAGGTGTTTCGATGCAGAACTGTTTAGAAAAACGGTCCAATCCAGAATTTCAGATGACAATTTGAGAATAATTCGAAACGAATTGACACACGTGTTTTGTCTGTGTTTTAAAAACAAACTCTGGTACTTGGTGAATGCTTATTATTTTCTTAAATAACTTAGATTCAAGTTTGTACAATAAATAAACACAATGTCTAGAAGACCAGAACATTCAGCTCCACCAGAAATAGTAAGAATAGTTAATCTTCAAAGTTAAATTTAAAATTGTTCACAACATTCTCTTTTTCACTCGCAAAGTATTACAATGCCGATGAAGCTAAGAAATACTCTAGCAAGTAAGTCTATACAGATTTCCTAATTTTTGAAAATAATCTCATTTCACTCTTTAGTACCCGCATTATTGAGATTCAAGTGGAAATGGCAGAACGAGCTTTAGAACTGCTAATGCTACCAGAAGATGAGACATGTCTTATTCTCGATATTGGGTGCGGGTCTGGCCTTTCTGGAAGTGTACTCGAGGATAATGATCATATTTGGATCGGCATGGATATTTCCGAGGCAATGTTGAAGATAGCAACCGAACGAGAAGTAGATGGAGACTTGATTCTTAGTGATATGGGACAGGGAGTCCCATTCAAACCAGGTTCCTTCGACGGAGCGATATCAATTTCTGCGCTTCAGTGGCTGTGCAATGCCGACAAAACTTCACACAAGCCTCATAAGAGACTTTATAAATTTTTCTCCACACTATTTTCTGCTTTGACAAGAACGGGTAGAGCAGTCTTCCAGTTTTACCCGGAGAACGCTGCACAAATTGAGATGGTAACTGAGCAGGCGATGAAGGCAGGATTTTTCGGAGGACTCGTAGTCGATTATCCAAATTCAACGAAAGCGAAGAAATATTTTCTAGTGCTTATGACCGGCGGAGTAGCACCTATGCCAACAGCTCTGGGTATTTAAAGTTGCAAAAAGTAATTTGTAAAGATTTGACCAACAATTTCTTACGCAGGAACGGAGGATGAAGATAAACGAGTGGCTTACATTAGGAAGCGGGAAATGACGAGAGATATTCGTGGAAGGCCTCCAAAGAAGTCCAGGGACTGGATCTTGGCAAAGAAAGAGCGTCAGCGGAGACAAGGTCGCGACACCCGAGCCGACACCAAGTACACTGGTCGCAAAAGGAGTGGGAGATTCTGAAGCAAGAGCTCGATATCATTTGTTTTTGTATTTATTAAATATAGTTCTATACTTCACCTATCCTATACAAATTTTGCTAGATCTTGTTGTCTCTCCGAAGTGGGACATCAATCTTTCTTCTCCTTCTCTTTGATCTTTGGTGTATCATATGATTGCTCAGCGTAAATTATCAAATAGAACACTATAAAGAGAACCAGTATTCCAAATATACTAATTTCGTTTTTCAGAGTAATATCGTAGGACTTGTTCCGAGCTACTTTGCGTTCATAACGTTCCTTAGCTGTCTTGCGGCGGTCAAATGATTTACCGTAGTGTGCTCTTGCCCACTCATCGAAGTCGTATATAGGAGTTCGGCCCTGTGTCGTTGAAGTCACTTTTGATTTGGTAAAGCGAGACTTGTAAAACCTTGTTTGTGGGTCGTCTTCCTCGATATCTTCGAAATTGTCCTTAAGATCCTCCGCTTGTGCATACTGGGAGCCTGCGGTGTGAATTATACCTGCAATTCATTTGAAAAATAAATGACGATCATTTTAAATTGCATTCTTTACCCTTATCATAGAGTCTTCTCAGTCGATAGTTGCTAAGAACCTCATAAGCTTGACTGATCTCCCGAAATTTCTTGGCAGCCGATTCGCTGCCGTGATTTTTGTCCGGATGGTAAATCATTGAGAGTTTGTAATAAGCTGCTTTGATGTCATTTTGTGTTGAACTGGCTGGTATACCCAACGAATCATAATAATTCTCTTGAAGGGTGCTAGAAGTTGATATTGCTCTGGGTTTAGGAGCACCACCAGGCGGAACACCTTGAAGTGTTAAACTATTTTGAATACTTGATAGCAAACGAGCTATCTGATGACATCTTGTAGAAAACATTGCAGATAACTAGAAAATATCTAAACCAGCTGATGGTTACTTCGTTTATTAGATATTTGGTTTTAGTTATAACTTCATTGTGGATATTTGAAATGTTTTATTTTTTATTTTCTTAAGTTATGTCATATTTCTTAACAAAAAAAAAAACAAGCTGTCAAAACTAGCTTATTATGGTACGAAGTGAAATTTTTAAAATTGGAACGGCGGACCGATTGCATAGTACGGACTGAGGACTGTAAGTGATGCACATTCACGGACATCGGGCAATGTTGTTCATACATGGGTCATGATCTAGCGTCTATCAATCTCGTCTCCGGGATAATATGTGCTAAAAGGCTATAAGGGGCTACTTTTGATTAGAGGAAGGAGTTTGAGGAACTTAATTTGGCAGTGTCTAGACGCTATTCTCTGTAAGAACTTAACTTTGCCGTACTAACTTCCCAACTTTAAAAATGTTCAATAAAAGTTTTAGCTATAATAACTTAAATTTACATATTTTATACTTTTCATTTTATTTAGTTAAGAACGATTTACACTTTGTATAGTTGTAGTTGTGCATTTGTACATCTTCCAAATCTTTTCGATATCTCCTTTTGAAAATCCGTCACGTTGTCCCATTCGTCTGGATCGAGTTTGTTTCTATCGCAAAAATAATTTATTCAATGGAATACATTTTTTATACAAGCCATTTCTTACCAGAGCCCTCATTGTGGGTATGGACATATCCAAAGCAAACGCAAAGGGCGAATAGTGAAGAACACTTTCATAGTCATATTCGATTTCAAAGGTGTTTGTTGTATTAACTAGCGCCTTACCAAAGTTTCCATATGCTTCTGATGGAATGTTTGCCCAATTAATTTCAACATATTCATCCCGATCCTCACGGGTGTGCTCATGGTTGAAACCTAAAACATGCATGAGCTCATGAAGTAAAGTTCCTACTTTGTACAAACACATTGGACTCTGAAGGTTAAGAACTTGTTGACCACCAATCCGACCGAGACTGGACCAACAACCTGTTGGCTTCTTGGTAATAGTGATGTAATCGTTTTCATTAGAATGTTGGATAAATTGTATACAAGTGTAGTTGTGATACATTTCAAATACGGAATTAATTAGGTAAAGTTCTTTGGAATCTAAAATATTTTTTGTTGCCAATATACATTTTATCTAGAAACAATTTTCAACAGACACTTACCGAATTCTCCACGTAGTTCAACTGGAACCACTCCATTTTTCCACCGCAAACTTTGGCTTATCAATCCGTTTCTTAGTAGTCCCGTTGGATGGAGGATATCACCTTCGAAATATGTTCCAAGCTCTTCAGGATTTTGTTTTGCATTTATACATTTTTTCAATAGATGTCCAACCTCGAAATTGGGCTGCCCATAAATCTTGGACCTAAATTCTTTCAAATTAATGGGATTTAAGATTATTTCAGCTTCACTCAGGTTGGAACTGGCCAATGTTTCCTTAAGGATAGCCAGTGCTATGAAAGTACTTAGCACTGTAGTGAAAGTATACCTCAGCATGTTTATTTCGGACTATGCCATGAGAAATTCAGTACTTCCATTCAGAGCTTGACATTAAGTAGACCATTTGATAATAGGTATTACCTCTTGAACTCCCGCGGAGTCTTATCAAAATATTGTGGGTTTGTTATATAAGTGCTGTTTTGCATGACAATAAGGCCAGGCTTACGTAGTAGAATTAATCTAAATTATTTATTATCAATACTTTTTTCATTACAAGTAAGTTTATGGAGAGTCTCGGAACTAAAAAAAACGTTATCTTCTTACTTCGATTTATTTGGATATGCTTCTAATGCATTTTCTAAGTTCCTACTCAACGTATGTGTGAATCACTCAAGCCTTTCTGGAGCACACTAAATGGCACGTGTAGCTTCCAGCCCGACGCTTCAGATAATCAATTTTACGTCGAAACTCACCACCTCTTGAGCTTGATAGGATGATGGCTGGATTCGGGATCCCGACAAAACGCAAGTCTAGAAAACACACGATGCCTCGTGCCATTTGTATACTATTCATTTGGACTTTTCAAAACATACAACAGATTTCTGACTTCCTCAATCTCGTGTTGCAGCAGATAGTGCGCTGGGCATGTGTTAACTCTTTTATAAACTCGTCCAACTGCTAGGATATGGTGAAGAAATTGACCACATTGGCCATAGAGGGCTAATGAGGACAAGATTTAACTCGGAACTTTATGAGCTACATTATTTAAAGAGAGATTGAGTGAATGTATAACAGTGCTCCAGTCGAGAGAATTTTTACATCCCAGCCGCCAGACCAAAGCTCTGTTTCAATGGCCAAGCGATAGAGGACACTATAAGTGCGCCCGGGATCGAAGAGAATGGATTGCTACATAGTGTCAGGCGAAGACTCTTCACGGGTCGGGAGTCCGAGTCAGTTAGTATTACAAGAAGAAATTGTTTTGTAAAACAGCATGTATTCTACAAAGAATTGCTTCACTTTTCAAATTAGACAACTAATTGCAATGTGGAGGCCACTTAAAGTTGTAACTGTAAAATTCTATTAGCTTCCCGAGTTCAAGGAAGTTTTTGGGATAAAAAAATCTGTGATGAGGATAGAGCGCTCACAACAAACGGGTTCTAAGTTAAAATAAAAAAAAGGAGCTGACAACTTTTTCCTATTTGTTATCGATAAATTGCAATTACCTGCCAGATGAAGTGACAGATTTGCGTGGTTGGTAAAAAAAAAATGGCTGAACGAGATATAAGGTGTGTAATTGAAAAAAAAAACTGTTAATTGCTTATACTTATTGTCATTTTACTATTATTTCTTCCTTACTTTTATAAAACATTATGTTTTAAACATCTCAAGTATAACGAAATGTTTTTACCATGAAATTATGCAATTTTTGTATCTTAAAATAAGCTCGTTCTGGCAGCATTTCCACTCAGTTCCACATCTTCTAAAACAACGAAATTTCATTTCTGACGTTTAATTGACATTTGTTTTCACTTTTAGCTGAAAAATAGTTCTTCAGTTGGTTCGCAGACCAAAAATTATTTAAATTTATTTAAAAACAATTCTTTTAATTTGTTTATTACGTGTGTTGCTGGTTTCTGCAAAGAAAATACAATATTATTCATTAACGTAGTGAAAAGTTATGCGGAGGAGTGTTAAACAAGAGTTGATGGGCGCTAATCAAACGCAGTTCTCGTCGTTGCAATCGTCGTTCCAAAACGTATCATGGGAATATTCGGGTTATGTGATTTGGATGTAATACGAAAATATAACAAGTCTTTACTCTCACTGGCCATGCTCGCCTCGATAGTGGCGGCGTCTAATCTGGTCTATGGACAAGAGGAAAACACTGCCTCAAAATTGGGATCTTCTATCGAACAGTTGCCATTTTGCGGGGAGCAATTCGACCGCACCATTGGCCGCAGGTAAATCGTTTTCGCGTTGTGTGGAAACTTCTAAAATGTTCTGTGCAGTGCAAGAAACAAAAATTCAAGGTTACCAAAGGTTTTTTTTTCCCCTCAGTTTCTATTTGATTAGTTGTTTGCATGTAATTTAATTGGAGCTGTTCTTATTTTTTTTTTTTTTTTGTTTTAAATTATTTTCTTGTTTTGTGTGATAACACGTCTGGTGGTGCGCGCAAGCTAAAGCTCTGATGATTCAGCTATCACCTGTTGGATGTTTACATTTGCTAATAGTTCTCTTTTTTTATTTTGTTTTGGTTTTGCTTTTCTTCTCAACTTATATTCGGGTTTAAGCATGTTTGAACCTGTTTGCTGATTGGAAGCTGAAGGGAGTTTCTATCGGAAGGATAACCAATTTTAGAATGATGCAATGAAGAGGTAATATTTCACAATAATGTATCTTGTTTGTTAAGGAAAGATGCAGTTTTGACAAAATTTAGTGGCTATATATTTAAAACAAGCAATTTTCGCGGACTTGCATCTAATTATTTCCTTAGGTGGAATTCGATCGTGTTAGAGTTTGGCAAAATACTTGTCTCCTACATTTCAAAAGTTGTACCAATGCACAAGGTCTGCCCACATTTTTAATAATTTGCCAGGAATACTGCTACATACATATGTAAGTCCTGGTCCATTGTTAGTCTCCATATTATGGAGAAGAACCAGATACTTCATCAGAAGTAGGTAATAACCGAACTAAAGCAAAAACCGTGTAAACTTTTGGACGATTATTAGATAAAGCTGTGGGCATCGTTTTTGCAGATGTAGGATTTCAGATTTGCCGCAGTTTTTATTGCTGTTTGATATAAAACTAAATCATAGCGCGACAAGGTGTTTCCAACAAATATACATATGTATAAGGTTACGTCGTACTTATCACACTCATATATCCTACGGTTGTTGGAAATATGGCTGCTATGCTCGAAAGGAGCGAACCAAGAACATAGGAAATGTGGTAAACCTAGTCAAATTTGACAACATATGCAATCGTAGGACCTTTTATCGTTTTAGGTAGCTAAATATGTGTAAATTTTGGAAGCAAGCAAAACTGCAAAGAAATATCAATCGATTCGTTAGACTCGGTATTTAAATATTTTGTTATTCTCAAGGTTTATGTTCCCTAATTGCTAAGTAACGTTAGAAAAATTATTGTCTTTTTCAATTAATTAGCACACTTGCCCAGTGGTGGGGGAATACTGGATAAGAAAAATAAAAACTGAGAGCACGCCTTTACCAGGAAATCATTGCATATTTTTTTTCTCCTATCGGGAAAAACAAACTTTAATGAGACCATGAATTAATAAAACGTCCCTGATTGTGACTGTGACTATTGAAATCAAAATTACACATGATATTGCATCCAATTCACAGTTTTGCTAATCTAATCAGTCGCCGTTGTTCTGCACAGTTATCAGTTTATAATACCACATACGTGTAACATGTACACGCGTTTTCAATTTCGATTAATTTGTCCAATCTATCATTTGTAGACTTTTGTATATAACAACACTTGATGGTACATTATCGGCACTTGATATCACTAAAGGGGGTAAGGTGCTATGGAGTGTACCGACAGGACCGGGACCATTGATTTCCTCCAGCATTCATCGTTTGGAACTAACGAACAATGGACAGTTTGTAAGGATGATTCCCTCACTGAGTGGTGGAATTTATAAATTTGACGGAGAGACAATTGATCCAATTCCTATTACTACTGAAAATCTTCTCAGCTCATCGTTTAAGTTTTCCGATGATTTAGTTATTTCTGGCGGTAAAGAGACGCGCTCTTATGGGGTGTCGGCACGAACGGGTCAGCTGCTATATGAGTGTTCTATGAATGGTTGTATTAACAGCACCGACTCGGATTCAATGAAAGAGGGCAGTCGTCGACGAGACGATTCTATAAAAACTCCAAATCCAGAAACAAACTTTCCCGTAGAGCATGACCCGTTGCTAGATGATGTTATTGTTGTTCGACGACAAACGCAGACCGTGCGAGCTGTTGAATCACGCACCGGTGTTGAACGATGGAACTTCAGTGTTGGTCAACATGAGTTGGATATGATAAAAAGTGCCGAGTGCCACAATCGACCGCTTAGTGACTTGGATATGGCTGTGCTGGACTTGGATGTTAAGGTTATTATACCAGATGGAATTATATGCGCATTCAGTAAATCGAATCCGGGAAATCTGCTGTGGAAACAAAAGGTAAATCGATGGTGCATTCGGAAATAATCGCAATTCGCATTCATTCGTTGAAATTTGCACTTTTAGTTTGATCATCCAATTGTAAGCGGTTGGCAAATTGGCGCCAATGACATGTTACAATCTATCGATATGTTTGGGACCGCACAATGGCTTTGGAATAGTGATGGAAAGGAATTTGTACCACCGTCTATGAATCCATCGATATACCTTGGAATGTACCACAAGCAGCTTTACATTCAGGTTAGATCAGTGTAATTATATTTATTGATAGATAATTAAACAACATTTTTGTTTTTAGGAATCGATTCGCATTCGCAAAGAGCTTGTGGACAAATCAAATTTCTTCAATCACCTCACGAACAATGAGTCAAAGATGCCGAAAATTCCGTGGAAACCAATAGCAGCGAGTAGTAATTCTCTAGTGATTTTCGGTGACGAAAATGTAATTGCACCAGAGCAAGCACCAGGGGAGCAAGTACCACCAACAATTGGCAATGAGCTGGTTCCTTTTGATGAAGATAATAACGCAGTGTCTGCCCTTTCTGTTCTTTATGCCTCTGAGTATGTGAACGGCAACGGCTTCTATCTTTATGCTAAAGAAGAAGTTAAGAGTAACACAATTTGTAACACAGAAAGTGCTTCGACCTCTGCTAATTCCACTTTATCACCTAACAATGGCACAATGACAGACGAATTTGGATTTGGATTCGACGATATCGATGCTCCCGTCAAAGTGGTTATCCTGTCGCTGTGGTTCTGGTGGAAAGAAATATCTATGATTGTATTTACCACGGCTGTGCTAGTGAACTTCTTTCTTGGGCCAAGAAATCGTACGGAGCGAGAGATTGTTGTCATTGAACGACATATTCCTGTTCCTACAGCAATTGAAGCCACCGAGACATCGGTTACGAGATCAGCAAACTTTTCCGGTCATCGAACCCTCTCTGAATCGACATCACATTCGGGAGACAATTTCTCATCACGTTTTCAAGTGGACTTTGATTTGGAGCAATGCCTTGGTCGTGGTGGATTTGGGGTTGTATTTGAGGCAAAAAATAAAATCGATGACGTTAGCTATGCCATCAAAAGAATTACGCTGCCAAACAAGAAAGAGTCCAGAGATCGAGTCATGCGTGAGGTTAAAACTCTGGCTACTTGCGAACACGAGAACATTGTGCGATATTTTCAAGCTTGGGTAGAGACTCCTCCTCCAGGGTGGCAAGAAGAGGAAGATAGCAAATGGTTGTCTAAGGGAATGTCTCATTCCATTGAGATCGAAACACCGGATGGGACAACATTGCCGCCTTCTTTTGCCCATTCTGTGGCTAATAAAATTTCTACCAAAGACAAAAAGAAGCATTTGGAGTCATGGATTTCGAATGTTAGTAACACCAAATGCAGTACAACAACGGGTGGAGGAGATGACGACAGTAGCATTTGCGAAAATGATTGTGGCGCCATAGAAGAAGAAGAAGATGATTCTATTGTAATTTTCCGTACTGAGAGTCAATCGTTGGATCTGAAAAAACAAGACAGTCGTGGTTGTGGTGACGCAATTGCGATTGATATTTATTCCAATGAGCTGCTTTTGAGAAAAACCAATGGTCAACTACATGATCTTGATTGCAGCAATTTGTCAGACTCATTCCAGATCGAATTTGTTCAACCAGCCAACGAAGATATGGACCTAGATGATGGGAATGATGAAAACAATATGTCCTCTTTGAAGAAGCGCAAGAGTAGCCTTAATCTAGAATTCAAAAGTCGCTCGAAATCCCTCATGGTGGTCCAAAATGTTCAGCCTCCATCGACAAGAACACAAACCAAAGTATTTCTTTACATCCAGATGCAGCTCTGCAAAAAGGAGAGTCTTCGCGATTGGTTGCGTGAGAATAAAATAGAAGCGCGACAAACCCACATCAAAACTATATTCGAGCAGATAGTAAAAGCCGTAGGTTATGTTCACTTCAAGGGGTTAATCCATCGTGACCTGAAACCCAGTAACATATTCTTTTCCCAAGATGGACAGATAAAAATAGGTGATTTCGGATTGGTGACTGATATGTCTGACATACCCAACCTAATCACACAATGTAGTGACGGTACGGGCCTTCCTCAATGCCCTAGGCACACTCAACAAGTAGGCACCCATTTGTACATGTCCCCCGAGCAATTACGCGGCCAGCATTATGATTTTAAAGTAGATATTTATTCATTAGGTTTGATTTTCTTTGAACTGCTTGTTTATTTTGGCACCGAAATGGAGCGAATAGTCACTCTTCGAGATCTCAGAGAGGGGAAGTTTCCTGCTAATTTTCCCACCGAATTTCCCATGCAGTATGGGTTGTTGAAATTAATGTTATCTCCTCAGCCTGCAAAGCGGCCACCAACTGACGAGTTACAAAGTCACCTCCGCCAAATGACTTGGCAAAGCGAAGATCCATTAATGTATAACGACGATGCGTGCTGAACCATAATGACTTGGGCATTCCACACAGAAGCTTTTATTCTTTGTTACAATGACAATAACGTGTGCAGGTCACAACAAGAGCAAAATGTCCTATTCTATCAAACAGCATCAATTAGATTACAATACATCATGTACAAGATCTACTTTCACAATTATCCTGAAAGCTTTGAACGCCCGAAGGATCGCATAGTATAGAACTAAATTTATTATTTAAGTTTATCCATGTCGCCGCCTATATTTTTCCTTTTCATTTTTCAATTCAGTTCATTTTTACCATACATACATATATGCTCTTTTATTTATCTTTTATTACACATTCATTTTTAAAAGGAAAAAGAGATAACCCGAAAATTGATTAAGACTTTAAAAGTATAAGCAATAATATTAAGTATAAGTAAATTAATTAGAAACGTAAGGTATAGTATTAAGAAAGCATTGTTACATACTTTTGGAATACCGCCCTGCCCGTCTTTATAGTATTCTTTTTTTTTTTTTTTTACATTACGAATGAGTGGTCTTAACAAATTGTAATATGTAATGACATGAATACACCATTTACAGTAAGATAAATGAAACAAATAAAATTAAATATTCAAGACGGAAATGTTTGTGTATTTATTTTTCGTTAAAGAAATAGTTCTTTGGAGAGTACAGTGAAAAAATCTAGAATTTGCTTACCTAACACTTCAAACAATTTGCGCAATTACATAATGCTCAGTCCCTGTTGTTATCCAACTTCAGGCACAGCTTGAGGTCATATTTTGATATCATAATGTAACTGGAAACAGAACGAGCCTACATTTACAAGCGACTCTCGTATATGGTACTCAGATGGATTCAAGACATGATGGAGTTGGAGCTAGAGTACATAGATTAAATGCAATCATGCACATTAAAATATTTCTAAATATGCAAGCATGGAGGGATGCAAATGCGAATTCCAAGCCGAAACACATTCAATCGAGCTATGCATAGAGAATGTAACAGATGTTAGACAAACCAAAACATTACAGGGCCCCTACTCTGTATTGCGATTCTCAAGTTCGGATCGTTCGAAAGGGGACATTTTGTATGGGCACTTTGAAACGCAATTCATAAAATCCATACAAAATGTCCGCGTTCGAACGATCCGAACTTTCGAATCGCAATACAGAGTAAGGGCCCAGGTATGCATTGCTAACTACCAGTGCTTATGCCGAATTGGTTGAGGTCACCCTCCACTTGCCATGCTATTGAAGTTGACGTCGTCCGCTGTAGGTCACCAGGCAAGGCAACCTAATACATTTATACACATGATCTTATCAACGATTTGATGATCGTTTCTGTACGAATTTGCATGATAATCTGCGATAATTTCCCGTTTTCGAATTACTGACTGTATCGTTGATCATCATCATGCAAGTGAAGTTTTGGAAATTGGCTTATGCCGCCGCGTTGTAGAGTAGAAGAGGGATGATCGGGGTCTTATATAGTCATTTTTGTTATTTGAGAGAGGCCTTTGACATCTGGGATGACTCTGCCAAGATTTGAGTGTCGGGGATTTCTTACAGCATGTACATATTTTGTTATGCCATGGTTGACCGTTAAAATTATCTTCTCCGCTTTCATCTCACTACTGACATTGCTCTCTCTCGAGTGTATCATCGTCGACTTTTGAAAGATTGTCCTTTTGATGCTGAGTTCTGTACATAATTAAAGCAATTGCATGACAACGCGTCGCCTTTTGTTTTACATCGAAAGTCTTGGTGAGGTATTCTCCATTGTCATCCTAAGTCAGACAAGTTTGGTAGGGATTCCAAAACGGTCTCTATAAATGTTGTCATGTCCGGCCTTTTAATCGATAAAAAGGTGATTGGTTTGTTTCTGTTACAAAAACTTGACCTAAAGCCACACCGAAATAAACAAGTAAGGTTGTTGGTTGAGATCCTGGTCCTATCCGACCTGTAAGTGAGGTTGTTGACAAAGGCTTTACTATACAGCAGATAAGATCATGTAGTTTCTTGATAACCGTGCAGACACTGATAAGGATCCATTTGTCGGGGATGTCATATTTCACAGATGAGTTAGTGCATGCTTTTTACCAAGTAATCTCCAACTGCATTTAAATAGCTCAGCAACTACACATTAGTCATAAAAGTGAAACAAAAGTTTTTTTTTGTTTTTGGAGTACGATTAAAATTTTATTTTCATATTTTCTACAAGTACGGTTTCGTGTTTTATCTTATCTTGCTTTGTTTATCCTCCTAAGATTAATTTTTCACTTCATTTATTTTTGTTTTTATACTGTATAAATACACTATACGCTAATGATACTAGTTCAACTGATAAACTATAATAGGGCTTTCTGTTTTCGAATACATGTATAACTTATTACTGAATAGTGTCATGATTAATATTCTTAATTGATTTTCCTTATTTTTATTATAGTTTATATTTTGACAAAATGGTAACATTATATCC
The DNA here is from genome assembly GCA_951813785.1 of Criorhina ranunculi. Taxonomy (NCBI): domain Eukaryota; kingdom Metazoa; phylum Arthropoda; class Insecta; order Diptera; family Syrphidae; genus Criorhina; species Criorhina ranunculi. The sequence continues at coordinate 87,260,226 of OX638381.1, read as the reverse complement.
ATTTTTTTCAAATAATGTTTATTACGTTATTCGTTTTCTTTGCTTTTCAATAAGAAAAATGAAAATACTTGGAAAAGGTTCTATTAAGCAACATCATAATCATTGACAAGAGTGTTGGAATAGGTTTAAGTATGTATGTAGAGTATGGAAATTATTGAATTGTAAGTAATTATAATATGTATTTTAAAAACGAGAGTCATATTTGCTGTGGAATGAAATGGTAGAGGAATGAATAATTAATTTTCTTTTATCCTACAATGTTTGAATGAGCTCATATTTACTTAAGCGAAACAGGAAGTACAGAGTAATACGGTCTCATATTTTTAAACCAATTATTATGGCCACTGTACAGCGAAAACTGGGATACCCTTGTCAAAGAAAGTTTGAAGCGTGAAACAACCTGTACGAAAAATTTCTCTCACTACAGCAGTAGGTAACAAGCAACTTAGAACTATGTATCAACACATATTTCTTATTAATAGTCGCCTTTGCACATGTCGTCGCTTCAAAGTAACAGTGGGACGATAAAAAAGTTAAAATCTAATGTTTAGGGTGTAAAAGACTTTACGATATTAAAAATATAAACATATTCTTTTTTTTTGTTCGATAAAGGCCTAGATTTTCACAACCATTCAAGTTGTATGTGTTATACAAGAGTGGAAGAAACTTAGTTTTTATTGCCAACTCCGAACGGTGGATTGGAAAGCTTTTTCATGACGTATTATACATACACTCGGATGCTTGTCGATGTCAGCCGGGAAATGGTGTCATGAAAAACGTTTTAATTTGAGCCAAATGGAGTGCAAATACTCGCAATTTCACTCATGTCCTATTTCCCCGCCGTGGCGATATGTACATTTGAATTCAGTCAATCGGTCACCGAAATAACGTAGTATCATTTTGCGTAGATTGAAAAGCAACATTCGTATATGTATTTGTTATATTTTGAAAGGGTGTTCTCAGTTTGCGAGGGAAATATGTACTTAAAAAAAGATCATATTCGACAGAATATGATTCATGATTCGATAGAAACAGTTTTCTTTACGTTATTTCTTGTGTCCTTTGACACATGTTCGCACTTTGCTGTTAATTTTGAGTCGAAAGAATTCAACATTTCTTTTTGTAAAATTTCTCTTCTACAACAACAAAATGCAGACTGAGATAAAGGGTTTTCATGAGTGCTTTGGAATATGCCTCAATGCACAAGCAAACTGTAGATTATGTGACATTTCCACGCATCATGACAAAGCAAATACGGCCATATGAAATCGATGCGCCAATGTTTCCTCATAGAGGTCCCAGCAGGACATTGTAACTTTTTCAAGCATATCACCAAAAAAGGAATAGCTGCAAACAACGACTGTTGTAGTTGTGGCGATATTGCTTACTTTGTTCTTGCTCTTGTCAGAAAATACACACAACCACTCCAAATTTGGTGGGTTCCCTAAAAAATATAGAGATCATTCACACTACCTTCCTATCCTTGGGTCAAATACAGTTAATACTTTCTGAGTCAGTGAGAGATCAAAATTTAACATTGCATGTTACAAGGTACACGCTCATTTGTTCTGGCCTCCCAATGGGAGACAATTCGATGTGAGAGCTGTATAAAGTCGAAACAAAAACAAAAACTTGGAAAAAACATGCACATACACACATTCTGCTTTTAAAGAAAAGGGAAAAATTGCAGCTGCTTTTAAGGAAAAGGGAAAAATTCCAACACTATAGGAATTATGGACAAATAAGTGATCATGTTGCTTTTATAAACCAAAAGAAAGTTAAAGGAAACACCTCAAGTTCAGTTAAGTTTAAAAATGATTACATAAATTAGTGTGCACGGAATATTTACCGTTCAATGATTGGTTGTTTATTCTTTAAATACGTGTCAATTGATATTTGTTTTTTTCTTTTTAAACTTTATTTACATTTTAAATTATTTTCTACAACATTATATTTATGTATGCGTATGTTTTATAGTTTTGTTTTCTTGTTCTTTAATGCTTTCACTTAAGTCTAGAGTTTACTGATAATTTCATTGTTTAAACTTTTTTGTTTTGTTTTTTTTAAGTCTATATCTAAAAAATAAAGAAAAAAAGAAAAACTAACATAAAGTGTCTTTCCAAGAATTACAACTTAAGAGGAAAAGGAAAATAAACGAAGAATGCATGAGTAAAGAAATTAGTATTAATCTACGTAGATAATAATCTGGAAGATACATTATATGAGTCAGGGCCAAATTGAAATAAATCTGTATAGAAAAATTGTACAAATAAAATCTCGCAGCTCAATTAAGTAGAATACACTTATAATATTGTTTTATACGTATAGAATCCTACAACAAAAATATCAACAACATTGATTAATAATAGTACCTAGGTGTATACATTTGAAAGGTATAAAATCATTTATTTCTTATTCTGTCAATTTTCGAATCCGTTTTGGTGGATTACATCCGTCTTCGTTTCCGCTGCTACAGGTGCCTGCACCGCTGCCATTTTCAAGGCTTGCAGCTGCTGCCGCAACGGCTGCTGCGGCCGCCGCCAGTGCTGCTGCTGTTGGTGTTGTTCCATTCGTATTCGGATGGTTATTGTGTGCGAATTTAGGCAACCACTTTACAAGTTGTTCTTCGAAGAAAATTTCTAAATAGCGGGCGTGTTGATAGGTCTTTGAATCCTCCTGCATTGACTTTTCAATTATAATAGGATTTATTGTAACAATTGTCATTTTTCTTACCTGATAGAAGAGGTAGGTGTTTTTGAAGATCAATCGAACGTCAGCTACAAAGGATGCAATGTCTTTGTAGTGATTAGGACTTGATGGATCCAATCTTGTTCGGATTACATCCAATGACATTGGACTAAAATTATATTAAAATGTAAAGTTATTTCACTTGTCTTATCGTATGTTAAACTACATGATGCATTCAATTTATTCAGTGGACTGAGAAGTAACAGGGTATTAGTCCCCGTCTACGAATAGATTCAGTCAGTAGAGCAATTGTTTGTGTTTCCAAAATAATCATAAGAGATCATGAAACTGACTAGTAAGCACAAGGCAGACGAATCTTTGTGTGATCAGACTTAACACAAAGCTGGAAAGATAGCCAAAGGAAAGCTATTTTAAAAATGTTCTGCTCTATCTAAAATGAAGAGCCTGTTAGATGGATAGATTGATAATCAGAAAGCTATTATTCGCTCTGGATAGCCTCAGAAGGATGAATGGTAACAAGAACAGTCGCTTCTTTTGTGCAGAAGAGCGGGTCAATCCACAATGATATGCACAGAGATCTCATCACGGCAAAGTCAAGTTTCGTGAAATTTGCGACGGAGAGAACGGATACCCCCTTTAAAAAATTTCCTGTCACTAATTAATTTCGTGAAAATGCATGCTTAAAAGTTAAACAGAATAATGAAGACGAATACTCAATCATCGTGAAAGCCACAAAGTCACCATGGGATTTTTCATCGAATCTGCGAAAAGGTCAGGGTGTTATCTTTGTCTTCAAATCAGTGCTTACAGTATCAGACAGAGAATTAGAATCTGTTCAAAGACTCAACCTCTGCCCTGAATATCATTTAGAAACTATGAACCTCCATACAAATCACAATTGAAATGGAAACTAAATTAAACACACACCGTCTTTTCACATAATTTTTTATATTGTAGGTTTTCATGCTTAACAACTCACCTGCAAATTATCTCATAGTACGCAGTATTTGTTGGTGATTCTGGTTCTCGAAAGTGCAAACTTTGTTCATATTGACAGTACAATTCCAAACAAATCCTTTGAATGATCTGCAATTCATTTGGACTCAGTTCAGCTCCTATCGGTTTCTGTTGCATTTGTACATTGTTCGCCAAGTCTGTCATGTTAACGCATAAAAGACATTGCCAACTTTCACTTTCGTCTGGCAGCGAACTTATTGCTGGAATGTGACAGTTCTGATGGAATACCTTTGGACATTTGTCGCAACACATCAGTTCACCGCCATCTAAGCAAACAGCACACCAATCCTCGTTTGGGTCATCTTTTTGATCATTTTTAACTGAACGTTAGTTTTCGATATCGATTTGACAAAAATATTGTTTTAAGTTGACAGATAAATAGTTGAAAAGTTGCCACAACAAAGAATAGAAGCAGAAAAGTTTTTGTTTTTTTAATTAATTCCAAAATAAATTAGATTTGGGTCAATAATTTGGTATCTACTAAATACAAGAAAACTCTACCAGCGGTTTAGACTAGACTACTCTTGTAATGTATATACTTGAATTGATGACTTACCTTCTTGGGTATTGGAGAGATCTGTAGAGCTATGAACCTGAGGTGAAGTTGTTTTCGTTCTGCCTTCTGGCAAAACTTGCACTCCATTAGAATCAAGTTTGGCTATGGTGGCCATTAGATCGTTAATGGAATCATCGCGAACTTTGTCAATTGGTTCGGTAAAGTCTTTTGAATTCTAGAAGATAACAGAAGTTACATATTTGAATGTATTAAAGGAAACGGTGATAGTTTCTTACTTCATTTGTACTGGGACTCGGTGTTTTGGGGTTTGTTGACGTTACATTTGGCAAAACACTCCCTGGACCATGCATCTGGCCATTAGGTGTAGTATTCTTTAGGGTATTCGGTGATTTGAGTGATATTTTAAAATTTTCACCTTGCCTCCCATTGGTAAATTGCATCAGGGGACCATGTGGCTGACATGCTAAACAAAGAAAATAAAAACATTTCATTGGCATTTAATTTGGAATATGGTATAAATTTTATCTTACCGTTGGTCTGTTGGGCGGATTGTGGAATATGCCATTTGGCCATCCCTGGCATCCCCATCCCTCCGCCTCCTCCTCCTCCCATTTGATTTGGTGGTTGTGGACCGGCGTTAAAGCCAGCCTGGCTCCCAGGAAACCCCAAATTCTGGAACATTACAAAACAAATGAACTAAAACTCAGCAATAAAAAAAAGTCTTCATTTACATTCTGCATTGGATTTTGCATCATTGAGGGCCTTGGCATGGCACCTGGTGATGGTATCTGTCCTCCGCCACCCATCGCCTGTTGGTGATTACTCATGCGTTGAAAATTCTGAAATCTTGGCCCATTATTCATAAAATTTGGAGTGTTCGGTCCACCAGGTTGATTTTGGGGGAAATTTTGATGTTGTTGTCCCGGTGGACCTGCCATAAAATGCGGCCTCATCTGTGGTCCAATATTTTGCAGTGGAGAAGGGGCACCTTGCGGACCTCCGCCGGGATAGTTAGGTGGACCGTTAAATGACATGTGGGGCTGGTTGGGACTTTGTCCAGCTGCTTGATTATTGAGAAGACCACGTAAGCTTATATCTTAAATAAATAATGAAAAATCGATGTGTGAAGATCTTATAAATTATCAAGTGCTTGCATCTTCAACAAAAATTCATTACATAATCTTTCATTTTAAGTCTACTAAAGCTATATAGTGTTCAATTCAAAGAATAATACATATCTTCACACGGGATATATTTAACTCTGTCTTTTGTTCATATCTACCGCAAAGCTTTTACAAATTCATTGTGAGGCAGAGCCCCATCACGGGTCAAGAGCCCATTAAGTAAGCAACTGTTTCCTACAGGGGTGTTTCTACTCTCTCCGGTTAAGATTTGCCTACTCTACTACTTTCAATGTCTTGCTACAGTTTAATATTTCTTTCTTGAAAACTCTCCAATGATTTCTTCGTTTGTTTTGTTAGAAGTTTTTCACAAATATTATTCGAGGAGTGAGTGAAGACGCTGTTTTGATCAGCCAGATGGCCCAATAAACGACAAACACTTGTAATCTGTTTGTTAGAATCCAAATAAGTGTTCGAGTTGGTTGCTTTCAACTTCGTAAAAACAAACATTGCAAAGAGTGAATACGGAGGGAATACCCATTTAGAAAGGCCGCATGCAAGCTCTATATTTCCATTTTCAATTTGAACTTTAAACAATGTTCATGTTGCGCTGATTTTTTTTTTTTTTTTAGTTCAGCGTGTGGATATCAATCAGATCAGATGAATCAGAAGATCAATGAATTTCTAGTCGCAGCGGACGGAATTCTTTTGCCCAAGGCGCGATCACTAACCGTTCAAACTGCATCTTGCATCGCTGAAAAAACAAGTGATATCCTGTGGAATATGGGAAGGAGATGCATAGAACAATGATCCTGTCATTTTACTATATGACACCAATTACTGGTTAAACGGAGCAATTAATGTGTTCCTTCGTCAGAGATTTGGCCTTTTCTATTTATTCTAAACAGACATGTCAGTATTGACTGACCTTGTATTCTATAGCTGTTCTAGATATACCTTACCTTGTCTTATCGTTAAAGGAAATGCCCAACCCAGCCTAATAGTGATACAAAGTTTCTTAAACAAATATGTATAGTTTATATATATTTAGGAGGGTAAATACCACCAAAGATATGCACAGTCAAAGCCAAATGTCACATTATGAATGGAACTGGTCAAATGTCTTCTATTCTTTTCTTTTTTTAGTAAGAGAGTAAAACTTAATTTATAGGAAAACAAAGTGTGTCGGGACGTTTTGACGATTTTCTGTCCAATTTGGCGTAAACTTACCCATATTTTGTGGGTGCGTTGATGAACTGACATGTGGTTGGCCTTGCCTTTGCATACCCACTGGTGGCATCCCTGCAAATCTGACTCCTGAAACAGAAATATCAACAAAAGGCATCAATTTAACTGCATTCGGAGAGCAAGGCTTAAATTACTTCTATCTTTACCTGGTCCATCTGCAGGAAAAGGTCTATTCATTGGCATATTATTAAACTGCTGCTGCGGTGACGTGCTATTGTACATCGGTGGTCCGTTTTGAACATATCCACCGGGTCCTGGGCCACCAGGTGACATCCCCGTTGTCATGCCAGGTGGTAGTCCTGGTCGAAGGGGTGGTGCCATGTTTGGACTTGGTTGTTGGCGGGGTGGCCCATTTGTCGTTGGCGGTGGGGGATACGGTTTACCGTCAACGATAATTGTACCGAGTTGGGAAATCACTAAAATAAATAAGCAAACGACGTCGTTAGTCTGCCACCTAATCGACGATAATTTACACACGAACACTTACCTTTTTGAAGTTCATTCACTTGATTAAGCTGTACCTGTATTCTAACTGGAATCTCTGGATTGGGGATGTCGGCTCGTTGACATTTAAGTTTTTGTAAATGTCTGGCAAGAGATTTTTTACTACTCAATATTGCGCAGTCGCTGCCCTTGTTCAGTGCAGCCTGTACAAAGTCAATGCAATGATCTGTATTTTCCGACAATAATTGCAACGCCTCCTTTTTCTCATTCAGTACTTTCAGTTTGCTGTCACAAACTTCGTTCAATCTCATTACCAACTGTTTGCCACGCATGTTCACCGTATTTGTGATCTTCACAACCATAGCGGTTATATCCTTAATGAGTTCTTTTTTCTTGTCTGTTATCAGATTCTGTCTGTCGTCAATTACTTTGCTCGCGCTGGTTAGTAGGAAACGCTTATAGTTTATCTCGCTTAAAAGCGCTCCCAGTGAGTTTCTTGTCTCTGTGGCAATTTCATGTGCAAATTTATACTTGTGGTCACGATGATCACTCAGTTGACAGTCACGGCATGTCAGCTTGTCACATGTTTCACAGAATAGAGAAAGCTTCTCTTGCGGATGCACTTGACACATAAGACTGCGATCCGCTTGTGAGGCTACTGATGTTTCACAGTTTGCCTCTTCTTTCGGTTTGATTGTGTGATCCTTGGTGATTTTCAGTCGCTGATGTGCTTGCACGCAACTATCACATATGTATTCTGAACAATCGACACACCACGATGTTGCGTTTGCATCATCACTGCAACTACTACACTTGATTAGTGCGGCTGCAGCGTTTTGCTTGTTGTCCGGATCGTTGGCCGCAGTACTGGCATTCAGATCACCTGAATTGCACTGTTCTATTAGGAAATGGTTGTCTATGATGAACTCATTTTGAGAAGCCATGTTACAGACAGGACAGTGGATAAGAGGTGGCATAGTACGGTCGAGTTCAGAGAATTTTGTTGTCACACATTGGCAGCAGGCGACATGAAGACACTCCAACAGTTTGGGCCGATCGTTGGCTGCGAGAAATTGCGAACACCAGACGCATTTTGTTGAACTCGATTCTCCGACATTTGATGCATTTTCAATCTGAAACAATGAGAAATGTTATTTATGAGTGAGAAATAGTTGATGAATAATATTCTTTTGTGTTATATTGCAATTGCGAGTATCGTGAAATTTGATGTAGCGTCATGCTCTATAACCTTTTCACCTGACCCAAGGTTTTGATGCAGTGCACAATCACTGTGGACGCATTCTTGTGATTTGTTAATTAAATACGGATAAGAAGTTCGTATCTTCTTTTCCTCTCCCTTCGCTTTACCTAAAGATGAAAGGATTAGGGGAGGGACAATTTCATCTATATGGTTAAGGGCAGGTATAGATACATAAATAAAATGCAATGAACGAAATTAATTCTATTTACAACTAGTTGTATTGGTCATGTACACGTTTTACATACAGGCATATCCCGGTTAACGTTGTTAATGCGTTCCTCGAAAACACAACGTTGTGCAGGGCAAAGAAAAGAAAAACATCACAAAACAAAATCATAACTTATTTTATTTCATTTTATACACTAATGGAAACATTTTTTCGTAAAAAATGTATTTAATTTTAGTTTCGTTACTTACTGACGAAGATGATGGTACTGCCGCACTTGTGGATGCTTGCTGTGGAAAATATTAGTCGTTTGTATAGCCGCATTTTTCTTCCGTTTATACAACTCCTGGTAGCATATTGTAGCTTCATCTATATGTCTCGAGACTTTCGATGATCTTTCCGCAACAGTATCACATTTTTTGAAAATTTCCTGCACGTTTTTTAGATTATCCAAAGCGTTTCTTAAATCGCTCAATTTACAGTCTTTTGTAGCTTCATCGTTATTTTTAGCGTCCTTATTATCAGAATTGACTATTTCCAAACCAATAAGCTCTTCAACCGAAAATTCTTTATCATGTGAGGTGACTAGTTCCTCTATGTCAGCAGCCACTAAGTTGCCAAAGCCAAGACGCCCGCCTAAGCTGACAATTTCATCTTGAAACTGTTTTAGTGTAGACTCTCCAAGCCCGCCGGTGTTTAGACAAACTTTGGATACAGATTTCAGATGCTTGCAAACTTTTTGTTGATACATTTTCCCAAGCTTTTTCCATCAACTGAATGCCGTGCAAAATGTTAAATTCGTTCCGAAATTCTTTTAAGCTCTTATCGCCGCCGTTTGTTTCATCTAATGCTTTCGAAAATGCAAGTTGTGTGTATTGATGCTTAAAATAAGCAATTGGATATTGGTCCATTGGTTGCAGAAGTGAAGTCGTATTCCTCCCGACAAGTTTTCTAAATCAGTTGAATGTCCGGGGGCATTGTCTAAGAGTAGCAATGTTTTATTGGGGAAATTTTGCTCACCATGAGACTTTTCTACAGTTGGACAAAAATGATTAACCATTCCTCGAAAAGAGACTTTGTGACCCAAGCCGTTTTGTTTGCTTTCCAAATTATAGGTAATTTCTCTTTGACACAACCTTTTAAAGCCTTGGGATAAAGAGATTGATAGACTAACATGGAGTTGCTTTTAAAAGTTCCTGTTGCTTTTCCATCTAGTAATAATACAAGTCTGTCTTTTGCAGCCTTATGTCTAAGCATTGACTTTTCATCCTGGTTGGCATTTTTTTTTTACAAAAAAGGCCATTTCGTCTACGTTAAAAATGTGTGCAGGGCTGTAGCCGCCAGTTGTTACAATTTCTACAAAGGTTTCTTGAAATGTTTGTATAGATTTCTTGTTAGCACTGGCTGCTTCTCCCAAAAATTTCACATTGTGGATACTAGACCTTTTTTTAAACCTAGCAAACCAACCACGGCTTGTACCAAAAGTTGCATCAGTTGAGGACTCACCTATTGTCTCTTTAAATTTGTCGAATAGTCTAAGCACCTTCTATCATATTAGCTATTGACTAAATGGAATAATTCGATGAGTTACATCCTCGATCCATATTAGTAAACGTTTTTCCATTCGGGTTATGACAACGCCTCTGGATTAAGCAACTTTCGTGTCCATGAATGCTAATCTGTGATGTATTTTTTATACTTTTCTTTATCTTTTATAAGTGTTCTTGCTGAAGTTGGAGGTACACCAATGGTTCTGGCTATATCTACAGTTCGTTTACCAGATTCGCAACGCTTTATTATGTCTATCTTTGTTTTTAAACTTAAGTGAGTCCTTTTCTGTGCGTATACGAGCGGGTTCTTCTAAAGACATCTTAGGAATCAATTATAAACAATATTAATTCAAATTTTTAATCCGGAGAACAAAGTTAAGAACGATTTGAATATCGTAGATACACTACCACTAACCTGAGCTTAAAACGTATGTAGGTTCATACCTGCATAGAATGTTTACATACATATGTACTCATTTGAAATATCTTCTTACAATTTTGTCGACGATCTTGAAAACCGTGACATCTTGGAGACATTTTTATTTTTTTGTTTTCAAACGACGTTATAGCGAAACAATGTTAACCGGGGTATGCCTGTATACAAAGGCGCTGCAACCAAAATAAATAAAAATAAAAAAAAATTGCGAACAATTTATGTACAGATTTCATATAATCTATATACGAGAAAACTAAGGCAACTTACGGAGCAAAGGGAAGGAATATTTCGCAACTGCTGGTGGCAGCTGCCAGAAAATGCAATCGATTGCAAAGTAAGTGAGGACACTTCATGATTTTGCAAAGTTTTCTTTGCTTTTCTCTCTACATCAACTACGCCAACGTAATTTAATGGTTCTGCAAACATTTAAGATTACTTTCGAAGCGACTTCAGCAACTTTAATGCAACTTAAGGTTGTGCAAAAAATTTCAATTTAAAATACGTAGGTAGGTATTTTATTTTAAATTTACGTTAAAACATATCCTTAATTGCATTCATTACTTTAAATGGAATTGGACATAAGTATCCTTGTTATGTTTTTGCAAAGAATGTTTATTGTTTTTAAATCGTTACGAAATCCTAATACTAAGCGGAACACAACTTCAAATCTCGGTAAACGAGAAACACATTAGCTGTATACTGAATCGATAACCGCCTTGGAGAAAAAACTCTCTAGAAAGAACAAAGAATCTTGGGCATCATTAGGCATACGTTAGGTAAGGTAAGGTTGAAGTGGTTGTCAGGCATTTTCAGCACACTTGTAGGGCAGTTTGACTGTCTGAGAAGATAAATATAATTTTCCCTATGAGTTCACGCATTGATTGATGGCAAAGATCTCGGGTTGGAATATGGACGCGAATTCACTTCTCAGTCAAGTTCGCATATGATGATTCTGCAAAGATTCCGAAATCAGTTCCTGTTTCCATTTTGGATCCGTCCGTATACCAGACGAGATCAGAAGGGATTTATGGTTCTCCCAGTCTTCCCTTGACGGGATAACTATTAAGAACCAGTTTTGAGGATCGTGTCTTACTCCAGTGTTTCAAGCAGGGATAAGTGTCCTCCTCTGAAGGACTTTGAGTCGAAATTACTCGAGTGAAAGAGTTGATAGATGCCTAGTTTGGCTTCTATTCGTATGAAGTGAAGTGGTAAAACATTGATGACATTGAGTGTAGCACTTGGCGTTGTAAGAAGGCAGCCTGACATGCAGGTTTCGGCTAGGCGTTGAAGTCGTTCTAATTTTGTAACAGTTTTTGACCACCAGATAACGCTTGCATAAAAGATTATCGGTCTGACGATCAGTTTATATAGAGTATCATCTCCCCAGTTTTTCCCGCAGATTCGGCGACAGTTTCATAGTGAACTATAAATAAATGTATATCCTGTAACGTTGTATAAAGTACGTTATTTCATTTGTATATAAACATGTGTATCAAAACTGATGGTTAGTGTAAACTAGTTGTGAAATAGGAATATTCTTATAACGACTGCAAATACAAAAATATAAGGAAATAATATTTCATATGTATTTCAACAAAAACCTTTTCAATCCATTCCTCACAAGACATCGAATCGATCATGGCTGCTTCGCTTGAAACTTTCCCAAAAGCAATATTGTGGCGTTGTTTAAAGCGACGAATCCAAGCTTCTGAACATTTGTAGTCTCCTTTGTTCAATAGCTGTCCGATTTGTTCAGCTTTTGCGATTAGCACTGGTCCATTGATTGAGATATTTTGGTTTCTTTGCGTTTTAATCCAATCAAGTAACGCTTCATCAATTTCTGGATTTGTTGGCTTGCGAATTCTTTTATTTTTAATGTTATACTCTTTAAAACTTTCTTCTGTTTTCTGTCGATCTCTCCAAATCGTTGATATTGTTGAATGTGAAATACCAAATTCTTGTGCTATAACACTATTTTTTTCGCCTGACTCCAAACGAAGGATAACGGCGGCCTTCTCCTCGAGAGAAAAATTTTTACGTTTTCCGCAGATCATCGCTGGAAACTATTATCAAACGTTTTTTATTGGAAAAAAAACTAAGGAATACATGATTGCCATTGACTTATTATATATGGACTGATAGTAGCTAACTTCATATGTTGGTTCAAACGTCACAAGCCCTCTAGTTTCAATAACGGAAAAAAGAAAAGATTTGAAATATTCAATTTTTCGTACAAAAAAACATATAAGAGATTAAATATGGCGAAGATTTGTTTCACTTTTTTCCGCTTTGAAACTAGAGGGCTGGTGATGTTGGAACACATTTTTCTTCAGAGACTGTATGATATTGACATTTCACTAGCAGTCCATATATAATAAGACAATGTTGATTGTAATTACACGAAAATTGAAAGAGTAAACTGTTCCGAACAATGAAGCAAATGTAAATGACTAAGACAAGGTACACACAGTCAGTCATAAGAGAGATTAACAAGAAACATTTGTATATGAATTTGTATCAAGCCAGTCTAAGGACTCATTCCAGATTTCCATTTTCGCCTATTCCGTCGTAATGAACAACATCAACGACCAAATTTTCGTTGGAAACTGGTTGTTATATCCGACGAGTTGTTATAACCGGCTGTCGATTAACCTAAAACATGAAATGAAAAAACCAACCAAGCGAAGGAGAACTGGTCGTTGTACGTTACTTTCACCAGATGTGATACTGCTCGTAAATACAGGTTGAATTTTATTATTATTTGGCAGCATATTAAGCAGTTACTCGTGTGTCTGTTAGTTCGCATTTGATAGTCGTGAAGAGAAGTCGATTACCATTGATTATGGAGTCCTTAGTGCTTTAACGATGTATTTATTATTGTGCTCTGAACGTAAATTAAGAAAAATCGTCTATTATCCCATCAAAATGTATACTCAGTTGTGAATATACGAAGCAAATTACGTGATTGATTGTATGACTAACAAGTAATACGCAATACAACACAATATTTTGAAACTCTGTTTAGCTTTTTAAATACGAAGGTGAAGATTGGTAAGATGCGCTCACCAACGAATTATGCCCGATGACTGGAATATAAAAGACGCCTGTAGTCTTTCTGCAGCATACTAATGACCAAATTCCAAGTACCGACTATTTTCGGAGGCTAATCCTGGAAAAGACCAACGAATTCCAAGTCGAGAATCACCACCTTTTTATTGACTTTATAGCCGCATATTCAGATTCATTGTCTGGAATACTATAGGACGATGGCTGGATTCAGGATCTCGGCAAAACTGATCCAGCTTAGTCGTGTAACGTGGGAAGACACACTATGCAGCGTCCTGTTTCGAACTTTTCCTTACATACAAAAGCAAAACAAAAACAGGGGGAATACTACGCATCAAGCTGACAAGCTGATGGCAGAATTTGCAAAACAACAAGAAGAAAAGAATCCGACCCATAGAATCCGTTCTATCCGTCACGTCGAAGTATTTATTCATGTTGATTTATACGAGGGAGAGAGTTGACCAAATGAATACATCGTTGCCGCACAGAAAATCGCCTTATCCCACACAAGAAATGAATTGAGTGCTATTCCATCACGACAACGCACTGACACATTTTGGCGGTAGCAATGGCAAACAAAAAAAAAATCCACGAAGTTCAGTTCGTACTGATAGACCACCCACAGTGTTCACTAAATTTGGTCCCGCTGCAACTTTTTTCTGTTTCGTAAGCTCAAAGTTTCCCTTGGAGGAACGTCATTCATTACTAAGAAGAGCAAGACGCCGCCAACTACTATTTGAACAGGACGACAACAAACTTTATCGACCCGAAAGGAGATTATGTTGAGAAATAAAACCGAATTTGGTCGAACAAAAATACTTCCTTCTCTGGCTCAAAACTTTTCAAACGACCCTCGTACATCATATTCTGTGGGCGCTCTTTGACTACCAAACAAATTTCAAAATGTTACAAGAGGTTTAGCTTAAATTGTAAATTTCCTACGGCAAAGGCAACTTTTACGCACACCACAACTGAAATCACAATCGTCAGCATTTTAAGCAAAACCACAAGACGCAAGCAACATCACAGCAAATCAGTGCTGGCTGCGCGTTAATTTCACTGTTGTTCTGGTTTCACATGCAAAATTTTTGCTGTGATGCATATAAATTCAAAAACTAAACCGTCGGCAAGTACAGATTTTGTGTTGTGTGTCTGTATCCAATCCAATCCATAATTTAACCTCTAAATTTGAGTATTATTGCGTCAAATAAAAATTGTCTTAGTCATGCATACTTTCTCCAAAAAGTGGCAACGTAGCCCTATTATACCATGAGTGGGCAATTAAGTAGGCGAGAAGTTCGGCTCGATTATATCTAGAAGTTATTTAAAGATAAAGATAAGTATTGAACTGAAGCGCAACCAAATACAAAAAAAACATAAGTTAGTCACAAGTAGGGTAGGCCACTGAGAAGAAGAAAACCTCATTTATGTATATTTTGCAAAATTCAATTTTGTAAACCAACATTTTCCTTACTTTAACACATGCCATCGTAACATTTCAACACACGTGTCTACGTCAATGTGGTTGGACAACATAATGTAGCTTCTTCGGTTAAAGTTTGTTAATTGATTTCACAAGTAGTTAATGCCTACAAACAAACAAAAAAAAAAATCAGCGGATTCAGGGAATCAGTGAATTCGCTTGTAACTTATGAGTTTACATATTTGTATACGTTTTTTCGTAATGTTGGTTGCTGAGGCTCAGAACTTATTGCGTTGGACTGCTGACACAGGTTCGAATCTGAACAGAATTGTAATACGTGGACAATTTAAGAAAGGGGAACGATTTATGTCGCCGTGTCTTACTGGTTAATGCGTTGGATTACTAAGCGAAAGGACGTTCGAACCTCAAAACCACTAAATATTTGTTTCGCGGCACCACCCCTCGCAGGCATGACAAATGCACAATCTGTCATGAAGAAGCTTCTCAATCCGCCTTTCGGGATTGGCAATCAAATTATAGGCCCCCTGTATGATACTATTCACACAGCACTAGTGTTGGTGTAGTGAATTTTGAAACTCAGGTGGTATTAGGTTTCAGTCTTTTGCTCCGAAGGTGATGTCCAGAATGACTGGGAAGAATTATTGGTATTGTTGCCATTGCTTTTAATTCACAGTATTTCTTTCAAACTGGCGCATCTGGTAGGTAGGTAGGAGTGGCAGGCTGCAGCCTCACTTAGACCAGATATGGTCCATTGTGATTCCACCAGAATCTGTATTTCACCAGAAATACTACCCGCAGAACCAACCGGAGCTTGCTATGAAGCGCTGGAGACTGCCTATATTAATTTCAGCCAGTTCGCTTAGGTTGTTCAAGAAACTGGCCCCCAAATATGCTCTTCTTCGAGCTGAAAGGGCCGGGCATGTACAAAGAAGATGGAGAATTGTCTCCTCCTCTTCCTTATCCATGCAGCTTCGGCAAAAGTCGTTATAGAGGAGGCCCAGCCTATAGGCATGCTTGCCGATGGTGTTGTGTCCGGTAATGACACCCACTAAGGTACTTATTACAGTCTATTTCGTCTGATGAGACAATAGGAACGTTTGAGAGCTAGCTTTGGCCAAATCTGCCTAGTGATGAGACAGGTGCTGCCACTTGTCCATCTATGATTGGCGATGTTGATCGCATTTCTATTGAGTAGCAATTTTCAGGTGGGGCGCATCTGGTGCTTTATCTTTATCTACAAAGAGAGACAAATGTGGTGCTGCTTTTGAGCTGGGCCGTATTGTTCAAGAGCCATGAATGCGTAATTCATGAATAGGGCACATCAATTGGTGGGGAAGTAAACCTAATAGCCGTGCATATAGAGAACATGCCAGACGTCATAGAGAAAACTTTGTAAAACCGAAACAGACTGTTCTTTGGTAGAAGTATCAATATACCAAGTGGAATCTTATCATAGATTCATACCGGAAACACCCCAAATACTAGGATACTATAACCGTAAACAAAATAAATAAGTCTTCATTAATTTTTCATATTTTAAATTATTTCATCTCTGCAGGATTCTTTTGCTATTAAACATCTATGCAGGTATGTACACATCCTAACTACATCTTAAAATTTTCTGAAACAATGTAATTTTTATTTACGAGACATAAATGTTGTTTACGATTTAATTTTATGCGAAGCTATATAAATATAAAGCAATGTGTTCCTTTTGAAAAGAAAAGCTCTTCTCTTTATGTGGACATGTATGAATGCAGTTGATCATAAAAATTTTAATTGCAAAGCAGTAAAGTTTCACTAGTAGCTTCTTTTAAGAAATATAAATAGAAAAACTTTGCAAAGGAAAACTTCTCAAATGGAAGTTTTATGTACTTTTGCAAAACGTAAAACGTACATACAATGTTTATTATTCTAATTTTTGTTTCTAAATATATACAGAGTTTGTCTTAATATTTTATTCCAAACTTAGGGTTTTTACTAACGAATATGAGTTGTACAAATGCTAACTAAATAGCTAAGGAATATTAAGGATTATTTTTAAACGGGGACGGTGCATATAATGTTTCATTAAAGCCAACAAATAAGATTCAGAGTTGGATATAGACATTTGCCGCTTATGTATATACGAGAATGTACTATGTAGTGCTCAAGAAAAGCTGGAAATGAGCCTGAAAGTGTGGAAAGACACATCAGCAACACAGAAGCTAGAGTTCAGCGTCGGAAAGATATAGGTGGTGTTGATCAGCAACGAACCAGGAGCAGCAATTTTAAAAATGGATCGAAAAGTTTTTAAGCAGGTACATCAATACTAGTAGCATCAACAGCAGTGGTAACTCCAAAGAGGAACTAATTGTGAGGCAAAAGATGGTATGCTGCGTTGAGAAGATAGCCCAACGCACTAATCGCTTACCACGATGGCCGGTATTGGTGCAGGAAAGTGAAAACTAGACGCTCATAGGAAGTCAAGAGAGATTTCTAGGAATCAGACGAGTCAACAAGAAAAGAAACGAAGACATTAGAAGGGAGCAGCAAGGGAAATCGGCTAAAATAATTATTGAGGATAAAAAACGTATATGACTTGGACACTAGAAACAAAAGCATAAGGCAAAAATAAAAGAGGTGGAACATCCCCGTTGATAAAATCCTAAAAGAAGCTGGGCAGAGCTGGCACACAGTTAGGCAACTAGCACTTGGCTACTTGGTCTTGAAGTAAAGGAATTTCCAGAAAACATGGAAGGCGGGAAATTGAGATCCAACCCCGACACCCTAAGAGTAAAAAGAGGACCGAATTAAGTACATATGTATGCAAGGCTAAGAATGATGGTTCTCACACATTTGCAAGAAAATTGCCATGAACGCTGTCTTGAACGGAGCGCAAAGGCAACTACCCAGCCTTTGTGCATCTTTACCTAGCTTTTCACAAACAGTATGAAAGGTTACTTCTCTTGACAGCAACGAGTGCAGTATGCAATGTCTCCGCAATAGAACTGCCAAGTGCTGATCCTCACCTGAGTTTCATCGATTTCCCCGGTTCCATCTGTGACCTAAAGACCTGGAACGATGGAAAAGCATATTTGTGGACACGCGATTTCGTCTCAGAACTAATCCGCCAATTTAGAGTGTCTAGTTGTCGAGGCAAGGACCTTAATGGGTGCCTAATTGACAGTGCATATAGCGATGTGATGTGATATTCCGAGTGCACGGTGAGCTTCAAGAATTGTCAACAGTTCTGTGTAAGAAAAAACACTGGTGAACACAGTAATAGTAGCCGCCGCCGCGGCTCATGGGTAAGTGCGTTGAAGTACTAAGCAAGTTGACACAGCCTATGATTTAAAAAAAGCTTCTCAATTCGTCATTTGAAACTTGGTAGTAAAAAGTGCGGAAATAGTTCCGAAATCTGTTGGACCTTAATAGCTCTGTTCTTTCATTCCGCTCTGACATTGTCTATAAATTTTTTCGTATTCGGTAATAAAAACTGTACATCCCCATCCCATCCGCACGAATGAGGTCTTGGTCCTTTATGAACTGCCGCGTCGAATTTATACTAATTTAACATTCCTTGTGACCAATTCGTCAGTCCAAGTTGCCTGAAGAGAATCCATCACACTCAAACCCTTTTATGGAAGTCAGAAACCGATTTCCGATTTCCAGCTTTTAGCTTCCTCAATATTTTTATTTTCTCATTTCACTAAACATTTCCTTGGTCAGGAAACAGGTTATTACCTTCACGTCAGGAAACCGGTTATTACGTTCACGTGCATGTATCTATCTTGAGTTTTTTTTCTCCCAGAATTTTGATTTGATTTTCCAGTGTTTCACTTTTTGAACTGGCATTCAGTTGAGAAATCATTTTTTTTTTTTATCTATTTCGAATTCGATTACTTCCCAATCCTGGAATATTCATCTTTTCTATTACCCACATCAAACTGTCAAGGGACAGGGATTTCAAAAACACCCTGTACAAAGAAATGAAGGAGAGAAGTGAAGTGACAACAAAGACAGTATGATAATCCTTAAAATCAAATTTGCAACACACTTGGGAGGCTTTTTATAATCCGATTTTACAGAGTAGCTTGGTACGTATACCTTGTATCATTTGATGTGGCCCTAATGATTTGTTTTTAAATATGTATAACTATACGCCCTAATAAGATTAATTTTCGAAATAGATTAGAAAATTCCATTACAATGCTCAAATATAATACCTCTTCTCAACATGACTGACATTTTTATTAATTTTTGTACAAAAGCTGTTAGGTTGTAAATGCTGTTGAAAGACTTAAGAAAGATGTGCTGTTGCGTGAACTATATTTTGAAGGCTTAAAACTTGCTTGTCCAATCGAACCCTTCTCATCCCTTTTGTCAATTCAGGCAAACATTGTCTTGAGATTTCTACAGAATGCCTCCATGACATTGATCTCTCGTGATACTTGCTTGTTAAGTCTCATGGAGTGCGAGAACTAGAGAGGAATTTGTTTGCTGCTTGTAGTTCCCAAAATAATACCAAAGGTTATACTTGAGCCTAACAAGCAGTTTTCCTCCTGTATGGGACACATCAACACCCTAGATTTTCCGGCCAAGCTGCATTTCCAATGCGGAGAACGGATCAGGACACTATAGAAGTCACAATTCAAAGATGGAGGTGGCAGTGGATTGGGCATACTTTTCGAAAAGGCGACACATTCATTGCTTGTCAAGCAATGCAATGGAATCCGTTGACCCAGGATGGAGGGAGAGCAGGTCGATTGACGCATACATGGCGAGGCAGTCGAAGAGGAGACACGATATACGAAGTCTCAAACAAGTGGATTTATGAAATGAAATACTAAACCTGTGAGTCAAATTATTACAAAGCGGATTCGCGTGGTGCAGGTAGTTTTTTGTGAAAGAGTTCTTACACAGTAGGTTACATTTACCTCTTCTATGACGGCATAATCGATCGATTACCTTCCTATACCTTGAAAAAGGCTTTGCCAAGTATGAGATCCCTGCTTCTGACTAGTGCCAGACAGTCACAGAGAAAGTGGAATATGATTTCGTTTTCCTGTCTCTTGCTGCAGCTAAAGCAATGAGTGCTAAAGGGAATGTCTAACTTGGTAGCGTGTGAGCCGATTGGCCGACGGCCTATGCTAATGGGCTATGGAATAAGTTTACTTATGTAATTTTTCAAGTTTCAGAGTGTCCACATACAGCAGAAGACAGTCTGAGTTTGATTGATGAGGAATCAGTTGATGCACTACTTTGCCGTGATTTTTTTTAACTTTCCAGAGGATGAGTTACGAATTTTGACTAAAGTTGGAACCATCTAATGTACAATTTGTAGAAAATTATACGTATGTACTCTCAAATATCGTTTTTGAAGCACTTCTGAAAACGCTAACCTTTTTCCAAATTTTTTGACCTGGAAACCCACACACAGCAAGGAATTCATTGAAACTCATGATGGGTTCAAACATGGAGTAGCTACGTACATTTAGATGCAGGTACGCCTTGGTTCAATCATACATGCACATGCATGCATTATTCGTAACTGGCAGCATTAAAGACTAGTATGGCTGGACTCGAAATAAATTTAAAAGAAATTACTAGACATATGTACTTGTACATCTTCGCAGCGTACAAAATTTGTTCTCTCTCTCTAAAATGCTACTCATTGAATTGAAAGACATTTATGTTTGAATACCAAATTTGTAAGTCTCGTTGAAGTTCACCCACTTCAAGATGATCCCTTCCAGTGCGCCCATTTCAATAGCTGCATGACATTAACAATGCCGATGCCTTTAGTGGAAAAAGTTTTGTGTTCATCAAAACACATGAAACTGACAACATAAGACAAGAAACGTGACAAAAGCACTTAAACAATATTTCCACAGTTCCCTTCACTCTCATCTTCCACGAAGATAGATAGGTTCTTCCATTTCATAACCTGACGACAGACGATGGAGTACCAAGTGTAAAGCAACGTTGCTAAGTTTCACTTTTGTTCTTGACAGCCTAGAAAAGAGAAATAAAAGTAGGTAGGTACATACAAAATAAATACAAATAAAATAACCGTAGAAATAAATGTGATCATTGTACTCGCCTTCTTGCTCTACATGGTCTCTTCTCTTTTCCCAGTTGGTGGTACTTCGAGATGTAACTAACCATCTACTGCGTGTATACAATTTATTGATCTCACGTCGAGAAGACTGCAGACCTAACACGGTTTGTATCTTGATGATATGTATTGAAACAGCATGATGTATTTCTTAATATTTAGAGTAGCACAATCTGACTACGTTTCGAAGGGTGGGCTATATGCGAAACTTATAATTCAAGTTGCAAAAGGAAAAGTCATAATAGGCTTAAACTTGAGAATAGTTTTCGTGTTTTGCATTGTATAAATGATTTACGTTCCACAACCCCAACGAAAGCTGGTTGGATTAGTAGCTCGTCCGCTTCTACGGTCCTTTTCTCACACTTTGCTGTTTTACAATTTCATGGATAACTTAAAGCATGAAAGATCCTCGCTTTGGCTTTGGTTCGTGGCCTGTTTTTTTTGTATTTTTCTTTTTGTCTGGCGTTCTTTTCTTTTATACCAGGTTTGAAAACGAGTTTTATTTTTTATTTTTTTTTATTTATAACTTTATTTCTACTTTTAAGTGAGGGTGAGCGCATGAAACTTTACTGAAAGTTGGAGGACCATGTTCATAGTCGAGTGGTGGTCGTGCCTAAGCGATCGGTTGTTTGTTTTTTACTGACGAGTTTTTTTTTTTTTGTGTTCTTCCTTTAAGAAGTTGCGCAAATAGATAAAGGAAAAAAAATGTATACTCGTTGTGTACATATGTACGTGCATTGTCATGTCTTGGTAATAGAAGATTTTCCTTCAAGGTGGATGGCTGTTTACCTTTCACGATGCTACAATTCAGTCCACACATACATACTTGTATGTAGTGTGTTCTACCGTCTTGTAATGTTCCATAAAACATGCTTTTGTGGTTATAACGTACGCAGACAGATCAATATGTTTCCAAAGCAATTAGTCCAACGTTTCTTCAGGTTCTCGATTACAGCATGTGACCTCTTCATTAGATCGAAATGCCTTTTTAAGGGAGCCAAACGGTAAAAATGGTAAATATAATTAATCGCACCGAGACAGGTAGAATCTCGGCAATTAGCACGGGCCACTGGCCAATCGGTCCACACGCTGCCAAGTTGGGCATCCCGTTCAACCCCCACTGCCGTAGTTGCGGCAATTTACAAGAAAAGGAAACACTATTCCACTTTCTCTGTGACTGCCCGGCACTTGCCAGAACCAGGCAGCGCACTCTCGGAAAACCCTTTTTTAAGGAACTATCTGAGATTTGTAACATCAAATTTTGCAACATTATCAATTTTCTTAACTCCACAGGATGGATCTGAAAACTACACTCTTAGCTTCGCCCATCAACACCCAGGTCACGTTAGTTGTGGTATCAAAACGCCGCATCCGCGCTAATTGTGTCTCTGGCAGGCTTATCAGTTTCAGCCACTACTACCTACCTACCCACAATAATTTATGCTTATGACGCTACAGTCAGGGGTGGACCAATTGGAAACTACAATTTTAAGAATTTTTGTTGGGCAATGAAACAATAAATTTTTCTTGCCCACTCCCGGAACACTACCTTGGGGTGATCGTCGATACACGAATGTGGATAAAGAAATAAAGGTTACAATCGCAAGAGACTACCAAAACCTTGTTCCTTAAATCTACTGTAACCTGTATAAAGCGAATAGTGGCAGTTTCTTCAACATTTCTTTAAGAACGGCGTCACTGATGTTCTTAGTTTCACTCGATTGTTACTAATAAATGCAGACAAGGATATGAAACGTGTAGCAAACCAAAAGTCGTATAAAGCAACGCCGCAACGAAGGACGAGATCTGTTCGGAAACTTGAAGCAGAAGAAAAGGAAAGAGAATCTTCTTTTCCAAAAGAATGGAGAGAACTGTTTCACAAGGACTAATGTTGGAAAGAAGAAGACGAACATGTCAAAACCTAAACAGACACCCGCAAAGATGGGGAAGGAAACTTCGTAGTAGATTAACAGTCGGCGATGAAAATATGAAAAAAAAAACCTTCTACCGACTTCCTTTCACCTGACTTGGATGAAGTGAAAGGAGCAATATCGAAGCTCCCGCCAAACAATAAGTCGACGGTTGACGATTTGATAAGGAGCATATGATGATAGTATGCCTGATGAAAGGAATCGTAGCACTGCATTGTCTGCCCGATTCACAAAAAAGAAAAGATCATTTTGACTGTCTTAACTACAGACGTGTGTAAAATGTGATTGATTTTAGCATCTCTGTCATACTCGTGGAGAACGCCTGCTGCTCCATCAACTAAGACGTTTGATGTCAAAAAGGAGAATGCACATAAAGTGGAGTGATGCCATGTTAATTTTTTCAATATCAGAGGAGCAATTTTTCCAAAATTGATGACTACTCACAAACGCTGACGACATTGACATTATTGAAAGAAAACAGCGCACTGTCACCGATGCGTAAGGAAATATTGCGATAAAAGTGGAAAAGGTGGGTGATGTCAAAATAAAAGGAAACTCAACGCTGAAAACTTGGATAAAACATCGCAATAGACAGCTATAATCTTGAGGTAGAAAACTCTTAAAATGACATCATCGCGATATCAAACAAAAAATCACTCTTGCCAATCGCTGTTTCTTTGGGCTAAGAAGGTAATAAAGCTTTCTTCCAAACAACTAAAGAGATACAACTTTCATTAGTTTATATAGCCTTACTCGAAGACGTAGAAACGTAGGCTGTTCCTTGACTGTTTCGAGAGAAATATTTTCCAAATGATTTACGGTCCCATCTGCATAGACTGCGGCGATTAAGACGGCTGGGAAATATAGACCGGATAAGTCTGATTCAGGAAAATAAATGCCGATGAGGATGATACTACGGCGGAGTACATACTACGTACCTGTGTGGCTCTTTTCACAAGGTAAGCAACCTAGTCAAAGAATAAAAAAAATCAATTCATATTTAAAAGAATACTCTTTATATGCCCGACACGTTTAAATGAATAAGTAGGTAGTCCATTTTGTGTTTTGCCGGACTTTCCCATGTACCTACTAAAAAGTTTGATCTCATACACGAGCTACACACTAAGCTCCTATCCGTTTAAAACACGTGTCATCATGCTTCACAGCTCCCACCACCTCTTGCTTTTTGATGCTGCTGCTGTATCGACGTTACTATCAAACCGACCGACATATAATTTCAACTCGAACCCACCCAACCCAAGCACTGTAGCTTGATTTTCTCTTTTTCCTTCTTGATAGATGTACACATACGAGTATGTATAATACATCAACTTCAAAAAAGTAAGTATACATCAACCTTTATTTGGTATAATCTAGTTTGTTAAGGTTATCGTCTATATCACTTTAGTTGAAAAAGTCACTGTAATGGCTATTGAATGTGATAACCTCTCGTTTTCGAATTAAAAAGACTTTTAAAGTTTAAATTATTGCAACGATTGCTCTGCACATTGCTCTGCTTATTTTAGTCTTTTATGAAAAACGACGACATTTATTCACCTAGATGGGTGTTGTTGGTGTGTCCATAAATCAATAAAGGAATAAGGGATGAACTATGATAATGTAAAATGACACCTTCAGAGCAAGGCGTGATAAATACCATTATTGTTTCCATCCCATGAATCTTAAGGAAGCGTTTGACGTATTTTTAAAGCATCTTTTGCTTCTTTTTACATGAGTAACTCATGAAATACCATGACACAAGCAGTGACCAACACGTCAAGCAAAAATAAAAATAAAAACGACTTACTTGTCACAAAAGTGCATTGCGGCAAGTTAACGAGAACCGCACACGTTGTGGCTTATACATTATAAATGGTTCAAGGCTCAAACGGAAACAAAGGAGCAGAGTTAGTATGAACCGGTGTTCATTTAGAATTGATAATGTCTGATCATACACAGACAGGTCGATAATTTTTCGGAATATTACATGTCGTTGTGGTGGCGGCAACTCTTCCATATCAAGCGACAGAAAAAGTCAAATTGATCTGTCAACTAGCGACAATACCATTGTATCCTTTCTTTAGGGGATAACCGCAATGGATGCTGTTGAGTCTTTAGGACGTCTAAAAGCGGCTTACACTTGAAAAGTCACGATAATGGTTGTAGATGACAGCAGATTGGAAATACGTCACGCTGACGATTGATCATTTACAAACCGAATTGAGAAGAAAGTCATTTTCCCCAAGATTGTTCGCGCATTTTGTCAACTCAGTTCAAAAACGCATTCGATCGTGAACCTGAGCTGTGTGATTGGAACTGTTCAAGAGGAATTGATTCCAGAGCCACAACCATCTACTTCTCGAGCATCCGACATTGCCGTGCAGCACGATTTGCATGTTCAGCAGCGACTGACCAAATATCTGTAAGGAACGTTGAGTACGAGGTTTATTGCCAACGTACTGACGACACATTCCACGCTTTCTTCGTCAACTATCCATCTCAATAGGAAGGGTTCGCCAACAAGCGGGATTGACCGTCTATATTCAAGTTGTGTTCCACTTATAGCTAGGCGCATAGTTCGATGTGAATATATACAGCATAAGCTCATTTCGCTTTCAAACATTGCAAGCAAAGCAACTGCATATAAAGGGTTAACTTTATCGACGCCCCTTTATTGAAAAAAAAAAAAACTTCCGACCGATTGTGTTTCTTTATAATTATTCATGAAAGTTTTACTTAAAATATTAATTTAGTACTAGGAAGTCGTAGCCCATCTTCTGCAATAATAACTACCCCAAGTCAGTTCTGGTGGTGGTAGTTGTCTGGTAAGATCCTACCAGAAACACAAGTTTTGGTAAAAGTTCTGGTAGTTAAAGAAACTTAGGGCATAGGTTAAATCAAGAAGGGAGGAATATATGATGTATATAGGTATATCTAAATGAAGAAATTTAAAAGTCTTTCAAAACGAAGAACATATGACGTGTGCTTTCACAAAGAACTACTGCTACATTACGCATAACATTGTTTCTAGACAAAATGTTCCGAAAAGAAGATAAAGACTAGCTTAGTCTTATATGGGTGTGCTTTAAGATTCAAGTCTAGCTTCAAAATCTGTCGCAAACGTTTCTAAAGAAGTTGTTTGTGATCTTGAATTGATGTCTACGAAATATCTTGCATTTTTTCTGACCTAACCACGATTCCAATGCGGAACTCTCTAAAAGAACGGGTCAGGATCCCATAGGCGTCACAATTTAAAGACGGAGGTGACAGTCGATCGAACATACTTTTGAAAAGAAGACACCTTCATTCCTTGCCAAGTGATGCAATGGAATCCACTTACCCAGGATGGAAGAGCGGGTCGATCGAGATGACTTACATTTTCGAGCCACAGTCAAAGCAGCTACGACATATTTCCGGAGACCGAACACGATGACACATAGGCCTCGTAGAGGCCCTAAGACCCACAAGGGGAAATAGGATATAAGTCTTGGCTAAAAAGACATGAAGAACACACAAGCAAAAACAATTCATTGCGACAGGACAAATAATATCAACCTTTCCAAGGACTTGAACATGTCCTTAAACGCTTCATGGCTTAATTCCTGAAAGGAATGGTAAAAACTTGATTAAATACAATCCTTAATCCTCTTATTAGACCAGAAAGAGGGCGGAGAAGATTTCAAAGATTTCAAGACAACAAAGTCCTTTAAATGCACTGAGACAATACTCCAATTTACAATCGTTCTCAGTTCGAAGGTTGCCGTTCATAAATACAACTCTCTTGAAATTGTTCACAGAACATAGATGGAAGGACTAAAGAATAATCAAGGAACTACGTTAGGAAACTTATAAAAGGGTATTAAAGGGTGTACAAGAAACACTTCTTCCAAAATTGAGTGGTTTTTCCAATCCAACGTCACGTACTGACGGCACTATAATTTTTGGACATTATGTGTCATGGCATGCATCTGTAGGAAGTCATTGTCTATTAATTTACTCCTACACCGAATAGGGTATTACATATGTCGTGGGTGTGGCATAGCTTTCGAAATTTTCAAAAGTGATTGCACAAACAAACAAAACACGTCTGACATGTATTAACTTAAATAAATATGTACAAGTTTGTTGGTTAGGAAATAGAAAAAAAAATAGAAGACTGTTCGCTAAGTCCTTACAAACTAAACATTTTTAAACTCATTAATCAGCTTATCTTTGATTGACAACCATTTAAAGTGATTTTGAAAAACAAGAAGAATTTTCGAACTATGGAATTGAAAGAAATCTGGCACCACTGTGTATACTTTTGTGGGTGAAGCATTGCAGGAAAAATTGATTTTTTTTAGAACTTCTATTGTTCGTTTAACAATATTTTTAGTCTAAGCATGCTTTGTATTGTTCCGAGCTTCACTAATCCCCAATTCGGTGTTTCTGTATAGCGTCGTTCGAATGCATAATCGGTATCTCTTAGGAGGCACGTTTCCCTAAGCCCACTGTTGTGTTGTTGCTCGAAATAGGATTTTACGGTGGATGCATTTCATTACTCATTCAAAATTGGTAACAATATCAAACTTGTTTTCTTTCTCACAAAGAAAAAAGTTTTTATTTGAGATAGCAGGTGCTTTTTAAACATTTGTACAAACCATTGGCTTTGAATACAGTTCATTTTTTAATTCCTTCAAAAATGTTTAAAAGGTTTTTTAAGTGGTTTAACTATTTTTAGCGATGTGCTCGATTGAGCACAAGTGATGGTGAACGACCTAAACGCCATGTTCAGGTCACTAGAAAGTTGAACGAAAATGTTGATAAAATCTATGATGTGGCAATGAATAGGTCATTAGATAAGAATCTTAGAAATGCTTAAATCGACAGAGAGCTAGCTTTCTTTTTGCATGAACTTTTGCAAATGAAGAAAATAATTACCAGAGAATCAGCAATGCAAGGTTTGCTTACAACAGATCAAATCCCTAAACTGGTGAATGCTTCTTCTAAGTCTGGTTTGAAGCTGTTTCAACAATGTGTAGATAAATATTTGCTTCGTTTCATACCACCGCGTCAAAAAAAAAAAAAAAATCTGTTCCGTCAGCAAGAAATGTGTTATGGTCTGTCTATTGGGATGCTCGTGGCATACATTCTACTTTCTTCTTGGAAAAGAGCACAACGTAAACAATGGAGTATGTTGTTTATTATATTTCTAGACCATCTAGTTTTAGTTAAACAAAACAAGGTTCCCCTAATTTCGCTACAGTTGTAAGAGCAAAAAAGGACACGACACATTTTCTCTGCGATTGTCCAAGCCTCAGCAGAACCAGGGAAACAGTCCTATGCGAATAGTTTTTCAGCGACTTGAATAAACTGTCAACCATGTGACCAAAGGCCATTCCAAAACTCTTACTGACTTCGGGACGGGAATGGTTAGATGATAGGTGAGCAAAAGACCAATTCAACCTCTCTTCGTTGCCTACGGAACACACACATGTTGTTGACAAACAGATAAATATCGGTCCACCATCACTATTGACAGTTACAACTTTAAAGTAGCTTTGGAATAAACATTGATTCCATATGACATCTAAACGAAGACTGACCTGAAGAAACCGCTGCTACGTAGGTTTGACAAACCAACTAGAGTCAAAGCAATGTAAAGCACCAGTCCTTTTAAATGATGCCAAGCACTGGGCTATAAACAGAAAAGGGAGGAAGATCCTGGGTGCATTGTCGGAGTACTTTATGAGTCATATCAAGGTGAGGATGAAATCCGATGAATTTTAATCGCCTCAACTACATTGACGTGATCAAAATCGATCTAGCTAAGAGACTTGTTGAAGCCCTTAGGTTTGAGACGACAAGAAAGAACGAACCTCCGTTTTAAAAAACAAAACAGGCTGCTTGGTCTAAGCCAAATGGCAACAACATGCCTTAGATTGAAGCAATGTTGGTCTGACTCAATAGATAAAACAAAATCTATAAGTAACACAAGTTTTTCATTTTAGAAACTAAGGACAAGTTTCTTTTCCACTATTTCAGAGACATTCAATGAAGAATTACTTGTTTAACTTGTCCATCAAGGGCAAATTTAAAACGTAATCAATAAAATTAATTTGAAAAGTTCTTGCTCTTGACAACTATTCGAAATCAATTCGTCAAACTGATAAGATTTTCGTGGTTATTCCAAAAGAGATGGGTTCCAATCATTCAAAAATTGTTTAACGCAATCATCCGTCTTTAAATACAATGTAAAAGGAGGAGGAGCAGATTTATCTTTCCTTACATCATCAGTACTTTTGTGTTGTTTCTTAGCCAACTAGAGAACTTGGCACATCCATGTACATACAAGAAACAAAGAATGAGTCAAAACAATGCAAGGACATCTACTCTCCAGCTCATTGGTGGAAAACTTTCTTTTAAACTGATTCCATCATAGTCCTTTTTTTACACCGAACTGTCTCCGCCTCTAGGTTCGTTTTTATCACTTAACTGTCCTAACAAAGTCATGAATGCGTTTATTAAAAAAAAATAATAATAATAACCGAACCAGTGCTGGTTGGACTCGCTTATGGACGGTTCAGTAATGTTTTATCACATCGCTTTTTCTCCAAGCCGAATTGCATGTTGACCGAGTTGAGCTCTTTCAATCACAATCGCATGTGCGTCAAAATGGGTAAGTTTATGTGAATTTGTTGCAAAGCCCGCGGGAGTTCACGTTGCGTGTCTGGTTGTCACCGTTGGTGTACAAACACGTAATGATTAGAAGAAAGCTAGACACTTTCATTGCGTTTTGCGACTTCTAATCAGAACAACATATACTCTATGACATTCTATTCTTCAATATTTTTGCGTGCTCTTGTTCTGTTCAAACGGTTACAAAGTCTTCGTTTCACATGGATAGAATCGTTTCACATTTTTCAGGAGTATAGCGGTCAATTGTTTATCTTTGTGTATTTTGCGTTATCCTCCTACACATCTATCAAATTTTCTTTCACACCACTTTTGGATACTTGGAGTTTTTGCCTTGTCTTTGACACGACACCTGGCCTGGCACAGACGCAATTTATAGACCGGAACTAGACACCTCTGTTAAGCCTTCAATAAGAAGAATTCCAACAATCTCATTGAACGAAGTCGGGAGGGATCCTTACAGCGCACTGCGCACTAGTAGTTCACGCAGAACAACTTGGGTAACAGCAACGGTTGCCTTGAGTTATCCTTCGTCGAATCTCTACGAGGGTGGTAGATGAACTCACTCACTACCTCAAAATTATAGCTGCCGATTGTCCTAGACCGCCGCGCCGGGTTCGACGAATTGGTTTTAAAGTTGTTCCTCAATCACCGTAGAAGCTTCAATAATATGTCTGTTTATGCCGCACTACCTGCTCCAGCACACAAATTAGTTTAGTTATCTTTAAGTTGAGCTTACTTTAAACAAAAAAAAAAAAACGGATTTTAGTTGTAAAACATACAACAAGAACGTACACATAGTTTCAATTTGAATCACGTGCATAAGTTATATAATGCTCCTTGACAAGTCATCCAAATCGGGCTAAGTTTGCTTAAATCATTTTTTACATAAGTTCACTGTATCACTTACATAGGACAATGTCCTTTAAAGCTTATAATACACAGAAATTGAGAGAGAACAAAAAAGGAATAGATAAAGGAGTAACTCTAGGGATGAAAGAAAAATATCCCAACGCGTTCATATTAAAACTTTTCAGTTTGTAGGTTTCTGGAAGTAATGAAGCAGGACTAAAGCGATGTGCAAGAGATAACGAACGTGTACTGTGATTGAAAAGACTGGCGGAAAGGACACAATGTGTTGTGGTCGAAGTATCGTTACAGGAGAACACAAAAAAAAAAAAAAACGGTTGTGTAAGCAATTGAGTAAATCTGCTTTGTTTTGGATCAAAGAACCTGTTTTAGGTCTTCGTGCTGTCTTGGTCATGGCTTCCAGTGGGAGGTCCAGATAGTAAAACAAATACTTCTACGATGTCTTTCAGCAAAAAGACTACTAAGCACATCAATGTACTGAGCATAAGTGAGTCCACTATCTTTAAAGTACTTGTGAGTGAGGTTGGACACAAAATGGCTGCAAAGATCAATACAGCTTTGAACAGACTAATGGCATGTCGGGGAAAACTTATTATGACAGCCTTTTGTACAGCTGTGAGATCAACCAAGAAAAATGCACAAAGCAAGTGACAGATGTACAGGGAATGGGAGCTCTCCCGGTGATGAGTTTCTACCGAACAGTGTCGTTCGCGGGAGTAGTCCCTATCGATCTCCTTGAACTGAGAGGTAAGTATTCATATTTATAGGGTCATCCAACAAGAGGTGTCATTTTGAATCAACAGAAAAACGCACAATTTTTATGAAAAGAAATGTCTAGCTCGACTCTGTCTACAAATAGCCATTCTGTTGATGAAATTTTTCATCACGATTTCTTTTAGTGCATAAAACGTTGGTGGAGCATTGGTGTGGACTTTATCTTTAACATAGCCCCAAAGGAAACAAAATTGTGAAATAGTGTTAAATCGCACGATCTCGGCGGCCAATTGAAGTCTACAGTTTGAGAAATAACACGTCCAGGAAATTTGTCACGCAATAGAGCTATTGTTTCACCATCTTTGTGGCATGTGGCGCCGTCCTGTTGAAAATAAACGTCGTCCACGTCCATAGCATCAATTTCAGGCAAAAAAAATATGTCAGTCAACATCATTGCGAAAGAAAAGCGAAATTTAGGAAAAAAAATCTGCGAAGCATCTTTTGAGGGTGAAGCCGTTGTTGTAGAGTATTTTTGTATGAAAAATATTGAAGATCCGAAGCTCTCGTTATTTACTGCCGCCACACTCAAAAACAAAACTTTCCGAGATGTACGATTGACCATTAGAAAGTAAAACATGAATATCTACAACTCGAGAACCAACCCTCGTCCTGACGAGGTCAACATCCAGTACTTTCTCTGCATTTAGCACCAACAATGAAAAACATAAAGTCCAGAACTAAAAAACACTTCGATTTGATGCACATGACAGCACTATGAAGAGTTCAATCCAGAATCCCAACTGAATATGTAAAAACGACGCTTACTTGGAACAGCAATTGTGATCCTTCGCCTGAATTGTTAACCTTCGATAAATGTCATTTAAAGAATTTGTGTTATTGAATGTGAGTTGCCTGTTATGAGGGGTCCGGTAAGTCGACGAGTGAATGGTCAATCAGAAGTGTGTGACCATATCCTCGTCAATCATAATAAAAGGTGTGTTCAACTTATCTTATTCCTTTGAGAGTTTTCTTTGTTTTCTCACCACATGTACCCATTGGCAACTGAAATTTTGGGAAAGGACCCTTCGTTTTCGAAGGTGTGCGCTTTGGTAAAGGAAAAATGTATAAAGTTTCAATGAAAAATTATCCTCATTGCCGTCGAGGTAGGTGGGACTTGGCTGGAATTTACATGCAATTGGCACTGTTTGCACTTTGTAGTGAAACATCTTTAAGTTTTCCATTACGTGGCCCGTCAGGTGATTGAAATGTGAGGGCCGTCTTAAACATCTGCAGCCATAGCAGCGATATTCTCGGCCGAACAGCTGCTCCGGGGCCAGCAACGTAGTTGGAATCTTTTTGTATTGAAAGCAAACTGGTCTTAACTTATCTTCAGTCCGGGGTAGACCCAGACCTCAACCAGCAAGCCATTCCAGTTAGCTAACTGCCTCCAGTTTCACACGCTTAATAAGCTGAGGTCCCCTTCCACTTGCGTGCGCCACCTGAGTCGCGGTCTTTATCTACTGCGCCGTCCCCCGGGAGTAGCATTAGTTATTGCACAAAAACGAGAGGTACCCACTTCAATGGTTGCATGGCAACACGCGAATTATGTGGTGTTTTGAGATTTTCCCCCTGCTTCCTTACTTTTTCCTACAAAGACCAATAGCAAATGTGATTCAAATGGAAAACTGGCACAGACCGAGTGCACCCAGTGACTAGCAAAAGATTTGAGTAGTCGTACCAACACACCCTAGGTAGATAAAACTCCAAAAAGTTGTGAATCTGTAAAATTTCTCACAATTCATACGATTTTGCTGAACACAAGGGAGGCATCCTTTATGCAGTCAAAATAAGGTGAATAAAAATAATCTGCGATAAAAAATTCAAACGACGTAATCAGGATATATACCCACTTAAAGGATAAAAGTAAAAGGAAATGTGTTACGAAATGAGTTAACCAAAAGAAAAAGTAAAAAGGTAAACCACAAAAAAAAAAAAATGCTTTGTTCATTGTTCGATTTGGTTCCCAGTTGTAAACAGTTGGAAAACAGTTGCTAACTTTTCTCACCCATAATAAATAAATAAATAGCTATTCGGTGTGGCAGCCCATAGAGGGACAGTTGAGGCATAGCTTCCAGGAAAACCATTCGTGTTGTGCGTGTTATATTTTTCGCACGAATGTTAAAAGACCTACAATTTTCATTTGTGGATTGAGAGGCTTTCCACGACCAATTATACTCTCGATGTTTTGTTATTGTCTTGCCAAGAGGTGACAATTAGAAAACTTATTAGTTGTTGATAGGATTCGAACCTTATTCTAGGTTCGGCAACAAGCTCAGATGAACAATATAATTTAGCCGAGGAAGTTGAAAACAAAACATGTGCTCAGTAATTGTCGGTGTCATTATTTTTTTTCTTTCAGAGGGAGTGTTGATTTGTCACGCTTTGCAACATAATTAGAGTTTACATATATAGGTAGGGGACAACACAAGGTTAGTGAGATTCGATGCGAGCCATGTCAATGTAGATGCTGCTTTTTTTTTTTGTGATTCTAAAATATAACG
Source organism: Criorhina ranunculi (assembly GCA_951813785.1). Classification (NCBI taxonomy): domain Eukaryota; kingdom Metazoa; phylum Arthropoda; class Insecta; order Diptera; family Syrphidae; genus Criorhina; species Criorhina ranunculi. The sequence goes on along the minus strand of OX638381.1, from coordinate 87,226,396 downwards.
CAGTGTGCATCTGCAGGCTTTGCTTTTGTTTCATTGACCCCACATTCATGTCTAATCGATTTTCGTATGCGGTTTCGAATCTACATCGCCAATGATTAAACGTGGAAAAGGGTTCTTGTGTCCTGTGTTGGGTCCAGGGACATAGAGGCATCGATGGTAATGATATGGTCGATGAACTGGCAAGAATAGGGTAAAAACTGAACCGAACACTAGTCGACCACCACAACTTTTGAGTATTAAAACACAATATACACTTACACTTAAGACTTTTGGAAGCTTACCGATAGAACATGGAGCGCAATCCCATCGTGCTATATACAAAACAAATTTGGGCATAACACAACAAATATATATACTTACGCTTAATAGATCGTATCTAGCATTAATGAATGGCATCCTCCACAAGCCACAATCTAGAAAGGTACTACTAGAAACCCAACCATCTACAAAAGTCATAACCGAAGATAGGGGCATATGTACCTAACGTGGTTCAGGGCAGGCGAAACTGTCCTCCGAACCTTGCTTAGCAAACTCATTTCCAGTTTCAATAATAGTTCACAATTCCTTTATATGCATTTTTTGGTAAACAACGCACACTGACAAGTAGTCCACCCACAATTTGTTTGTGGTGATTGTTGAGTCTATCCTGTGAATTCGTTTAGGACAGAATCTAAACTCAATTTGTAGTATAAATGGGTGTAATGACTTCGCATTCCTAAACTGTTTGTCTGTTCGCACTAACACTTATTCATATGAACGTACTTATGTCTCCTAGGTTACATATTAAGTACGTTATATTATTACACAACTCATCACGTTGCATTGAAAGCTTCTATCACACTTGAACTATAAACTTTAATGACTTTTTTATGTACGTACTTCCGTTTGAATCCTTGCATGTCTCGCGTATTTCTTATCTTTAAAATAATGGGCTCTTTAATACATTGATGTAGGTAAATTGTTCATAGCATAGTGTAGAATGTGGTATTCTTGTCGAACACTATTCATTTTAACGTTCTGTAACGAATGGAGTAAGGTATCCAAATGTTTCTGTTGCTTAAGATTAAAGAGGTATAGAGTAGATTTCCGGATTAATTGGGTTTTCTCATTACGGTTCGCTTTGTGATGACCCTTGGCTTATCTATTCACTATACCCACACAATTTAATTTCCTGCAGGATAGATAGACACAGCAAACTAAAAGTGAATAGCTTAACCTTTTCTAAAGATTTACCAAAACGATAGGAGGTAAGACGAGGTAAGATAGGATCCAACCCAAAGTTTTACATTCACAATAAACTTGTTGCCTGTATCGATGTGACAATAAACTTCTTCCAATCCTATAGTCATTCCTTGTTCGATTTATTCCAATTGTGCCAAATCCTATCCATCAATGCAATGCAGTAAACCATCAAAGCATCCATCATTTTCTTTCTACATTTTGCAACAAAATTATTTGCAATGACCACCACAAACCCATACAAAATCGAATAATCCACATCCATTCGATAAGATAACAACTTTATATATATATCTCGGAATAATTCCTTTTCATAATATTACCTAAATTTATGTCCACCCGATTATGGCAAGAGATAAGATTAGCAATAATATTTAAATGGCTTTTCTCACAAATTCCAAATTCACCCACAAAAACCCATCCTCCTTAAAAAAATATTTCGTGAAATGGAAGACGCGATTACCTATGCGCATCACTCTACATGACCACCAAACGTGCAGCATAGGAGAAAAAAAAAAAATAATTACTTACCCGCTTTTCAGCACTATCACAAGGATTTCCAGTCACCGTCCCAGTGGTTGGTGTTTCGTTACTCTCAAGGAGTTCCTGTTTGATATTCGGCATCAAAGGGAGAAAATCATTTTTATTTATATTCTCCAAATCATCCAACTCCATGGCCGAGTTCATAGCGAAGAAATTTTCGTGATCAATTTTTCTTTCTTTTTTTTTTTGCTAAATAATTTTTCCGATTTCATACATATATGTATGTATGCATGGATTTGTTTCTTTTTTTTTTTCTTGTCTCACTGACGGTATTTTAAATTCATTGATTGAATTTCATCAAATTTAACATTTAAAATACTTTTCACGGAACTTTCACTGCGAAAAATGTTTTTTTTTTTAGAATCACAAAACTCGCTTTTCCCCGAGGGAAAACTCATTAAAACATGGGAAAAGAAATGAGGAAAAAAAAATAGAGAGAATTGCTTAAAGAGAATACATTGAAAATTCACTTAGGATTATTGGGTAGTTTGTTTCACATTTTGCACAATTTAATACTTTATTGTTTTGTTGAGTTATTTTGAGGATTTTTTGGCAAATTTAATAGAATATATTGATAATTAGAAACACAGACGCTTTCGGGGAAAAAAATTGTCGAGACATACGGCCATTTTGAATTTAATGGCGAAAAAAAAAACTTTCATGGTTTCGGGCGAATTTGTGTTGTTTGCCGCAAAATTGACAGTTGAAATTCGCCGAGAAGAGAAAAAATGGAAGCAAATGAGTTATGTTTGATTTCAGATTTGTTTGGAATATAATGGTAGGGGTGCGTTCATAAGTCTGTTGGACAAAAGGGAAACATTCAAAAGAGGCCTACATCCGACTTTGGACACCACTGGCTTTATGATGTAATGAATATAAGGTATCAATAGACAGTCCTAATAGCGAATTTTGCTGAAAGAATTGAAGAAGTTTCCGATCAAAGCACAAAAAGTGCACCAGCCAATCGCGTGTACATTACAGCCAAGCCGTTACAGAAACCTCGAGTTCGTCGGACTGCTAAGCGAGGGCACAGGTTCGATCCTTGAAACCACGCGGCTCCTCTTCGCAGGTATGACACACGTACTCGTATAATCTGCCATGAGCAAATTTGTCAATCGGCCCCACGGAGTCGGCAAAAAAAAAGTGTAGGTCCCTTCCATTCATGCGAAAAATAAAACACGCAAAATATGAATTGTTGTGAGAAGCTAAGACTTGGTTTTCTATAAGCTGTTGCGCCAGGGGCACTGAAAATCTGCAATAGTTAAACAATAAGACCTGTGCAAGCACATCTAGATAAGCTTCAGCACACATATAATATATCACGCAAGCACCTGGACTTATTTGCCAGAAGAAGTGTAGGCCTGTTCGGCTGAAATATCCATGTCAGAAGTTCGAAATGATTCACTGTTTTTTTTGCGGTTTATGTGCTTCGAAAGCACATATGAAAGGAAAATTACCAACACTGAGTGTATATTTACTGGACCTGCACTCACAGCAATAACCTTTTCCCCTACGTACTCTATCAAAACTAAAGGTTGCTTCTTCTGCGCTATTCTTCCAGGTCATTCTCTCAATATAACTTAGCACTTCTTTACAGTCCAGTATTGTCAACACAAAGAGGACCATTATCTTCTTCGTCTAAAGAAACAGCAATTGACAATAAGAAATGAGGAAACTATTCAAATTTCTGCATTTATTTGTATACCCGTGGAACCAACTACACTAAGAGGAAGTAATGTAACCTCCTTGAAGTCTTTATCACCACCGATTGATACTTGCAGCCATGGGAAGTCCTAGAAAGAAACCATTCAATAGTGAAGATTATTTGAATTTCTATTTGAACAAGAACCTGATGCATAGGGCCACTGCATGTCTTGACAAATCCCGTTTGAGTCGTATGCAACTGCATTTTGAATTTAGCATCCTTGGGAAGTTTCTCCAATGATTTCATTCTTTCAGATAACGTGTATAAAGACGTTCGAAGTTGCTGTTCAAAATTCAGCATATATTCGTCTACATCACACCTTGCAGTTGCCAAGAAGCAATCATCAGAAATATCAAACGAATACTTTTCATAAATGCATCTCTCATCTTGATATAATATAATTTCGACTTTTTTCAATTGTTTGCTTGATTTTAGTCGTCTTGCAGTGTTCAGAACTTCTGTAATGTAACTGTTTAAAGTTGGATAGATTGATACAAACACTGGACTGTTGTATATTTTTCGTTTTCGGAAGATTTGTGGCGGGTACACCTCACGTACGTAAAGAATGTGGTTGATGAATACTTCGAGAGCTTCTATTATTATATCTGTTGAAACTAGACAAATATTTGTGTTATATTAATATATCTGTAGTTTTTAATTGCACTTACTATCTTCGTTCATTTTTATTTAAACTATAGGAAGTTATTTTATTTATCGAAGTTTAATTTTATTTTGTAAACAAACTTGACATTTGTATTTGTGTTTATTTTGAAATGTCAACAAGAAGTGAAGGTAGGTAGGTTTGTTGGTTTTGTGTTTCATATTTGCTGCATGACTTGAGCTATGACTGTGAGTAGGTGCAATCGTTCCTTAAAACAGTGTTGCGTCTACGGTGAAAACTTTGCAGACGTCTGCATACGTTCATGGGTATATGTGTTGAGGTAGAGGTATGAAAAATTAGTTGTCATAAGATCAATAAACAAAATTGAATTTCTTTGCTTTTTATTATTTGTATTGATATCGCAGTCTGGTCTTTATTTGCCTTTCATTACTCTGCCGAATATTAAATCAACGCCGATGCACTACTTTACAAACTTTGATATGTCATCGTCATGACGCCCTGACGTGAAGTACTTTGTCCATACGACTAAAAAACTACGTCAACCCAGAATAATAAATTTATTTTCAACATAAGATTATATTACTTCGTAACGTAACTATTACTGTTTGCTCCCAGTCCTGCTTTATGACCTAGTCAGAAGAGATCAAATGCAAAAAATAAAGCATGTAGAGTGGATGAACACCGGAGAATCTTCGAACCCTTAGTAAAAGAAGACCGCGTCTCAGGTGATGGGAAAAATAGGAAGGGACCTTAACCAATTTGGGGTATGAAACTGCCTACCCAGCGATCGAGCTAGCTGGAGATGCTTGTTTGTTGAGGTCCAGGTCCACCCTATCATAAGTCAGTAACGTTATTGAACAAAATCCATGAAAATTAGTTTTTACATGGAATTTCATCTCTTACTGTACCACCTACTAATGCAGTCAAATGTCAAAAAACCTTTTTTTTTTTGTTTTTGGCTTCAGCTGGCACTGCATTTTACAAAGTGACAGTTTTCCCAGTGGTTGCATGTTTTTCTTTGATTTCCTTCCTCCAGTTCTATTTGCCTTCCAAAAGGAATAAAAAAAAAGCCAGTTAAATTAATATGCAATCGTTTTTCTTGCGCTCAGTTACTTCAGTAATCGCAAGAAATCCTGTTCGATTTAACTTGTCGTGTGCATTCTCAACAACTCAACGTACAATGGTCAAGGTTAGTGAGATTGTTAAATAATTTTCTAATTTCCTTATTTAAAATTTACATTATATAATTGTATATATGGTAGTTGTAGAGTTTATTGATTCTACACAGTTCAAGTTTTCTGTTGTTGTAAATGATGTAATATGTGTATTTTTTTTTATTGCAGGTTGGTGATCAACTTCCTAAAACTGATCTCTTTGAAGATTCACCAGCAAACAAGATTAACCTTTCTGAGCTCAGTGCGAATAAGAAAATTATAGTCTTTGGTGTTCCTGGCGCTTTCACTCCAGGGTGTTCTAAGGTAAATAAGTGCACGTGTACAAAATAGATTTGAAAATTAATTTACAAAAAGAGAAACATTCGAAATCAAAAAGATAATATGCCGGTGCAGTTAGCCGGTTGTATCGATTTAAATGCAACAAAGAAAGAAGTCATGTGCATGTCAAATTAAGATTTTTTTTTATTTAATTGATTCGTTTCTTGATTTGCGCACATGAGGGACATTATTAATGTATGCGTTTCAATTTTATATTTTTAGACTCATTTGCCTGGTTACATTGACAATGCAGATGGTATTAAAACCGACCAAGGGGTGAGTGAGATCATATGCGTGTCCGTCAATGATCCCTTCGTGATGTCGGCCTGGGGAAAGGAGCATAGTGCCACTGGTAAGGTTCGCTTGTTAGCTGACCCTGCTGGTAAGTTTGTTAAGGCATTGGATTTGACTATTGATTTACCTCCACTGGGTGGAGTTCGTGCAAGACGTTTCTCAATGATCGTTGAGAATGGTGAAATAAAGGAGTTGAACGTTGAGCCTGATGGCACTGGTCTCACTTGTTCTCTGGCCGATAACATTGGAAAGAAGTAAACACGTCGTGTATTTTATCATGAATAGTTTATGTGGTGCCATTTAATATCGATTACATCGATGTTCTATGGGACTAATAATTAATAAGCGTCTTTTGTTCCACTTCTTTTTAAATAATTAACTACTGCGGGCCTTGGCTCACGCATGTTTTCCTTTGCAAATGTTCGCCCCCACGCGTTGCACTTTATATTAATTTTTAATAGAGTTCGCATATCGATTAACCTACCTAATGTTGGAAATAAATGGATGATGTAAAATGTATAGGTAATCAATGTGGTTTTATTTGATGACCGATTGGAGGTTTATACTTTTTCAGATTCCAGTAGATGTAGTGGAAATTTGGCAGTAAATCTTCAGTTGCAAACATTGAAATATTTACTTATGATGACACTACAGTCTGTAGTGGACCAGGGCTTCAACTAACTGGCGTCTCCAAATGAAGAGCAAACATTGAAATATTTATTTACTTATGATAGCGCTACAGTCCGTAGCGGATCAACCAACCAGCCAGCGTGCGCCAGCAAAAACTCTCCAGGTCCGAGCGCTGGTGCGCATCCGCTCTACATGTTTCAACTACTTTGAAGAGAGCGATGTTGAGAATAAGCCGAAGGGGACGAGTATCAAATCAAGAAGTCCGAAGGAGAACTGGAGTCTCCCATATAACGACACAGAGTACAAAGGCGAAGTGGGGGTAGACAGGACAGGTGGCGAAACCACAATCGCGCTGGAGTGACAACAGAAGTAGCAGAGAACTGGATCCGCATAGCACAAATCGGGACAGAATGGAAATATTTCGAAGAGGTCTGCGTCTTCTTTGGACACGACATGCTATATGATGATGAAGATGCTTCTGACTAAAACGATGTCACTTATGCAGACACAACCGTAGATCAACCCGAAGAAAATTTATCCGTTCTTGACAAAGTCCATGCTTCTTCGAGATAGAGCAGGATAGGGATGATCAGGGTCTTGTATAGAGTAACTTTGTTCGACGAGGGTCTTGCTACTCAAACAATGTATTAGGCAATATTTAGCTGAACGCACTCATTGTTTTTTGTAGGAAAATTACTGTACTGTACCGCATTACAACTGTCATCGAATGCCGGCTTGTCATTCTGAAAGTGTTATACGATAAACAAATGGAAATTGGATGGTGTACTTGCTGAAAGCCAACTCAGTGCACATTCTTATATTCGCGATAGTGAGTGGAAGTTTGGAGGAGTGTTTCACATCCAAAGGATATTTGAATCTAAAGAAACAGACTGTGCGGAGTGTCGAAATAACAACGGGCCCAAAATACAGCTCTTAAGATGAGCCCCATCGGAGTAAATTTGATGATTCTTATCATTTGCACTTCCACCACAGTCATAGTTAGCGGAACAGAGGAGTCCACAAACAATAAACTGCCTTTAACGCCGAAAGTCTGTAAGAAGCCAAGAGATATCTGAAATTTGATGCGAGTGCTTGACAAATTTGTTTTCAGATGTTAAACTCCTTCGAACCCGGCGAAGTGATCATACGCTCTTAATTCAATCGATGCTCAAGTCTGACTATACGAAAAACTTCAAGATGATCACCATGGCTCTGGAAAAGATCTTTGAAGTGAGAAATTTGCTTGAAACATAAAGTCTAAATAAATCATGTTCTTCTAGGTCATAAAGCAAAGCAACCAAACATTAATCGAATTCAATTACACACCGAGTGAAGGTTTCCCAACTGAACAACGCAAACAAGAAGCTGTAACAATGCTTTTGGAAAATTCCTGCCTAGCTGCAGATATTCTCTTACATTTTCCAGAAATATCCTACAGAGTACTGGCGAAAGTGCCGAACTGGAAAGACGCTTTGAACTGGTGCATTGGGTTTGTTAACAGTCTTCCTCACATCACTGATGAACTAATTGTCGAACTAATGGACTTAGCCCGTCAAGAGATCAATGAAGATGCACGTGGATCAGATTATGTCAATCCCTACTACGAGAAAGTGGCTAATATCGATAGTGCAGTCAAGAAGAAATCTAAATCACAGAAAAGAATCAAAAAAGGCCCACAACTAACGGGCAGAACTGAGTTATAGAATAAAGTACGGTGTTTTACTGTAAAAATATATTGTAAACCTATTTTTGAAATTCTTAAACACGAAACAGCAGTCGTTTCATCGATTATCCGTATTGGGGGCGATTTTCTGTTGTAGCAGCTTACCGTAGCCACCTCGCCCAGCATCGTAGTCTGTTCTGTACTCGTCACGTACTTGTCCTCCTGTCTTTCCACGACCGTACTGACGTCCTTCTATGAAACCAGCATCCCAATCTACACGAATCAATCGATCATCTAGTCTTGTACCGTTTACATATCTAACAAGAAAAAAAGAAACGCTTTACTTCACTACTTTAGACAGATCAAATGGCAAATCATACCTCATGGCATACTCCGCCTCCATTCTTGTATAGTATTCCATAAAACAAAACCCGCACGGCGTTTTCTTGTATTTGTCGAGCCCCATAACTATACGGCGAACATCACCGCAGCGAGAAAATAACTCATGAATCTGTTCTTCTGTTGTGTAGAAAGATAAATTGCCAACATACAGCGTGGTTGAGTCTTTTAATGACCGTTCCTGTTCGTTACGGGAGCCCTGAGAACAAAAAAAACAAAAAAGTCGCACACAGATGTTAACTTTTGGTAAGCATTCTATCAAGAAGAACATGTATTACAAACCTTAAAGTGTTGATCCCGATATGAACTTAGTTCTATCGACGAAGCAGACATTTTTTTTCTAACGCAAATTCAATATAGAATTTGTATAAATTTCTAGAAAATTGTTGAGCTGCTTTCGAAGCGTATTTGACAGTTCGCTTCTTTTTTTTTATTATTTATGCCACTTTGACAAAAGTGTATGCTTTCAGCTTTCAGAATCGAAAGAAACCAAAGCTACTTTCAGTTCAGGTTCAGGTTTTTAGTTTGCAAAGTTTTGTATTTAACAAATTTATAAGGTTTGTATTTTATACTAATAAAAGTTTTTAGAATAACGCTAATGTGGTAGAAAATTAGTTTTTAATTCTCGAGGTGCGTTTAATTTCCACTTTTACAGTATTCACTATCTGACAGTAAACGTTATTTGACAGTTTCATCTGATGTGGGCAAACATTTTTTTTTTTGATATAGTTCACAATAGAAAAAGAAGACTCTTATACCCAGCCTACATCGATGATGTTCGTTTTTAAGTAAAAATCGATTGTATTTGATAAATAGAGCTTGGTATATTTCATACATAGACATGGGATGCGGAGGTAGGATACTTAGGTGAACTCGCCGTCATTCTCGAATTAACACCACTGATTCTATCTCGTCACGGGGAATCCTCAGATGTTTCCAGAGAAATATAAGATTTGATTTAATCATCTTATCCCAGGACTAACAGGAGGTAGCTTACCTCATGAAATGACATACACGCACATCTTGGAAGCCGTGTCGTTCGTGACCATCGAAATGTCGATCGTTGCATTCAGAGAAGCAGCTATTCAACATTTCTCGAGTATTCTGGCATTTCTCATTCAATTTCTGTGAGTTCTTGGAGCAACACCATGAAGTAATTACGTATCCGCGATTTTATTCTCTTGCTTCGCACCTAGATTGCAGTTAAAATTCGATAAATTTGTTTTGACCCTGAGCTCGGCCTTCCTTATAACAGATCGATCAAGTTCTCTCAAAAATTGACACAGCGTGGTTAATCCTACAAGATAAGTCTGCATTTCTCCTTCCATCAATCGTGAAAGGACCCGAAAATACTTTAACTTTTCTATCTGTTTCAACGGGACTCCACTGGGATGACAATTACTTTCGATTTGTTTACGTTTACCTTCATTCCAGAATATTCACAGACGGCTACAAACATGTTGAGTAGGAACGTCCTAGAGCTCAATTGGGGAAGACCCAAACTAAATCATCAGCGAAATGTAGACGACTGATCATTATGTCTCTCAGTCTGACGTACAAAGAACAGGAGAGAAAAGAAGAAAGGAATAAAGAGGGAACTATAAGTCTTAACCTTACTAATCCAATCTAAACCTTAAACTAAGACCCTAAGCTTGACGTATTTTTAATCTAAAATTAACATAGATTATCCATACACCTCTTTCATCGTCACTCCACTGTATCGATTGGTCTCGTTTAAGAGTTGATGGAGTCAGCTTTGCTAGCAATTTCAATCATTTGGCCTTGTTCACTGGAAAATAACCCCTTTGTCGATGTTCAGCCACAACCTGTCACGTCATGTTAAATACTTAGTTTAGGAAGATCTCACTCTCCCTCGGAGACGTGGCGGACACATGTGGAGTGCGCGAGTTAACGCATCCAGCTAAGGAGAAGCTTACTGGTTAAGGCCCAGGTTGTGGGTAATTAAAACAACAAATCAATTATTTTTGTCATTGCATCTAAAAATATCACACAAATTTACAAACAAGTGTTAAAAGTATAAAAAAAACATTAAACAAGAATACATTATTGACTTAAAATTATTTGTTCATGTGTGCTTGAGAGTCCTAAACAGGAAACCTTATGCTTCTCGCAAATGTACTTCCAAAAGAGGATATTTTTTGAGCTTCATAGTGATATCTTCAACGAATTGCAGATCATGAAAGTTGAAACTAGTTGTGAAGCGATATTTTCGAAGTAACTTTGACAAAATGATTTTCGTCGAAAGGAGTGCATACCTAGAACCTGTAGAGAAGGGCCTTAAAATATATTTTTTCACAAAAAGTGTCAAATCATACCGATACAGTTCCTTAAGCCTTTGGTGAATGGTATAAACGTATAAGGATGTTTATCCGCCATATTGGCTGGCAGAAAGTTATCCGGGTTGAAGATTGTCGAGTCCGGACCCCAGTATTTGGGATCACGATGCATATTAAATATATCGATAGCAACTTGAAGGCCTTTTGGTAAAACTACACCGTTTGGTAGTGTTACATCGCGCATAGTTTCTCTAGCTATCACCGGGACAGGTGCCATAATTCGCATTGTTTCATTGAGTACCATATCGATGTAGGTCATTTGTTGGATGTCTTCATATGTCACATCGGTATCCGCCTCACTGGAGTCGATAATTGACAAGACTTCTTCGTATACCTTGTCCTGGTATTTGGGGAACATTGCAAGCAGCATTAATGTATATCCAACTGTGTTTGCAGTGGTTTCAAAGGCCTAGATAGAAAATGTTTGTATAAATTTGATTGGTAGGTGTTATGATAGTTGCAGCATACTCCGAATACAATAACATTTGATTCATCCTCGACATCTTTCCAAGTGAAATCCCCGGTCTTCACCAGTTCTATGGCACGATCAATGAAGATATTGGGATTCTTTTTTATGTCGACATCCTCTTCACCGTCGGTTGATGCATCTTTGTTGGATTCTACTTCTTTGAGTGCTACCTTCTCTTTTATAAGCTAATTGAAAAATTGGAATGAAGAATACACGATTAGAAGGTTGTATTTTGAAGTTGTTTGGGTTAAGGTCAGGTTGAAGCTCGTAATTTTTCTCATATTCTACTTGGATTGAGGGTTTGTGGACAGTTGATAACTCTCTTTGTTTCGGTAATATTGTCGTTAAAGATGGAGTGTAGTAACCCCAGAATTGTTTGCCTGATCCTCGAGAAAGGAGCTCCTTTGTACTGCTCCAACTATAGATGCTACAAGTCTCTGCAAATCCGCAACTCTGCTTAACCAAATCTAGGAAGAAGAACTCTTGCCTGAGAAATTGCTTTAAGGCGTCCTTGTCAAGATCACAAAAATGGTATCATGCTTTTTCCGGTTCTGTCAGAAATACTGACAAAAGTTCAGCTTCGAAGATTAAAAAAAGGGTTTTGGTGTTTCACAATGGGTTGATGCTAACACCGTTTGTCTCTGGCACATTCTTGGAGCTTAAGAAAGTCTTGATAAAAGTAACACAAGTGCCTAACTTCTTGGACTAAACTGATAGGCACCTATTTTGAGATACTGGTATCTTTGGCTCTGATGGCTATCTGACCTACCTGGTGGAGACCAGAAAAGCACTGCCATCTAGAAGATATTTTGTGCTAAGCAAATTTTTCTAACAATCAGCAAATGTTGTGTTTCTAAGTGAGATCGAGGTCCCGGATGATCGCCGAAGTGTTTCCTGCCCGCTTCGAGCTATGAGGAATATTTGCACTAGAAGGGCTTCACAATTTTCTGATTTTCTAAACAGAGTCAGTACATGTCTGTGGTATTAATGGCCAGCTTGTTGAGATGGCCATTGAGTTCGGTAAGGAAGTCTGTAAGAAGTTTAGCGACTGCGATTTTTTCTTGACTTCTCTCAAGGTAATGAACTATTTAGACCGCCGAAGTCGTGTAGTTAAGTTCGGCTTTGAGAGCTTCTCTTGCTTCCATGAGTTGACGTCAAATCTAATGTGGCTAGTGGATAAATGACGGTTGAGCTCATTGACGGGCGATTTCATCCACAATCGCCCTTGTTTCCACAAACACAATTTGAATGGAAATTTTGTTGAAAATAGCTATACCTGCTGTTGTGAGCCAGGTAAGGGCCACGGAGGCAACTTCGGTGTAGGTGAGGAAGATGGCGGCACGCTTGTCGTTGCTCGGCACAGCTCGTCGAACTGGAGTTAGTTCTTGTATACCAAAGTTGACGTGGCTCTAACCTGGCTCACAACACTGCTTGAGAGTTAGGCAGCTCCAAGTAAGCTTTGAGTCGAGAATATTAGAGATAACTGGCTTAAAATCGAGCTAGCTAAATGGGTTTGTAAGTTAAGGTCGAGGAGTGTGTGTATACATGAGATTTATAGTCCATACATTTACATATTTAGGAACATTGCTAAAGGAAGTTAGAATTAGAAGTAGAATTGCTAAGACCAATAGTTTATAACGAAGAGCTTTTCTAAAGGTTGGTTTAAGATTTCTTTAAAGTTTAGTTGATGTAACATCAAACTTTTGACTTACATTTTGAATAAAATTCCGTATACGCTGCTTGGACTTTAAGTACGGCCGATAGTTTGCTGACATTTGATGTATGAACTTCTGTCGTAACCATGGTGAGAATAGCATACTTGTCATTGTTTCTAAAACACTATAAAATAAAAGTAAATTTAAACTTCAATCGATTGATTTCCTTGTAAATATACCTTTGAAAGCAATGCAGAAGATCCTTGTTGTGATCCTTAATACTTGCCATTTGCTTTCCCATTGTTGTTTCTGTAAAATAATTTTGTTATTTCATTTTTAAATGTTAGTGCAATAGTTATAAACTTACGTGCTGCAACATTTAATGTACATTTTTGTAAAATCATTGTTAAATCAACTTCACCTGCACCAACTAAATCATTTAATTCTAGTTTCAAGTTATTCGCTTCCCGATTAAAAACTGGAATAAAACTTAAAAGGACCTTATGGTTAAATGCTGGGTTGAGAAGTTTCCTGTGTACACTCCAAAGAGGATCTAAAAATATAGGAATGTAAGCTTAAATTCAAACATTAAGTCGATTTTTTTTTTTACTTTTTAAGCTGAAAAGACCACTTCCTGTCCCATCATCCAGTACATCATAAACAAATGCTTTGTTTATAAAGTCGGGTGAGGTTAGAATTGTTTCAGTGAGTTCTGGTTCTGCAATCACTAGAAATGGAAATGGTCCAAGCCAGGAAACAAATGAGCGACCATATGCCTGTTCGATTTCCAAAAATACCGATAGAATGTCTAAATGGATAAAATAAATTAAATTAAATTAAATACATTTGACAGTTTTTCAACAACTTCTATAGGTAGTCCTAGAAGGAAAGTTAAATTTTTTGAAAGATTGGCGGTCCTGAAAGAAACTATTGCTACGACTATTAGCCATCGAACGCTACACAAAAGAGCGATGCCTCTGGACATTAACCAACGTTTATGGAACCCTTGGTCGGACAACTGAATCAAATCGGACGATAAGGACGAGTTTGAAGAAGCTTGGCCTGATAATGGACCAAGGAACTAGTCTGAATGTTTGTCCCGTCCCGGCCAATGTAGAACATCGCCGTAGGTGTCTAGGAGACAGCCTTACATCCTCTTCGATCCCGCGTACGTTGCTGCTAGTTTGCCAGGCCAAGCATCCTGGCATTGGCCAAAGCTTGCTCGTCATAACTAAGGCTCGGTCTTTTTGGTCGTCTTACCTGAGAGCTGCGATTCGAAGATTCTATTGGCTAAGCATTGTTGTCCATTCGCTCGATGTGTTCGGGCAAATGCAGTTGACGTGATCAAACTTTTTGAACTACATCCATATCCACTGGCGGCGATGGTGTAGTGGGTTGTGTGTTCGCTTGTGACCCGATCTGTGCAGGTTCGATTCCGGTTGGGAAATTGCAACAGCAACCGAAAATAAAGAGAGGAACGAACAAAATCTGAGTTTTTCAAACCACTACACCTAAAAGGGATTTCTACCTGGGAGTACAATCTACCGAAACGATTTTGAGTGATCCTGGGATTTGGAAATTTCCTTTAAAAAAAAAAAACAAAAGACATCCACATCTACAGCTCATGGAATTCGCGGTTGTATCTCTTTCTCCATTCGCGAACTTCGCAAAAAGGACGGAATCCTCCAAGGAATATGTATGTACACTGCTTTCCTGCCTATTGTCTTGCACTTGGCGCCATGTAACAAAAGTGACCCTGTCCTTCGTGTTAGGAGCTTTGATGCCAGGTGTTTAGCTAATCCGTGGTAGCAGTGTATTCTTAAGTTGTTCTCCGCCAAATTTTAACTACTTCGTCAACTTAGCGAATATATTTGTCGACGGCATATATTTGTTGTCCCCGTAGATATCAAGACGAACTTGTTTCGCTTTTTTCTTTAAGGGCAATTCACAATGTCGCGTTCGGGCGCTCGCGCTTTGACATATTGAGTAGAAACAACGTGCGCATATGGAGCAATCCAAAATGTGACCTTACGCATTTCTGCCGCTATTGATCGTAAATATCGTAAACGCATCCACAACGCCCAAGTAGAGCTATTCTCTACTTCGTCGCGCGTTTGACAGCTCACCGTTATGTTGCTATTGGTTTTTCATTGTTTTGTTTTCATTTCATTTGAAGAATATGGAGACATTTGACGAAAAATTAATAAGTCTTGTTCGGGAGCACGATTTCTAATTCAACACAAAATCAAGTAATTATAAAAACATCGATAAGAGAGATCAAACATGGGCGACAATTGCGGCATAGGTTGAACTACTAACTTAGATTTGGACTTACTTGACTTACTGTAAAATGTATTTTACGGCTTTATTTCTTTTATTTTTGAAACTAATGTTACTTGGAGTTGTCAACAATCAAAAAATTAAGCCGAATGTTTGTTCTGCCAAAATCCTAACCTCAGAACGCCCGACCGCCTGAAGCTACATTTTGTTTTGCAAATTGCGAGGTCGGGCTTTGTGACAGATAATATCGTAAAGTCACTGCAAAGCCTGGTAAAGCCCATTAACGCGCGAGCGCCCGAACGCGACATTGTGAATTGCCCATAAATTACCGTGAATTACGGTCTGTTGAGAGCGTACGATAACATCGAGATCGATAATATAGTGCCTTCCGGGTTAACTCCAGCCTTGCGCACTATCTGCTCCGCGATGAGATTGAAGAAATCGCAAGACAGCGCATCACGTTGTCAAAATCCAGTACATGTCTGGAATAGTTCAGAGGAAGTGTTTCCAAATTACACGGTCAGTTTTCATGAGATTCCGAACTCAGCCATTGTCATGTAGAGCTCTAGGCAATGGATGCTGTTATACGTGGCTTTAAAGTCGATGGAAAGTTGATGAGTTTCGACTTGAAATTCGTTCGTTTTTTCCAGGATTTGTCTTGATGGGGAAATTGAGTCAATGGTTTACACACTGGCTATAGTCGATCAAGACGTTCACAGAATCTTGTATGTGACATTGAGCAGGAATAATCCTCTGTAGATGTTGTAAGGCATCGCATATAGAGCTGAAACTTCAGTCGTCGGGCATGCTTTCGTCCATCGATATATTTGGTTACATGTTCCCTACCAGAACATTGCCACCAAGCCATCAGGATCGGCAGATTTATTGTTCTTTCGCTTGTTAATAGCAAAACTAACCCCTTCCAAGCTCTCTCTGTTTGTTGCTCATTTAGGAGCTGTTGGGAATGCTCCTTAAAGATATCTTACTATTCCCTGCAAGTCGGTGATTGTAAAAAGCCTGCGTTCCAGTATTTAAGCCTGCAGACAGTTGCGAAGTTTTTTTTTATGAATCTTCTGGATGTTGTTCCTATTCTTTTCCTTGAGGTGGGAGGTCGCGTAGGCTCTCCCTAAAAATTAATAGAAATCAGATAAGGACCGTGATGGGAATCGTATCAGAATATTATCTTCGACGGAAACATGTCAAAAGGTTAGGCACTAAAGGTTTGGACTTGTGAATTTCCTGAATGTAACGATATTTGCATCACTAAGCAATAGCTCGCATAAGGCTAAAAACGCAGGAAATAACTTGGATAGAGGACGTACATAAATAAGTAGGTATCATACTAGGTATAGCTTGAATTATACACAGAAATGGTCAAATTTTGTACGGAAATCAAATGCTTTCTGGAAACTGATTAGGCTCGTTCAATTTAGTTGTCGTCAGGTATAGTGGTGCCTTATATCCTGCCTCACAGCTAAATAACTTAATACCGTCACTTTACATGCTGCACAGCATGAATGGTAGCGTGAAGTTAGGCCTTGGCTTTCTATGGCCACTACCATCACAAAAGATTCAATAAATTCACTGCACTTTTCAAGAACTTTTGAAAAAAATTCACTATATTGATAGAGTTTCTGTCAGTCAGAATTTCAAAAACTAAGGACATCTTTCACTTAATTCCAAGAATTGATGCACACAACACATTGCCAACATATCTATGCCTTTATCCTTAGCTCCAAACGTGTCTCGAAAAGATTTAAACAATTTGTTCTCTTTTCATTAAAAAGTGTCCTTAACCTTCACTTTCACTTTAACGACAATTGCCAACTGTAATTTCCGGTCACGAATTCAAAAGTTTCCTAAAAATATTAATTTCCTTTTCATTTGAATACTTATATCGAACACACACCTTCCCGTTTTGTTAATTTATGTGCCATTCCAAGAATTGGATATCCCGCAGGACCTCGCATTTTCATAAATAACAAGTAGAATCTCCGTCTAGACCAAAGGAAGTACAGCCATAACACGAAGAAGACACCGAAAAGGACATTAAAAACAAACATTTTTGTATGTGTATAAATTTATTTATTTTTTTAAAGAATGATCCGCCGATGTTAACCGTTCAAGCTCACGGCACTGTTAAACTGAAACGAGTATTGAGAAATGATTTTTATGTCAAGTAATACATTTGAATCGCACACGAACGTGCACGCTACTATTAAATGCTTATTATAATGATTATTCTGTCAAGGGAAGAGCGGGCGAAGTTTCGATAATGTGTCAAACTGCCAGTTAGATGGTTAAGCAAAATGTTAAAAAAAAAAGATCTTCAGAAAGAAATTAATAAAAAGAAGGTAGATTGCGTATATAGATACATATACATGTGTGAACATAAAAAAACTGCTTAAATTGGTTATAGCTTGGGCTTAAGTTTTGGTTAGTAAAAAGATTGCAATTCATTTTCGCATAAGGATAATAAAATTTAACACAACTTGATGAGAACAGTATAAATGTTGGATTACGTTTAAATTTTCTTAACTTTCTCTTCGAAATTAAAGGAATTTTAAGATTGATTATAAGTAAAAAGATCTATTGTTATAGTGCGATCGATCTTTGAATGCATCCTTCGGTTAAGTTTGCAAACATTTTGCCTCCATTTTTTGACAGTACTTACTTACTGGCCTGATAACCAGATGGATGGCCTGAGCCTGAACTAATGCCGCTTTCCATTCTTTATGGTCCCGGGCACCCTGTTTCCAGTTTGATAGACCAAGGTTTCGGGCGTCCGAGATTGCTTGGTCCTTAAGCCAAAGGTTCGGTCTTATTTTCTTCGTGAACCTGGTGGCTGGGGCTGGCGTTCGAAGACTGCTTTTTTCAAAGAATCCCAAGATCTGCTCTGCTATCTTACTTATCGTCCAGCATTCAGTTCCATAAAGCAAGACTGGCAAGATCAGCGTTTTGTAGAACATGATTTTGGATCTTCGAGTTAGGAGATTGGATCCTAGCTGTTTGAACAAACTAAAATTGTAGCAGTTGTCTTAGGTTATCCTTCATCGAAACTCCAGGAGATTCATTTGTGGATTTTATATTTACCCCGAGGCAGATGAACTCCTTCGCTGCCTCAAAATTTTAGCTGTTGTCACATTCTGTAGACGGTGTTCGGCGGATTAATTTTGGGTACGTTGTCTTCTCTTCTTTCATCATAAGACCAATTCGTTTGACTTGTTCTTCAATCGCCGTAAAAGCTTCAATAATGGCCAGCTGGGGATACACTATCTACTCAAGATTAAAGATCACACGACAGCGTGTCTCCTTGCCGAAATCTGGTACATGTTTGGAATAATTAGCAGGTCCTGTCTTCAAGCTGCCAAGTGCATTGTGAGTTCTCTAGTGTGGCGCAACATAACCGGATAAGTTTTCTCGGGATCTCCCATCGTGGTGTATATGTGATGAGATAAATACTTTCGTATGCCCCTTTGAAGTCGAAAAAGAGATGGTGAATATCGACTTGGAACACGTTGATATTTTCCAGGATTTGCCGCTGTGTGAAGATTTGGCCTATTGTCGATTTGCCGTGCCGGGAGCAAAAATGGTAGATGCCGATAAGTACACCAGGACACTGGTTAGAATCTTGTAGGCTTCATTAAGTAGTTCTTGCAGTACATACATAGGTTCGCCGTTTTTAAAGATGGAGCAGTTGATATTTTAGTTATCGGGGATGCTTTCGTTCTACCAAACTTTGCAAATGATCTGGTGTATGTTCTCTCCTAGTCATGCCCATCAAACAGCTACTGGAAATGCTGCTCAAAAACATTCACGATTCTCTTCAGATCAGTGAAATGATTCGGACTATAAAGCGTGTAACACTAAAGTTCAAGTTCAGTTCTATTCACATTAAAATTAGCCCCATTTGAATAATGGGTTATAATGCTAAAGAATCAATCCATAAAGTTTAAACGACTGTAGTGTCAGGGGATTGTG
This sequence comes from Criorhina ranunculi, assembly GCA_951813785.1. NCBI lineage: Eukaryota > Metazoa > Arthropoda > Insecta > Diptera > Syrphidae > Criorhina > Criorhina ranunculi. The sequence continues at coordinate 87,207,066 of OX638381.1, read as the reverse complement.
AATTCCAAACTATCCAATTTTTGTAATAAATATGTAGCGCCAGACTTAATAAAGAAATCGATGTAAGTTAAACCTTTAACGTTTTTCATGTTTCTGCACAACTGCTGATTATGGTAGGGTTAATTAGTCCCGTAAAATAAGGTTAACTCAAACATATATTGCGATTTTTAACTGCCCAGCGTTAATAACGTACTGTGCTGTGGAAAGAAAAATTGGTCAAAGCTTTTTTATGAGCCCCAGGAAATTGGTTAAAGCAGTGAAAGAAAACCATTTACTTTGGGTTCAAGAGTATATGTTCCTTAAGTTCAAGAGATGTGAAACAACGTCATCTTCGGGTTTGAAGGTGAAAGTGTCTAAACATCTCATTCGAGTTGCCCAACCACTGTAGTGTCTTCTAAGCCGAGATGATGGCAATCAAAGAGGTAGAATCAGCTATTTACACGTTGTAGCTATATCATCACGCTGATAGTCACCATTTTGCGATCAAATCCCTGGAATGTGTAACCTTCACTTCAAAAACTGTTCTAAATTGTCGCTTATCTCTTAACAATGTATCGGGACATAGGAACATTTCAAGTAGCTGTCTGACTGATGAACTTGACAGGCAAGGCACAACTCTATCGATTCTACTGAAACAGAGGGATCTCAATATGCTTATCGTTACTTGCAGGTTATAAATCAAAACAAGCGATCGGGATCACAAGCCGCAGGTGAACAGATGGAGCCATCTGCCTCATCATCAAACAGATCTGACCTCAGCTTGATTATAAACACTCTCATGGTCTAATCAGACAGAAAGGCTGCTTATTAGCAAAACACTGCACGATCGGCAGGCACGCCAACAGGCTTGGCCTCCTCTATAATGATTCCTGCAGAAGCTGAATGGACGAGGAAGGAAAAGAAATGATTCTCTACCTTCTCTATATGTGTCCAGCCCTCTCAGCTCGAAGAAGAGTCTACTTGGGAGCCAGTTTCTTAAACAATCTCAACGAACTAGCTGATACTAGAGTACGCAGCCTCTAGGGTTTCATAGCAAGCTTTGGCTGATTTCTGGAAGAAATATTCAGATTCATGTGCTATCACAAAGAACGTACTCTAGTTTAAGTGTAGCAGTCTACCACTCTTAACCTAACCTAACGTCATCTTCTCCGATTAGTGTAAAGTCAGGGTGAAAGAATCCTGGTGCGAGGAAAACCAAGAAACCGGTTCAGCAATGAATGTCTCCGAAAGGAAGACTCCAAAAATAAGAGGACCGATCGACTGATTTTATTACAAGCTTACAAAACTAGATCTAGTCTTTTTAAGCTTCATTCGAAAGTGTCACCAGTCTGTTACTGACACACAAGATGCTTATCATCATCACAGTCAACACTTATGGAGCGTTTATTACATTCATTTCGTTGGCATGCTTGACGTCTTTGTTTGTCCCAAACTAAATTCAGTAGCCACGCAATTAATCATGAGCCCTAGATGATTGTTTTGAAATTATTGTTTACCGCTGTCTTGCATTCAAATGGGCGTAATTAATTTGGAAGAATGCCCCAAAAGACGGCTGCTAGGAATTCTATCATAATTCCAACAAATTTGCATAATTGAAAATCACCGGCCAACCACAACGCCTATAATGTGTTAATAAAAATTCAGGAAGGTACTCTACAGTTTGGTGGCGGAGGCGGTTGCAAAACAACATTTTCCAAAACTTACTATAAAAGTCTTTCTGTGTGTGGTAATATTTTGCCAAAGGCTGGGGTTTATCTGTCACTTGTTGCTTATTTTATAGTGAGTCTGGCTTTGGCATATCTTGTCATAAAGTCAAGGAAGATCTTCCAATATGGTCACGTGAGAGTTTCGATTTTTGTATGTGTCAAATCGTAAAAATGTACGTATGATCGATTTTTATCATAAATGTACTTAACATACGTGAGACCGCTAGCTGTCAAGCTTTCATTGAGTAGTTTCAGTTTTGTTTTAATAGATTGTTTTGTATTTCTTTACGCGTTGTGTTCATAGTTAAGTATTCCTCGTAGCTTTCTAGTTTAAATTTTATACGAGCAAAGCACATAATATATTATAGGTTTATTGTACCCGAAATTATAAGTTTATAATAAATATTGAGTAACATCTTAATGATATGCGTCCAGAAGTACAAAACAAATTTCGCGAGATGTCGTGCTGAGGATGACTGGCTTTTGTATTTTAATGGATGACGTTTGATTGTAAGTTGTGTCAGCACTTGTGAAATTAAATTTCTAGCAAAATGGTTTAGAAGCTTACAAGGTGAAGGTAACTATTATGTCAAGATAGAGGTTGGAACAGGAGTTGGCTCTAGACTGTAGGAATCAATTGCTCTTAAAGCCGTAGAAACGTTTGAAGAAAGCAACCGGAACGGAAGGGTCTTTATATCAGTGTGGCTGCTAAGACATTACAAGAGGCAACATTCAGATTAAAGCTAGTTGGTGTGTGGCTCTGAATGATCACATTCTCGTTCACAAAATCTTAAAACTGAGCAGTCTTCGCACTGCAATTAGTGTTGCTCTGGATTCACTGTATTCAGGTTGGCATCGGTTGGATTTGTTTTTGTTATTCCCGTGCATTTTTAGAACGACGACCCAATTTGTTTGGGGACTACCGCTGGCTGTTGACTATTTGTCACCCCACTAATACAGGAATTGTCAGGGGCCACAATGCACTAGTTTGAGTATGTAAAACAATTACAGTAGGTTTGAAAAAAGCAGGACCACTTGTAAGACTTGTACTCTGCCTAGAGTATTTTGACGCCTCAAACGTCAAATTGTGAAAAAGGCTCATCGTCTACAATACTGAGTTACATCGTTTCGTAGATTTTAACTCCACTTTGATCAAGACAGTGGGTAGGGTAGCTGGCGCTTAAGCATTAAAAAGTCCGCAGAAAGTTTAATTGTGGTTACGTCTACATTTCATTCGAATACAGAGTGACGCTGCATAGAAGGACCAGAGCTGCTCGGGAGCTGTACGAGTAGAAGAGAAGCCACTTTTCAGAAGGAAAAGGAAGGAGCACTCGTCAGGAAATAGAGAGACGTTACTGCAGGAATGAGATCCTGGAGGCGATTTGAAGCCCGCAAAAACAAGCAAGTCCTGCTCTATGGGGCCGAGGCATGGATTTTGGCAATAATGAATGGGGTTGATCTCGGTTGATTTGATTGACATATCCTTTGGTCGAGCGGACAAGTATATACAACGACAAACGATTAAAATGGCTAGGATAGGACTGTAGAGTGGATCCAGCCCAGCGCTTGTACTCGAACAGTTTTCGAATCCACCCCGAAAGGACGGCTTTATAGAGGAAGACCCCGACTCAGATGACGCAGTATTCGCTTCAGGTCCACCCACTTTGCTCCGTTTTTAGTCATTTTTGGTGTTCCACAAGGCAGCTATCTTGGTCCCCTTCTTTTCATACTTACTATTAACGACCTCGATAGGATCATCAAACGTTCGTCTGTCTCTTTTTACGCCAACCATAAGACTCCATTCTCCGTCAACAAGACCTCAATAGTTTTTCATTCTGGTGCCTTAAAAACTGCTTTAAACTAAGCATAGCGGAATGCTAATCCATCGCATTTTCATTTAAGCGGCACGAATCCCCTCCCCGACTCTACATTTTGCACAATCAACCTGTCTCACCTGTTCAAGCCAACTTTTTAGTTTGTTTTGTAAAACAGTGGTCAAAAGAATTCACCAACCCATACGTGACCAGGTCCCTCTTCATTACATTTGTCCGCCTTTCTAGAGTGCGCCAGTCAAGTTTGGCCCCCGTATCAACGTGTTCATGTTTCGAGAATTGAGAGCATCCAGCGCCGCTTTCTTCGAGGTCTGCCCTTGATCAACCTTTTTATGTTGCCTTCCTTACCAAACCGCTTCAACCTCATTAACATGAATACCCTTGAGGAACGCAGAAATGCAGCCAACATTCTTTTCATTCGTCGACTTTTCTCGGGTCACGTTGAGAGTGCTTCCCTTCATAACACTTCACTACTACACTTCTTCAACACTAACCCTCGTAATCTATGAACCCCTCGTCTTTTCTATTTACCGACTCATCACACCTCTTATGGAACGAACCAATCTCCCCTGTGATCCGAAAGACAAACTCTGCCCCTACCATCTTCGACCTCAACCGCTCCACGCCTTCCTTTGGCTGGAACGAACCAATCTTCCATATGATCCGAAAGATCAACTCTGCCCCTACCATCTTCGACCTCAACCGGTCCACGCCTTCCCTTAAACTCGCCCTCCTCTACCACCCTACCAAATCTTAGTTTTTAAGTTTAAGTTAGTTCTAAGTTTGTTCAGCTTGAGCCTAATAAATGGGGACTTTCGTTCCCACCAAAATTAAAATCGAAAAGACCAACTCGGCGTACGAATCTGCAAGCGGCTAGCTGAAGATCGTTTGGCGATGCTTTTTGATTGAGGACCAGGTCCACCTCGGACTGTAGCGCCGTCATAAGAAAGTTATTAATTCTTCTTGTTGGACCTGGGTCCACCTGTTACCTACTTTGTAAAGACCGTAAAAAAGTATAAAAATCTATAACTTTCGGTAGGTTATGTACAATTAATAACTTTTTATTCTTTCTCTTAAATATATAGTTTACATTTAACAATTAAAAGTTTAAATACTTGTAACACCAATAATATCTTCTTTTTTTTTTTAATTGGACTGATTCATTTGTCTAAAATTCTTTTTAAATTTTATCTATTACATCTCATGTAAACAAATCTTTATTAATAAATATATTTACTCTTCTTTTTTTCTATTGTAAGGCAAGCTTTCGTTGAATGTAGGTACATATTTAAATGTTGACAAAAAGAAATTAAATAAAATATTTGTGTTTTGCTGTTATCGTAATAAAAATGTATAAAAATTCTTAAAAGCAACTGTTCAGATGAAGTACAGCCATCTTCGTTAAGTTATTTCTCTTTTAAAATAACTTATTCTATTTTTATATTTTTTAACTTTAACGTCCACGTTATTATTACGCAATAATTTTATTTATGCGAGACATTTGGATTTTTAAATTCAATTAGAGTGCAGAGATTATTTTTGATCGGACGTAATGTGAACATCGCTCAGCGATTCTGAAAATAAATGAAAAATTTTGTAAAACATTTGTTTGAATTTATTTTTCTGTTTTAAGTTAAGTTAAGCAATTTAATAGCGATAGCAATAGCAAATCAATTTGAAAAAAAAATTGTCTACTCTATTTCGCGGAAGCATGGATTCTATCAAAGGCGGGTAAAGACACCCTTGATCGGAGGAGATTCAACTACGTACACGAACTGTACAACGACATCGACCTAATAAAAAAACTGAGCATTAGATGTTTGAGATGGTTAAAACCTATATAGCGAATGGACATGAAAGCTTTGGCCCGCGGAGACTTCAAATCCTATTTCCAACGCAAAAGAGCAAGATATAACTTTAGGTAGCAATGGACCTCCAACAACTGGGAGTGCTCAACTAGAGGCAGGAAAGGACCAGGTTAACTCTAGAGACTTGTTGGCGTATGCCCATGTTCACCCCGAACTGTAGAGATATTTAAGTGAGTAAGTAAGACCATCCATCTGTCGTCCGTTGCCTGAACGTCAATCCCCAAAAAAACGAAAATAGTTCTTTTCACCAACAAAAGAACGATACCAACGTTTGGGCCCTTAAGACTCGATGGGACTTCTCTCCAAGTCTCGTAAAAGGTGAGATACCTAGGGCGCATTTTCGACCTTCAACTTATATGTAAAGATGAGATTTGAGAAACAATAACAAAGGGTCAATCGCCTTTTACGCGTGCAGTAAAATCTAAAAAATGTGGACCTTAATTCGCAATCATTCACTGGATGTATACAGTTGTACATACCCATCCTGCTGCCTAATCTAGCGGCCAGCGGCAAAAAGACTAGCATGCATAAGCACTACTGCCGCCATGAGAATTACTCTAAATACAGCCCTTGAATCTATAGTCGGTTCTCTAACTCCGTCTCGTCTCCTCAAGAGATGGCTAAACTGGCGGAAAGGTCATCAACCCGAATAAAATTTCGGTAAAATACCAAAGAAGGAGTCGGCTCTGGAATCAATTCGCTAGAACCCGACATTACTCGGTCAATAAGACCTCCGAACAAAAGGAGCGTATTTCAAGCGGATATCCTAGCTGTCGTCGAGGTGACCCGAGAATCAATGTTAAATCCAACACAGCACTAGACTTCCAAAGACAAGCTGATGAGTGATGGAGCGCTATCTCATAATGCCGTATCTCCAGAGAGCTCTGAACAAATAACAAGGCACATTCTTGCGCTAAAAAAAGGGATTATCAGAGGCCACAACCTATTGGCAGCCATCTTTAGCAGACTCTTTATTTTTGTTTTAAGCTGTGAAGCAGTTGCATTACTCTGCAAATAGGACTGAATAGTCACCAATCACCAACAATCAAATCCCATTGGCTTAGTGATTAGTGCGTTGAACTGTTGCCTAAGCTGACACAAGTTTGAATCTCAGAAAAACAATCAACAATTTTCATTTAGGCAGGCAATGCCAATAATTATCCCGAGTTAGTCTTGATACCAACCTCGCAGCAGAGACTGAAACCTAATACTATTTGAGTTTCAAAATTACTACACCAACTCTAGCGCTGTGTGAATAGCATCATAAGGGTCATGTAACAGCTTCTTAATTCGCCTTTTATACTTGGTTACAAAACTGTGGGTCCCTTCCATAACACGTAGATGGCCTTGGATCACTACTTTTTTATATGTTTCTAAAAACTATAAAGTTCAGAGACTTTCAAAGAAGCCAGCATAAAGTAATCGCTTAATATTTCTTCTTCCTGTCTAGCATTAGTTTCAATCAAATGATTTATTTAAAGCGATTTAAATCGACCTTCAACTAAAGACTCCTAATGCTCTGCATATTGAGTTGAGGGGAGAAACTCGTGCAAAGTCTCAGACTGTTTATGCACCTTTATATTTTCTATTTATAACTATTCCTTTCTATGCCCTCGTCAATGTATAAATAAAAGAATCAAATGATAGTTTAACTCAAAAAATATATTTACAAGCACTTTACAAAGTATTCAGTCCATGCTTACAAGAATCCAAATTATATATACAAGACGTTTCAAACAACGATTCTAAGAGTGCATTCGATAGATTAGTCTAAATGGCAACAACAAATTATTATTTACATTGTGCGAACTTGTATTAAACATCCCATGGCCATCTGTTGGGCGTTTCATGCAACACCATCTTTTTAGTGCAAACTTGTGAGAATACTGATGTTTGTGTTAAAGATTGTGTGGAATAGAGGAATTGATTATTGTAAGCATTGTGCATTCTAATAAAAAAAAACATATTTGTACAGCAAAGTATAAATTAAAAATAAATAAATTAGTAAGTAGCTGTTATGCAATAGTTAGAGGTGAAGAAAGCAAACAAAAATATACGAGTATCTAAGCTAATAAATGGAATATTTATATCTTCTTCGTTCTGGAGAAACACAACTCGTATGCGGCACAGAGGGTGCCCACTGGCTACCAACTACAAAGCCCGTAGAAGGTTCTACGGTTACAGATGACATGCTATCTGAGTAAAGCAAAGCCCTAGTAGTTTTATTCTGGTCAGTACCTGGAGTGGCGAGAGTGACTTTTCCATTGGTTGCCGCTGATGACAGCTGCAATCTGGAACTATGATTGGAGTTGCCATTCATAAGGGGGGCGTTTGTTTTACCATCTGGAAACAAAAAGAAAAGGTTTTCCATCTTTCAACTGAGACTTTCAATGTTTAAAGTATTTAACTCACCCTCATTCCATGCATTTTTTGGCAGTGATTCATTATTTTCGACATCTTTTCTGACGCCATCGTCTCGAACACATCTGATGAAAAACATGACCGTCGCCCCTACGATCGGTGGAACGCCTGCCAAAATTAAAGGAATCGTATACGAACCAGTACTGTCGTATATCTTTCCTGCAATTGGTGGTCCCATGGTCAGTGGCAGTGAACTCAGTCCTAGGAGGAATCCAATTGCTTGTGTCGCACCCTGTGGTCCACATATTTCGTAAGCAATTGGTCCCAGCAAGGAAATGAAGCATCCATCGAACAGACCCATTACCAAGGTGAATACAATGAGCAGGACATAAGAGCTCGTCATAGGAAGCAAGAGTGTTACCACTCCTATACAAAACAGAGATAACTGCTGTAGGTAAATGCGATTCACGCCTGGCATATCGGCAATGGCTCCGAAGATCAATCGGCCAATGCCGGACGTCACTCCAATACACATGACCGGAAGATTCTCACTTCTTCCGGGAAAAGCCGTCTGTACGAATTTCACCATATGCACGTACGGAACAAAGTATCCAAACAGGGCCAGTGGGACGCAAAGCGCCCAAATCACATAACGTTTTCGTTTCCAAATGTCCACATTGATGATGGATCGCATGAACATGCTGAATTGGGAGCGTCCAGGTTTCTTCTTTGGTGGCTCAGGAGGCGGATGAAGTGGCTTGTATACAAATGAACACACAATTATAAAGCAGGCAATCAATGCCATCACTTGAAGTGTGGTCTGCAATCCGTGCCGCTTCACAAGATAATCCAGTCCAGGTGGTAGGATTACCGTGAATACACTTGATCCAGCTGTTACGAAGCCGCTCACTTTGCCCAAATACCGCTTAAAGTAGTGTCCCAGAATCGCTAGTGTTGGTGTATAAGCCAATGCTGCTCCAAGTCCAAACATAATGCCATAGGTTAAGTAGAGTGCCTCAATTTTTTCCGTGCAAAATGACGAAAGGAATAATCCACTGGCGGATAGGACACCGCCAATAAAAGTTGTCCGCCTTAAACCGATTTTGTCGGTTAACATTCCGGCAACAGGCGATAGTAGGAATGTGGTACCGATAGTTAAGGAACCGACCAGAGCTGAAAGGAAAAAATGAAAATATTAAATGGTAGGTAGACATTTTGCAGGTTAAATTGTAAAATGTGACCTAAGAACGTCTTCTTTGTGTTAAGGGAGTGCCTTAGATCTTTCTTGTGTGTGTTGTGTTAAGTGTTAGAACCTGCCTACAATTTTTTAGTAAGTCGTTTTGGCACCTTATAAAGACAAACTTATGTATCTTTGAGTTTAACGTTACCCATCTAAGCAGCATTAGTCCTAGAGTAACGAATTCTTTGCAAGTAGGAAGGTTAGCATTTTGAAAAGTCTGCATTTCGGTTTCGAAGCCAAATGCTCGCATGAGTCTTCGACAGTCTTTAGGTGGAAGAACACTTCGTAGGTCCTGTTTGTTCTGCGCAGAGAACGATTTTTGCGGTCCTCTTGTGAACTGAACTGGCTTGAGTTAGTGAACACACCAGAATCGAAGGAGACGAAAAGGCAGATAGCCTGGCGAAGTAGGGACCAGTTTCGTAGTTTCTGGGTATTGAACCATTCTCTGTCTTAGGTAAAGGAATGGCGAAGGAAATGAATAAACATCTGAGAAGGTGGGGAAAGTTTGGGAAAATGCGGACAAGTCAATTTATCAGGTACCAGCTGCTAATTCACTTACTAAGATGGCGCCACAGTTTGGGGTGAACCTGGGCCTCAATCAATAAGCCTCTCCAGTTACTCCAGTCCTTAGCTAACCATTTCCAGCTACGCACTCCAAGTTGATTGAGTTTAGCTTCAACTTGTGTCACCTTAAGCGAGGTCTTCCTCTACTGCGTTGTCCCTCTGAGTTAGATTTGAAGACACTCAGGGCCGAAGCATTGGTGTCTATTCGCTTTGCAAGAAGGAAGTTCGCGATCAAAAGTCAAATGGGTAGTACATCTGAAGAATTCGATACCTGTAACCTGTGTCTAGGAAACCTGACAAGGAAACGACTACATATATACTGTGTTCGTGACCGGCGCTGGCCGAAGAAATGGCATGTGCTAGCGTTAACGTGAGAAATTGTGGACAAATCCGAAGGGTACCTCTGACTGAGACGTTTCGTGGACAAAAAGGGAACCAATGAAGTAGTCGGCTTTGATATTTCGATGACAGGAAAAACAAGTTAAATCGTTGCAGAGTTAGACTTGGGTTCGCGACTCAACTCGAGACCGACCACGAAATTTTAAGCTTTTCGTTTCTCCGTCCATAGAAGCTTGTAATAGATACAAGTTTTCTGTTCGTTTTTCCCTCCATAGAAGCTAGTAATAGATACAAGTCTTCTGTTTATTTTCTATTTCCGTGTGTAAAAAATAAACATTTATTTTACAATTTATCTTTATTACATCAGCCCTAGCTAAAACGTAACTCAAAGGTCTAAGAATAAGTCGCGTGCTTTATATTTTGTCTAGCACGTGTCTATTCCTATTACAACCTCAACTTGTCATGAATTTCGCTGATGTAACCTTCGTGTTTCCCTCTTCTATGTGATTTTTATTTTAATGAACCGAAAATTACCCAGAGAAATGCAAAGCATGCTAAAAATATCACGCGAAATTGAATGCGAACGAATTGAGTCAGAGAGACTAGCATTTTTGGATCGGCCACCCAATAAGTGCTAGAATTTCATCAGCCCCCAATGCCACCCCTAGACACTCGTATTTCTTACGGAACTCACTCATTTATCTAATAATAGATACTTTTCATAGTGGCAAACTTCAAGTTCAATGAAATCGACGAAGGACTGTACGATCTTTTTTGGCAAATGTTAGATTTTATGTTTTTGGTTTTAGGTTCAATTGTATTTTACAGTTGGTCATGGTCATTGGGGCGTCCCAATTTTATGAGGTGTAGTCTGCTTAATTGCTTGGTGGTGAAAAACGCACGTGGGCTCTTAATTATTTTGAATTGGTGAAACCTGAAGATGGCGTTTAGTTCTCTAATTGTTCATGCTTTCAGCGACTCTTATAAGTGAATAAGCAGGCTGTGCCTGCCCAAGATTGTTCCAGTTAAAGAGCGTATGACCCAAACGGCCGACTGAGTCAAACTTATGCAGCTTAAGGAAGCAAGCAAATACTACAGTCGTTAGCACTAGCAGTCTGCCTACCAGATTTGATGTACCTCCTTCGAGCAAGAAAACACGAGGGTAAAAGCTTTGTGAGTACATAAGTTGCATTGCTATAAAGGGTTTGGTGGTGCTCTTCAGGTTATTGTTAGTCAGAGAATAGTGGACCTAGAAAGAAGGGTCTAAAGTGATTCATATAGAATGAAGCCCTAATGCATTAATGGACTAAGGATTAACGAAGTTAACTTTTTGATTCGATTAGCAATGGTGCCCACATTAGACTTGATGACAAATTTCTTGGTCTACGGGCAAGTGACGGGATGCAGCTTTCCATTTTCATAAGAAATCATCTCACGCAGAATGTATTCCACTCAAATTCCAAACCCGATAAGCTTGTGTTTACCTCTCTTGTGAAAAAGCCCTACATCATAACCACCACAACTCATTGAACCATTGGTTATTCGTTATTATGACAAAATAACTTATGGACGCATGACCCATCCAAGCTTAAACTAATTGAAAAGCAGCCAAAGGCAGTCTTAACCACAATGCTTCTACAATTGAACCTATTTGTAAGATTAGTTTCATTGGTTTGGTTGTCATGCAATCTCGCATTGTTATGCAAATCGATAGCATAAAAAGCCAACAACCGAAAGGGTTTTAAGTTTTGCGTATTCGTCTAGTTTAAAAATAGAATAGACACACGTTTGAGACTATTGCGTGGAAGGCTTTCTTTTCAGAGTGGAGCGCCGCCGGTTTCTCTTTCAATTTTGCCGCCACAACCTCCATGCAAATGAAGCTTAACGTGCGTTTACTTCAAACATAATAGAAACTAAGTAATCTTTGACCTTATTCCATACGAAAAAAATATGAAATTCATCCTTAATCTGGCACAGTCTTGATGATTGCACCCTGGAGGACATAACACATAATTACTCAAGAAGACAACACTTCATGCAAAGATTAATGGTCAACGAAAAAAGAACAAATTTGATTTTGATTACTTTTAGGAAGAACATTTGAGAGGGTGGTCGAAAGAATTCAATAACCCCTGTACGGGGTATTTGGGTAGGGACAAGTACTTGGACGTATTTGTTAGCGGATGTTGAATGAAATCTTTTAGTAAAGTAGTCATAAAGGCGTTCAAATTAACATCGATAAGATCCAAGCTGAATGAGATATAAATAACCAAAAAGGTGACCCTATGCTGAGTGCCAAAGCACATGGATGTCTCCGGAAACAAACAACTAGATGAACCAGTTGGAAGCGAGTCTGGCCAGTACACCCCTCATGACTTTATACGCGGAAATAGACATGAAATTCTTCGAGAATAAGAAGTGATCTATCAGCCTATTGAAGCTAAGAAATCTGAACTATTTGCTGATATCCTGACTGCTTGGGAGGCGACCAGGCAACGAAGCTAGATTTTGTAGAAAGTGGAGGAATGGGGAAGAAATATAATCTTTTTGACACCTACGGTGCATCTGTCCTGCACTAGTTCTTATAAAAATCACAATTCTTGGCAGTATCTTTTTTTCAGGCTTGAAAGACCACAAAATATCGAGTTAACAACTAGAGGTTGACCAAATTTATAGGTTCCAGGGTTTTGAAAAAATTGACGACAATTGACTCGATGTGGCCTTAGTAAGCCGTTGACATCTACTTCAACAAGGCCATCTATACACATAACCTAATTTAAACCGAAGTATCGAGTTCAGGGACTTACACTCGAGACGCAGCAGGTCAATGTAAAATAAAAGTACTGCGTCATCTAAGGAGTTCTATCTAGAATCGGATTTGTTTTGCCCTTTTCATCTTTTCTCGGAAAACGTACTCTTCACTCATCCTCAGGCATATTAAGTCTTTATCCGTGGTTTTCCCAGCTCATCAATTTATATAACATTGACAGGATTGTGATATTGTTGATGTTTCCTAAACTATATTGAAACTGATAACATATGAGACAAGTGCCAGCGAGCCTGTAGAGCTTGCTCTAATTAAACTTTGAATGAAAAAAAAAAAACACAAATTCGGAGCTCAGATCAGAAGCTAAAGACACACAATCTTTTTTGACAACTCAGGCTCTGCTCTGAACTAAAAAATACCAAGAACTGCGGTTTAGTGGTAAGCGCCTGGCGTCAAGCAAAATACGGCACATGCAATGCGGTGATGAAGCTTAAGAACAGATTTAACCAGAGAACACATCGCAGACATCTCTGAATGGATTATTGACGAAAAGCGCACGGAATGTGTTGTCCGTGCGCTTGTAATAAGCCTCATACTCAACGTCTTTTATATCGGGGTTTACTCCGCCTTGTTCTATTCTAACCTACTTGGCCCTGACACCTGGACGATATCAACGTTCATGAGCTTGTGCTGCTGTACTTCGATGTCGGATACTCGAGCGTTGTGGCTCCGAGGCCGCTTGAGTAAATTCTATCTTGGGTGGACTTTTTGATTTCCGAAAAGCCTGCGCTTTCTCCCTATGCTCAGCCCGTTGGTTCAGTGGTATTTTGCGCTCACCTCATTTGCTTGTTATAAACAAGATCTTTATTCTTCATTTTGCGACTTTATACAGTATTTATTATTATTATTAGTAAGGCTCTGCGACAGACGCATATGGCACTGCGATCTAAAAGATCTATAGTGCCTGGAGCCAGTTAGACAAGGAGATCCTCTATCTTCCTAATGAAGTTGATGATATCTCCAGTCGAGGCATTACGAATGTCCTCCGGTGTTAGGAATTCTTTGTGAAGACAGCCTGACCCTGCAGACAGCCACGCACTCACATAGTAGAGAGCAGAGTCTGCATTCAGATTCCTGAACTATATTTAGTTTATGTTAGTGATATCTGAGGCTACAGTGACCGGTGAGGAAGCCGAAAAGTCTTCTGATGTCGTCCCTTTTAGGGTTGAGAATATTTTAAGTGGTTTTGTTCAGGGGTCGGATAGTCGTTTTAGCCTGTCTGAGTCCCTGAGTGTTGTTCCAGCTGGATATGAAGTTTCGTTTTTCCCAGCTGTCCGGACTCATTCTGAACGCGGAAGTAGGGATGTCGCAGAAGGGTTCGGCGCCTATATACCTTTCTTAAGAACCTTTCCTAGCAAGTTGATCTGCAATTTCATTGCCTTCAATTCCTCTGTGTCCTGGTACCCACCAGAGCTTGACTTTAATTCGCTTTGAGAAGTCTTGGAGAGTATTGAAGCAGCCTAGAACGGCTTTTGAGTTAAAGAAATGATAGTTCAGTGCTTTGAGCGCTGCTTGGCTATCGGTGAATATATTGATGGCTACTCCCTTTATGCCGGAGTCGACAATAATTCTTAATACAGTAGGGATAAGGACTCGAATAAAGTTGAAAAATTGATGTTGTTTGTGTTCCTTTGACATATTTTTGGGTTCGAACTCAAATACTCGAGCTCTTTTAATTCGTTTTTTGCTTTACTTTTGCCCGTGTTTGACCACTGTGCTGTGTTTGATGTGACTTTTTCATTTCACTGATTTGGCTAAAGGCATTCTATTTTAATCATGCAATTAAAAGAGTGTTTCCTGTCAGTAAAGCACAAGCAAATCTTGTTCTGATAACCATGACCCCGAGGAGGCATTCAAATGATTGTCAATGAAATACCAAATATGAAAGACAGAAAAGACAGACATGAGTGATTAGAGTTGTGCGCAAATGTTGATTGAAATAGAACGATTTGTCTTGACACGATGTCAAAAGTGGTTCGGTACCAAATTTAATTTGAGATTAGAAAAATATTGTCAAATGTTTTAACCCTCAGCCTTCCTCAACAGCTGTCAACAAACATTTCGTCTCAGACATGGTGTATCCGAATCATTTAGATCGGAATTGACAAGCTTCTGCATAGCTGACGCTGTTCCCTTTCAATTTGCTTGTTTTTTTTTTTTCAGATCACATAAGATAACTTAATGGGGTTCCAAAGAATAACAAAAATAACTGCGTAGGAGTATGTATTTTCATCACACACAGGATTAAAATAAATATCGCCTTTCAGTGCGCATACAAGATCCACCTGGTCTACAATATATAGGTCACACATATTATTATTTGTTCTCGTATCTCTGTTCTGAGAACGTTCATGTCTTGCTATTGTTTAACAAAAGAGTTCCGATTGTATCGCTGGAAGACTGCCTAAATGGGTTAGTGATAGGGAAAGCTTGTATTTTACTACGCAATGGTATTTATTATTTCTATTTTCATTTGTGTATGTAACAGAGAATTTAAAACATGATTGATTTTCAATTTATTTTTAGCACAAATCCAAGATAGTTCGTACGCAGTTTTTCGAATTTGTTTACTGATCTGCAGTCGCTTTTCTTATCGACAATGTAATATACGTGTAGGAAAATGTGTCTAAATATGCGTGTTTTACAGTTCACTTTCTAGACATGTTACCCTTGACTTGTTACAATTAGGGGGAGTACTTCTTTCCAACTTCCTGATGTCACTACTCAGTACGATCAACATTTCAAGTCATATGACCACCTTAATGACAGTGTTATGCCTATGCAGTGGGGGGTTGACTTAAGGTGACGCTACAGTCCGGGGTGGACCTGGGCTTCAACCAACAAACATCTCCGGCTAGCTCGATCTTTAGTTAGTTGTCTCCAGTTTCGCAAGCTAAGTTGGTTGAGGTCCTTTTCCACTTGTTTGCGCCACCTGAGTCGTGGTCTAGGGTTGACGTCAGCGTTTTTTCGCAGTCGCCCGACTTTCTTGACATCAGGAGATGAACCAAGAACCGACAGCATGATACTAACCACTACACCACGGCCACCCATTATGGACATTATAAGATAAGCTGATGAGCCAGGAAAACTACGGATAGAGACTTAATAGGTCTGAGGATGGGTGAACAATACGTTTTCTGAGAAAAGATGAGAAGGCGAACAAAAGGGGTGGCCATGGTGTAGCGGTTGCATCATCGCTTGTCACGCCGAAGGTTCCAGGTTCGAATCCCGATGTCAAAAAAAAAAGGTCGATGAACTGCGAAAAAAAGCTGACGTCAACTCTACTTCATAGGCATAACACTGGCAATAGGGTGGCCATATGCCTTGAAAATGTTGATCGTACTAACGACATCGGGATGTTTGAAAGAAATACTGTGAATTAAAAGCAATGGCAACAGTACCAATAATTCTCCCCAGTCATTCTGGACACCACCCTCGGAGCAAATCGACTGAAACCTAGTACCACCTGAGTTTCAAAATCAGTACACCAACACTAGCGCTGTCCGCTGTGTCAATAACATTATCACTTATCAGGGTATTCATAACCCCTTTAGCGCTAGAGTTAAAAAAAAAAATTAGTTCGAGACAGAACCCATAAAGATGACACTGTGATTTAATTTAAAATAAGTATTGTATTTCTCAATTCACAGTGGATAGTAGCTCCAACAAGGACGCTATGTCCATAGACGGTTTTACTGTGTCTTAATTCCGATTATAGAGTTGAGCTTTCCCAAAATATGTCCTATGGAAGAAGATTCAGTGTCGTTTCCAGAGTTTTCGTTTCTATTTGTGGAATATTTTTTGAAAAAAAAAAAAAAACTTTCAAACGTCACATTTTGTGCTGATCATCAAAAATGTCAGATTTCAGTTGGTCCAGGGTTGCCTAAAGAGTTGTTTGCATTTGTACGTGAGACCCTTTATTTTTACCAAAAATGATGAAATTATAATCTGAAAACAATATCTATCTTATTTGTTCGTAAATTGACATAAGAATGTAAATATTTGTGTCGCTTTTTGTTGACAAACTAAGTGCGTAAGGCCAATTTTTTCCATCGTCTTCAATTACTTAGCAATAACATTTCCCTCAGCGTGAAACAAACATGGCAAACTTCCGGTAACATGGCCCCGAATATCATGTTAACTAATTCAATTTAAACAAAGTGACAGAATAACAAAAAACAAAAGCATAATTTATTGTAAAGTAATATCTAGGCCAAAAGCAAAAAGCTTGTTTTCTTCGACAGGCCAGACTGTCATGCTTTGTTTGCATGACAACGAACAAGGGGGTGAATGGCCAACCGGAGTTGAGAAAGAAAATTCTGCCCTCATATGTTTGTAGAGAGTTACTCTTCCTGTAATGGTTCGCCAGCGACAAAACATGTTGTATCAACATTTGTGAGGCTTCCCCGTGCTGGCTGGGACTATGGAAGTGTGTCAGATATACATATGTTTTTTTGTGTTGTCTCCATTACTTGGTTATTTTTCTTATGACACATTGCACCTAAAATCCGCATTCGTCGTATCGTAATGTCTTAACCAAAACATTAAAATTGTAAATGAGAAATATCGCATTCGCTTACACAACCCAATTGATAGTTTTGATTGACCCTTTATGCGTCAATTACAAAATACTCGTATGTGTTGATATAAATTTTGATTAATTTTTATTTGACGCACATTGTTTGTCAATTGAAAATTTTTAAGTTGTATTGCGACGTGGTCGGTGGTGCTGGTGGAGTTGTTTGATCGTGATCAAATTTATGATGTTTGATGGAATTTCTTAGACACCTTTTAATGAAATATAAATCGATGTAGAGTTTTGTTTCCTAAAAGAAAATTGCACAAGAGACAGTGGTGGTGTTAGAGTGTGAGATTCGTATAAAAAGAACTGTCTACTGTGAAATGTCATTTCACCTCGTTGAACTCACATCAATGAAGAAGAATTTGTTCGTCTATTTCTCTGTTTTTGTACACGATAAACTCGAGACCCACTGAATCGATTGGACACCTTATCCTTCTTGTTCGAACTTAGGCTTTGAGTTCGTCAGTCCTTTTGTACCAGAACTAGTGGCATTTTTTTTTATGTGGCTTTGCATCTAAAGTAGGAGGCGGCTTTTAAGGTCTATTGTACCAAAAGCCAGTTAGACACAGGATGTTCTCGATTTTCCTAATGAAGAAGCATTTCTGATGTCCTAAATTCCTAAATCCAAATATCCTTAAGAAAATCCCGCCTTCTGATGTAGCAGAGCCCCACACTTACATAACTGAGTTTCACATTCTGCTTTTTTGTCTTCCTCTAAGCAGAGTCAACATACCCATTTTGTAAAGATGATTTCTAAGGCTGCAGTGTCCAGAATGGAAGCTGATGAGCCTTCTGATATCGTAACCATCAGAGTTTGACTTTATTTCGCTTAGATAATTCTTGGAGAGCATTAAAGCAGACATCAAAGCCTTTTGAGTCAAGATAGTGGATACTCAGTGTTTTCAACGCCGCTTGACTATCGGTGAGTACATTGATGGTTGCACCCTTAATTGTCAGTATCGCGATTAGTTATTGTCACTAAGACCTCTCTAGAGGTGACTATAATTTTCCGGCTTTCAAGCATCGCCCTAACCCACCTGTTATTGTGCTGATTAATGCCCCTGCGGACAAGGGTATTTAGTAATTAAGTCATAGCCGGTATTTTCAAAAGCACTTTCAATATCAAGGAATGCACAAATGGGGTTCTCCTTAGAGTTGTAAGCAGCCTCTATCTGGGCGACGAAATGATGAATGACACCCTTGATAGATCGGTCCTTGCGATAAGCATATTTGCCCCGAATATGAATGTCTTAAACTTGATCCATTGTTTTAAGAAAAGACTATGTTAAGCTAATAGGGCGGTAGGATTTAGGAAGCTCCCTGGGCTCATTACCTAAATTGGGGATAAAAACCACGTTAACTTTCTGCCAAGCTTATGGAATGTATCGGAGGTTGAAACTGGGACTAAATAACGCAATCAAGGGTGAGATGATATAGTCCAGACTGTTGTGGATAAGATCCGGAAAGACATCATCTCATCTTTTCCGGATGCCTTCAAGGGTTAAATGAACTCAACTATGTCTCTGGTCTGTCAGTGGTTAGATCAGAGATGTCCGACAGTACAGCTTATCCAGGGAAGTGCGACTTTAGCAAAGTCTTCTTTTGGTCGTTTTGGCATTAGAAGCGTAATTGACAATGAAGCACTCCAGCTGGAATAGGGATAAGGTTTGAAATATAAGCGTGACACTTACGCCTAAGCAATTATGTAAACATTAAGCGTTTAATGAATTTGTGTAAGACTTTCTTTTTGACAGAACCTAATAGTAGTGGATTGTAGTGCTTTTTAAAGTATCTTCGGTCATATTTCGAGTTTAAGTAGGACAAAGACAAGGGAAATAGTTAGTCAATAATACAAATTTTGAAGAAATTAAATAGAAAATACTTTACAAAGACGACACTTCTTCGCCCACTCTTGGATAACTTTCAAAACACTTAACTCAATGCCGTCTTAGTGTAAATAGGAAAGAAACCTTCATCAGGTCTAGATCAAAGTGTCAAAGAAAACACTTATTTCTGACATTGAAACGTCAGTTCTCTGTTAACACTATCCGACTTTTGACAGCAAGTCTTAAGAAGAATATAAAACATTTTTAGTAAAACTAAAACTTCACTCACCTGCTTTACTGGACGCCTCTGGATCGTGTTGCTCTGTTAGTTTATCCTGTAAAAATGAGTGTATTACACTGTATGTATTGATGATGCCAAATATAACACCATTGCAGAGGAATGCACTGATCATGACAAGCCAGGCTTGCATTCCACCATCCGGTGGTTCCTTAATTTCCACACCGTTCGGCGTGTTCGTATGCGTTTGTGGTGTAACTGATGCTCCCGCCAGCGACTGGACCGATTTGTGACAAACTCCATTTGTGATCGATTTCGATTGACCATTGAGTACGATTCCATTTTCACTATTCGTCACCGAAGGCACTATCTGTGCCTTGATGGTGCCGTTGTGATTCAAAGGTTCACTTTCGGTCATTTCTTTGGAGTTTCAATTAAATCCTTGTTGTACACTACTCTCAATGGATACCGTTCCAATCTATCTTATATAAAGTCTCAACTGACAAAAGTCATTACTATGCACAATGTTGGATCGATTGCCTGTTCTGCAGCTCGTCTTTCAACTTCTAGTCCGCTTCTGAAAATGAGTCAAGATAAATAAAAGCTTTAGACTGAGTAGCTTCAGGCTGAGTAGGTTTGCATTGCAAATAAACCCATTTGATTATGTTCCTTTGAAATTGTTATTGTGTACGTTGTAGATAGTTGCATTTGGTTATCTTTCTTTTTGCAATAGCTATGTCCAATCGCAATTGTTTATTTGTTTTAGGTTACACAATTGCATTCGAATGTGGCGCATGGCATCAAACTTTAGAAAATTTGTTTACAAAGCGATTCTACTACGCATTTAGGTTTTGTTTTGATGTAAGAAAATATTCTATTCATTAATTTCATTTGTTTATACAGTAGTATACCGATAAGTTGTGTGATATTTGAAGTGTTTTTTATCAGGAAATATGATGGGCGGCTTTGTCCGACAAAATATTTAGAAGTCAAGGAACTGTGAACTAATTAATTTTTAAAATTCCAACAAGGCTGCTCGATATGATGGCTTTAAAAGCAGCTTGAGATGACTTGGTAGAGAGCATAACCCAACTCGGTTCTAAGATTGGGTCAGACGAGTATATGGCTGATAAATGGAATCCTAGCAACGATCTATAAGAAGGGAGACTTTCTCAACTGCGCCAACCACAAAGAAATCAACTTCTTTAGCATTGTGTTCAAGAGCTTATCTGCCATACTGTGTGAATGTCTGAAAATTTTAATTACTACCCTGATTTGACCCTGTTAATGCGACCAAATTTGTACTCTTCGGTAGATCCTGGAGAAAGGCCAAGAAGTCCAAATCAATACCTTGGCAGATCTTGGAGAAAACCCCAAGAAGTGGAAAGAGATATCCGCCATTTAAAGCCGGCTATGACAGCATTTATAGAGACGAGCTTTGGCCAAATTCGAAATCTCTACCAAACGCGCCCTCTACTAGGTACATCAAATTCGATAATGACCTCAATGAGACTTTGGACTTGTCATGTGACTTCTATTACATTAAATTTGAGCGAAACTCACAAGTCAACACTAGAGGCATAATTTTTTAAAAGTCTGTCCAACTTGCATAAGTCGATGATATTGACATCAATGACAGAATTTAGCGAGGTGTCCTGGTGGGTTCACGAGAATTAAGGCAGAAACAACCAAAATGGGTCCAAATATTTGCGTCTACAAGAAAAAGCACACACCATCGACGAATAGGACAGAACGTCACAGTAGACAGCTATAACTTCGAGATAATTTATCGTGATTCTGCTATCACTGCTGATGAAGCCATCTCATCAGAAACCAAACGAAGAATTGTAAGGCCCTATTTCGCATAATTAAGTTAACTCTGCAGAAGATTCTAATCATCCCCTCTCCGTCCTACCGACGACGGATGAAGATATTAGTCGATGTTTCGAACGAAAGTTTTTTTTTAAAGATATGTGGTCTTATTTGCATTGACGGGCTCTAGAAAAAAAGATTCAACAGCGAACTATAAGAGCTATACAGCGACATTGGACTAGTCGTAAAAGTGTGCATTAGACATTTGAGATGGCTAGGGTATGACGAGCAAATGGACACCAACATTTCAGCCGATTTCGTTCAAATGTGTTGCGCTATCTTCAGGAAATGTGTGTAGGTATAACAAAAACCAACAAAACTGCCCCAGAATAGCTTGAGAGTAAGACGAGCTGAGAATACTCCGTTCGTAGCAAACTTATCATGTTTGTAGCTCGTAATAGTTCAGACAGTATCTATTATTTTGCTGCATAAACACAAATTTCTAAAGCTCATGATTTCAGCGAAAAATAAAACAAATAAATTGGATTGCGAAGGTAACTTTTGATGTAAGCAGTAGTCGGTACAACCTTGAACTCATATCTGAAGGTTGAATTTTCTTAAGAGTGCCATACACGAAGGAACAAAATAAAACAATCAATTCTTTGTGGAGTTTTATCAATAATCCTTTATCTTCACAAAAGTCACCTCTTACACATTTGAGTCTTCAGGTGTGTGAATATTGACATTTGGTAGGTTCTTGCATAAAAAGTACATCAGCATGCTTTGTTTATAAAGAAATCTATCATTCCTTAGGACTTACAAACTGATGAAGCGTGGTTAACTACATCAGAGAATGTCTCCACAAGAATCATTGACTGGAATAATCAGGAACCTTCAGAATGTTCAAATCTCTTCAAGGCAGGTACATAAGTACCTAAACGCAAACTTGTACTTGCCGTTGAAGTTAACGACTCAGACAGTCTTCCTGATACTTACCCAGTGAAGGATTTTGAACTTTGTCACTATCTTTGACCTGAAAAAATGTCTCATACAAAACGGTGGCACAATAAGCTCTTGAATGAATTGTAGTGCTTAAGCTGTTTAGAGCACCACGAATCTAATCTAATCTAGTTCATTGGTGGTTTTGAAATTTTACCAATCTCATTCGGTGTCCATTCTAATAAGACTGATTGCTTCAACCCGCAACGTATAACTCACTTTTTGTGACCTAGAAAGTTGGTTCTTTCGAAAACAAAAGCCTTGTGAGGTGTCGGATCAAAAATATGATGATTGCCAGTCTGCTAACAAATGAAGTTTTTAATCTTAGAAAAACTGTGATACCTTGACAGGGAACGATGTCGACCTCAATAAGTCGTAAAAATCGTGAAAATTAACCACGAATATGTTGAACATTACTTGATAGCTATGAGATAAGACACAATGAGACACGTATGTATCAGGAAAGTCAACGGCTGATGCGATACATACAATTCGAATCTAAGTGGGAAAGTATCGTATAAATAAAAAGAATCTGCACTTAGAAATAGCGTTTGACAAAGTCCCAAGAGATTTAATAGTAGTCGGCATAACAAACCTGCAAGAGTATGATTTGTCATGAAAAAGTTTCTCAATTCGCCGTTCGGAATCGGCAATAAAACTGTAGGTCCCTTTCCATTCGTGGTTGTGAGAAGCTAGGCCTTGGCTTTCGATGGGCTGTCGCGCCAAATATTTATTTTTGTAAGAGATCTAATGTCGTAGTCCCTTCGAACTAAGCGTATTCCAGAGGATATGTACAAAGGCGTCTCAGCCCGTGTAAAAGGGCCAGCTGACATTAGCAAACATTTGAAATTGGCATGGGAATTTACCAAGGTTCAGTGTTTAGTCCACTACTATTCAATATTGTCTTGAACTTTCTTACTGTTAAAATCCAACGTCCAACTCCCTAAAACATTCTCTAAACAGATGATGTTGTGTTGATAAGCAACAATGCAGTAGACCTTCAAAAAATGTTAGAGGAATGGCAGACTGTTTTAAAATTACAGGGCTTGCAATCAATCAGCAGACCGAATATATGTGATTTCTCAGGCCATCCAACGCCGGCGGACACTGTCTATCTTCAACTTCAAGTATCTAGGATCGATTTGATACTCTCTAAAGACAGTTACATCGACGCAAGCAATGCCAGTCCGTGTCAAAGGGAAGGTATCTCCGTTCCCTGCATCGCGTCGACGTACACTTCTGACAGCTCACTTCAATACACGCTTGCTTATAGCAAGTGAACAGCAAAAAGTTGCCGAACTTTTAACTTTTTTTTCCATTGTGTCCATTGACAGCACTCTCAACAAAGGAATTTAAAATGTCACTTCATTTCTTTTGGCAGATAATTCAATTTTCTGAGTGCAACCACGTACATATATTTACTCCCTCCATCGTATAAATGAAAGACAACGCATACATCGATTTTAGGGGTCAGGACCTTAAGCAAACAAAAGCCACATGTGGCTGAAATGATGATGCTGAGAAGGTCGGAAGGGAGGTGTCACAATGTTGGACCAAGTTCGTGGCACATTAAAACTAAAGCCGAAAAACGAAGAGTCGTTTGAGATGGTATGGCTAGGTTTTAAAAAGACCTGAAGAGCACATCAAGCGTCGCAGACGACATGACAATCCAAGATCGTAACACCTGCCGATTTCGTACCGGAAGAGTCGACCCCAATTAAAATGGGACAAGGCTAAGAAAAACAATTTTATTACAACCACATATTTTACGCATTTAAGTAATGCGTATAAAATTCTTCTTTGTTAAGTATTTTTTCCACTTAAACGTCACATTTTTGACAGAAGTGATTAAACGATCTATTTATGTTTAATTGAAAGTATTCCATTTTGGTTTGAACTGCTTTTTACCACTTTTTATTCAAATAAGATTCGCACTATATACAATGACTTAAGCTATCAGAATATTGATCATTTTCAAGGTATCAGACGCGATAACCTGGTGTTAATTCATTACGTCAACTAACGAAAGATAGGTTGGAACTTGGCTTAAAAAAAAAACACAAAGTCCAGCTCTGTAATGAAACTTTTTGATGATTACTGCAGGAAATTTGAAGTGTCTTACAAAGTTTTTTTAAAAAAAAAACGTCACAGACAAGATAGATTGAATCAATAAAAAAAAACGCCGGTAGTCTGTAAACACTTTGTGTTTGAAAATTCCATTTAATTCATATTCGTCACTAGATAAAAACACATGTTATGAATGTGTGCATCCAAATTTAATAACAATCAACTAGATAACGATATTTAGAAGCATTCTTTAATCACCTCTTTTCTACACGAACTTTGATTATTAATTTTGTTTTGGGCGTATTAACAAATCATGTGCCTTTTGTGTATTAACATTTGTAACGAAAAAAAAAACAAATATTCAAAACACACGCGTTCTAAGATTTCGCCGTCACACAACACTTATTTCACCGATACACTTCTTTACCGGGCAACGTCTTCCCGATACGTTGTCGTGTCGTTTAATGAATGAGAATTTGCAACCCGAAAACACACAAATATTCCTTATTGATTCGAGATACAAAAATGAATTTATATAAATTTATTTTTATATTATTTGCGGAACCGATGTACGAATAAAAGCAACCAACCCGTTGCGCTAACGGGGTTCGAGTAATAATTCTACATCAAGTGGTATAGTGTGGTGCTAATTGGAGCACTTTTATGAGCTTCGTGCGTCGACTGACGACACAGTCGGAATCGACCTTAGAACGAACCTAGATGTTCGAGACATATGTGAGCTTCGGCCATTAATAGAACGAAAAAAATGTTTTATTTACTTTCAATAGCAACCAGTCCAACATGTCGGAGTTAGATGTGAAGAAAAGCGATAGTCAGTTGAAGAATTTTCCATTTTCTTTGTGAGTGGAAATTGTATCTTGTAGTGTCTGTGAGGTCGGGACATTGTTTTATTTATAACGAATAAAAGCTTTTTTTTTGGAACTAAACTGCATGAAACTGGAATTGACACACATACTAGTGTGAATTGGAAATGTGCATTCATTTTGGGTGGGGGTAGTGAGTTCAAGGTCAAGGGAAGTTGGCAGGTTTGTATATCCAATGCGCAATGTCAAGGGTAAATTCAGGTGTAGGATGCATTACATATGTATTTTCGTTTTCCGTAAATCGTTATGCAACAGTTTTTCTTTGAACGGAGTTAGTTACTGTCAGTATTTTTAAACACAATTTGAAATTTTATTCAAGTTGCTGTGTCCACGTCCATATCCAAAGCTTGTTATCGCTTTGGACAGACCACAATTGTTGTGGTCTTTCTTTACATGGTTGCTCAGAAGTCTAATTTTCTAATCACTTAACCACAAGTTGCTATTATATGTAAATAAAAGACGAAACCCTACGTCACCGCCCAAGGCGGGTAGATTTAGCGTGGTGCTTTGACACTTAATTGTACTGAACGTAACCCTTAAATATTTTTGCAGTGGTGAACATAAGTAAAAAAGAAGCAGTGACCTGCTCCAACTGCGATGAATTTGAGGAAAGATAGCGTCAGTCTTTTAGGATCACAAACCATACTTTCCTTCGAGGCCTTGAAACAAGAAGCTCTACGTTACTTACCCACTTAGTGCTACAGTTGGAAGTGAACCTGGGCTTCAACCGACAAGGATTTAGTCCAGTCGTTAGCTAAGAGCCTCCCGTTACGCATCCCAAGTTGGTTGTGGTCCCCTTTTACTTGTGCGTACCACCTTGTACCACCACCACTGCTGCTTTGTTCTTACGGGTCCCATTCGACGATTCTATGGGCTTAAGCATTGGTGTCCATTCGCTCTACATATCTCAGGCATCTCATACACAGTTATTTTTTTTTGACTAGGTCGATGACTGTATAGCTTGTGCCTATAGATCTGCGTGAAATCTCCTCCTTCAAAGCCTGTCAACGTGAATTGTTTCGCTTGAAACGACCAAGAATATCTTCGACCGCCTTCGGTAGAGTCCATGCTTCAGCGCCATATAGTAGAAAGGGAAATATAAGAAGAGTTTACTTAATTGTGGGAAATAGGGCCTAACAACTCAGTTGCCTTCTAAGCCAGGGACATAGAGATTTACGAGTTATTCTTTGTTTGGTTTCTAATGAGATGGCGTTGACAGCAGTGATAGCAGAGTCACGATAAACAAAGTGTCAGTGCTTCGAAGTTATGGCTGTCCACTGTGACGTTCTATCCCCTTCGTCGATATTGAGTGATGCTTCTTGTTGACTTGGACCTCGTTCACCGCTAAACCTATTTTGGCCTCCTCTGTCTTAAAACTTGCAAGCGCACTGGTGTCACCCCGATATCAATTTCGTCGGGGTTAAGCAGGTATCCAGTTGGACAGACTTTTGGAAAATTCCACAGTTAAGGGGACCCCTTTCTTGGGGATCAATGCTGAGATCTGAATAAATGTTAGAAGCGGTTTGGCGTATGCCTTCGCATGCTTTGCTAATTTCATTTATTTGGTTTCCAATCGAAATCTATTGTGTCATTCCATAGGTATTTCTAGAAGCTCTAAACGTTAGTTTTTTTTGGTGTGTAGATTTAGTCAGTGAAAATGCTTCTTTTAGAGATAAAGACCACTGATCCTGATTTTGTAGGTGTTTCTGTGAAGTTCGAATGTTTTCCAGGGACCTGGCGTGGTGTAAAGTATGTGTATCTACATGTCAAAGCTCACACAAATTGACTTACAGAATACTCCAGCTTCAGATCTAGCTTTCGTCTTGGAAAGGATAGTGTTCGAGACAAAGTCGTGTAGATTTTCCAGCCGTTTTTTGGAGGTAAGTAAAAGAAACATATTGTCTTGAGATGTGCTTTCCAGATTCTCTTTACTGCAACAACTGTCCACTTTCTAGTGAAACAATGCTTATAGGAATCAAATAACTTGCATAACCACCATTCAGTTTGAGTCTCTCCGATTTTATTGGCTCGATGGGGTCATTAAAATCAATTCTCAAGCTTTAGTTGATACTATAAATAAATTATTTTAAGTTGAAGTAAATCTTAAAATAAAATCCATTTGATGTTTTGTTTTATTGATCAAATGGATTGAATTTCATGAATTTAATCGAATTGAATCGGTCTCAGAGACTTCAATTGAATGCAAATGATTTCAAACTGACCTCAAGGCACAAATGATTGTTCTACTTTAGGTGTGGTGTTATGTAATCAGTGACTACGTGTAAGCTAGATATTCCTGAAGGATTGTGGCATGACCTATTGTATTTGGCCTCCAGCTATCAGATAAGCTGATTATTTAGACACTTGTAGCCTCCGAAACTTGCATAAAGATGTCCAAAGGAAGCAAATTGAGGATACCCCTGAGTCCTGCAGTAGGTGTTGTTTTACATGAATTGGTGGTGTCAAGGTACGCTAGTCTCTATTCTTTCGTGATGGCTATTAGGTTGATGATTTTGCTGACAAAGTACTTACAAAGTCACAGTTGAAGCACAATAACTTGCCCGTACTTTAGCCTCTTTTCCCGATTTGACTCTCTAATTATGTGGATGTGACGTTTGGAAAGCTTTATCACAACAACGTTCGCGCACTTTAGTCTCTTGTATAGCTTTCACTCTCCAATTTTGCGCATTTTGACGTTTGAAAAGCTTTTATATAGAAAGCAGAAAGCATACATTTAATGCACGATAACTTATTAAAAAGTAAAAGGAAATTATTCCATCATACAATGTTTACATAAGATGATTAGTTTAGCTCACCAATCCCACTTAACAGACTGCAAACTGCTAAAACGTATCGAATAACTAATCCAATCAACACCTACAACTAAAGAGACGTACCTGTCAGGTGCTATTGCAACTAATTTTACAATTTTTATTGAAATATAATTCAATTAAGGTTTTGTTTGTTATAGGCAAACGTTGTGCAACAGTGTGGACGACGACGCTGAAATCCAAGCTCAATTTCATTAGGTTGATGAGTGAACTGGGTTTAGTTACTGTCAACTGTCTCATGGTTAGCCATTGTAAAGTTGACGTAAGTTTCTAAGTAAATACCTTAATGGAATTTGCGCATAATGATATTTCGATTGACCGCAATATCGATGCAGTTGTGCAAATTTAATCAATTCTTTTTTTTCTTGTCACTTTTGATCAGAAAGGAATTCGAAGGGTTCATGTTGTTCTATTTTGTTGCAAAGTTGGTAAGATACCTGTCAACAATACTTAGTATAAGTTGAGAGAAATACTTAACATTTGAACTCTTTTTCAGCTAATTTGTCAGCATTCCTATTTGTCTGCGATATCTTCCTTAACATAGGACTAATGACGTCGTCAGCACTTGCTACGACGACAATTTTGCGAGCCCTTCCTTGTGCAATGACAACATAGCCATGACCTTCAACGGACGTAGCATAAACAACTCCAACAAGCAGTTCATTGAACACTCACGCAACTCGAGCCATCAGAAAGGAGCAACAGTCAGGAAACTGCACCACTATTCATGAGACGATTTGCCCTATAGCTTCACATCAGACATCAGAGTAAGTCACGGCTGCCATACTCAAAGATAAAGCCTTCAAAGTACTCGGTCCCAATGGCAACTCGATGATGATGCTTAAGAAACCCGGCAAACCAGAACTCGACTATGTGACATCAGTACTAAACCTCTCCTTTTAGTCTTCTGTGCAACCACCCCACCAAGGCAAATCTTACCACTTAATCTCGCTTCTCTCACCATTCGCCAAGGCAAGGCCAAGGAGATCTGCTTCTTTCTTGGAGTAGCGCATCACTAGCATGATGTTCGTAACCACCTCGAACCACCCAGAACGTGATTTCATCTCAAATTACCAACGGACTTACCAAAAGCAACCATTCCACAGGGCAGTTCAATGCGTTTGATATGGTAGATTACGCTACACAACGTCCCCACTACTCAACACCAACAAACGCAGGTTGGTCAGAAATGCCCAATCTCAGCACAGAAAAGTCAAACAAGGAATACCACAAGAGCGTGTTCTCACCCTGCTTCTTTTCAACTTATACATCTCTAAGTTAGCCTTTTGTCAGGAAAGTTCTAATTATCGGTCCAAATGTGCATGAACTATGCACAAGACGTCGCATTCCAACTACCTTTCAACCAACCTGGGTGTCACCATCCACAGCATTATGATGTTCTCCGCACAAGCATCAAATATCAAAAACCCGCGTAAGATCCCAAAACAATGGGGTAAACACCATAGCTGGAAGCTCCTTGGGGACGCCACCTAAAAATTTGTATCAAGCACTCCATGCTAAACTATGCTGTCCCCATCTGGACGCCACAACTAAGCAACACAAACTGGCAAAGTGTTCAAGCCTGACAGTATTGGACTACCTAATGCCTCATGACCATAACCATGGGGGTGTCAAGACGAAGGTGCTATCAGTAGAGACCACATTATCATGCTCTCCAAGTAGTTGTCTTGACAATAGTGTCGCAATCACTTCGTGTTATTCGTAAAGGATTTCTTATGCATCAAAATGACATCGAAACCTAAGCGTCTTGGTTTTGACGTGCAGATTTATAAAGGCGCTCTAAAAAGCATTAACTACATAAAAGTGGGCCATAATTCAACTCAACATAGTTCTGGGCAGTCGCTGACCACCTATCGCTGATGAAGAACTTAGTAACCCACTCTAGCTCAACTACATAGCAAAAAAGCTACATAAACCGTCGCGACCCTTCATCAAACACAAATGCCCTGATTGAGGGAATTGTTCACATGACACCAGAAAAGCTACACCCAGAGGCACACTAGGAATATGGTTATATACGAGTTCGACTGTACTCTAGTAAATGACTATTTAGACTTTTTAACTTTGACATCTTGACTCGACGAGTTCGATGACTTGTAGCACTCAATTATGAACTATTAAATGTGAGTACCTCACTTAATTGTCGGCAAGTGTTTTATTAAATTTAATAGATGACCGGTCTGTACAACTTCTGAATAACGAGCTGTTCGTCTTTTAATTATAGATCAAATGCCGGCGTGCTGTCAGAATTATCAGTAATGGCGGTAGAACACTGATTAGCACTGCAGTGATGTCAAAAATGCTTGCAATTTTGAATCATTGAATCATGTTGTCATCAGTTGTGTCAAAAGCACAGAAATATTTTGAATTGACTAACTTTTAAAGTGACCCACAAGGTTCAACAGAGTGAGGCTTGTAGTTTCTGGACCAGGTGCTCTCAAATTTTGTCTCACTGTCACTATGGTTGAAGTTGGCTTACTTATCAATCTTGCGGTCATTGACTTCAGCTTAACCGATGGATGCTGAAGGAGATTGATCTAAGTAGGTTTAGTTGCCGGTACCACCTATTTAACTCCGCTGAGTTTAAGTCATTTAGGCTGAGAGCATCCCTATAGACACGATTCTTTTTGCATTTTCCAAGTGGAATTACTCTTTCCAGTCTACAGCTGGCATTGCTATTCCTTGGTTTTAGCAACCGTTAAGCTATGACTTTTAAAAGCGGATGCTTGTATCAATGGTCAAAATTGCTTTTCTTGGTCAAATCCTTTCACCAGGTGCAGATGTCGCTGGCATTTTGGCAGAATCAGAGATCTTAACAATTTTAGTTTCGGGAGCACTGGAAGAATTTGCAGTTGGCATTGTGAGCTGTCATACAATCACAGTGACGTCATTACAGTTGTCCGAATTGATGCAGGACTGATAGATTGATAGATACCATACTCTATTCCTATTCCTTTATTGGGCTCTAAGCTAGCTTGATACTTGACACACCAATGGAAGATAGAGTGAGCTGGAAAGAAATAGGGGATGGGCGTGGACTAAGTAGGGATAATGACGTGAATCCTTAGTCTTACGTACTCTTATATATACCGTCTCATAGCTATAATTTCTAATGCTGTGTCTCGACAAGTGCCTCTCAACGTTATCCTTGTGCACATTATGTGTACAGGTCTTAAAACACTCTGCATTTATTCAGGTCATAAGCATAGTAAAGTCATCCTTGTAGGTCCAGGTCTTTGTTAAGTTTTCTTACCTCCAAGTCTTTGTATGTTTCTCTTCTCTACCCCAACAGAAATTCTTATTGATGCACATAATGTACATCAATATTGATCGACATCTTCTACTTTATGAAGGTACAAGAGACATGTGCTCCTTTTATGGGTCACAACCTCGTTTATAGACTTTTCTAATTGAATTATCTTCTCTGTAATTGCCCACGATGAACCTAGTGACTGTTACTAATTAAGTATCAATAATCTTTTGGCAAAATCCGTTGATGTGTTCATATCTATAAGCGTTTGCCTTATGCCCACATACGGGCGCTGCATGAGAAGATCGGTGTACTGAAAAGTAGACGGAACAATCATCAATTGATTCAAAGACTCGACTGTCAATAGACATGGAACTACGAGTATATTTTCTGGATTGCAATTGAAGAATTTCTTAAGTAATATGGTGAGTTCAACTCGTATATACACAGTTCGGTCGGATGGATCAATTGACACCGTGAAGTGCTTTTTTCCGCTGAAATTTTCCTTCTATAGAAAGTGAATTTTGGCGGCACCGTGCGCTTTAGATTGTTGATAGAAAATTAAGAGCGTCCCGACAAGGCTTATTTAATTTATGTTGGCGCCAGTCATGAGCATTTAATTAAACACTTTTCAACTCCCTAAGCTTAATTGTCCATCACTATAATGTTTTAAAATCTTTGAATGTGTTCAGTAAGCTTATGTAATTGAAATTTTTAAAAGTCTCTTCCATACAGAGGCTTAATAAAAAAGTCAATTTGCGGAGTTTTTATGCAAAATTTAGAAAATGAGAGACAAAGACGTCAAAAATACTAAAATTATGTTACATCTTGCCAAATGGAAATGCTTTGGATTTAACCCGACAGTACGTCCATTTTCACAGAAGGCTCAAAAATGGATGAAGGGGTATGATCTGGATTCTGCTCCGAAGAAGGACCTGCGATTATTTACTTACTTATGACCCATGGCCTTAACCAACTACCCCCTCCAGCTACCTCCAGTTATGAACGCTGAGTTACTTGAGGTCCCGTGCCACTTGAGTCTGCTATCGGAGATGAGGTCGTCCTCCTCTTTGTAGTCCCTCAGATGTTCAGTCGAAGATTCTATCAGCTGGAGCATTGGTGTTCATCTGCTTTCTCTGACCTAGCCATCTTAATCCTTGTACATGGATTCTTTTGACCAAGTCGGTGTCACTGTACATCACGTATAGTTCGTGGTTCTCGATAGATCATCAATGCAGGTGGGACCTGGTCAATACAATTTTCAAACTACGGTCGTTTTATCCAAGCGGAAGCTTTAGCAATAAATGAGGTCGCAGGGAATGATCCTTATTAACAATTCCGAGGACAGATATTGACAAGCATCCATAGCCAATTCGTCAACCGTCTCATCTACAGTCTTACAGGCTACAACCCATTGGTGGCTCGTTGAAAAAGAATTCGTCTAAGTACTACCGAGCTCTGCATGGTCTGTGGCGATAAAGATGTGGAAAAGAACACGAGACACTTTCTCTATGACTGCTCGAGCCTCAGTAGAACCAGCAAAATAGCCCTAGGTAAACTCTTCTTTAGAAAATCTGGAGAACTGGAGAACTGGAGAACCACCAATATACTTCCCTTTCTAGGAAGGAAGTTTGTAGGCATATTCAACAAGGACCAGCTTCGTCAATCATCTGCAACACTTTGTGGGCAGTAGTCTCTGTGGATTTTTCTTACCTTTCGGACTGAGCTAGAAGGCACCTGTTCAAAGAAAATTAAATCAGACTCTAAGAGGCTTCTTATCTATCTGGCAAAGGTAAGAGGCTGTGCCAAGCAAGGTATTCCCCCAACTGAAAACATGTTGTGATCCTAAGATCGAGGCCATGGAGGAATCTTAGGATTGTGCTTGTTGACTATTCCGTGGAAGATGAATCCTTGTTGAGATGGTAGTTGAGTAAGTTATGTCTGCTAAGGAAGTCTGTTAGACGTCTAGCATAACGCTTTCTTAACGCGGGGATCTATTGCCTAGTCTAACTGTTTAATATACTTTTTTCATTCTACACTGAGAACTTTTCTTCATAAAAGCGGTGAGTTGAGCTCCAACTTAATGTGGCTGGTGGATAAGTCTGGAAGTGGACCTATAAACATTGATTGAGATCCTTGTCTGGTGAGCTCATTGACCTAATAGACGGAACAATAATTTGCTTGAGGTTAATTAGGCAATTCCAGTCGATAGGAGCTCAGAGAGATATGGAGAATCAAGAGATGTAGTGTTCGAGGACAGAATTTCATTGCGACTTTTGATAACAGATTGGAATTGGGGGGTTAATAGACCTATCGTCCCGGTACCCTTTAAATTTATTGAACTATATACTTTCTATTATAAACAATTACGTTCCAATAAATCTTGAAAATATAATAAAGATTGTATACATAAGTCTTTGGAATTAGTTACTAGAAAATAGAATAGTTATATCGCCGCTTAACCTTCGGTGCACTGCTCTCGTCTTCCTTCGGTGCTTGTCCCGACTCAACAACAATAGATATTGTATTTTCATTCAATGAATTACTGCTTGACACTGTTTGTTGGACAGTTTCACTAATAAGTAGTTCTGAAATAAATAGTTATAGTTTCATAACGATTCACCCTTTCAAGACTTACCATCCTCAGGTTCAGTCTTAACAAAACTCATGCAAAGAGCTCCCAAAATTGACGGAATTCCGGCAATAATATAAGGCACCGTGTACGATCCAGTTTCATCGAAAATCTTTCCAGCCAATACCGGACCGATGGTCAGAGGTACCGCCACTAGGCCCAGAAAACAACCGATGGCTTGTGTAGCACCACCTGGTCCACAGAGCTGATAGCAAATTGGTCCCAAAACTGGGAAAAACATTCCGTCGAAAACGCCCATTACAATTGTACAAAGTATAAAGATGTCGAAAGACCCGATTGCAGGAAGCAGGATAGTAATAACACCGATGCCGATCAGTGACCATTGATGAAATCTGATCCTGTTTATCCTTGGGAAGTCTGCCAGTACTCCAACAATCAGTCGGCCAATACAAGATGCTGCTCCAAGGCACATAATCGGAAGGCTGGTATTCTTCGTTGGAAACTTGATCTCAACAAACTTAACCATGTGGACATACGACACATAGTAGCCAGAGAGTGCGAGAGCACAGCTCAGGGTCCAGATTATATAAGGCTTCCGCTTCCAAATGTCAACATTAAACGTAGTTTCCGAACGTCGTACAGCCTCTTCGGATGTTGGACATCTCATTGGTTGATAGACAAACGCTGCCACGATCAGAAAGCAAAAGCAACCTGCTAACACTCGTAGAGCTATCGCCAAACTATACTCCGAGAGAATGTGGGCCAATGTCGGTGGCATTATCACTGTAAAAATACTTGCTCCCGAACAAACGAAACCATTGACTTTTCCTAGATAGCGCTTAAAATATATTCCCAATATGGAGAGCGTTGGAGTGTACACCAGGGATGATCCTAAGCCCAACAGAAAGCCGTAGGTGAACAGTAAAACAGTCACATTCCACGGTGCCAATGAGGATAGCACGAGTCCCATTACACTGATCGTTGCTCCAATAAAAGTTGTAAATGGAACGCCAATCTTGTCGGCCAGCAGTCCAGCTATCGGCGAACAGAAAAGCGTTGTCCCAAATGTAATAGATCCGATGAGAGCTGTAAGAAGGAATGGAATTAAGGTTAAACTAAACATGGGAAGTTCTACAATAAGGGGCTCTGAAACAAGCTTGTAAATCTGGGATTTATCAGAGCTCTTGTCATTCTTGCTAAAAGATTTAGAACGCTCGCTGGAGAAAGATATGATCTCTTGGCAAAGGCTACCTAAAAGGCAGAGCTTGGACAAGATCCGTAAAATAGTACGCAAATGGCTAGCAGATGAATCCCAAAAGCGATTACTGGAATCAATCCTTCTCAACTGACTTCTCATCCTAGGAAATTATTTACCATGGATCCGGCCCTCTTGTTGAGGTTGTGAAAAAGATATCAGTCTGAAGTACAAATGGATCCCCGATACATGAACCTGGAACGTGCACATGCTGTTCACTATGCTACTTACTAATTTATATCAATCCTCTCGCAGTATAAGACTTAGTCAAACTCGAGGTTGTAAACTGGTTAATTCATGAGAGTGAAAGGCTGCACTGACTGCGGTTAAGACTTTCCAAATGGATCTGAGTTTGTGTAAATCGGATCCTCCTGAGTGATAGAAGAAGTGTGGGAAACGAAATCTCTGACGCTTAGTCTCTCTCTGAATTTGCAAACTCTTTAACGTTCGACAAGTCTCACTCCAAAAATGTAAGCGAATGGACTGCGCCACTACTCTTTTATTTTCACTTTAACGAACAGACATATCCATCACTCACTAATACGCTCACTAGTTTCAAATAACATACCTGCTTTGCTCGATGCTTCCGGGTCATCCCAAGCGGCAAAATTACGCTGCAAATATGAATATATAACCGAATAGGAGTTGATCAATCCAAAAATGAGTCCCAAGCAAAGGAATGAACTGATCATGACCAACCACGCCCGAGTTCCTCCATCTGGAGGATCATCCTGACCACCAGAGGTGATAATCTTGTGATGTATCCGCGTTGTAATATTACCACGCAAATCCTCTGTTCTTGGATATAGTACTTCTGGATCACTATCTCGTCTGGTTCTTGGTAAAAGTTGTTTATTTTCCGAAGTCGACTCTAGTGGCTTGTCCTCATCCATTTCGATTCACAACACTTCTGAAGTTCACTAAGAGTGATGGCATACACAGAGATGAGTATGTTCGGCTTATCTTCTGCAATGTTGAAATTTTTTTTTATCTCATTTGCTCCAGTTCGTAAGAAGCAGTTTAATGACACAAGCTAAATAGATAGATTGTTCTCTTGTGAATAGTTGTTTACATTCTATAACAGAATCAGCCAGCGTCTGGGAAATGACTAGTTGTCTTATCAGGACGATAGTTTACGCGTACGTTTTATTCAGTGTGTATCTCGAGAGCAAGTGAAGTCTCTATAACTGTCGGTCTAGTAATCATGAAAGTAAAAATAATGAAGAAAAGATTCCCTGTACCAGACCGACCGGTTGTGAAATACAAGACGCAACCAGGGTTAACCACATGGGCGCGGTGAAGTATACAAATGAATTTTCTTGCGATAGATCTAAATACGATGAGTAGATGCATTGTTGTGGGTATACATCGATGCATTTCATGTCAACCAATATGTGTAATAACAAATTCTATGTTTCCCATGGTCACAAACAGCTACGTATACTATAAACCTCTTCCTGTGTCGGTCCTATAAGGTGATTTGTTTATCTAAAACTTAAACCGCAGGCAATTGATGAGTGATTCAGTAAAATGAAACAGAGAAACAAGTGGTTTCAATCTGCTAAGATTCAACACCAAACTAACATGAATCAATGCTGAAGACGAAGAAGTGAATTGAAAGACACAAAGTATCTCCATCTCTAGCGGCAGTCAGCATTAGTAGCATAGCTCCACCCTAACAGATTTAAGAATGCAAAACTTTATTAAGAGAGGTCGCAACGAACAGTTTTTCGCAGCATCACCTTTCGACAGGCAATAACAAATGACATAGGTACCTTGGAAAGGATAATCCATCATGAAAAAGTTTCTCAATCCACCGTTCGGAATCGGGAATAACAACCATTCGTGCGTAAAATGTAACACACACAACCTTAGTGGTTTTCGAGATGCAAGGCCTTAGCTCTCTACAAGCTGTCGCGCCAAATTTTTGTATTTGTAAGACTTTGGTAAATTCAGCCGGAAAGTCGCATTCTTGTTTAGGCCCTAGATCAAAATAATATCACCGATGAATTAGCTGGAGAGGCTTTCACAAGACTATAATCTGTGTTAATTCTACAATCGGGATCGGTAAGAGCTTCCGTCGATAGTTACTTAGGTTTCTCTTGAAGAAAATCGCAGCTGAAATGATTCACCAGAAATCTTAAAAATCAATGAAATAGTTCCTGTTCTCAGCAGAAAGGCTTGCGGGCAGTTATGGCACCTTATTGATCACCATAGCCTGCAGTTCTTGTTGTGAAGATTACTTAGACACGATGCTCTGCATTGACTCTACAACTAATCGGCTTGTGCTAGCAATAGGCTGAGTGCTTATAATAACCTTTGGCACTATATTGCTGAAAAACGGAGAAACTACCTGAAATGGATCTTATTTGGTGGAATTATCCTTTCCGACAAAAAAACACCCTGAATCTCTTTTTCAAAAATACGAACCAACAATTATTTATTCATTCTTGATGCAGTAACAACTTCAATGCGACACCCTATAAACGTTCAATTCACAATAAACTCTATTCACTGAATTCATTTGCAAATTTCACTTTTGACAGCTAACTGATTACGTGAGCATTATCATTATCATCAGCTGTTTTGCGAAGTGTAGGTGGTTGGTGATCGCGCGCTTTGTTAAATCTTTTATTTCGTCGCTGTTATCAGTACAAACAACTTTATTAACAGACAAAGCACTTCAATTAAAAGATGTCATTCCTTAGAAATTCCTATAAATTGTTTGGACACTCCTCTAAACTGCAAATGATCCGGGTGAGACTACTTTTCTTTACACAATGCTCTGTTGCTAATTAATACTTTGCAGTGCTGTACCAGCGTAAGCACTAATCATCAAACAGTGTTTCCTGGTGCACGAGCACCCTTTGCTAAAACTTTGAAACTTACAATGCCTGAAGACGTTGCTCCGATTCCCATTTATCGTGTTATGGAGTCCGATGGATCGATTCTTGACATCGAGCAGGATCCGAATCTTGGTAAAGAAATTGTTCAGAAAATGTTCCGCGATATGGTGCTTCTCAATACGATGGATAAGATTTTGTATGAATCCCAGCGTCAGGGTCGTATTTCGTTTTACATGACGAATTATGGTGAGGAAGCTTCGCATATTGGTAGTGCGGCGGCATTGGAGCTGCGTGATCTTATCTATGGACAGTATCGAGAGGCTGGTGTTCTTGTGTGGCGTGGATTTACTATTGGGCAATTCATCGATCAGTGTTATGGAAATATAGATGATGTTGGCCGGGGAAAACAAATGCCAGTCCATTATGGTTCGAGAGAGTTGAATTTTGTCACTATTTCCAGTCCACTGGGTGAGTACGTTCGCATACAACTTGATTCGGTTGCTGATGCTTGTACTTGCAGCTACCCAAATGCCACAAGCAGTTGGCGCAGCTTATGCGCTGAAACGTCTGAAAAACGATACATGCGTTGTTTGTTACTTTGGTGAGGGTGCTGCATCGGAAGGAGATGCTCATGCTGCCTTTAATTTCGCAGCTACCTTGGATTGTCCTGTGATTTTGTTCTGGTAAATTGTTTGCAACCTCTACCTGTTGCTTGTACTCGAATTTTAAAGAATTCTTTCGACTAGTCGTAACAATGGGTTTGCTATATCTACTCCTTCACGAGAGCAATACCGGGGTGATGGTATTGCCGGCCGTGGACCGGCATATGGCATAGCTACTATTCGTGTCGATGGAACAGACGTCTTTGCTGTTTACAATGCAACGAAAATGGCTCGAGAATATGTGCTGAAGAACAACAAACCTATTATTTTCGAAGCTATGGCTTACAGGTAGCTTTACCTCGCATTTTCTGTCCCACAGTCGTTGAAACACTTGTTTTCTTTCTCAGAGTTGGTCACCATTCAACTTCCGATGACAGTACAGCATACCGATCAGCTGAAGAGGTCGAAATATGGAATTCTACGCGACATCCAATATCCAAGCTTAAGAATTACATGGTGCGAAAGGGCTGGTTCAATGAGGTGGAAGAAAGCTCTTTTGTAAAAGACATACGCAAGCAGGTTCTGAAACAACTCGCGGAATCTGAAAAGAAACTGAAACCCAATTGGAAAGAAATGTTTGAAAGTGTCTACCACGACATGCCGGAACATTTGAAGTGAGTATGACAACAGTAACAAGCTTTCTAAGGTCCTTTATGATAATTTTTGCTTCAGAGAGCAAATGAAAGAACTAGAGGAACACATTGAGCAGCATAAGGACGCCTATCCACTAAAGGATTTCAAGCAATAAACCGAAAAGAGATGATGATCCTCAGCTAAACCACAAACGAAGAGACTAATTGAATGTGCATTTATTTTTTATTAAGTTTATCATTGTTATCAAGTGAAAAAAGTGTTATGGTATATTTTTGTGAACCTTTTACTCAATTGGTATTGTGCCTTAGACAATAGAACTACATTTATTTTAATGTCTTTCTTTTTACTTGTCGAAAATGTTTAACTTTGCCGACAAATTGATTTCGTTGCATAGAAGGACCTGCGGTGATGAGTTTGCCCTGGGTGCTACGAATGTTATCAAAAAGTTTCAAGAAAAACGTAATTTTCGTCTTCTAAGATTAATTCTCTTAACTTAGGCCCTTAGTCGGTCACTGCTCTACCTTCTAAATAACATATTTAGTAAGTTTTTGAACGAAGAAAACACGTATAAATAGCGTAAAGATTTTTTTTTTTTGGATTCCACCCTGTGTGGAATATTTACCCTCTTTTACGGAATACAAATTTTTAAAACTACAATAATGATTGTGACCAGCCATTTTCATTCTTATTCACAGTAAACATATGAATGACAGAGTCTACTGTCATTGACATGAAGTGACAGTTCCATATGTTTCTTTCCAGCTTCACCACAAAAATATCTCAGAAAAAATGTCATTAACAAAAGTTTACGATGCTGCAACTGCTTTCAAATATCTAAATGGAATTCTTAATATTTTTAAACCAGCAGGAAGATCTGTTAAGCATGTTAAAACAGCAGTTCTATATAACATATGCAGAGGTAGTATAAATTGATTGACATTCCCATGCACGATGTAAACAATTACCTAATTGTTAGATCTAAACCAATTGGAAGTTCGAGAACCCAGAAAACGACTTATGTTGGAACCTGGAGGAGCTCAAGGTCCCATTGTGCGTAAGGTAGCCGATTTATCGGATCATATTCTAGCAGTTGGTCCTCGATATCAAATGACGGATATAAAATGTGCTTCAGTGGCTGAGATTGGAATTCATACCAGTGGTGTGCTGCGTAGGTTAACAGACAAAATAGTTCCACGAACAATTAAACATGTGATATTTCATTATAGTATTTGGCATCAACAGAGGTCTCAAACAATCTTCAAAGATTCAAGTGAATCGTCCAGTTCGTGTGTACCATGTGAAAGGATGCCTTGGCATTGCCACTGAAACTCACTTTCATGATTCTAGAATTACTGTGAAATCAAGATATAACCATGTACATCCTGATAGAGTTAGTGGAATGGTGTCATCCCTACAAGCTTCACATCAACGAAAGATGTATGAACTTTGTGGCGTTGACCTGCAATCACAGGCTGCATATGAAATCGCATCAAAAGGTATGATCCGACCAGTGGACAATTCTCAACCCGTAATCTATGGCATCAGATTGATTGATTTTACGAAACCTGAATTCACACTCGAAATAGCGGCGATAAACGAAAATGAGAACTACTTGGCGACGTTGATTCATGAGATTGGAATCGAATTGCGGACGGTGGCCCATTGTAAGGGTATTCGGTGTATACGACATGGTCATTTCGTAGTTGAGGATTCTCTGTTGCAAAATAGTTGGAACTTAAGTGCGGCTTTTGAGAATATGAGGATAAATAAGCGAGTGCTTGAGGAACATCCTCAGCTACTGCAACAAGAAAATGTGGAACTCAGAGCGAAATAGACAATTTGATTGAAAGCAAGTGGTGTGGTGTTGTATTTGTAAGATTAAAATAAAAATAAAAGACAAGACTGCTAAAGTGTGTATGGATTAACATGCATCGGTTTAGGTAAAGGGAATTCACCAGTGCTTGACTAGCTTCTATGAGATCATGCCCAATGGAAGCTATAGAGGTAATGTACCATTAGACAAGGAGAATGTATCACCATGTTGGCCAGCAGCAGTTACTCCAGAGACTCGAGATTTGATACGCCGGATAGCTTAGGCTTTAAGATTGTAGGCTATGGTTTAGTTAAATCTTTTAAGTTTCACACTCAGTCGCCAGCACTGAACTCTGTGAAGGAGCTGTAACTCAAATTTTACTCATGACCGTACTACTCTTACGCCATAAACTGAAGGTACAGATATCACATCGTACTCGGGATGATATCGAGCTCATCACCACTCTAATGCCACCTTTGAGAGCAAAAGAGAGTGACGAGTTCTCTTGGAATGCGAAAAAGTGCATTCCAAATCTCCTTCAATTTCTTGCATTGTACGATTGTGCTCCTGAATGTATGCAAATTCAAAAGCAGTAACAGACATACACTACGCGACAAAAAAATAACCTAACATCATTTTAGATTGTGGTTTGGGACAACGTTAGGTTCAAATTCTCGATCTTAAACATTTAAATTAGCTGGACGACGGGTTTTCTTCATCAAAGCACTAACCTGGAAGGTCCGGCCATTGAAGCTAGAGAAAGCAACTAAGCAGACTTCGTCAGTAAAGCATTTGTCGAGTTCTATTCATCTGCGGATGTGGGCATTTACCTGGGTAGTTCTCGAAGAACTTTTCAATTCTTATACGGCAGAACTTTGTTTTGAGAATATCCACCGATTGGGGAGTGGGTTTTCCAATTCTTGGATCTACACAGATTGCTGTGAACCATTTAGGCTTTTCGTCTGGCAGGATTCCTATTTTGAATGCTCTTGCCACCACCTGTGAAAACTAGTGTGTAATTGTTTTTGTTATCGCCTTAGTTGCATCAGCCTAGCAAATAGCATATCCTCGACACCGTGTGACACCCTGAATTAAAGATCTGTCATCTCTCTATTTAAACAAATGTACACCCACGATTTCCAGTAATTTGATTTTGCATAACACAATTCTCAAATACAACCGCACAGCGGACCACATAACATCCCATCCAGCTCTTCCCGGCCAAATCAACACGGAAGAAACCGATAATTGGTCTATCAAAAACTGCGGAACACCACCAATTTGCTGATAACTTTTATTAACTCTTTCAGCGCATAACTGGTACACACCATGCAGCAGCAGTAGCTTCTGGAGGTGTCGCCACTACCACCTATACTCCTATCATTTGGTGGCTACAACTATATCTATATACGATTCCAACAATTAACAACGGGTGAGTTACCCCGAAAAACCTGCTCACCATTCGTCTCATTTTCTCAAGATTTTCCTCCACCAAAAGGTGCAACAACCATCACGGTGGCTGCTTCATCATCGCGAAAATCTGTAACGAGCCAATCGTGTGGCATTGTCGGTCTTACCTTGGAACGTATCGCCGCGTCCGCTAGTTGTTCGCAGATTTTTCTCTTGAGTTTTCTTCATCTCTTCGTGTCTGGCTTTTCGGAGAAAAAGTTGTTTTTCAGTTTTTTTTTTTTCGCGAAACGAATACCGATTTCTTGAAAAACTAGTGAAATGGTTTCTAAGTTTTTTTTTGGTTATTTTTTGGCGGCTACCTGAGGTCACCTCAAGGTAAGTGGAAAAAGAAAACTCTGACCAGAGGACAAGTTACATTTTTGGAATGCTCAGATATATTTTAAAAATATTTACACAAAAATTCTATCGAACTATGTGGTGTATACAAAAAGGTCGTCGTCAGTGTCCCCAATCGAATCGTCCTCCTTCCTTCTTAACGTCCAAATCTCATGTGACCGTAGTCGTCGAACTGATCTTCGCCACCGCGTTTGCCGAATCGCATATGACCATAGTCATCGAATCGTTTCGCTCTCTCACCGTCGTTTTCGTTGTCCACCAGTAGATCTAGCTCGATGGGGATCTTTGAACGGGATATCTGCAACATCCTTGGACCGAAGCCATACACTGGTCGGAGGTTTCTGTGTGACCCGTATGACCGAAGACCACTGTTGCTATCTCGGGAATCGGATTTCTGTTGATTATCGTTGAACTTATCACTATTGAGTGGCAGTCCTGGCACGATGAGGACATAGCAACAAAGGATGAATGTGCACAGGAATAGTGGTGTTGAAGCAGCAGACATTCTTGTATGTTGTCTTGGGGAGATCCTGCTTTGGACTGGCTTCTGGTTGTTTCCACCGGTTGGCTTTTATAGGTGAATCCCTCGAAAGGATTCCCAAGCGGAAACAGAAGAAAAATATTTTCTTATTTTATTATTCAAAGAGCATCCTTTGAGGGATGTACGTTACGGTGAGATGTCAGTTAGTTTGCTAAGATCCTGGCGTGTGGTAATGACAGTAATTGAAGGTTGAAAGGTAACTCAATTAGGTCTAACTTGAGGGTGGATTAGAGAAAGGAATTGTTTGTGGTGAATGTCGGGTGGGTGTTTACTCCTCTACCACTGATTATAATTCTATTTCTTTTGAACGAAAAATATTATTTTCGAATTCCACGACAAGGATATTCGGTGTTGCTTCGTTCAATTTAGTATATTTGGTCTGCTTTTAAGCACAGAGAGTCGCATTCTGCGAAAGGCTTAAAGTTTTGCTGCTGAATTTGAAATTCCAAGGAGGCAGGATCTGTATTCATTCATCTAGTGAGAAGCCAATAAGCCATATCGCGGTCCTTAGGAACCAAGTTTTCCAGTTTGACTTGCCATCTGTATACCAAATTAGCTCTTCTGTTCCGCTGACAACTCTCTTCATCTAAACCGCCTGTTGAACACAAGACTCGTGGGAGGATAGTTAGTTGATTCACCAATGTTTCCCCATTCGTGCAGAGTGAAGGCATTGCCGAACATAGTAGATACCTTGATGATAGGAGCTCTACCTTTTGGAATCTTAGTGCAGTTTTTGCTGAAGAACCCATCCTTGCCCAGAGGTCCACTTAAAAAGAATGTGACTGAGTACAACAGACTCCTGCAAGGTCTGCGAAGAGTTCGTCACCGAAGGCAAGCACGACTCATTTCCTCTGTAATTGCCCAAGCCTCGAACAGAATCAGAAAGAATACTTACTTAGGCAACGGGCTCACGAACTGTCGAGGGTCTTTAATTGAGACACTGCAGCCTTCCATCCTCTTCGATCCCGAGCACGCTGATTCCACTTCTCCAGATCAAGCGCTCTGTTCTTTAAACAAGTTCGGTTTCCCTGGTCGTCTCGATCTTCTTTGCCGTAGCATTATTGTCCGTTCATTCACTATGACCGAGTCAGTGTAGTCAACGTGGATGTAGTCCACTTGATACAGTTCATACAGTCCTCGGTTGAGTTCTCTCCTCGTCCCAAATTCAGCCATCGCTGTGTAGGGCTCAAGATGATGAATGCTCTCATATGCGGCTTTGAAGTCGATGAAAAGGTGGCGAGTCTAGACTTGAAATTCGTTGGTCTATTTTGTTGCAGAAGCGCTTCAGATGTTCACAAAGTACATTCAACAAGGATTTGCTTTGTTAGTTGTTACGAGACTTAGAATCGCCCTTTTTGTAGATGGGGTCGATATAGCTGATTTTCCAGTCGTCAGGCATGCTTTCGTCCACATATACTTGGTTGGTCATTTGGTGCATGCACT
Source organism: Criorhina ranunculi (assembly GCA_951813785.1). Lineage (NCBI taxonomy): Eukaryota > Metazoa > Arthropoda > Insecta > Diptera > Syrphidae > Criorhina > Criorhina ranunculi. The sequence goes on along the minus strand of OX638381.1, from coordinate 87,162,266 downwards.
CTACCAAAGCATAACCTCCGCCGTTCTTGTGGCTTCTTTTTCGGAGTATACTTCTTCAGAATACTGTCAATTATTCCTAACCCCAAATCTCCAACCTTATACAAACGTCTGGCAAGATTAATATGTCCCGCTTTTTTATTCAAAAATTTACATACTGCAACAATTAATTCAACAAAAACATTTTATTTATCACAGCGCCATGCATTGCTGTTAGCGAAACGCCCAAGATACCCTTGTGACAGTGTCTAATAAATGGCCGACATTTAAGAATTATAAATGGCTGCTGCATCAACATGGCCACTATCTATCACACATCTTTAGTAGTAGTCTTTCATAAAAGAGGGTCTTGTCGATGAAAGCAATCGATTTGTAACCTCTGCGGGTGTTCATTTCATTTCGTCTGTTGCAAGCCGCTCCGTTTCGTCTCCAAAATCTACATTTCGGAGCCTTGTGTGTGGCAATTTGATGCCTTGTCGTTTCTTTAATCGTCCAACTCGGCAGACATCGTAAATATGCATCTTTTCATTGTTTCGAATGTTTGTGTAGTTCTTTTTTTGTTGTGACCTTTATAAATGTACCTTGATTGTGTCCTACTTTTCTTTCCTCGGTATCAATTAAGTTTTCCTATAACTTTCTTCGCTGTTTTAATTATTTTGTTGAATAATAAAATAAAGTTCTTATCGAGACTACTTGTGATGAGGACTGTCAAAACAGTCGTTACGATAGTCGTCTCTTGTATTTCGATGAACGAGTTATACAAATTGATTAGGGTTCCCTTCACTTGGACCACTTAGAACCAAAAATTACTTGACTTTTTGTGGTCAGTAGGATAAGGGTTCTTTGAAATGGACGCATTCAGGTTTTTTTCTTCTGCTTTTACTGGAATTTTATTGTTTTCTGGAACTTAATGCTACTAATGAGACGGACTTACCATAAACATGGAATTCTTTGATAACTTTCGTACGAATATTGAATAAATTCCGTGTGTTTACTTTCGGGTCCATGTAATGTTGAACGGGTGGAATTCTTCTGAAATTCTCATTCGATTGGTATCTTTATAAGTCTGGTATGGTGATGAACAGAAACTGTTGCAGCTGGTCCATCTTAAAACACTCATTTACATAGATACGTATAAACGAACAATTTGACCCCATAAAACGTTGTGCTACCCTGCTCTTCTGATGGAGATTGTATGTTGGGTAGGTTAGGTTAGGTTATAATGGCAGGCAGGAATTAGCAGCCAAACTTAGGTATTTTGTGATACCACATGAATCCGCATTTTTCCTCCAGATAGCTATCCGCCGAACTAGCCGGAGTTTGCTACGAGGCACTGGGTGATTCTTATGCTGGTGTCACCCAGTTCGCTGAGAAGCGATCCCCTAAGTAGACTCTGAGAGTTAAGAGGGCTGGACAGAGAAGGTGAAGAATTGCTGCTGCTTCCTTTCAGTCCATGCAGCTTTTGCAGAAATCATTTCAGAGGAGGCACGTCGGTATATGCCTGCCAATAATGCAGTGTCCTCTGTTTGATTAGATAGTGAGATGGGGCAGGTAGCACCATCTATCCACATGCGGTTTTGAGTAACAGTCTGCAAGTAGCGAGACGAATATTGAGATTCCCCTTTTCCGACGATTCAGAGCAGTTTTTGAGTTGAAGGTGACACATTCCAGGGATTTGATCCCGGTTTGACTATAGGTAAAAATTGTGATTTTCTTCGTGAAAAGCACATTGTAACTCAGCCACGTTAGGGGCTTTCTGATTATCATTATCTCAGCTTAGAAGAGAGACAAACGAATCCCCGATTCTGCCTAACAGCCATCTGTGTAGAAGCATATGGACTTCTTTCGTTGTAGCTCTACATAGTATCATCCTTCCAGTCAAGTCTGGAGGTAAAGTTTCTTTCGAATATGAGTCGTTGTAAAGTTTAAGTCGGTGTCTTGCGGTAAGAATTCTAAATTTAACTGAAGCGTTTCAACTGCAAGTCAAAGCAAGTTCATTGGAGTACTAGGACTTTCTGAGACACAAAAAGATTGAACAAAAGAGGCGATAATATTGAACCCTGTGGTAGTCTGTTGTTCAGCTTTGTACAGCAGAGAGGTCTTTAAGTGCGACTCGTGTTTTAAGCGTGTTAAGGAACCGATTTTGAGTGTGCATTGTCAACGACAGTTTCCGACTATTTCTCATTACGATCGACAAACTAATCACCAATTTGTTTCGAAAAGACTGTAACCACTCGAAAACTCTTTCACTAAGATCAATTGAATGATAATGGGGTGTGCCTAGCCTAAGGATACAAAAAGAAAAAAGCTTTTAAAATTGTAGATGAAACCTCTGAACAACGTCTGATAAGAGGTATCAAGAAAAATGTTCGAAAATCGTATTCAAAACTACGAGTACTGTTTCAAAATATGAAAAACACGGTAGTTTTGTAGTTTAACCAATCTTCTATTAACTCGATAGAATACCCTATGTGTCAGTCTTGATTAGAATAGAGTTGCGTGTGCCAATTAGCCCTTAAGAGAACATCAATGGTCGCAAAGCAATCAACTTGTTTTTTTTTTTTTTTTGGTTTCGAATACATTATAAACGCCAACACCTCACTCATAAGTGTGTTGACAGATCTGATACACGACTTAATTGATCAACGGTTAACAAGTTTATTAATAAATTTTTCAATAGGGTTTAGTGTACCTAATAGTTAAATATTGAAATTCGTTGAACTTAGTAGCTCGTAAATGTCACCGTTACAAAAGTTACTACTAAGGAAATTATTTTAAAGCCACTTTCGCCTAAAAATCAATAAAATTTGTCAAACGCTTCTGGCACGCTGCGCGGCCCTATAACACAAGACAACACCCGGAGAAAGAGTTTAATTTATTCAAAGACGCTATCTATATGTATATTATGTAAAAATTCAGTCGAGATGGCCAGCTTTATAGACCTTTTATGTTGGTAGCTTAAAAATCCATTTAGCCCATTGATCCATTGGTGTATTGATTTGATACGCTCTGATATTGTTAAGCAAACAAATGCGTGCGAGGCCATTTAAAACAATGGGGACGTGGTGTGAAGTGGATA